>CM034155.1:261993894-263193894 GCA_019776745.2 Taxus chinensis
AATCTATGTGATCCATACACTCATGCATGACTGACTTATAAGATATATGTAATTTCTTATTTTCTAAATTATTTGCATTGAAGCTTGAAAATCATATTTCTATTTTCATTAAAATAGGAGAATATCTTAGGAAATTTTTTTAATTAAAAGTACTATTAATTGAATTTTACTTTCATTTTTTTTACAGTCATGGCTTCTTCCACTCCTAATTTGTTTGAGAGGACCAATTTAGAGATTGTAAAATTGCAATCTATTCTCCAAAATCCAACTACAGTTGGGCAGTATAAATCCCATTGTGAAAAAATACTCAGTTGATCTTCGTAGAATAGAGACAAGTTTGAAAACATATAACCCATTTGATTCTGAGTCAATAAAAAAATTTATGGATTCATTAAAATCAAGTGTCTCAGGAGATGTAGGTTATAATGAGATTACATCACGACTTTCCGATAAGGAAGTCATTAAGAGGTCTTGTTGGAGTTTTTATGCAGACAAAAGGAAAATAAGGGCATATTATGTAAAGAAATGTTCATGTCCCCTATGTGCCCCTTTGATTTATCCTAGATTTGTGGCCTCTCAAGGACAATTTCTGAATAATGACCAATTACTATTATACTTCATAATGATGCTACATGTTAAGGTTCACTTAAACCTAAAGGTGAACTATTTAGACATCCCTAGTTATTTGGGGCAGGGGCATGGCCGTATTAGCCACAAGGAGGCATATAGAAAGGAGGGAGCTCCTGCAGTTGTTGACGCATAACAACTTGTACCAAGGCCACAACCATTCTTATCAGGCTTTCAGGATGTCGCAACACCTGTCGTTATGACTGCACATGAGGCTGCTATCGAGGGTCTTGCTGGAATTGCTCACGAGACCCAATTGATATCTTCTGACTATGTGGGTCAGTACCTTTAGAGATGCGGTACTAACAATGGAGGTGCTAGTATCAGCAGTGATGCATGCAGTGAGGTATACGCTCATGCATATTTGATTTCCCCAAATGACTTTGAGCTAGTTACAGATCCCGCTCAGGCACGTCAGCTAGGACACATCATGGCTGTTGACTTGTTGCGTGCATATGAGGTGATTTCATGGCATTGCAACATTCCACTATCAGGGGTTTTAGATTTTATAGAGCAGAGTGGGAGTGTATCTTCTAGTCAGGGTACTACTGCCGCTACTACAGATAGACTTCTTGTTGCTGGGATCGTCACACCTGATGTTCAGCACATTTTTTTTCTGGTGTGAAAATTAAACACCCAATATAATTAAAATTTATTTTATTTCATCATTACTTTACAATTTATTAATATTAAAATTAAACATGTACTTCTGTGTTTAGGCTTCTGCTCTAGTGTGTGGAGCTTCATAGCCCACACCATCTACCCGTGTGACATACACACAGCTCTTGACAGAGCACAACATGGATCTTGATGTTCCAGGGCTGAGTCAGCTTGGCTCACTTGGTGACATATTTTTGGTGTTGAGGTCATGGGTGGAAATCCCATAGATTTGGAGACACATTCCGCAGAGGTATAGAATACATGTGTTTTAATAGAATTAATATTTAATCTAAATTGAAATGTTAGAAATTAATGAACTTTATTCAAAAAACTTATTTATCAACTTCTTACATTTTATTTATTTTGTTTCACAGGGATCTACGGGACAGAGATCTACACATAGTGTAGATACTCCCAACATCCGCCCAGGGACAAATACTGAGGTAATCAATTGTACATATCTGTTATATGATGTATTGAATTAATCAAGAAATTGTTGTAGAATTTTTCTTATATATTTTAATATATGGTACATGCTATATATAGTTTATGACGTGTATATTCCTTTTTTTAACATGCAGGGTGCAACAGAGCGTAGTGAGGGGTCTGACACTCGCCCTAGTGCATGGAGGAGACTTCAATGATATTTTATAGATTTTAGACATTTTAGACATGTATATACTCATTAGACATGATTTTTGATATTTTAGACATACTTTTAGAGATTTCAGACATACGTTTGGACATTTTAGACATACTTTTAGAGATTTTAGACATGTATATACTCATTAGACATGATTTTTGATATTTTAGTAATACTTTATGTTACATTAAACCTTCCATGGCTTAGTGAATGCTTCTTTACTTATGCACTTGTCAAATCTTTTCAAAATACATTGTTAGTATTAAACTATCTCTCTAAAACTCTATAGTAACTTAAAAGCTTGTGAAAATAATAGATTCCCTCTCTTTATCTATCCTCTCTCTTAAACTCAGGAAATATAAACTCATGTGTTGTTACAGGTGTGTGAAATGATGGAAAATGAAGTAAATGTAATGCAATACATTTCCATGATTTATACTATTTTAATGTAATTGTAAATTTGACTTTATTTGGAGATTTGTACTATTAAAACACCTAACGTAAAATGCCTCTCTGTAAACCAAAGTCTTTGGAGATACAACTCATGCCATCCTACCTCATAAAGAGTAATAAGTCTTCATCTACATTTGTAATATGTTCACTCGCATTTCTACCACCATTTGTAATATTATTAACCTTGAGTCATAATATCTTTCAATACAAGTAATAAATGTATTTTGCATCTTTTATTAATTATATGTATGTGTATTGAATGTTTAGTTTACACATTAATTTATATCAAAACTCTTTATTACTTTTAATATCAATCATATTATTTTTTTGGATTAGTTAAATTGAATTGATAATAATAATTTAAGGTCCTTACGAATTAGGTTTATCAAACCCTATGAAGTGGCTAAATAATCTGATCGACTAATCCACAAAATTCCATAGAGGAAATGGAAGACCAAAGATTGTCCAAATGTGGATTTTGAGCTTAGCTTTCTCAATGATGACAAAATACCATTTCTAATGGGAAAAATCATAATTATGTTTCAAATAAACCAAGGTCCATTAGCTATGATATCTCTACAATGGTCAACATTGTTATAGTTAGAACAAAAAGAAAAACTTGATTAAGATTTGAATTCCCTAAAGCTTGACACCGTGAGGCATAATCCATGCATCATGAACCCATGATTTGAAGGTTCTCTCAAAGGGGACTCAACTAAAATAATATGCAACTAAAGTAAGTTGCTCAAAATAATTGCATAATTTATTGAATTTAAGGAAATGTAAAACATCAAGAATATTTTTAGGGCTATGATCACTACCTCATGAAAATATTTTGGCATGGACTTTTTTTGTCTCTTCGGTGCCTTTGAACTCCAAAATTCCATTAATTTCTCTTACAAAAATGACTACAAGAGTTGAGGAGGGAACATTATAAATGGCTTACCTTCCCAAAGGGTATTTGATTAATGCAAAACAATAATTAGCCAAAATAATAAAATTTCTAATAAGTGTTAATGGCGGTGTGACATAGACCCTATTAGGTATGTTAATATTTAGTTTAATGATGTACATGTACCTGAGTTGTCTTAAGGTATGTGGACTCACATAACATCCAAATCATGCAAACAATTGTTAGCAGAATGTAGGACCCAAAATTTGGACCTAAGGAACTTGGAAATAATTATTTGGCATCTACCCCAACATATTCCCATTTACACATAAATTGACTTAATTGTAAAAACACCCCGCTCAATTCCTATGTTATGATTCCATCAAATCAACACTTTTCACTGAGTTTAGCACTTTAGGAACCAATTTACCTTACAATGAACACATCTACACTCTCATATCCACTCAACACATGTATGAGATTAGGTCCCAAGTTAAACCTGGGTAGAATCGAGTGACAAGGGTAGAAATGACCAATGTTTTTGACCCAGGTTGAAAATTTTGACCCATGCACTTACAATGGTCACATTTTCAAATACACACCTTACACCAATCATCTTACGGTCAATTGAGTGGGAAATATTTCACACAAGTTGTGTATATAAACACATACATGTTATTTATTAAGGGAATCTCTTAACTCCTTAGACATCTAAAGGATTTCATTCTAAAGAACTCTAAGGACTTTAGGCCCTAATAATTAAAATATCACATAATCACATCCTTAGAGCACGCCAACAAGTTACAAGTCTACATAAATCCCATGTTGTTTCCCTAGAACATTATCATGCACTATAACTAAATTCAAGGATTGTTACCAAGTGTTGGAGGCCTTATTGGGGTCTTATCATAACCATTATTTATGCATATATGCACACACATCTAGTGGGAGGGATAACCGCATAGGTGTGAGGAATTTTCATATTATAGATATGTAGGTGATGCTTGTCTCATAGGGGGTTGAGGAATCTTAAGCCAATTGGACTAAACTCTTTTTTAGGTTATAACCTGGTAAGGATCTAGGGTTTTGTAATATCCAAACTAGGATTTTATTCTACTTAAGATATATATTATGTGCAAAGATGATATATGAATCATAATTGATATAAAGATCTTATAAACATGTAATGATTATATTTGGATAAATACAAGCTCTAGAAAATTTATTAATACAAGAGTCATGTAGTTCTTTATTGTCTATATCAAAATTTAATTGTCTATCATTTTGCTCACATGAAATTTTAAATGATTCAAGTTAGATTTATTGACACTAAGAGTTCTTGTTTCAAATTGTTATAAAAGATGCTGGAAAAGAGAAACTAAAATGAGGAAAAAATAATATATAAATTAATATCCATTGCTTTACATCCATCCACGAGCGAAGAAATCATCAACTCAATTTTTGAAAAATGGTGATTAATGTCGTTTTACATGTACACAATATCTAAAAACACCATCAATACAAGACATGTTGGGTAGACCTAACACTAAGTTTTTAAAACTCATTTGTTATATATAGATATAAATGGAAATAATATTATTGGAGATACTAGGGAACAAAATTACATCATTAATGAACCCATCCTTAATATCATAGCAAGAAAGTTGTCAAATATGTATGCCAAATGACAAATAAAATAGATAAAATATTTTAAATTCCTGGAAGACATGAATATATAATATTCCATGTCCTTCTATATAATACCAAGTGGCTCTGCTCGTTGTTCAATGACCTGTAAATTTTTTTCATGGTCTTCTACATCTAGTCTCCATTTTTTGCATTGACTAGTTTTAGTCTTCACCTGCTGCAATTGTAACCCTGTAGCAATTATGTGATGGGTGTAATGATACACCTTTTTGTCTAGTTTGTAATCAACAAAGTGAATCCCACTTTGGAGGGCTTTCACTTGTTGTAAGTATGTTCCCTGCACTACAACCGAGCCAGTATAAAATGTTGTCTCTTCACTTGTTATTTCACATGTTAGCTTTGTTCTCTCTTCTGTGCAACGCAACAAGTAGTACTCCACTTTCTCAACATTGTCTTCTTCAGCAATGACTACAAATACATCACCTACAACAAAATGCAAATAAACATTCAATGATCCATGTATAGTATAAATATATATTTAATTATCAAATTATACAATCCTTTTAAATAAAACATACCTTGTTTAACCAGTCCAGATATGTGGTCATAATCAGTTGAAATTAATGGCACATCTTCAAAACTATCATCATGATCTGATCCATATGTGTCATCCACAACTAAAGGAACTTGCTTCCACTCACCTACATACCCATGTTTTTGACTATTGCACTCTGAATATGATTTGTTCATGCATTCATAACAAAAACAAGAATAATCTCTTGTACAGATTGTCCAGTTATTACTATCCATAGTCATCAAAGAGTGCAAAGACCTAGAATTGGGAATCCTTTCACATCCATACTTTTTCCTTCGATCAATACCTTCATTTAATCATGCTCAAAAGATCAATAAAGTTTAAAACAAACATCAAAATTCAGAATAAAAAAATTTAAAGTTAGTAACTTGTAGAACTTAATAAATCACATCAAGATCTACATATCTATGTTTTAAATGTGCATGTACCTGTTATCTCCCAAAACACTCTGTGTGGGGTTGAAGCCTGTGGGGTTGAAGCGTGTGATGTTGAAGCCTGTGAGGTTGAAACCTGAACTGTAAAATGTTTCTTACACCATTCAACAACGGTGTGGGCATCAATCAATCGATCTCCCTCATAATCAAAGCTTTGTTTCTTTAGAGCACGTTTGATGCATGCACCCACACCATCGTGTTCTCCCTTCCCATGACCACTCTAAAAAAAACTCCATAAATGAGGAATTTTGTGATGACGATGATAACGACTGAGTGCAAAGAAAGGGCGAGAGGATTTGAATTGTGATGCGCAACCATCTGACCAAACAAAATGTTGATCTATTTGTATTCCTCGCTGATGAAGATATTGAAAGAACAAACCAAAACAATGTTGCACAAAGTGGGTGTCATGTTCCTTGTCATCACTTATATAGAAGTGATACTCCTTCTTGATCATTCGCTTCACATATGTACTTTCAACCCCATCCAAATCCAATTGTGCATGCCTATAAAATACTTGAACCATGATAGTAACCTGGTCAGTATGATAATACTGTGTCTGAATTTCTTTTTGATGAGAAAATGAGTAATTCTCAGCAAAATCAACCATGGACAATATGGAACCAATAGGGAATGTGTCTCTATTAGTCTTGAATTGTGTAGCCTGCCACTTTGAATAGTGAGAATGTTTGATGTACGGACTAATTAAACTTCAAAAACTTTGCATGAATGTAGCAATGGGGATTTCCTCTTCTACCAAATCCAACCTGGTTGCATCTTTTCCAAGCCTTGTTGAATATTTTATGTATTTGAACCTACAAAATCAATTCATAATGGACAAATTGTCATGTATTCATTTGCAGTAAACATAAAAATCAAAATAAAATCTAACATCCAAATTTAAAAACATATATATATATATCACCTCTTGCAAGCCACCATTTTAACTGTGTCCAAATCTTCATTTGTTTTTGGCAATAATTTCAAGTCCCCACACTTGTCACAGACACCTTTGATGCAAGTCATACGATCATCGACATGATCATTGGATATCGTGCAAAGAATTGAAGTTATGAATTCACTGACACGTGTAGGTGGGGAATTTTCTTCCCGTAACTTTCTATACACCTGAAAAAAACATAGATTTTGAAATACATTAATTTTAAATCACATCTCAAAAAATGATATTTAAACAAATTTCAAATATATAGATATAAATGAAAGCACACCTCAAAATATATATACATGATCTATAATTTTTTTTGTACCTGATAGTGATAATCAAACTCAACGTGATAGTGGCAACAACATGTGTCAAGGACTTTATCAGCTCGCACATACCAAGGCTTCAAATTTTCAAACATTCGTTGTCCAATCTTAACATCTGGATTTTCTTCTGTAAACTTTATGTACATCTCATGTTGAGTTATTTCAAGCCAATGTTTTATATGTTCATCATAGTTATTGCGAGTTATCCTGTGTTTTAAAACATCCCTCACATTCGGAGAAGGACGAGTCCTCTCAGTCCAAAAATCAGAAACTATCTTCACAATATTATCCTCTATTTTATCAGAACGTGGATTTCTACACATTAGTGCCCAATTTCCTTCCATAGTAGAGTCATCCAATGTCTTCCTCCTCTTTGCATACCTGCTGACCGTCTTTCTAGATAAACCCAATGCCTTGGCAACGGTGGTAACATGACGATTCTTTGTTGTATCTTCACTTACAACTGAAGTTAATATTGCTCTACGAGAAATACTCTTATCAGCAGACCTAGTTTTTGTACCCAAAGAACTTATTCCTTTAGAAACATTCCCAACAAATTCTTCTTCTACACGTTTTGAATTTTTCCATCCAAAATCAACACCCAACAATTCTAATGTTTCCCTCATATCAACATGATTCAAGAATGTAACCAACAAATGTGCTCTAGCAACTGTAGTCAAATTAACAAATTCACCATATATTATCTCTACACTTTTTGTTGTTTTCTTTCGTGATAGTGGTTCTTATTGGGAAAATTCTTTTAATTTTTGTAAATCCATCTTCACCAAGTGTTTCACATTTTTCTTGGGAAGTAATTCCATAACTTTTGTTATCACTTCAGCATAATGTTGCGCATCATGATCTGTGTCCATAAACATACACATGTGAGTACACCAAAATTTGCAAAAAAAATTAACATACAAATGTGATTACACCATTAATGACCAAGCTAGTAAACACTTTAATATCTAAAAAATTAGCTTACTATCTAGTAAACAATAATATTAAGTTGACCAAGCTAAAATTGTATTTAGATAGCTTCATGAGGTCCTTCTTGAAATCTACTTAATAATATATATATATATATGGTGTTAGAGCTATCTAATTTTCAAATCAAACCTAGACCAAAAACTTTCAACACATAAAACCCAAAAATCTTGTACTATATTTAAAATTGGATTATATTTAAAAGATTGAGTAAACATCACTAATAATTTAATTACGAGCTCAATAGGGAAGAGAGAGTGTAGAAGAATACATAAGTTGCATTGTCCAATTCAAAATGATGTCCTCTTTAGAATGCTACCAAGATCTACCACAACGTTTATACCCAATAAATTTCATAACAAAAATTATTTTCAAATGTCATATTATGTACAACAAGTTATATTTAAATTTTGTCAATTTACATCTATATGAGATCATTATTAATCCAATACATGACATATAAATTATATAAACTAAAAAAATGACTCTCGAAATTCAAAATCAACTATCACGTGAAGGTCAATATTAGAGAGTAAATCGTAACAATTTTTTTAATGAAAGGTATGGTAGACCATCAAATATATCCCCTAGATTAATCACCTGGGGGGGGGGGGGGGGGGGGGTTAACCTTGTTTTTCGATGACACATACCATGTGCAATTGTATAGCCCGGTAATTTTTATGTATAGCTTTTGTATCATAGTATTGGTAGAAAAATAGGACGTAGTGGTCAATCATAAAATAAGGGGTAATATTTGGAATCCCATGATAACAAATGTTTTGAACATTTATTACCAAGTGACCCACCCATGACATTAATGCACTTCAATCCAATTTCAAATATTTCTAAGGGCAAGTTCAAGAAACTTAGATAAATAAGGAAAATTGGTTTTAAGTAGAATCACTATATAATATACCATATATTAGTACTTATGGTTAAAATCAAAGAAGAAAAACCAAATACGTGTAAGGTTTATTGTTGTTTTGTTGATCATTGTTGGAAGGAATTTAACAATATGAATTCCCAAATAGATTCTAATCCAACATCTTTGAGATCTACATATTCCAAGGCATTTGAGTATTCTTCTGATGACACTTGATGAGAAGGTGGTTGGACAGGTCCGAACTCATACTGGTTTTACACAAGATATCAATATCATCATTAGTATTAAACATGGTTGTCCAATTTCTCCTACTTTGTCTGTTCTCTACATAGACAAATTAGAGGATGCCATTATAAGTTTAAAGGAAACATATGATGATTGTGTTCTCTATGATATAACCATTACTATTTTTTTAGTTGTTTTTGACATCATTCTTATGTCAAATGATTTTATTTTCACATGTATTATTTCTATTGTTTTAAGTTATGGGATCATATCAAAACCCTTTCCTATACCCAATCTAAAAAACATATTATCATATTTACCTTAGAACGAAAAAAAAATTATGATCTATCAAGGGTTTCTATACATATGTACCAATTTTTGCAACCTTGTCTTTCACTTGTTGTGTCTTCTCTCTCTCTCCCTCTTTGTCCCTTCTTACGAACATATCTTCTAGCATTCTTCTCTTCATTCTCTTCCTCGGTATATTTTCGTTTCTCATTCTTTGCATTTCCCATGATTCATCCACTTCAATAATTTTCACCTGCACACATAAATCGTGATAGATCTGAATGTCTAAGAGTAAACTCGATACAAAACTATATGTGCATGCAACTCTATTTATATACAAATCTCAATAGAAATTAGGTTATTTTTAATTTTAGTTTTTTATAACTTTAAAACAACTTTTCTAATTTTAATAGAATTTATATTTAATTATGTAAAACAACTTTAAAACAACTTTTCTAATTTAATATTACATATTTTTGGTTAAAAACAATTAAAAAAACAAACTTAGTTTAAAACAAAAAAATATGTAAAAAACTAAATTTAAAACATTAAAAACGAACAATATTAAGTTACTTATAAAAAAGTAACTTGCAAAACATTAAATTTAGAAGGAGACGTAATTGTAAAACATTAAATTTAGAAGGAGACGTTTTGGCAGTGCTTTGGTGGCGCAGGAGGGGTTCGCGAACGGGGGTTCGCGCGAACCAGTTCAAGTGAACATGGTTCGCGCGAACCCCTCGTTCTGAACCCCTCTGAGTGGCACTAACGTGGCGCCTGGGTGGCACATTTTGGCTCCAAATCCTTTTGGAGGATAATTGTGAGCCAAAATCTGCCACTCAGGTGCCACGTAATTAGGGTAAACGAACTAGTTAAATTACAAAATTTTGACACAAAATTCAGATTTTTATTAGCTTTCTAAAAATGTAATTTTCATTTTTTAAAAATCTGTTTTGTTATTTATTTTTTAATTTTTACTAACATACGGTATTTTAGGACAATCAATAGTACACAATCAACCAAATTTGAAAAATAGTAGAATATATCAAAAAAATTGAAAAAATAAAATTACTATTTATTGAAGTCTTCTTCGTACCTGTGAAAAAAAACCTCAATTTCGATATAAATCTTAAATTTTATTGGCATAGACATATGTACACTATTTATTTGAAAATATTTTTACTAAATAATTAATTAAAAAAAATATAAGTCAAAAAAATATGAAAATTTGACAGAATCTCAAAATTCAAATCTTAAAAATACATCTAAAATTTCATGGTCAAAAAATAAATTTTCATATAAATAAACCACCCGAGGACAGTCATTACTCTTTTATAACATAAGAAACAACGTATGAAAAAAATTAAGAAAAAGACCATATTTTTTACCAATTTTATTTTTAAAAAATATACATGTATTCTAAACTCTAAACACAACATTTCGTTAGTTTGTGGAATTTCATGAATGTGTACGGTTTTGTGGCTATTACCTTTAGAAAATCAATGAAACTGAAAATTCATGTTTATAAAGGTACAAAACATACCAAAAAGTGGGACATTTTATTGTGGATTAGATGGTTGGGATTTGGATGGAAGATTAGCCTTGGGGGCTTTAAGAGGTTGGTTTGGTTTTGGAGTAAGTGCAGCAAGTTGGGGGACCAAAAAGGGGTCATAAGTGGACGTCATATTGCAAAAAACAGAAAAATCTCAACTTGTAGGGATTATTAGCAATACGCGCACTCAAAATTAGAAAAAGTTGTATAAAGATGAATCGTAGCATCCGGAATCTAGTCTCTAAAATATTATTTTTTAAAAAACATACAAGTTTAGCTATATTAAACACTCCAAATTCTATGACTTGGTTTTTGTTTTTGAAAACACCTATAAGATTATAGTCCATTTGCCCACGATTTGGATGACCAAAACTTTTTTTTTTTTCCCTTTGGTGAAAAGTTAGATACCGCTATCTATCTTGGGATGGATTTTATTTTGTATTTTTTTAATGATTTTTTCCATGAAAGTGGTCTGAAAAAAATTAGAAAACAGAGCACTTTCCATTTGCCCGTCATACCTACATCAAAAGATATCAAAATCAAATACGTTTTTTTTTAACGTGTATAGAGTTTTTCCAGGCTTGAGATGGTATAGGTTTTATCACATTCTAGTAAGTGAAACAAAAGTTTCAGTCTTAAACATAGACATGAACATTCGTGGAAAAGGGTATCTTAAAGACCTATTGTTAGTAAAAAAATTATAAAATGGTATTTATCTTATTCTATTCACTTTAAAATCAATATTTATACGAAGCTAACAACCTCTCCTATGCGATGGTACCATTTTTGTGACATGTTTCTGATTTTTCAGCATGATTCAAGTTTGCAGAAGAGCAAATTTGAATTTTTTGGCCTTTCACACACCATAACAACCTCCCAAAGCTCTAGTTCAGGAAAAAAATAGATTTCCCGAGCCGTAAGGGTTGGATTTGATGATACAGTAAGAACAGCGATTGTGGTTTATAAACCGCGATCATAGTTCTAAAATGGTGGGAAATATGAGGGTCGTGATTGTTTTTGGGTATCAGAGAACCGCAGTTGCGCTTTATAAAGCGCGAGCATAGTTTTTATAAAGCGCAAGCGCAGTTTTTATAAAGCGTGATCGCGCTTTTAGGTTCAGAATTTCCCAAGTATGGAAAAACAAACCGCGATCGCGGTTCATAAAATTCGATATTTGATGTCCAATTTTTTATCCCCCAACTTGTTGCACTTACCCTTTGGATTGGTAGTGGATTTGGGCTTGGGATTGGATTTGTTTGATTTGGGAGAGGTGGATGGTTTCATTCGAGATGGAGTGGATAAGGTATGGCTCGATGAAGAGTATGTGTTAGATTTGGGTGAAGATAATATGTTAGATTGGTTGGATTTAGGATAGGTAGATTGTGTGGATTTAAAGGATGGAGTAGATGTTGATGAGGGAGATGGTTTGAATGTTGGTTGAGTTGAGGTTGAGGGGGTGGTGTGGAAACCACGTTGGACTTGGGAGATTGAGGTAACTTAGGAATCACGTTAAATGTGATATGATTGGGGGATAGGGGGAAATTGAGATTAGAGTTAGGAGGTGGGGGTGACTTAGTAGTCACATTGGATGGTTTGGGATTGGATTGCTTATTGGTAGATTTATTAGATGTGGGTGGAGAGGATAAAGGTGGCATGGGGGTCATGTTGGATGAAGCAGGATTAGGGGATGAGGAGGATGTGGGTGATGTAGGAGCCACACTAGATTGGATGGGGTTGGATGTAAGTGATGGAGGCGTACTAACCAAAGTAGATGTTAGAGGAGGGGACTTGGGAATATATAGGAGAAAATCCATGGGGTGAGGTTGGGATGGTGAGGATGATGAGGATTTAGGACTAAAGTTTGATGTAGGGGATAAGGATTGTGATTTGATTTGATCTTGATTGGATGTGAATGGGTGTGTATAAGGTACGTTATGATATGTTTTGATGGGAGGGAGTTGAGGATTAGATTGGTTGATGGGGGATAGTGGTGATGAAGGATTAAGCTCGGATAATAGGTTAACAAATTGAAAAATAATGTCATTAGATGGTGGTGGTGATTCGGGATGTTTAGATTTAGATTTTGGTTTAGATTTTGTAGAAGTGGATGTGGTGGATGAATCATAGTTGGTTAAATTTTGGTAAAGCTCGAAAAGAATATATTTCTTAGTGGAAGGGGATGATTAGAGTTGATCAAAATTAAGGTAATTAGTTATGTGTGAGGAAGAAGGATGGTTAAGGATGTTGGATGATGTGGATTTAGGATTGAGTTTGATTGGTTGTGTGGATGGGGGATCATCTTGATCAATATCAATAATGTCCTCGCTATCATAAGTGTATGTGAGGGAGGATGGTCGAGAATATGTTTGGCTAAGGTGTGATTGAAGTTCAAGAATTTGTTGGTTAATATTTTGGATGGTTGTGAGGATGGTTGGATCAACTTGGGATAGGTTAGGATATTTTTGAATAGAGGATGTGAGTGTCATAATTTGGTTTTGTAAAGATTGGATAGTAATAGGGATGTTTTGATCAAAATGAGAGGGTAAAGGGTGATGGGTGGGGGATTTGACTTTGATGGGAGCCATGATGAGGATGGGGGTTAGATAAAATTTAGGAATAGGATTGGGTATGGATAGGGTGTAGATAGGATAGGACTAAGATGGAGAGATTAGATGTGGATGGGATGGATTAGGAAAGGGGATAAGATTGAAGTAATTAGATGGATGGATTGGGTTTGATTATGTTTGGATGGGGGGTTGATTGATTGTTTGATTGGTTGATTAATTTGTGGTCAAAATGATATGTAAGCATGCAACACACAACCTAGCTAGTCAAGTGGGTGTGCAACACAAGCTATAGCCCGCTTTCAATACCACACAAGAAAGTGGCGCTCACTGAGTTGGCCCACCTTTACGTCGATGTGTGATCGGTTAGCGAGTAATCTTCGATGGTTCCTTCACATACACTATAGCTTGATTGCATTCGAAGGATACCTATGTTAGGATAAACAAGGCTTGCTAAGGGAGTCTTCTATATAATTTTTGGTATGTGAGGCCCGAATCCGTGTTGCAAAGATGTTTTCTGAGGCCTAGGTGTTGGGACGTGGAAGCCCCTTACTTCATGTCATGCTTAAAATACGTAGATGTTTATCCAATAACGATAGTTGTCCTTGAATTTGTATACCCTGTCGAAACACGGGGTGTGTCTACGTGGGTGGAGATGAAGCCCACAGTCACGAGACCCCTAGGACTATGAAAAAGTACATGGTATTGAATTACACGTCATGTTGCCCCTAAAAATGAAAAATGGAAGGTGGGTTGTTTTTTATCCTCAAGATCATCAAAGGACATGAGGGAAGAGCATACACGAAATCCAACCTTCAGGTTTAAAAAACAAACATGCAAAAGATGAAAGATGCAAGATATAAAGATTTTTTATTTTATTTTTATTTTTAAATGATAAAAAGATGGTTAAAATGCAAAGGGAGTCTTCAAGAGGATGCCCTGTAAAAAAATTGATTAGTAGTTTGGAAAATAACCCCAATTCTTGGACAAACATGCTACAAAATAAGAGGGTTAGTAGTTTGAATAAAAACAAAAGTTTGTAAGCCAAAATGATGGATTTTTCTTTAATTGAGATGGATAACCTGCAAGACAAAATGTTAGATTCAATAAAATGTTGCAAGAAGCAAAAATTTGAAAGTTGATACTTGATATTAAGATGAAAAACATTCTTTGGAATAAACGCACTACTACAGAGGTCAAACGCACTAAAACAGAGACCAAACGCACCAAATTACAAAACCTACAAGCACAGGTGTTAGCTTACACATATGCGCTACTACAGAGGATAAACACGCTAAAACATTGTAAACACACTAAAACATGATGAAAGCGCTGAAATGTTTACAAACCCTACAAAACAAAGATAGTAACACAAACGCACTATTCTAGAAGATAAATGGCCTGGAATAGAGGTAAACATGCTTAAATATGTGTTAAAAGTGTTGATGTTATGTTGAACCTGCACAAACATTCAGAGTTCATAAGCGCACTAAAACAAGAGATAAAAGCGTTGAAAAGCGACAAACACGTTGATATGCGAACAGAAGCCAGGCCAAAATATCGAAGGAAAAACACGCTGATACAAGAGGTATATGCACTAAAACTAGTATATGCGCCACCGGAGAGTATAAACGCGCTGATATAGTTCTTGCACGGACAGAGCCAAAAAAAAGCAAACAGAAAACACACTATTGTCGGGTAAATGCGCTAAAACAGGTCACAAACACGCTGATACATCACAGATTCACGAAAATTCAAAATTTAAGGATGTAAATTAGATTTTTATGAATCCAAATTTTGAAAACTTTCTGATTAGATGATAATAAACACAAGACTAAAAATATTTTGGGGGTTAAGCCCCACGGTGGGTGCCAAAAATGTAGACAAAATAATGGTGTTAATGTGCAAACTAAGAAATAACTTGATTTAAATCCTAAAATAACACTACTATTTGCTACCTCAGATAAAGCAAGGATGGAAAAATGGATAATTATACTTGCACTTACCATCTAACATCCAATCTCCTTCCTTGATGGTTTATTTGCTTGTGGATCGAAAGATTGCTTCAGATTTGGATGTGGGAAGACTTGGACAACACCTCCCCTTTGATGATTGATTCTTAGATGCTTGGATGAAGATTATTGATGGATTGATTGAGGCTTGAAGGATGAAGATGGATGATTGAAGATAAAAAAGATGAAGTAGCAAGATGATGGCCTCTTAAAAAAACTCTTAAAAGACTTCCAACTAGCTTTCATGGAGGATGAGAGCTAGATTTATAGTTTGTGAGTGACAAGTTGGAGGGTGAGGATTAATCCATGTTAGATTGAATCCCAAGGCTGAAAATTGATGAGAAGATTGGATTTGTGTAGAGGTTTGTAGAGAATTGTAGATTCATTTAAATTTAAAAATTCAAGTGGGAGAGAGAAATAATAGTTGGAAGATTAGAGAGGGTTCTAGAAATAGAACCCTCTAGATTTAGAGGTGTGTTTGGATCTGCATATGATTAGTTTAGATTAAATGATGTGATTAGGATAATTAATTATGAGTGATTACATGGAATAGCTAGTGATAGGTGTATGGTAGGTGAGGCATAGGAATATTAAATTCCTATGAATATTAATGAAGTATTAGAATATGATACTATGAAGTAATGATGGATTAATGAAATTAATGATAAAAAGGGATGGATAAATAATAAATGATAAATGATGATAAAATGATAGAGGGGAAATATGATAAAATGGATTAATTAATCTAGTGATTAATTATTATATGGATGATGTTGGGGTTTAATCAATAATAATAATGATACATGGTTAAACGAATTAAAATAGATGAAAATGGACTGGTAGCAGATAAATGATGATGAGCCTAAAATGTTTATCAATTAATATTGGTGGGAGGAGGTCGGATGGTGATCCAAAGAGTGCTAAATAGGCCATGGTCCTCCTTTATGAGCCTAATTTGGCTATGGATAAGAACAGGATGCACATGATTTGTAGTTAAGGTTGACTGAATAGCAAAAGAAAATTATTTGTATACACCATAGGTTTGAAACAGGTGGAACATATGAGGATACGAACCTCAACAATGTTTGCAGAATGCAATGGATGACATCCATAAGAGAGAGGTGCATTGTAATTATATGTCATAACATGATGAAATTGAATATTTTCTTCAGGTGCTTCAAAACCCAACAAACACTAGTGAAGATTCCATTCCACGTGACAAGATACAAATGGATATATTTTTAATCAGTTGCATATGTAGCAAATGCTCGTGAAGATCTAATTCCATGTATGAATGAATACCGAAATTGGCAAATATGCAGGGTAATTAGTTTTCTTCAAAACATGCATAAGTTCAACTTATAAGTTCAAGATGGAAAGATGATAGTATAAAGAATGTTTAAGCCCTTTTATTGTATTTTGTACTACTTTATAGTACACGAGACACATTCTTTAATTGAATGCATTCCCTACTCTAATTCTTAAAAAATCATTGTTTCCCCTTGCACTTGAGATGGTAATGTGGTTGATTATGTCCTTGTCAATAGTAAGATGATTCCTTACATTTAGGATTTTCACCTCTTGCCACTTCCCCCTTGTCAATCATGTTTGTTTGTCTTCATTCTATTTGTATCTTCCTCACTCTCATTATTTCCTTCCATCAATATTCTTCAACACACATTGCAAATTATTCATTATGTTTATAAATTAGTCAACTCTAACACAAATAACTACAATACTATCATGATTAGGCAAAAATTGGGAAACATTGTCATGAAACATTGTGACCCTTTGAAAAGAGATGTATGAACTAGTGAAGGTTCTTCTATTTGTTGACTAGACAAAAAATCTTGGGTGATACATGTAGAATTTCTCTATAATATATGCTTATGGAGATTTGAACGCTGAGAACACATGGTCTTGCTAGGATGAACACCACAGTTGTGCCTTTAAGAAATCAATTCATCTTGATTGAAACAAAGTATGGCAGACAAATCTAAGTTCCCCAAGAAGATACATCGATTATACGTCAATGATGATAACTCGGATGTGAAAACATTCCTAAATAGAGTGGTGGAAAATAAGACAATGGATGAATTTACCCCATGGATATTCCTAATCATAATCACCATTAGCAAGAACAAAGAATCATGAGCTGGTGAAAGATCATTAGTGATGCCTTACATAAGCAATTAAGGAAGTCAGAGACGACTCACTCTTTTTGGTTTAACCTCATACCAAAGTGATCTATTACTAACCTCTATTCATTCTTAGGGCTTAATGCAGCTCGACAATTAGGTAATTTGGTCTCTTGAGTTATATTTAGTTGCATTAACCCCAACTCACTTTAGATGAGAATAAGAGACATTTAACTTGGGTTAAATGATGATTCCAACATGTTCTCGGTAAAGACATTTTGAGAATAATCATGCCATAAGAATCTCTATAAAAGGGTTTGAGCTAGTAACTTACTTCAAGGGTCACTTAATAAAGTTTCCCATGTTCTCTTACATTAGGATCATATCGTTTTATGGGGTTCCATATTGGCTCCCTAGGTACACATGCTAGAAAAAATATGAGTTCTTAATAGAGATGTCGAGGAAACTAACATCAATGAATAAGTTGTGTGGACAAAGACACAAATCCATGTTGTATTTCCCAATTTTCCTAAGTTATAACACATGGAGGACCTCAAAAGATGCACAAGAGATCAATGAAGGTACATAAAATGCTAAGAGTATGAAAAACGAGCCATTCTATTTTATGCTTGTCAATTTTATTGTATATGAGATAATTATGAAATTGTCGGTATCTTGTAAAACATTTGTTACACAATTATCATAGTCATTATGCAACCCTATTAGGTGACTAAAATGAGGGACCTGAAAGCTAGTATTATATAAATTCTGACACTAGGAAGGAAGAAAACAACATAAAGACGTTGGGGAAACCAAACAAAGGGAATCCAAATTTTTTGTGATTGTAGAAGGTTTTGTCTTCATCACTGGACTTTGGAATGTTGCACTGTGTGAAATTGGGGTGCATATAATGGCATAGGGTGAACTTGACGAGTGTAGAAAGTGTTATTTCCCTTGACACTATCATAGGATAATTGGTCTCTACAATCACCTATAGCCCCAAATTTAACTTGAATATTCATAGGGAGCAACAACTTAAAAAGAACAACTATGGTGCCACCATATTTTACCCTACCGTATGGAGGGAAAGATGACCCACAAGTAACGTCAAGGCAATATACACAATCAACCATTAGTGAAAAGTGGCTTACAACAGGTTTGTTGGATACTAGGTTACACTAAGTGCTTGCATCTATTTAACATAATTATTGTAGTAGAAACACCACTTCGTCACAAATAACAATACCAATACCAAGTCACAAAATAAAATGCAAATGCTTATTAACCCAAAAAATATTGTGAACCAAAATATTAGTGAAATACAAAGATTTTTCTTGAAAAAAATGAGGAATATAATAAGATGGACAAATAAAATTTAGTTTTTCTGTGAAAGCGGATCGTGAATTGCTATTGAAGGAAAGCCACCGCCTCCGTTCTGCGAAGTCCATTCCATTTGAACGAGTGGAGTCATACCCCAGTTATAATGGCTTTGTTCGCCGCATCTCTGTCTCAACAAACACTTCCACTGTATCATAAAACCATTTTTGAGGATGAAGACGATGACAGCGTTTTACCGTAATTGTCGTAGAAGTAAGTTATTTAATAATGCACATTCCTAAAGCTTCAGTGATAATCATACAATGCCAACGCCAATGCCATCCACTGCCAATCCCAATCTCAATTTCACAGCATTATGTAGAGAAGGTTGTCTTACTAAACACAACCCCGTGAAGGTTTGCTTAATAAAGACATACTTACACCGATCGCATACTATGTATTTCAGAGGGTAAGCGAAATCACCCCCACTTAAATGAGAGGGAATTTAAGCTTGCCGCACAAACTATTACAAGACACCCTTATACGCATGTATGACAGGTGTGGATGTTTAGTAGATGCTCGCCAAGTGTTTTACCAAATGACTGAACGAGACATCTTCTCATGGAATATCATAATTGCAGCTTACAAAACACATGGGTGTCCTCTCGAAGCATTGACACTGTTTCACCAAATGCAGCCAACGGGTGTTCAACCTGATCAGTTTACCTTTGCTAGCATACTACCAGTCTTTGCCAAAATAGGAGATTTGAAACAGGGTATGGACATCCACCAAAACATAATGGAGAAAGGACTTCTGTTGGATGTTGTAGTTGCAAGTGCCGTGGTAGATATGTATGCAAAATGTGGAAGCATTAACAAGGCATGTGAACTGTTCTACAAAATGCCTCATAGAGATGTGGTGGCATGGAATGCCATGATTGCAGGATACGCACAAAATGGGTTTGTTGAAAAGGCTGTTGAAGCTTTTAAGCAAATGCAATTGTCAGGTATAAAGCCAGACTCCACAACCTTTGCCAGTGTCCTCTCAGCCTGTTCCAAAATGGGAGCTTTAGAACACGGTATGGACATCCATCAATGCATAATAGAAAGTGGATTTTTAGCAAATGTTATAGTTACAAGTGCCCTTGTAGATATGTATGCAAAATGTGGAAGCATACACAAGGCACATGAACTGTTTGACAAAATGCATCAAAGAGATGTGGTAGTATGGACTGCGATGATTGCAGGATATACACAAAATGGGTTTGTTGAAAAAGCTGTTGAAGCATTTAAGCATATGCAATTGTCAGGTGTAAAGCTAGACTCCACAACCTTTGCTAGTGTCCTCCCAGCTTGTGCCAAAACGGGAGCTTTAGCACAGGGTGCGGACATCCATCAAAGGATAGTGGAAAATGGATTTTTATCAAATGTTGTAGTTGCAAGTGCCTTAGTAGATATGTATGCAAAATGTGGAAGCATACACAAGGCACGTGAAGTGTTCGACAAAATGCCTGAAAAAAATGCAGTCTCATGGAATGCAATGATTGCAGGATATGTACAAAATGGGTTTGTTGAAAAAGCCTTGGAAACTTTCAAGCAAATGCAATTGGTGGGCGTAATCCCAGACCCCGCAACCTTTGCCAGCATCCTCCCAGCCTGTGCTAAAATGGGAGCTTTAGAACAGGGTATGAACATCCATCAAAGCATAATGGAAAGTGGATGTTTATCAAATGTTGTAGTTGCAAATGCTCTGTTGGATATGTATGCAAAATGTGGAAGCCTACACAAGGCAGATGAACTGTTTGAAAAAATGCCTGAAACAAATGCGGTTTCATGGAATGCAATGATTACAGCATACGCACAAAACGGGTTGGTTGAAAAGGCCTTGGAAACTTTCAAGCAAATGCAATTGGCAGGTGTAATGCCAGACCCCACAACCTTTGCCAGCATTCTCCCAGCCTGTGCCAAAATGGGAGCTTTAAAACAGGGTTTGGAAATCCATCAAAGTATAATGGAGAACGGCTTTTTATCAACTGTTGAAGTTGCAAATGCCCTGGTAGATATGTATGCAAAATGTGGAAGCATATACAAGGCACATGAACTGTTTGACAAAATGCCTCGAAGAGATGTCGTCTCATGGAATGCCATGATTGCAGGATATGCACAAAATGGCTTTTGTGAAGATGCTCTCAAACTCTTTGACATAATGAAGCACTCTGGATCATGCCCTGACCACGTAAGTTTTATATTTGTTTTATTAGCATGCAGTCATACAGGTTTAGTGGATGAGGGCTGTAAATACTTCAATCACATGAGTGACTCTTATTGTGTTATGCCAACAATTGATCATTTTGTGTGCATGGCTGATCTTCTTGGCCGTGCTGGCTATCTTGAGGAAACTCTAAACTTTATCATCAAAATGCCAATTAAACCTCTTGTTGTTGTATGGATGTGTTTGCTTGGTGCCTGTAAAACACATAAGAACATAGGGTTAGGATTATTTACAGCAACTCTTCTTTTTGAGCTGGATCCTCAAAATGCAGCAAGTTATGTTCTTCTGTCAAACATTTATGCAGAAGTGGGCAGGTGGGGTGAGGTTCAAATGGTAAGGAGATTGATGAAAGATAGAGGAATTAATAAGATACCTGGATGTAGTTGGATTGAATGCCATAAAATAGTACATGTTTTTTGTATGGGAGACAGATCGCACCCACAGACACACGAGATCTATGCAAAGTTGGAGAAATTATCTTGGGAGATGAAGGCAGCAGGCTATTTTCCAGATTCAAAACATGTACTGATGGATGTGGACGAGGAGGAAAAAGAATTATTCCTTTGTCACCATAGTGAGAAGTTAGCGATTGCATTTGGATTGTTAAATTCGCCCTATGGGACAAATATTAGAGTCATGAAGAACCTTCGAGTATGTGTTGACTGCCACACTGCAACCAAGTTTATCTCCAAGATTGTTGCAAGAGAAATTGTTGTGAGAGATGCAAATCGTTTCCATCATTTCAAACAAGGACAATGTTCTTGTGGAGATTATTGGTAATGCTTTGTGAAGCAATCTGTGAAACACAATGCACTGTATCTGACCTGCAGCAGTAAAGAAGGGACCAGGTTTTAATTCCAGTTTCTATAAAAATGATTATTTGCTTAGTGTTCAGAGATCTAAACCATGCCATTGGCTTCATAAAGTCAGATGTACAGTATGCAATGCGCTGCAATGTGTATTGTTGCCTAATATACTCATGGGGTATTTGTTAAAGCCTTGTTTTATGATATCATGAAGATGTCATGACATTGCACTTTTCCCAGGAAACTTGTGCATGCCTGGGATGATAACCTGGAGGAGGAGGTCGGGAATAAGAAAAGTATAAAAGAGATGTACAGTCAAAGGAGATGGAAAGGTGCTGTGGCCGGAAGGAAATGTGAGAGAAGGGCATTAGAATCCATCCAATGCTTTGCAGATGGTGGGGGAGCATCTCTTGATGGTTCTTTGCACCCATCTTCATCATTTTGTGTAGTCCTTTGGTCTGGAGCAAATGTAAAATATTGTGCTATTGTTAGGTTTTTCATTTGGGATTGAATTACAGATACTAGATTATGTATGAAAATTTACATATGCTTATCTTGAATTTGTCCCATTTATGGTTGGAGATTTCTAATGTTAGCTTCACATCCCTCTCTTGGAGTGCTAATATGTTTGTGAGCTGTTTTTTTTTTTTTAAATTAATTTGATTTTGTTTGTATGTTTTAAATCTAAAAATAAATTATTAGAAATAATATATATAGAAGTGAAGTTAACGATTTTTATTATATTGCGATTGGTATACATGTATAGTGCATGAGAGACTTGTATAATGAGGTTTACAAATTGATGTTAGAGAGAAGAATAATTTATGTGTAGATCTAAAATCGCAATTTATGTTAAAATATAATTGTATACGATATTTTGAGTAAGTTACTTATCGTCTATCAATTGCTTATTTCATTTCAAGTTGGAATGCATTACTTTGGTCATGCATTACTTATCGTCTATTAATATGCTTAGATTAGGATATTATACCTATTTCCAATCGTTACATCTTCTCATTAGAAAATATAAATAAGGGTGTAAACAATAATGATAAAATGGTGCCTACGAGTGTAGAAGATGCCCCCAAATTTACATGGCCAATGGGTAAGAGGAATGATCCATCATCTATAAGCATTGTAGAATCTCGTGTATCCTATATCATGCTCATATACCAAGTGAAATGCATGTGTAAAGAGTAAAGAATGTGTTATCTATCAAATCATTATGAATAACAACACACGTAAAGTAAAGAACTAGTGGATCAAGCCATATTTCGATCCTAATTTTTTTCTTTTTGAAATATTTGGATTTTTTTATTATTAACATATTTGATTGTTTTTGGAGTTTTTAGATGTATTTTTCAAGGAGGTATTATGTATGATATGATCAAGATGGTGAGGAGAGATATCCGCAAGTGAAGAAGAATTGGTCCTCAAGTTTTCATTGTGAACAATGGGAGTAGGAGATATCACTTTAAGGTTAGGTTATGGGACATACTTAGGAGATTACTTTCCTAGAGGAGGAGGCCTAGGAGATGATTTGCATAAGATAGAGTTTATATCTCTAAAATGAGTAGGGTTGATAGGCATGAGCTTAGAAATATTTGCTCACTTAGAAGAAGGAAAAAGTAAAGGAGGCTTGTAAGGGATACCCTAAGCCATAAAAACTTGATTTCCATAGGTGTATTTAACACATCGATGGAGAATAAAATGAATCAATTTAAGCTTATGAATTTAGGGGTATTCGATAAGTATGTCACATGTCTCGAGAGTATCAGTAACCAAAATAGGTGTAGGAAAGCTAGATGCCCACACTTGAAGGGGTAACATAATATGTGTAATAGATCCATGAAGATCTCAAGAAGTAGATTATAAGTGTTGCTCATTGTTACTGTCAGTTTTAGTTGTAATAATTTTCTCTAAGAGGATTGCTAGTTGGTTTCATGTAAAATTTGGCTCTTTGTGCAACTCAATGATTGTCAACTAGATGCTAAGAAATTACTGATGTGTCTATTACAACATTATCCATTATAGGTATATCTTGTTGAGGTGCTTCCTTGGTGAGAAACCCTTTATTGAAAATAATATTTTGCTTGTCCTAGATTGCAATTTCATGGTATTTCTTGCTAGCCTCTTTGAAAAGAGAGGATTTTTTAACCTCATCCCTAGGAAATTTGGCTCGGTATGTTCGTGAACCTATAGAGCTAAACATAGAATCATCTTCATCAATGTGATTGAAATTTAACTTCCACAAATGTTTATATAATATATCACTTTTCTCATTTTCACTATCATACCAATTATTTACTGTAGTATTTTCTTGCTTTAGATTAATAGTAATGGTAAATCAAGGATAATCAACAAATCCTTATCTATGTTCCCCCCTAGTTGTGCTTGTGTGTGTTATAATTTATCCATAGCCATGCATAATTACTCTTGTTGTAACCTTTGTGTTTTAGATTTATCCCTTTGCAATGTTTCCATTGGAATTGGATTTTGTTCCATTTTGGTATTATTTCCCTTTCTTTTTGCACAATAGTATGATGTTGTTCTTGCACTGAGATATAATTTGTTGAATGATGTATTGCTTTCATCTCCTCTTTCTGGTTAAATTAAATTTGCAATATGAATGCACTTATATTATTAATTATTCTAGTATATGATTATTCAATATAGATGTGCTAGATTTAGGTACCTATATAGATCTAGGAGATTGAGATGACCGTGTGGGGGAGACTACTCTTCGAGGAACATTTCTTGTAGGATGCCAAGAAACTAATGGATCCCATAAAGGGTTATTGTGGGATATCTCATTTTTTACATAATGATGCCTCGAAGGAGGAGACAAATTATAATAGGCATCAAATGAAATAATTCCCCTAGTTTTAAGATTCTTTATCTTTCATTGTAAAGTGTAATAATCATTTTCATGATCTCCATTGATGTCACGCTAATTGCATTAAGTCTTTCCTTTGATCTTATCAAGCCTATAAAGGGGATAATGATAATTAGGTAGTAAATTTATTAATATATTATTGAGTAGAGCATACAAAATATCATGTCGTCTATCATTAGTTTTGTTGAAATAAAGATGTGTTTTTCGATGTGATTACATTGTTATGTCACTACATGAGATCAATTGCTTGTATGATAAAAAAATGTTGCCTCTATGTACGAATTTCACTTGAATTGAGTCATCATATGTAGTTTGTATATTATCATTATCCTTCGGCATAAATTTGTCTTTCTTATTAAACCATGTTTGAGATGACCTTTATTCAGGTTAGTATTGTGCATAGAGATATGATTGACATCGGCATGTTGCAAATTCCTTAGATGTGCAATCTCATTCTTGAGTGATTTGATCTTGATACTCATAGCTTGAATATGTATTCAAAAAGCATTTTGCAATGCTTTAATAGATTCTAGGATAGCCTTATAAGAGATGTCATTGCCATGACCATTTGTTGTTAAAGAATCCGTAGAAGATGGCTACAACGGTAAAGGTATTTTGGTTGATATCCATTATGAATTGATTCAAACGTTATATATCCATTAAGATAATCTTAAGGCCTACATTCAATAGACTATATAGGATGGATCCAAAAATGGGAGGATTGAAGGTTAACAAGAGTAATATGAAAGCTAAGGAGACGAGTATGCCCAAAAGCACTTTTAGAAAATTTTGTATATTTCATATCAATAAATTTTGATGAAACAAAAAAAGGGTTTTTAGGACCTCAATTTGATGGATCAAAACCTCCAAGGGATTTCCATGTGATTGTGTCTTTCTCATGTTATGCATTTGTTAAGGAAAATAAAAAAATTTAATTCAAAAAACTATGTTGAAATTTATTAAAAATCATGAGGTTTTTGTTTAACTTGTCATAATGAAGAAAAACTCCAAGGTAGTTAATTTTTTATTTATTTTTATGTCTGAAAAGGTGATTTGGCCAATAGAAAACCTTAGAAAGATGCCCTAATATGAGGACCAGACATGAAATCCTAAAGAAAATTTTGAAAACTTGATGCAAGGGTCAACACTTAACATGCTTGTATTTGGACTTTAAATGTTATCCTTTGTAGGCTTGCCATTCACAATGTTTTTTCTTTATCATTCAAGAACTCAACTTGCACTTCATTACTTACACCAAAACCTTGCTTTTGAGGATCATACTCATGAGGTTTTATACACCTTTCTTGTACTTCTAACACCTTGAGGTCTATTGAGACCTAAAGCATACTCATACAAGAGAGAGAGACAAACAATTAGGGAGCTTGCTTGATAACAACTAATCTGAGGTGATCACTTTGTGATCACTGCAGCAATGCCTTTCCAATATGCAAGTCTCCTACTATTCACAAATAAGACAATTTCATACCATAATGAGCATATATATATTTTGAGTTCTTTTACCATGCACTTTACCTTGCAATGGACTCCCTCTTCAATGTTGAGTCACAAGACCTTTTCCACCTGGTTGAACATGCTCAGGACATCAAACCAAAGGTTTAGAACCCCTTATGAATACTGAAGCAATGGTCTTTAATTATGTGACCTTAAACTCTGACCCAAGGGTTTCTTGAACCCCTATTTGCCCAATATAAGGTCTTAAATGCAATTCGAAGGTAACCATGGCATTATATTATGTTTTATAGACTCCATTTAGCATGTTTTAGATGTCCATCAGCTCCACATACTAGTTCTAGGGTTATTTGGCTCAATGCACTTTATTGACACCTTTCTCAATGACTTAACACAATCTTACCAGCTACAGCATCAATCTATACTCAAAATGAGGACAAATTTATGACCCTAGAATCACCCAAACACATCAATCATACCTGGCTAGGTGTTTTTCAAACTTGCATGGATTGGTTCTTCCCGTGGTATGTCCAACTCGATATTCTCTTTAGTCTTTCACAGTGATATAGGACTTTCCTAAGCCTGTACGGTTAACCTTTATATGCAATAAGGGTAATTACTTCATTGATTCACCTATGTGATCATTCAAACACATCAAATATACCTAGCCCCACCTTCCATAACAATCTAGGATCATGATCTATCATGTTGTGATGAAAATCCTAATTATTTCCCTTCCTTGTTATATATTGTATTCTTACATGTCTTGCTCGAGATTACTATTATCAATAACTCACACTGTGCTCAATCAATTACTACAGAATTTAGGGATTTACTAGATCATGTCAAGGCAGAAAATAGCTTGAATTTTTTAGCAAGATTCACCGGTCCAAAGAACAGATATTCGAGGCTCGAGAGCCTTCAATTCGCAATAACAATCAAAATATGTAATTTCAAAGCTTACAAAATTATGAATGTGATCCTTAATACCTATAGATATTCTTCATACCAACAGTTAAGAGAAATTTAACTCACAAACGCCATTCAGGATTTTAGTTTCCCTGTCCAAGCAAGATTATTCAACGCAGTCATAAAGAACACATGCAAAATTCTTCATACAAAAGGTATATTTTCAACTTCAAATCCTCATACATGCTTTATTATTCATTATTCAACTTCTAAAACCTTTTTGTTCCTTTATTCTCTTCGAATCACATATGAATAGGTGTTCATTGACAAATTATGGAGTCTTAACAAGCTCCTAAACTAACTCAACAACGCCCTAAGAAGGCTCAACTGCCTTTCTAGCTTAGGTAAGACCATTTAATGCTTGGAGATTTGTACAACTATTCTAATCCCACTTGGGGATGAGGATTCCAAGTCTTGTTTATCCACTCTTATATATTTTTGGCCATTATCCACATATTAGGCCTTATTACAAGCTCAAGAACACTTATTCAAATCTTGAAAAATTTGAATGAGTTTTTATGGAGGGAAATCAACATGACTAAACCTAGACTATCTAGAATAACATGTTTTATTGGTCTCGTATGACCTTATTATGTTTTGCACTTGATGCCCCTGTATTAAACCTATATTTAGGTTATGAAATAGATAGAAATCAAAATTAAATTGGAATACAATCCCTATAAGATGAGAAAAGGGAAACCTTAGGGTGAGAGTCGAAATTGATCAATAAACGGGTTCACTAAATGATTTAACATGAAAATGAAATAAGAAACAGGGAAGGGGATATAATTTCCTTTCTTGCCTAATTTCTATATTAAGGTTACAAACATGATTTTTATTCAAACATGTATGTATGTATGTATGTATGTATGTATGTATGTATGTATGTATGTATGTATGTATGTATGTATGTATGTATGTGTGTGTGTGTAGATATATATATATGCATGTGTGTGTGTCAATTAGAATATCTGCTAAATAGAGTAAAACATGAGAAAGTAAGTGCACTTACCTATTCAGATGATTTAGAAGTTGATTTGTGCATGATAAAGTGATGAATAGACTGTAAATGTTCTATAGATGCTTCATTATTGATTTGTGAAATGCAAACCTTGTCAGGATGAAATTGTTATTTATGGACCAGACCATTTGGTGGTTTTGTCCTTTTATGGTGGTGTTGTCCGAGATGATGGTGGCATTCTACAACTTTTTACAACCTACATTTTCCTTACTCCAAAGAGGCCTCAAATTTCACTTAGTTCTCCACCTAGATATGTGATATATGTATAGATGCAACTATACTTGATAGTTTGATCACCTTCTACTGTTTGTAATGGTTTGTTTGCTTAGTACTTGACTTGACTTTGATGATTTTTGTCTTAGGAATCTTGAATCTATAACCTGGTTTGGAGTACTTAAAATTTGTGTGGGAGCTTCTCCTAATGTTTGTTGTTGCTTTAGGAAGATTTATGAGAACTTTGTATGCCTTTTGAATTATATAATTTGATAATAGTGTTATTGGAAGTGTTAGGTTTTTCTAGGTGAGTAAATGAGTGCATTTTACTTGCTTATATAAAGTTTTGTAGGTATCATTTTATATTAAGGCCGACCTCTAGGGGAAGTAACGACCCATAAAATATATCAAATTGAGAAAATGACCATTGAAAGTGTTGGGCCAAACCACCAATTTTAGACCAAACTGTTTTGTGGTTTGGTCCCTATTTGGAAATTTTGTCTAGGCAAGGAATGAAATTCTATAAAGTTTTATGCGTGATATGATGATTGGATTGCTTTTGACTAATTTGTTTTTTTTAGTGACTAAGTAGTGCAATGAGGAGAACAAGTATTGTAATAGGAGTAGGGATATATCAATTAGCCTCAAAATAGGTCCACAAGTAATGATTTAGGGACTAAACCAATATTGACGTTATCAAATGATAATTTACCAAATTCAAGTGTCTACATCCCACTCCTCCTCGACATCATAGATATGGATGGGTCAAATTACCTATTAGCGCAAATTCACAGCACCCCCAAAATGACCCATGGATTTGCTTTTCTAAGGCAATTTCATTTGGTGTGATTGCACAACATTGAGATTTCCCAAAGTGTGGGACCTTTGCAAATGGGGAAAGCTCTCCAGAGAAGGTTGGTTCCTCTTCCTAAACTACCTGCCATAAGCTATCCCAGTGCAGGCAAGCTAATATAATCCTAATCTAACTTCTAAGGAGACAAGGAGAGAAAGAAAACTAGAAAAAATAGAGCCTACACTAAAACAGTGATACACCAGAGAAGGAAAATGTTGAACATCTATCAAAAGTGCCATGGAAACAAAGAGAGGCGAGCAATGGAAGGATGGACAAGTGCATCACAAACCAAAGATGGATTTCACACAAAAAATTGTTCCAAAACTCCATGAACATAGCTCCAAAACCTGCAATGAACATCCAAACATGCACAAATACCTGCAATGAAGAGAGGCCAGAAGAAAACAGCTGAAAATGAGCAAGGATGGAAAAATGCATCACAAAACACATTTTTATTGTTCCAGAAGTTTGGACAGAATCATCATTTCAAGGGTAAGAGGAAAAAATGCCATTACAGAGAGGGGAGGAGGTTCTAAAAGTATATTTTCAACTTTCAAATCCTCATACATGCATTTATATTATTCATTATTCAACTTCTAACCTTTTTGTTCCTTTATTCTCTCTACGAATCACATTATGAATAGTGTTCATTGACAAATTCTATGGAGTCTTAATCAAGCTCCATAAATAACTCAACCAAACCCTAAGAAGGGCTCAACTGCCTTTCTAGCTTAGTAGACCATTTAATGCTTGGAGATTTGATACAACATTTCTAACCCACTTTGGGTATGAGATTCCAAGTCTCTGTTATATCCACTCTTATATATTTGGCCATTTATTCCCACATATTAGGCCTTAATTTAAAAGCTCGCAAGAACACTTATTCAAATCGTTGAAAAATCTTGAATGAGTTTATTTATGGAGGGAAATCAACATGGGACTAACCCTCTAGACTATCTCATACATGTTCTTATCGTCTCGTAAAACTTAATTATTTTATCACTTGATGCCCCTGTATTAAACTATATCGGTTATGAAATACATAGAAATCAAAAATAATATTGGAAACAATCCGCCTATAAGATGAGAAAAGGGAAACCTTAGGGTGAGAGTCAAATGCATCAATAAACGGGTTCCACTAAATGATTTAACATAAAATGAGATAATGAAACAGGGAGGGGATATAATTTCCTTTTGCCAATTTTCTATATAAGTTAAAACTGATTTTTATTCAGAAATGTATTGTTATATGTATGTATGAGTTGTATGTATGTATGTATGTATGTATTATGGTATGTATGATATGTTATGTATGTATGTGTGTTGTGTAGATATATATATATGCATGTGTGCGGTGTCAATTAGACATACTATGCAATACGACATAGAAACATGAGAAATTAAGCCATACCTATATCAGATCGATCTTAGAAGTTGATTGTGCAATGATTATACTAGTGGCATGAGATAGACTAAATGTTCTATAGATGCCTATCTATTATTTGTGAAATGCAAACTTGTCAGCGGATGAATTGTTAATTTATGGACCAGACCATTTGGTGGTTTTGTCCTTTTATGGTGTGTTTCCGAGATGATGGTTGCACTTCTACAAGACTTTTACACCTATCATTGTTCTCACGTCCACAGAGGCCTCAAATTTCACTTTAGTCCGTCCACCTAAATGTGACTAATAATGTTATTAGATGCAACTAACTTGATAGTTTGAATCACCTCTCTACTGTCATTGTAGATGTTTGTTTGCTCACACTTTGATGATTTTTTGTCTAGGACATCTGATCGTATAACGCTGGCTTTGGTGTACTTTAAATTTGTGTGGGAGCTCTCTCCTAATGTTTGTTGTTGCTTTAGGCAGATTTATGAGAACTTTGTATGCCTTTTGAATTATATAATTTGATAATGTGTTATTGGAAAGTCGTTAGGTTTTTCTAGTTGGTAAATGAGTGCATTTACTTGCTTATATATAAAGGTTATTGTAAGGTATCATTTTATATTAGGCGACCTCTAGGAATTACGACCATGAAATATATCAAATAGAAAAATGACCATTGAAAAGTGTTGGCCAAACCACAATTTTAGACCAAACTTTTTGCTGGTTTGGTCCCTTTATTGGAAATTTTGTCTAGGCAAGGAATGAAATTCTATAAAGTTTCTTCAACTGGCGTATATGATTATTGGATGCTTTGACTACATTTGTTTTTTTACGTGACTAAGTAGTGCAATGAGGAGAACAAGTATTTAATAGGATAGGGCTATAATCAATTAGCCTCAAAATATGTCCACAAGTTAATGATTTAGGACCTAAACATATTGACTTATCAAATGATAATTTACCCAAATTCAAGTGTCTACATCCCACTCCTCCTCACATCATAGATTGGATGGGTCTAGTCAAATTATCCTATGTAGCGCAAATTTCACACACCCCCAAAATGACCCATGGATTTGCTTTCTAAGCAATTATCATTTTTGTGTGATTGCAACACATTGAGATTTCCCAAGTGTTGGGACCTTTGACAATGGGAAAAGCTCTCCAAGAAGGTGCTCCTCTTCCAAACTAGCCTCCATAAGCTAATCCAGTCAGGGCAAGAATATAAATCGTAATCTAACTTCTAAGAGACAAGCAGAGAAAGGAAAACTAGAAAAAATAGAGCCTACACGTAAAAACAGTGATACACCAGAGAAGGAAAATGTTGAACATCTATCAAAAGTGCCATGGAAAACAAAAAGAGAGCGAGCATATGAAGGGAGGCAAGTCATCACAAACAAGATCGGATTTCACACAAAAATTGTCCAATAACATCCCAGTGTAAACATTAGTCCATAAACCTTGCAATTGAACATCCCCAAAACATGCACAAAATACCTGCAGATTGAAGAGAGGCCAGAATAAACAGCTTTAAATGAGCAAAGATGGAAAATGCATCACAAAAGCACATTTTTATTGTTCAGAAGTTTGGACAGAATCATCATTTCAGGGTAAGAGGAAAAATGCCATTACAGAGTAGGGGAGGAGGTTCAAACTCCATTTTCGACCCTGGGGAAAGAAAAAGAGAGGGACAGAGAAGAATGATAAACCCCTTTACAAATGAGCCAGAATTTGCTTTTAACAGTCGAACAAATATGAAGAAGGTAAAAAACAAGGGAAAATATTTATTTGGAAACTCCAACCATCCGACAGATCGTTCAATTAGATTGCAAAAGTGTATGGGTTTCCATGAAAAATCCCATACCTTCATTGTACATTGCTTCGCAGAGCAAGAAAAGGGCCCATACTTCAATTAATTTTGGTGTTGGGTCGTTTCTGTGTTTTTGCATGCCAGAGACATTTTCCATTTTCCCTCACACATCCTCCATCAAAATAATCAAAATTGAACCATCCATTCGTGTTGTGAGAATTCAAACAAACAACAATAATTACAAAGAAGTGCAGCAAAAGCACCCACAATTACTTCTTGGCAGCTTTGTCGATGCTGAATTTGATATTCTGCCAAGATTTGAACATTGCCAAAGTCATCATGTGGGCAGAGTTAGTAATATCCAGCTGATCAATGGTCCTTTTGCTTTCCTTATCAGTGCCCCAAAGTGTTGGCGAAACCCCGCTGAGATTGGAGACACTACGGACATGCTGCTCAATGAACTCTTCAATTGCACTAAAAATGGCCATATTATAATCATGGCGAGTCTTGGCCTTCCCTAAACAGGAGTCTAAGGAGTTCAGTTTCTTGTATATATCTTCAATCTGGCTATTATCCATAGCCACCCTCCTCCTCCTTCTTCCTCTTGCCTTTCTATTTTTCCAAGTTTTTAACCTCCTCCTCCTTCAACAACTTCATGTCAGCTTCTAAGGCTTCCAGCCTTTTTGTAGAGCTCTCCATATGTGCATCCTGAGAACTAGCACTGCTGATATGCAGGAGGTTATGGGAAATTTCAATCTCTTGAGGACCCTTCCCCACAGCAGGGGTATCAAGGTTCAGTCTTCTAGAGGACCTGGTAACAGGTCTGGCCGAAGTGGAAGCGAAGGGGGTGGGAGCAGTGGTGGGGGGAATGGAAGATGGAGCCTAGAAGGCCGGTAGAGGGGTGACAGCAGCAGTGGCGGGGACAGAATGTGGAGAGATGGGGCTAGCGGCCGCTGAACCAGGCAGAGGGGGAATAGAGCCAGGGGAGGAAGGAAGACCAGGAGATCGGAGAAGACATAACTTATGTAGTAAGAAAATTAGCCCCTGGTACAAAGGAACCGCACTGGCATGCTTTTGAAACTCCAAAATGGAGCGCTCAAGAGAGTTAAGTAGATAATGGGGGAAACATACCGTGTGATTCCTGCGGAAGTGGTTGAGGAAGACAAGATGCTTAACAGGCACAATTACGAACCTCCCTTCCAAAGAAATGAAGCTCACCATCATCTGGGTAACCTCATCATAAGGTGAAGGGATCAAGCTAACAAGCAGGCCCGTCGTGACAAAGATCAACTTCTCAGTTCCCTCCACAAATCTCCTCTCCTCAACTTCTCTGTCAACCCTTTTGTTAAAAAAATAGTACCCCTCCATGCCAAGGCCGATTGCTTCAGTAATTAACTTCTCATTGATCGAAATCTTCTAGCCCCCATAATCCACCGTTCGATCCTTCCAATCCTTCGCAAAACGCACTGAAATGCTTTGGTCGTGGCCCTGAACCTTCTCCATAAAGTTGGTAATGCCTCCCTGGCTGAGTATACTCCAAAGCTCCACATTATCCTTCCAATCCGGATCCGCGTTGGGCTCAATCTGGCAAGGGGGGGCCCCATCGTCACTGTGCTTAGCTGCTTGTAACAAATTTTAGAATCCTTAAGAGCTCTAATGCCAGTCCACCTTCTACTATTGCAATCTGTGCAATGGAAATACTGAGTAGAATAGCCGTTGCTTTTTCCACGAATAGCCACATGACTACTGATGTGAACCTATGGAAGCTCGCATGTGGGAACTACGGCCCTTTTTCTAGCCCACTCCCTATCATCATTTACATCATTATTGTCTTCGGGATCCGTGGAGTCTTGTAGCCAGATTGTAGAGAGCATAATGTTGCCCGCATGCGCGCCTTTCATTTCTATATAACTCCACTTGAACTTACCCTTATACTTCATACTATCTTGTTTGTTTGACAAGATTTGCAAAAGCTTAGTTTTAAAGACATCACGTGTGGGAGTTTTATTAATACTAATCCACTCCCAATAATCATATCTCAAATCAAGAATTTGCATGTGTATAGATATCCGCTTGAATGCTGCTTTGAAGCTGTTTAGGAATGCTATTATTATCCCAAACAATGTGGTTAACATTAATGCCATAATTAGCCAATGCATCTGCCAACTTATTACTCTCCCAGTAAGTATGCATGATCTGAATGTTATTGAAGGTTTGGCAGATACTTATGGACTCTAAGATAAAATCTTTGATGTTCCAACTTGGAGGTGAGCACTTCTTAAGGTGGTTCATGATATTCAAGGAGTCCCCTTCAAGAATGAGGTTTTGGATATTATGAGCCTGGGCAATTCTCAGGCCCCATAAAGCAGATAATGCTTCGGAAAAATGATTGGTTTGAATACCCATTTTCCCAGCATATGCAGCAATCAGACTACCTTTATAATCTCAGATCACTCCCCCCATACCGCAATCCTAGGGTTACTCTTAGAAGCCCCATCAAATTTCAACTTATACCAGTTAAAATCAGGAGGATGTCATTTAATCAAAGATCTGTCAATACTACTAACGGAATTGTTACGGCTATTGACAGCTCCAATCTGCCAGTTGGATAAGACATATTCTTCATTTTCTGGATAACTCTTGTTCTTGGGGGGTTTAAATCTAGCAATATTCTCTTTGATATCATTAAAAATTTTACCAATACTGAGCTTATAGTTTTGTTTCTTATTTCTAAAAACAATATCATTTCTATCTTTCCATATCCTCCAAATAATATGAGGGATAACCAGCTTCCAGATCCTTCTGACAACACAATGCCTATAGGGTGGGTTCCATTGAGTCCATAGCTAATTTAAATCCTTCGGCACCACCCAGAGAGCTTCAAATTTAGAGAGGGCAAAACTCCATATTCTAGTAGCATATTCACAATGAATAAACAGATGACTGATATCCTCAGAGTCTTTTTTACAAAGATGACATCTATTAGGCATTATAAAACCTCTTCTCATTAGGTTGTCAATGGTAAGAATCTTGCCTCTGATAGCTAGCCAAAGGAAGAAATTTATTTTAGGAGTTAATTCAGCCATCCAAATCCTATTCCAATTGAACTTTGTTTGACTACTGTGGAAGAAAGTATTATATCCAATTTTGACAGAATAGTCCCCATCAATGGAATTATTCTAGACCAGCTCATCCTTGGTATCCAGTTGACTTAAGGGGATAAGATCTAGCTGATCTTGAAGGGAGGGAGTAATCTATATCAGATCATCTCTCTCCACAGAAAGATTTTTCCATTTCTTGTTGTTGCCATTTCCCTCAATATAATCCATTTGATTTTGCATGCCATACTTGCTTACAATGACTGTCCTTAACTATCCCAAATCTGTCCATAAGATTGCCATTAAACTAGTTATCATCCCATGAAATTTATATCCCAACCATCATGACCCACTTTTTGCCATTTACTGCCCAATGGCTTAATGAAACCGATTCTGCTCTTAACCATGATAGTTCCAAAAAATGGAACCATAGGGGAGGTGCTCATCTTGCAGAAAAGAGTAGACAGTTTATTGATTTAGGTGGATTTACACTTTGATTAAATCTATCCAGGGTTGTTTCTCTAAAAGTCATTGAATCCAGCCCATTTTCGCAATGAGAGCCTCATTCATTTTCTCGATGTCTTCTATACCCAATCCATCCCATAGACTTCGGGGTACATACAACCTTATTCCAAGCAACTAAGTGAAATTTAAACTTCTCTTCCATGCCCTGCCATAAGAATTTTTTCTAAATCCTCTCAGAATCTTTTCTCTAAAGTGTGGGTAAGAGGGAAATCTATGTATGTATAATATTAATAGGTAGATAATATTATGTCCACCTTATGTATAATGTATATGTGTAGTCTTATATGTATATGTATGATGTATGTATGTATTAATTACTAGTAAATGAACCATATATATACTATCATATGTGTCTATATATACATATATATACATACAAAACATTGTATATACTTACATATATACATATCATATATATAGTTATGTATGTATTTATATATATACATATACATATTATGGCATATGTATATTGTATATATCATTGTATTTAGAATATATACATATAAGTATATGTATATATATTCATATTTTATACATACAATTCCAATATAATATATCACTTAGCAATTTTGCATCCACATATGTACATATCAATGTACATATGCTATATATATCATACATGAACCATTGTATATATGTATATATATATGATAAAAAACATATACATACCACATGTACTATATGTAAGGTGTCCAACGCTCCATGATATACATACTATATGACATATCCTATATACATATAGAAGTCCTACATATATACATACATATGGGTATATATGTACATATGCAGATATATACATATTCATATACATATATACATACATACATACATACATACTTCGCTATATAGGTATATATACTGTTTTTATATCTATTATATTGTATATTCATACATAAAATGTTAACCACTCATTTGGAATATATTCGTTAAACATGTTATTGACATAGGAATAAACACACTATACATACATACGGTAATATATACACTACCATACATACAATATATATACATATACAATATACATCAATACATATATATACCATACAAGGATATACATGTATATATATACATCACTTTGGTCATAGTGTATATATATGAATATGTATGTATGTATATAGTACAAGATATAACTCATATATGATATGTATGTATGTATGTATGTATGTATGTATGTATGATCAGGATATACTGTATGTATGTATGTATGTGTATATATATATATCATACTAGATATATAGTTGTACATATATATATCATCATCATGTACATGTATCATAGAGTATGTATGTATGTATGTATGTATGTATGGACATATGTATATGTATATGAAAAATATATCCCATGTATATGTATATATACTATATATATATATACATATAGGGTATATGTATATATATGTGTGTCATATATACATATGTATATATATATATACATATATACATATATTATTGGATATGTATATATGTATATACATATATACATATAAATATATGTTATATATGTATATATATATACTTTGATGTATCCTATGTATATATATATACATTTTTATATACATATATCATGTATATATGTATATGCAGCATATACATATATACATATACATATGGTACATAGTGGTATATCCTTGGCCCATACATTATACATATACATATACATATATACATACATACATACATACATATATATACATACATACATACATACATACATACATACATACATACATATATATATACATACATACATACATATATATACATAGACATATATAGATATACATATATATATACATATACATATACATATATACATATACATATACATATATATACATATACATACACATATATATATATATATACACACACACACATATATATACATATATATATATACACATATATGTATGCATATATACATATATACATATATATTATACCTATACATATATACATATATATATGTATGTATGTATCTATGTATGTATGTATGTATGTATGTGCCATAACCACATATAAAAGCATTATGCAATGGAAAATAATTATTAAAATTCAAAGCAGTGTGGAGCATAAGGCACATTTATATATATTTTTACGCCGTAGGCGTTTTCAAAGTGGGGTTTTTTTGTCGTTTTCGTCGTCGAGCTTGTGTTGCTCCTGTTATGTTTTTGCCACCCACGTGTCTGTCCACCTGTATCGTTTGGTGTTTGTCCGTTTGTGCTTTTCCCTCTTACTGGCTCCTTTAGCGGTCATGTACCCTCTGCGACCCTGTTTCACGTTTTTTTTGCATGTATTTGGTTTTTGTTTGGGGCGGTGCTAGCTCAGTGGCCCATTTTCCGGGGTGGCTATCTTCGTGCCTTTGCTTCTAAACACTGGCTAATGGCATCATGTCAATCTATCAGTTAGTAAAGGCCTCACATCAGTCTGGAGATATATTCATTGTCTGCTATGTATGCTCAGGAGGGTCATTCTGTTCACACAAACGTTTATGTACCTTTCTTGGCAAGATTTAATTCTCACGTGTTGGACATTGTAACATTTCAGGAACGGTTCATTATGTTTCTTAGGTACTCAACTTACCTGCGTTTGACATAATCATCTGTTAACTAATTATCTCATTTCTTAGGTTCTCCTTGCCATGATGTTGGGATGCACCTGTATGCTCTTGGTCAAGGACTGTTCTCTTGTCTTGACAAAACTAATTCAACATAATAAGATATTATGGAACTGTTTGACAAAATTATACAGGTTCATTCACATTCATTTCTTACAGCCTTCACACCTCACTAGTTTGTATTCAGCAATTAACATTGCAGCATTGGAGTTCATACATGCATTCTTCTTTTAAAAAGAATATATCTCTTACAAAATAAATTATGCAAGATCTTCTTCCTGAATAAGCTTTGTCATTCCTGGTGACTACTGTTTCACCTCTACATAGGATTTACTACAGTATTTCCCATATAATTTTTCAGCAGGCAGAAAGCTTAAAAATAAATATATAATCGGGTTGTGCTTATCCATAAATTGTATGGCAGGGGCAGTACCCAAGACTTTCACATTAAAAAATATGTGCAAGGCTCTTGAGCTTTCAGGCAATTTGATGTAGGTTCAATCATAGGTACTTGCAATTAGTTCATGAGCATGGGTATCTGAATCCGACCTCATTTATTTTTAATCTAAACATGTTGAATGACTTTGATATGTCTATGCCATGGGTTTGGAATGAGTTCTCAGTAGAACTTGTATGTATTGTAGGTGACAAGTCGCGGCACTTCTTCATGCTACTCGATGCAACTATGTTTTTCTAGCTTTTGCAGAAGGATATCCTTCACTTAGAATAAGGATACGTATTCATGTTTTTATCCACTTGAACTCAGACCTTACAAGCTTCACATAAACGGTAGTCTGTCTTAACATAGCTTAGTTGAATGATCAGGACTGAACATCACACTATTTTTAACAAAACTAAACTTATAGTCATACATTGTAGATGCCAGCTTCAGGCAAGGCACTAGGACATAGCGCCATTTCAAGTTAAAACTCTCAAAGACCACATCATGTTCCATCATACTTCACTAGGTTGTGCAACAGTGGGAGCTTCTTAAAGAACATTTGTATGTCATTCAATCAAACACCAATTGAGAGCCCTTCCAAAACTGTTATTTTTGAATCTAAGTTTAATATTAAACCTAAGAGTATGCTGGTAGGTTGGCAAAGCTCTTATGACTAGTGCGGATTTTATGTGTATGTACATATCACACACTCATATATTTTTTTGGTTTGTAAGGGCATTTGATATAAATATCAGTGATAAGATTTTAGTTGAAAAGATATAACAATTGTATAGCTTCAAAATTATTGTTATCTTCTATTTGCTTCTCCATGTATTTAATAGGAAAATAAATGTTGAGTGGGAAAAATAAACCGCCTAGGTAAACGTTGTAAATTTAGTAGTAATTGGATAGTTGCAGAAAGTGATTTAAATAGCAATGATTTTCAGTTTACATTTAGTTTGCAACTTACATAAATAAGGTCATGACACCGCCATTTTCCCATCTCTGTAGCCCTGTTACACATAGCAGGAAATTGTTTTTCCATTATCATAAAAATATGTTTCTTATTTCGTTGCAGTTTAGTATATATTCATTCATAAGAAATGTTGTAAGCATCTTGTTTAGAAAATTTTTAAATAGACACTCTTTCTATTATAGGAGATTTGAACTATAGTACAACAAACCATCTGTATGGAAAATTCTTCAAAACTCATGAGTTAAATGTGAACGTAATAGCTATTTATGTGCAGCCTTTCTCACTTCTTACTTCGATGAGGTTTTGGAGCTGTATTTGCTCTTGTTTTAGCTGCTTACATGTGAAACCAGAGGAAACACCCAATGAGCGTCGAACCTATCAAGGATCTACCACCAAATACAGTGGCGGTAGAGGTTCAGCCACCCCCGCAAGAGGTTGAGTTGCCTGAGGATCCATTTGCCACCTGTTGTTCCTACGCAATTTTTACTTGCAAACACTTTATTGCAGAGGTTGAGGTGCTATAAAATACATTGTAAATAAAAAATATGTTATGTTTTACATTTACATATGTGCAGTATGAGTGAAATGCTCATGTACAAATGAATTATATATATTCATGTGTGTAATTTATACATTTGATAATAAATAAATAAAATGTGCATTTGTAAATTACTGTAATGTTTCATTAAGCATCACGTTAATATAACCGCTCTACATGCATTGGTTCATAGTAGCCTTATTATAATACATCTTTTACCATAGTAGATTTTGAACTTTTGAACATATGCGTCGAATTGTAATAAGTTTTCTAAAATAGTGTAAGCATTAACATATATTACTATTTATATATTTTTTGCAGTTTAGGTGCAATCCATTTAAGCACACTAAAGCTTCGTAATGGCTGCTTCTAGCTCAGTGCCGCCTTCTGAACCTGGGCCTAACAATTTTCCTGCTAGTCCTCAAAGTAAATTTGTTATTGTTCCTACTAAAGCCGATCATTACTCCTATTAAAAAATTAAACCCATATAAGCCAAAGTGGACTATCAAAGGGTGAGTAACAAGGAAAGGGACTGTACACCAGTTTGTTAACAGTTGGGGCCTGAGGGCAGATGTTTAGCTTTAATGTTAAAGATGTTGCTGGAGATAATGTTGTTTGTAACAACATTCAGAAGTATAGGTCCCATTTTTTTTGAGGCTGTACAGTGCGAAAGGGTTTACAATATATCTAATGGCAATTTAAAATGTGCTAACCAATAGTATAGCCAATGTGATTGTTTACGGGAAATTATCCTGAATAAAAACTCCATGTTACAGTTGTGCTCTGATGAGGACATCGACATACTGTTTGACAATTTCCAATTTACAAAAATAGCTGCTATTAAGGATGCAACTATTAATGCAAATGTTGATGTCATTGAAGTAGTGGAGGCTGTTTCAGAAAATTCTTCTATCCACTGGCTAGACGGAACAGAAGCTAAAAAATGCACCATTTCCATATGTGGCACTTATAACCATTCTATTGACATTACACTGTGGGGGGCTTTCTGTGAAAGTGAAGGGCCCTTATTGCATGATTTGTACCATGGTAGCATAGGGGAGAACGTTGGTAGTGGCCCTGAAGCGGGGTTAAAGTAACATCATTTAATGGTAAATCACTTTCAACAAGGCTTAACTCTGAATGCTTTATCAACCCTCAATTACCAAAAGCTGAGGAGCTACGTACCTAAGCTGCCTTGAATTCCAAGGAACTTATACCAGTCAACTTGAGTTCCGTCAACATAAATACCACTGATATTACAGGTGTCCATGAAGTAGCACAATTAGAAGTAGCAACAAAAGTTTTAATAAGGGCTACGATTATTCATGTAAATATGACTAACTTTTGTTATGCCTCATGTACAAATGTAGTTAATGGTAAACAACGTCAAAAAAAAGTAGTGCAGACAAATGAAGGCACATGGCATTGTCCTAAATGTAATGTTGATTCCCCAAAATGCACATTTAGATATGCACTGAATCTATTACTAGAATATACTACAGGTACAGTGTGGGCTACTGCTTTTGAATATGCTGGTTCAAGCATAATGGGTCTGTTTTCCCAGGCTTTGTATGACATAGCTCAACAACCAGATCAACTTCCCACAGTGCTGGAATAGGTTCTTTTCTGTACATATGATTTTGGTTTGCTGGTAAAAAAAGAGATATATAATGATAACGAAAAGCTCAGGTGTGCCATTATACATGCCTCTCAAAAAAAGGCCTCCCCAACACATGATACAATTGTCAATGCTTTGTTAAATGCTAGCACACCTTAGTATTGAACTTACTTGTATAACAATTTGTACAATCACGACATGTATACTCTCTTGTAACAGTTGATTCTTTGATATTCAATATACAAAGTGACCCCAGTTGTATATTAAACATGTGTCCCTATTATAGTTTGCTTTTAATAATATGTACTTGTTTGTTTCATTTCCAAGTAATACAAATGGATCAAACCTACATATAACTGTCCAAATCTGTTGACAATTAATTATTCCCCAAATATTCATAGGTTACCTTATGTAATAGTATAAAAGTTTAACATACAACCTGATCTACATTAAGTAATTAAATACAAACTAGTTCGCATATTTTTTGAAGCACATAAAAAACCGATTGTTTGACAAATAACATTAACTGTCTACAACTTATAAGTAATTTTTTTATATGCGCTTTCTACTTACGTGTAAAAAAAATGCAACTTAAGCATTGTACTTCTAATATTTTTTGCTATTCTCAAGGCAACTATTATTCACATGCTATAAATCTACACAAACTTTTTGTACTCAATCTCGGTCTTGCTGATTCATTGAACTTACCTGCACATTATCATTTATATAATGCAAAATCATCATCTTCAAACTCCACCCAAGGTTTCCATGCTCATAGCCTCCCTTACAATAGTTGTTATCACTCTTCTATTGTAGTGCCGCAAATAACCTGTGTTCTACAAGTTTTGTTGAGCACCACCCTTCTACTCAACTGACTTTTTATTGCATTTGACAACATAATGAATAGCATTGTTATCACGGTGGCATTTACATTTCTAAACCTTTAACTTGTGTAAAACATAGTTATCATCAAATAACTTCTCCCTCATTAATGTTTTCCATACTTGATTCGAATTGTAAATCTTTTATACATTTTGTCTAACTTTTTCAATGCCTCAGTCTACGCTTAGAAATGCAAATTACATTTGTCAGCAAAGTTTTATGTGCTTGATTTCGTTTCTTTTGGCATATTATTGGCATCAAGAAGAATTTATATTACCTTCTCAATTGTCCTTGATTGCATTGGCATCTAAAGTTTGCATATGTCAACAGCCAAGATTTTTGTATGCATTTGAGGATTCACTATCCTTGATTTCGTTTCTTTTGACATATTATTGGCATCAAGGAGAATTTATATTACCTTCTCAATTGTCCTTGATTGCATTGCCATCTAAAGTTTGCATATGTCAACATCCAAGATTTCTGTATGCATTCGAGGATCCACGTACAAATTTGAAAATATTAACTGTGAATGGGCTGTTGTTTTTTAATGCTCAATTGATTGACCACTTGGCCAATTGCTTTCAATGTGATTTTCCACCTAAATTTCTATTTCCTATAACTCATGTGGTTTTTTCTGTGTTGTATGTCATCCTATTCCTTCCACCACTTAAAATCAAACAACCCTGGTAACAATAAAAAAATTAAAAACCCCTTCTTCTTGCGCCGCTTTTTAAAAATTTGGTTTCTTGCTTTGTCCTTAAATAAGTTCCTTATCGTCTCTATTGGCCCTTCATAGCCTATTGTAAGTATGAGAGCCCTCAAGTTTTTTTTGTTTTTTTTGTAATTAAAAGAAACATGTACAGACATTGTGCATATATTGTTTTTTGTGCAACATAGTCCTTTCTCAATTATAGACACTACACATTTTTAAGACGACTTTCTAAATAGCTCGTATGCTTCCACATTTTGCAGACAAATCTTTCATGTCGCGTTTGAACCCTGTACTTACTAGCTACTTAACTGGTTTTTTGTTTTGTTTATTAAATTGATATATTTATTTTATTCCATTTTCCATTCATTCAAAAGAATGCTTCTTTTCTGCATTTGTCTTTATGGTCTTGTCCAATATGAGATCCTCACTTTTTTGAATATTGTTCCATTAGCACCACCCGCCCTACATTTGCAATTTACTAAATATTCATCAATGCATACCTGGGCCTCTGCATAAAACTAAAACTATCATCCTTAACAACATTGTCATACAACTATCTACAAAAGCACAAGGCCTATGAACTATTTGAAAAAATGCCTCGAGGTAATGTGATATTGTTCTGTTCATTTCACCACATCATATAACTATAAAAAAATTAGAAAACCCCTTCCTCATGCGCCACTTTTTTTAAATTCAATTTCTTTCTTATTCCTCGAATAAGTTCCTTATCATCTTTGTTGACCCTTCACAGGCTACTGTAACTATGAAAGCCCTAAAGTTTTTTTAATTTTTTTGCAATAAAAACAAACATATACAGACATTGTGTGTATATTTTTTTGTGCGACATAGTCCTTTCTGAATTGCAGAAACTACACATTTTTAAGACAACGTTTTGGCTTTTTGTTTTAATTGGGTTTTAAAAGGCATTTTTGACATAGTATTTTGGAAAGCAGGTCAAACTAGGGTAAATATTTATCTATCTATTGTTTCTTTGTTGGCAGAAGCAAGTGTTGAACTAGATTCTAAGTATTTATAACTTACACTAGGTTACACTCCTAATATTTACACCGTTTTTGCAGGTTTAATAGTACGATCTTTACGGTAATGACGAATACTCACAACAGTGGTAAAATGAAACTAGGGTTTGACAACCAAAAAACTCACGACAATGCAATTAGAAGGCAACATTTCGAAGAAAACAAAGATGAAATCAACAGACGTCGTCGTAGTGCATATAAGGCTCAGAAAAGACCAAAGAGCATAGTACAAACAACTGAACAAAGCAGGAAGCCAAGCAACCTCTCTAGCAACCCAACTACAGAAGGTATTGCTAATCCCCATACAAGTTTCCGTGAAAAAATAGACACACTGGGAAACATGTTTATATGCATCATTTGCCACGAATCTTACCCAACTATGAAAGTTAAGGTCCGGCCTGACAACAACACATGCTTTAGATGCAGTAACGAGCATGATGGCAATCATTTTTCTACATGGAACAATATGAACCCAAGAGTCCAACCTAAAGTCTTGGCCAAGTTAACACAAGTTGAAGAAATGCTTATTTCCTGAATCAGTCCAATTGTACAGGTGACTCATGCCCGAGGTGGCCAATACAAATATAATAGCCACACCATCAGTTTTCCACAGGACATTTCTTCAATAGTAAAATTTATGCCCCGTTGTATTGAAGAATTAGACATTTTAGTACTGCAAAGGAAAGGGGTTGCAAATAAAATGTACGAATGCTTTATTAATAGGGGTAGGGTTTATGCTACACTGTGGTACAAAATATCACATGATCCTCACTATAAAGATGTTATCATTGATGAGAGTGCACTCTCTTTGCTGCTTGAGGTAGACACAGACATTGCCGCTAAGCTACGGGAGTTACCTGTTACATCAGGTTTTGAACCTGGTCCGACAACAAGAGGTACATTTGCCGAAACTAACGATGCAGACTCTGAACCTGTGCTTGGGTCATCATTTGTACCAGTCCTACCTAATGTCCGTAAAGAAGTAGAAGAAATACAACAATATCTGTAGCAAGAAATAGCTAGTACAGAAATCCATGTCAATTGGCCTACTGTTAGCTCAACAGCAGTCAATGAGTATACTGAAGAAGGCTTGCTTTCTATGGCATTTCCAACTCTATTTCCCACAGGAGTCGTAATGTACAAACAGGCCTAGCCGTGCCCAGTAGTTATGCATGAATATGCCCTACATCTATTGTGATACCATGATAATAGGTTTGGCAGCCACTCCCGGTTCTGGTATTTCTCACTGAACTTCATGATGCGGCACCGCAGTCAATCAACGTCTTCTGTATTCACTAAAAAAGATATAGATGATGACCTACCCACTACGGTGTGTGAGCTTCGTGAATACCTAAAAGACTAACTGAACGAACAAATCACTGCCCAACTCATGCGCTTTAGAGCAAGTTTAAGTGGCACAAGAGTGTTCTGGGCTAAATGCCGAGCAGAGCTATCAGATATGATAATTCAACTAGGTGCGCTGACACTTTTTTTCACTTTAAGTGCAGTAGACACAAAATGGCCAGATCTCCACAGGGCCATGCCTAGCACCCCTCCCCTACCGCTAGCAGTAGCTCAATCTTGGAGAATTAACAACATCATAAGGTACCCACATTTAGTTGTCGCATATATGGAACAAAAGTTCACATATTTCTGAGAAGAACTCTTAGAAAAAACTCTGCATGCCCAAGACTATTGGTACAGGTAATGCCTCTTACCACTGTATTTTTTTGTAATATTATTACCTCCTCATATGCGTTTCAACCATGAGTTATGTTGCTTATGCAGATATGAATGGAAACATAGAGGATCACCACATATACATGGATTCCTATGGCTGGAAAATGCACCAAATATGGCCTCTTTAGGCCAGGCCAACCCTAATCAGGTACAGGCCGCCAAAGAATTCTTCGACAGCTACGTCACGGAATGGAACCCAAGTATGGAGCTACAAGGTGTGCCCAGGATGCACCATACTGCTTTAGATGACCCCTACTTATCAGACACAACCACCATTTAATCAACTTGTGCTCAGATTGACCACAATGAGCTACTCAACCGGGTTTAAAGACACACCAAATGCTCAAAAAACACATGCCTAAAGAAAAAAGGTTGCCACCTACAGTGTCGATACAAAGCCCCATGGCCCCTGCAAGATACGTTCAGCTTACTAATTAATGAAAAAGGGCAGCTTATGTACACAGCAGCCCGTAATGATGACAGAGTCAACATTCACAATGCCACAATACTGCAGGTTTGGCAAGCAAATGTGAATTGTCAACCAGTAACTTCCCAGCATGAAGTGCTATGGTATATAGAAAAATATGCAGCCAAAGCGAAGTAGAAATTTGAAAGCTATCACCACCTGCTAGCTAGAATCTCTGCCAATGCAAACCTTCAAAGCTATGCTACACTTGTATTAGTAAGTTCCTAACAGAACTGTTAGTATATCGTGACATCGGGGCCTAAGAAACATGTCACATGCTACAAAAATTACCCCTTTCCGTGTGTAGCTGGCTCTTTATATCGTTAGTAGTAGGTAAAAAAGTATGCAAGCCCATTATAGCTCTAACTATAGCCCAAATCACAACTCCATCAATCATTCAGTCCTACACACATCGGCCAGAAAACATAGAAGGGCTATCACTCATAGAAGTTTGCAATTCCCGGTCATACAGTGTACACAAGTGTACAAACCAATGGCGTCCAAGGCCCACAGTAGCTATAGTACGTGTTTACCCTTGCTACTTAGTTATTCCGCTCTGTAATTCATCAACCTATGAAGCATTTTGCTTCAGTGAGCTCATTCTATAAAAACCATTTTGAAACATTCTAAACGACATAGGTGCTACCCCTTCTCAAATCTGCCAATAGTGGGAATTATTTCAACATTCTTATCAGCCCTGGTACATTCAAAGAGTGCCCATTCAAACCGACGGTGTAGCAAGCAGCAGCAACTCCGAAATAGATATGGATACTTTTGAGCAAGAGAAAATGGAAGAATGGGAATTGTCCTCCTGCATCCACCCAACCAGCAGCATAAAAATCGATGACCTGGCCATGCTTAGCCTACGAGAAATCGACACCACCCACCCTTGGGGGCAGTGTCGCTTAAGTTGTGGCTTGCAAGAAATGGGGCCAACATTTATTGAAACAATCCAACTTCACACACCCCCACTTTTGCATACCCCCCACCCAATACTGACCTGTACTTGCTTTCTGCTTAGCAAAAAACCACTTTACAAATCATAAAAACCCATGCCACCACAAACCATGCATCCACTCCATTAAAAATGATAATTACCGGTACAGTTGGCACTGGTAAATCATATCTAATCAAACAAATCTCATATGTTTTATAATCACTATCCCCTGCATGCCACACCCGCTTATTACTCCTAGCCCCAACAAGTGTCACAACTTTCCATATTAAAGGGACCACTATTCATGCAGGGCTGTCCATACCAATCCATGATGTGCAACCTCTTCAACGCCAAACCCTGCTACACTTCCAAGAGAAAATGAAATATATAGATTACATATATTAATTGATGAAATGAGTTTCCTTGGCCCACGCCTACTAAATGATATCAACATCCGCTTACGTCAAGGCTTCCCACAAACCGCAAACCAAGACTTTGGTGGTTGTTAAATCATCCTCGTCAGTGACCTTGCCTAACTACCTCCAATAAATGATGTTCCAATGTATGCAAGTACCACAATTGGCCATGCCTTGTGGAATAAATTCACCACAGTAATAATGTTAGACACTAATTTTCGACAATCTGGCGGCACACCTGCCCAAACTCGATTTAGAACCCTACTTTTAAACCTCTGCAATGTAGAGCCAATATAATTTGTCTAGAACCTGCTTATGACTAGGCCCCACCAATAGTTACAAAAGAAGAGCAACAAACTTTTAAAATGCATACCCACATATACGCTACTAACAAACTGGCAGCAGTCCATAACAAATGCATACTTAAATCCCTAAACATGCCTATTGCTCTAAGCCAGTGCCAGCAACATGTTGTTTCCCACACATCACTTACTGCTCCCACCCAATTAGATCCTATAATGTTACTTTACGAAGGAGAAAAAGTAATATTAACAACCAATCTATGGATAGAAGTCGGGCTAGTCAATGGTGCAATAGGTAAAGTCATATGCATAGTTTACAAAGGAGTTACAAAACCCCCAAACATCCCACTATACATAGTTGTTAGCTTCCCTACCTACTTAGGCCCACCCTGGGATATAGATAATCCAACCCACATACTCGTTCCGCCCATCACTAGAAACAACTGCCGACAAATTCCACTAAAAATGGCATAGGCCTTAACCATCCATAAAGCCCAAGGAATGACCCTCAATAAAGCCACAATAGACATTGGCCCTACTGACCGGGTAGGACTCACTTTCACAGTTATTCCCTGAGTCCAAGCCCTTTCCAACATAATCATTTCTCCTCCCTTCTCATTTGAACGCTATGCATGTATAGTGCTCAACAAATATGTGGGCACCCGGGAAGGAAGCTGAGCGCCAATTGTGTGTAAAACACACTACATCCATGCTGTTATAAAATCCCCCCTACCTATCAATCCCCCCACTATAATTGCCCCCACCCACAGCAACAGTTCTACTACTATTTACAATCCCCACTATTCTAATACCATTGTTATGTACAAGTCCAGCAATGACCATCAGAAAAACTATTTCCCAAAGAACGAAGACAAGGCCCCTGTAACATACGAGCCACCAATCCCCAGCCACTACAAACTTAGGTACAAACCCTTACACATGCACAATCGTACAGAAAAAATAGCTAAAAAATAAACTTTTCTCCTGCTGCCATGATCTACTATGTTAATACAACCGTTGTAAATAGGCATCGCCACTACTTGAGCACCAAAACAACACATGCACAAAGGCCGCAGTGATGTCTACTATAAATTAGCCACCAAACTGGAAGAAGCCACCAATACTCTCCACTAACTTGTGTGTGCGTCAATCAAAGCTTGTGCACGTAGCATGAAGCTCATAGCAGCAGAAGATGTGTATACATTCCAACTTGCTATTGGAAAACTCCAAGATACTACTCAAATACTGATACATGCCATGATCGCTGTCGAAGATACATATGACATTATGTGTAACAAGGCCTACAAGTAATATTACTGTTAATTACATGTGACAAAATATGTGTAAATACACCACTATCAGTTATGTTGTACATGTTGTAATTTGATTCCCAATTATACTGTAATAACTATACTCTCTCTTGCAAAAGAGGAACATCTTGTATTTAACAAACTTTCAACTTATTATAATTTACATATGAAAAGTTTGCAAGCACTGTTTGCTTATCTATGCAATAAAATTGTATATTGTTTACTGCGATCCTAAGAGTATTTATCAGATATAGTCTTTTGTTATTCATATTGCTACTATAGGACAAGATATAGTACTTCTGGAATGATGTTAATTAAGCTACAATTAGGTTGTTACTATGTTGTTAAAATCCAAAAGTTTGACAGTGCTTCAAATGTGCTATTTTATTAATATTTTTTTAACATTTTTACTTCTCATATATACATTATTTTTAAGGGCCAACTATATGAAATTATATCAGGTCATTACTATTCTGGCCCTTTTCATTAAAAAAACATTGTGTAAACATCCCTTTCTCATGTTGTCCCCTACTTCTGTAGTATACTCAATTGTGTTGCCCCTTATGTAAAGAATCACTCTACGGAATATTATAACATATTAGAGAGCTTTATCGGCATCGTCATTTACATCATGCATCATTACTATCTATGTCTGAGTTACAGGAAAGATCAAAATCTAAAAAACTTAGCCTTTACAGAGATTCAACAATATTTCAAAGAAATCAGATGTACATAACTTCTATTTTATTTAATGCTTTGCTACTTAGAATGTGAATAGAGTCTATTTTTTGAGAAGACCATCAATTCAACGATTTTATGGGTTTTTCAGCTGCATTGTTTCAGATCCAGTTAATAAAAAATTGGCTTGGTATTCAGGAATTAAAAAAAAATTACTAATAGGAAAACATGATCATAACATCAATTTAATTCCACAGTTCATTTGTTTTATTTCTTGAAAAAACCTACACTAAACATGTTTTCCACTCATGAGTTCCGAAAACGTCATGCTCACAACTTTTTCCCCAAATTTCATATGGTTTTAAATGCTTTACTCACGGGCCTGGCAAATGCCTTAAATGGCTTTTATACTTCCAACAACAGGGGTACATCCATTCAATTTCCAACATTGTTTCTCCACCAAACCGATCTTGCAAATATGCTGCTACCATTGCATTTCTTGCCATACCCTCTGCTCAGATTCATTTCTATTTTGTTCATAGCTATATACAAAAAATGATCAATCTATCCCTGTATCCCAGGCGGGTACACCCAAATATCTCCACATTCTACTATATACAAATTGATTGATCTGAATCTGTATCTGAAACAGGGTCAATAGTCTTTGACAGCAAACTACTTCATTCAACCATAATGCCTAGCAGTATTGATTTTGCTTCTTCTGCTTCTGAGCACCCGTGCTACATGCACACGAATAGTTCCCGAGTCTACCCTTGTTTATAAAAGTGTACCCCACAGTAACACATACCACAATGAACCACTCACGCCTAGATTTATTTTCCTTATTTCGTACATATTTATTTGTAGGCTCGATTTGAATACTTTGAATTTTGTTTCCCTTCCCAAAGGTGGGAAACTGGAAAGACTATAACCACCATTGTTCTGTTTTGCAGGTTGGAGACATCTTTGTTACATATGATCATACAATATGTTTGCCCTCTCAGATAACCCATGTCTTCTTTACGCTGCAATCAGATATTACAAATAGCTAGTGTGGTATTTAAAAACAGAGTATTCATTCTGAATATTGCTGAGTATCTCATATTATTTGGGTTTGATTAATGATTTTGATATTAAACTTCGTCGTTATATACACAATTATATTTTCTGTACCAAAATATAATAATAAACAGTATTAAGGGACACATCTAATCTGTTGTATGGAAGCAACTGTATATGAGCCATGTGGAAAATTTAATTCATTCACAGTCTCCATCGCAGAAAACGGCCTTCCCCACCATCCTCCACGGCGTATATTTGCTCCCCTCAAAAAGGGAGCAATTGCTAGTAAATTAAATCATTGAAGTGACATTGCACTACTATATACTACATATAATTGTAAAAAACAATTCACTCCGGAGTTTCCATCAAATGGAGTCATTTTCTAATAAGTTGGTCCCAAGTTCGAATTTCTGTTACCATTCTCATTTCTAAAAAATGAATAACCCAAGTGAGAGCAAGTTAAAAGTGGTGCACGAATGGTGGCCATTCACTCCGAACACTCTGTAACGGATCATAACTTGGATTTTTTGCAAGCCTTTAGTGGGAGCTTTTTCAAAATATGTCAGCGGGATCATGAACTTACTCTTGAAGAAAATCAATGTCGCCATTCTGCAACGTCTTTTTTATTTGAACTGCTTCTGTCAAACGCCAGCTATAATTCCATTTTTCTTTGCCTGCATCCATTTCATTTATATCAGTGTCATTTACAAAACCAAATAACAAAAACCCATAAAACCACTTGATGAAAACGATGACAGAGTTTCACTGTCGTTGTGGTAGAAGTGGATTAATCCTACAATGCCAACGCCAATGCCATCTCACCGTATTATGTAGAGGAGTTCTGCATACTAAAACCATTCTGTTTAATAAACACAAACTTTCACCTACTGCAGACCTGCATTTCCCAGAACACTCTTTCAGAGGGTAAGAAAATTCACTCCCACATAAATGAGGGGGAATTCAAGTTTCCCACACAAACTATTACAAGACACCCTTATGCGCTTATATGACAAGTGCGGATGTTTAGTAGATGCTCGCCAAGTGTTTGAACAAATGGCTGAAAGAAACCTTTTATCATGGAATATCATAATTGCAGCTTACAGAAGACATGGGCATCCTTACGAAGCACTGACTCTGTTTCACCAAATGCAACCAACAGGTGTCCAACCTGATCAATTCACCTTTACTAGCATACTCCCAGCCTGTGCCAAAGTAGGAGATTTGAAACTGGGTGCAGACATCCATCAAAGCATAATGGAGAAGGGACTCTTATCAAATGTTATAGTTGCAAGTGCCCTGGTAAATATGTATGTAAAGTGCAGAAGCATACACAAGGCATGTGAGCTGTTTGATAAAATGCCTGAAAGAAGTGTGCTAGGTTACTAGGTCATTAACTCCTGTAGTATTAAAAAAAAATGCCTGAAAGAAATGTGGTAGCATGGACTGCAATGATTGAAGGATATGCACAAAATGGGTTTGACGAAAAGGCTGTTGAAGTTTTTAATCAGATGCAATTGTCAGGTGTAAAGCTAGACTCCGCAACCTTTGCCGGTGTCCTCCCTGCCTGTGCAAAAATAGGAGCTTTGAAACAAATTTTGGACATCCATCAAAGCATATTGGAAAACAATTTTTTGTCAGATATTGTAGTTGCAAAAGCTCTTGTAAATATGTATGCAAAATGTGGAAGCAAGCACAAGGCACGTGAACTGTCGAAATGGCTGTTGACGCTTTTAAGCAATGCAATGGTCAGGAGTAAAGCCAGACTCCGCAACTTTTGCCAGCATCCTGCCTGCCTATTCCAAAATGGGGACTCTAGAACAGGGTATGGACATCCATCAAAGCATAATGGTAAGTGGATTTTTATCAAATGTTGTAGTTGCAAGTGCCCTAGTAGATATGTATGCAAAATGTGGAAGCATTAACAAGGCATGTGAAATATTCGACAAAATGTCTCAAAGAGATGCGGTCTCATGGACTGCATTAATTACAGGATACACACAAAGTGGGCTTGCTGAAAAGTCTGTTGAAGCTTTTAAGCAATTGCAATTGTCAGATGTAAAGCCAGACTCCACAACCTTTGCCAGTGTCCTCCTGGCCTGTGCCAAACTGGGAGCTTTAGCATAGGGTACGGACATCCATTAAAGCATAATAGAAAGTGGATTTTTGTCAAATGTTGTAGTTGCAAGTGCCCTCGTAGATATGTATGCAAAATGTGCAATTATACATAAGGTACATGAACTGTTCGACAAAATGCCTGAAAGAAACGTAGTCTGATGGAATGCCATGATTGCAAGATATGCACAAAATGGCCTTTGTAAGGAAGTTCTCAAACTCTTTGAGCTAATGAATCACTCTGGGACAGACCCTGACCATGTAAGCTTCACTTGTGTTTTATTAGCATGTGGTCATGCCAGCTTAGTGGATGAGGCATGTAAATACTTTAATGGCATGAGTGCCTCTTATTGCATTATGCCTACAATTGATCATTATGTGTGTATGGTTGACCTTCTTGGCTGTGCTGGCTATCTTGAGGAAACTTTAAACTCTATCATCAAAATGCCAATTAAACTTGTAGTCGTTGTGTGGACATGTTTGCTTCGTACCTGTAGAGAACATAAGAATATAGGTTTAGGATTATTGTCTCCAGCTCTTCTTTTTGAGCTAGATCCTCAAAATGCGGCAACTTATGTTCTTTTGTCAAGCATCTACGCAGAAGTGGGTTGCTGGGGTGAGCTTCAAATGGTAAGGAGATTGATGAATGAAAGAGGAATTCAAAAGATACCTGGATGTAGTTGGATTGAAGGCCATAAAATGGTATATTCTTTTTATGTAGGAGACAGATCGCACCCATAGACACAAGATCTATGCAAAGTAAGAGAAATTGTTGTGGGAGATGAAGGCAACAAGATATTTTCCAGATTCAAAACATGTGTTGATTGATGTGAACAATGAGAAAAAATAATTAATCCTTTGCCACCATCATGGGAAGTTGGCAATTGTGTTTGTATTGTTAAACATGCCCTCCGGGACAACTTTTAGAGTCGTCAAGAACCTTCAAGTATCTGTTGACTCTCACTTTGCAACCAAGTTTATCTCTAAGATTATTACAAGACAAATTTTTGTAAGAGTTGCAAATTGTTGCATCATTTCAAGCAAGGGCAATGTTCTTACGGAGATTATTGGTAATGCTATGTGAAACAATCTTTAAAGCAAGGTGCACTATGTCAGACCTACAACAATAAAGAAGTGAGTAGGCTTTAGTTCCAGTTTCTAGAAAAATATTTTTTTGAGGCAGTCTATAAAACAAGGATCATCGTGTCATACATGCAGTAGTAAAAAAGTGACCAGGTTTTAGTTCTAGTTGTGTGTGTGTGTGTGTGAGAGCAGGTGTGTGTGTATGTGCATGTGTGTGTGTGTGTGCGTGCAGATATCTACACCATGTTGTTCACCTAAAAAAATCAGATGCATAGTATTTAATGTGCATTGTTGCCTAGTATAATTATGGGGTATTTGTTAAAGCCCTCTCTTTATCATGGAGGTGTCATGACATTGGATTGTTTTCAGGAAACTTATGCATGTCTAGGATAATAAGCTAGAGGAGGAGGTGGAGGATCGGAAAAATAAAAGAGAGGTACATTTGAAGGAGATGGAAAGATGCTTGGCCAAAAGGAAATGTGAGAGAGTGACTTAAGCCTTATAATCAATCCAATGCTAGGAGATGGTGACCAGGACTATCCTTGATAGTTATTGACACCAGACTTTGTCATTTTGTATGGTCATTTTGTTTGGAGTAATTGTATAATATTGCGCTTATCTTACATTTGTCATTTGGAATTGAATTTCAGATAACAGACTATATATACAAATTTATGCGTCCTCTTGTGGATTTTGTCTTATTTATGGTTAGAGATCTTTGATGTTGCTTCACATCCCTTTTTAGGAGAGCCAACATGTTTGTGAAGTCAGTATTTTCTTTTTTTAAATTCAATTATTTTTTTTTGTATTTTTTTGAATCTAGAAATAAAATATTAGAATTAATATGTGATGAAGTAAAATTACAATTTTTATTATATTGTAGTTGGCATACATGTATGGTGCTTGAAAAACTTGCACAATGAGGTATACACATTGATGTTAGAGAAATAAGAATAATATATATATGTAGAATTAAAATCACAATTTATATTACATTGCAATCGCATGTATATGGTATTAAATATTTGGCATAATGAGGTTTATCAATTGATGTTAGTTAGAGTGGTCGGAAGGTGATCCAAAGAGTGGTATATAGGCCATGTCCCTCCCTACTGAGCCTAATCTAGCTACAGACAACAGAGAGATGAACATCATTTGTAGGTAAGGTTGGATACACCTTATTTTTCACTCTTAATAATGGTCTCTTTGTTTCTTGTTGATGCATTAATTCCCCGAGAGTGTGTTGTAAGGTGCATATTGAGAATGGAGGGGTTGGTTAATGGTATTTGGAGAGAGAGAGAGAGAGAGTTGTGTGCACCATTCGCCTTAGCATGTGCTAGTACCCTCTTACTACCCTCCTACAACCACCATCACACCTACCTAAAACACCTTCACATCTTCATATGATTACCTTCAGATCTGCTCCCAAGTGTCTACTCCACTTCCATGCTCTTTCCCCTTTAGAATCTTCATGTTGCAAAGTTGCAAGCCAATGATATTGACCCTAGCCAATGTCATTTGGTATGACTTTCTACTATCATGATTGATGTCATCGACTAAGAGAGTTGGTGACTTCAGATTATGTTTTTCTATAAATAGGTGTCGGTGTTGTCCCTTTTTCAAGCATATCATCACATACACTCTGCTTGCACCCACTAGTCTACCCTTAAGGTCTCAAAGGTTTAAGGTTTAGTAGAGCCTATACTTGGAAGTCTGCTTTGAAGCATTGGGTCAATAGGATCAACAAGAATAGGAGTTGCGCTAGAAAGGCCTACCAACCAAGTCTTTGGATTTACCAACTTTCATCGACTTAGGTCTTCTAACTATCCCTCTTGTGATCCATGCACAAAAAATCTCTCAGAAGTTGCTGCTAATTTTGGGGGTTGTTAATGCACTTACAATCTCTTCAAAAGGTAAGTATCCCTAACCTTTCCCTTTGATTTATGTTTGGTATGATTGATTATGCTTGATGTGTTATGTGTGGACACCAATTTTTGGAGTCATTCCTGCACTTCACCCCTCATTTACTCTCCTTCATTAAGATTTCCCATTCAAATCCCTTTTCCCTCCTAAATTTGAATAAATCTCATTTCCCTCCTAAATTTGAATAAATCTCATTTCTCACCCAAAAAAACATATTCAATTAATCAATATTAATTGGTTAATTGATCCCTTTTAAATCAATAATCCTCATTAGATGCTAATATGCTCCATGTAAATCTACTATCCAATTAACTATTCCAACGTAATCCACATGCACCCTGCTATCCAATTAAATATTCCAAAATAATCCATGAAATCCACTTTCCAATTAAATATTCAAAATTAATCGAAGTCATCCCACTCAAGAATTTAATATTCAAAAGTTACCCACATCAAATCCCACTCATGAATTAAATATCCAAACATAATCCACATCAAATGCCACCTTTGAATTAAATATTCAAATATGATCCACATGAAATCCCACTAATGAATTAAATATTCAAAATTTATCCACATCAAATCCCATTAATGAATTAAAAATTCAAAAGTTATCCACGTCAAATCCCACTCATGAATTAAATATCCAAATATAATCCACATCAAATCTCACCTTTGAATTAAATATTCAAATATTATCCACAAGAAATCCATCTTTGAATTAAATATTCAAAGATAATCCATATGCAATCCACTTTTGAATTTAATATTCAGAAGTAATCTCCACTCACCTAATCGGGGTGATTTTCCATAATCAGGATTACACAAATTAACCCCCTTCCTCAGACTATAAATAGAAGCCTTCCCCCCTCTCTCAAACAAGTTAGAAGTGATAGCAAACCTCTGACATTATAGTTTCTCACTTATCATCATATCATCATAATGCCCGTGTGATGCCACTTTTATCACCATAATATCATCCTAATGCCCTTGTGGTTCTTTTAGCAATCCCATTTCTTGGCATCCTTCCATCTACAACAAGAAATTTTGAAGGTTTGTTTTGAAAATTTCCTCGCATCCAACCCAATTCATTGTTGAGACATACAAGTTTGGTTTCTTTACATTTATTTTGATCAAATCAGTAGCTTCTTTATACATCAACATTTTTAGGTTAAGTTTTGTATCAATTTCTGCATGTTATCTACTTTTCATTTATATCATTTTCTCTTATCAAATGGGGGTTAACATCCGTGAAAGGAAGGTAACACTTCTTGGGACCGACTTCGTTAGGCAACCCCCACATATACCATCTAATCTATTTTTCTCTTAATTTCCTCTATTTCATAGGTCTATCTAGTTTACAGTGAGGACATTCACTTTGCGCTCATCCATTTGTCACCATCTTCTCCCAAGGTACCTTAAACCATTGCATCTTTGAGTTTGTTTGATTTTCTTTGTTATCTAGCTCACTAATATAGAAAGAGACAGAGAAAAATTGATCAACATTATGCATGAGACTATGATAGAGTAGCATATTCTTGTTTGTTGTATTATCCTTATTATTGGCCCTTGTTTACATTCACCACTTGGCTTTAAGACCCCTAGTTTAAAATTTGGCATGCACTTGACCACTTGTTTATTTTTGCAACCTAGGATACTAATAGGATGCAACCCCTTTCATAGACTCGGGATTTGAAACCTTACGTCTTTGATAGATCGTGGATTATTGTCTTCTAGATCCACAACTTTTGCACCACTTGGTATTTTGTCTTGGCTTATGTGATACTCCTAGATTGGTCTTCTATTTATATCCTAATCTATCTTGGCTTGTGTGATCATCCTTGGTTTGCAACTCAACTTTCAAGGCTTCAATGAAACCTAGGAGAGACTCTCCATGACTTCTCAATATCTCCTAGAGCTCTTGATTATCCTCTTTCAAGAATTGTCATCGTTTTTGTATTTTAGTGTTCTCCTCTTGAATTTGACAGTTCATGGCTTTAAGCTCGTCCAGTCTTTCCTTCTTTAGAGCTTTTCCCATGGTTAACCTATTGCAACCTATCTACAAATTGAACCAATGCAAAACATCAAGTTGATTATTAAAACAACTAGCTCCGATAGCAAAATGATTTGAAAATAGGGGTTATAAAAAAACTGATCACTTTTCTCGTTTCCCTGGATACTTCAATTTTTCTCAATTTATCGTTTTACGATTAAATTGTCCTAGTTATATTGCAAAAGAACAAGTGATGGAAAACATACCACCAAATGCAACACAAAAATTGATAACAAAGTTCATCCCAAAAATGGACTACGTCTCTGGGTCCATTCAAAAGACAAACCAATATATTATGATAGGGACACTTTGTGGCAGGCCTTCAATGTGACGTGTCGATTAGTATAATGGGCTGAGCTACAGGAAGCTAGAGCTCATACTAGTGGACATATGGGGCCACCTAGAAGTGTGAGTATAGATCACTATCAGGGATTGGGTGATGAGCTTCATTATTATGAGGATATAGTGAAGCAGAGGATTCCATATGAGCCTCGGTATGGTTATTTTTTGGCTCAATAAAGATAGACTCCATCAAGTAGTGTTGTGAGCATGGGTCAGCCGTTGAGGGGTCCAGGCGAGGGACTAATTAGAGATCCTGATGGTGATCAGGGGAGCAATGTTGAGGGAGTACTCGATTGACAGGCTTACAGTTTACTTAGTAGTTTTGTAGGCCTATCTTGAGATATTTTTGATGTATGGGACATTTTGATGAGGCTTTTTTGAAGCCCTTGATGATGTATAGTGTATGAGGATCTTGGAAGCCCTTGGTGATGTTTTGATATATATATATATATATATATATATTCTCACTCATAAATATGAGTCCAGAGCTTATCGCTTAGCCTCCCTTTATGGTAAAATCATCAAGGGCTTCCAAGAGCCTCATACACTATACATCATCAACACTTGATGACGTTTTGATATATATATCAAAACGTCATCAAGGGCTTCCAAGAGCCTCATGCACTATGCATCATCAAGGGCTTCAAAAAAGCCTCATCAAAATGTCTCGTACATCAAAGTAAGTGTGTGTGTGTGTGTGTGTGTGTGTGTGTGTGTGTGTGTGTGTGTGTGTGTGTGTGTGTGTGTGTTGACTCATAATGGTTAGTCATGTTAGGATCATAGATGGATGTGAGATATTTGTGTGTAACTTTTTCCAACATGGGGAAGGTTTGTATGTAGAAAACACAGGAAAACAAGTCCTTCTTGATGGTTTCTAGGTTTCACCCCAGCTTTATTGTATATTATACAAGTTGATCGATGTGGGAAGCTTTTGTTTTATGGGAAAGTTGATCGATGCGGGAATCGTTCTTGGGATGGTTATTTTTTTTATTTGATATGAAGGCTAGTCGATGTAGGAAGCCCTTTTTTATGATATGAGGGTTGATCAATGTAGGAAGTCCTTTTTTGTGTATTTTGATTTGGTAGCTATCCTTCGTTGGAGTGGTCTACGATTTAATTGAATTTTTTATTTTTTGGTAAACATCCTTCGAGCGAGTGGTCTACAGCTTTATTTTTATTTTTATTTTTCTTTTGACATTCGTTCTTCGAGGGATCAATTTGTATTTTGATTATGTCCATCCCGTGGATATTTTAATTTTTTAGAGCTAAGGGCGAGCTTGGGTAACCATTTAGAAGGGGATAAGTATATGTGTAAGCTATATATAGATCATTAGCATGTCATTAACATGGTAGATGGAGATGGTGTGTGAGTAATGATTGTAGGGTTCCCTAATTATTGACAGAGGAAATTGTCCATGTGGAATATGCTACGAGCAGAGCCATGGTGCCCATATTTAAGGTGATGACTGGCATGCTTTCGGAAGACCACATAATTCCAAATCATTACAATAGTGATGGAAGGTAAGGACTGATGGAGGTGGATCTTAGTTTGACTAAGTTCACATCAGTTGATATGTTAACAATAAAACAACCGCAAGTGTCGGGCGTTAAGAGGATCCTTTTCATATTTACCATAAAGGGAGGCTAAGTGATAAGCTCTAGACTCATATTTATGAGTGATAATATATGGTCCAAGCTAGTTAGAAGAAAACAATCCACGTTAACTCTTTTCCATGTTAGTGACATGTTGATTTTATTTGAGAACACGATCATCAATGTTGAATTCACGTTGTTTGAGATGTTTGTTATATGCTCTTTTGATTCGTTCTTGATAAATGTTGATATGTTTGAGGGCAATTAGACGACGTTTGTCTAATAGTTCTAGTTTTGATAGGTGCTCTTGATGAAAATCCTCATTACATATGAAATATTTGAGAGAAACGCATAAGGATGGGATCTGGAGTTCGAGAGGAAGAAAGGATTCAGTGTCATATACTAAGGAGAAGGGCGTAGCACCCATATGGGTTCGAAAGATGGTCCAATATGCCCATAACACAAATGGGATTTGAAGATGCAAATTTCTACTAGTTTGGTCAACATTTTTCATGAGGATTGTATTGAGGGTTTTATTGGATGTTTTGGCTTGGCCATTAGCTTGTGGATAATAAGGTGTGGAAAAGTTGAGTTTGATGTTTTAAGTGTCACAAAGTTTTTGAACTTTCTTATTTTTGAATGATTTTCCATTATATGTGATGATCTTATGAGGTATACCAAAGTGGCAGATAATTTGATGATGGATGAAGTCGATGATTTTATCTGCCTTAGTGGAGATAAGGGGAATTTCTTCTACCCATTTTGTAAAGTATTTGATTGTTGTAATGATGGAATTGTATTGTTGTGATGAATGAGGGTTGATAAGGCTAATGAGGTCAAGCCCCCATTACAAAAAAGGATAAATGTCTTAAGCTAGTTTAAGGGCGTGACTAGGGATGTGTGTAAGATTGGAGTGTTATTGACATTTGATGCATTTATTGACATAGTCACAAAGGTCCTGATTAAGCATATGCCAATAGTAGCCCATGTGTGGTATGTGTTTAACAACAACTAAACCATTGAAGTGGCCACCACATATGTCGTCATGGAATTCTTGGATAGCTAAACGAGCCTTTGGAGTTTTGAGACACCAGAGGAGGAGGCCGTTAAATCCACTTTTGTAAAGGATACCCCCTAGTATGACTTAGGGTGATGCGCACTGTTGAAAATATATTTTACCTCTTCTGGCATATCTGAAGGTATTTTTCTTTTTGAAAGATAGTCATATGTCTGAGTGTACCAGTTGTCATGTTAGATATATTTTATATGATTAATGGTGGGAAGATAATTTTTGGTGTAAGATGACTGATCCAATTTGTGTATGACAATGGAAAGCTTGGAATCGTCTGGTGATAAAGGGACGAGAGAGGCGAGAGAAAACATCTTGTCTAAAAATAATTTAGATTAGCGAGGGGTGGTTTGGATTTCGTAATGATCGAAGAGTTACAATAACTCTTTGACAATGGTTTTGTATTTTTGTAAGATCTCGTTTTTACATTGATAGATCCCTTTGATTTGATTGATTGAATCCCTATAGATGTCAAGATTTTGTATGCCAAGGAAGGTGGTGGTCTGGAGTCCCATGCTGAGAGCTTCATATTCCGCCATGTTATTTGTGTAATCAAAGTTGAGTTTGAAGGATAACGGAATAGGGGTTTCCTAAGGGGATATTATGTCTATTTTGGCACCCCCCTTGTCTACATTTAGACCCATTAAAAAATAAGGTCATTTTAAGAGGGGTGTCATCATGGTCGAGAGTGTTGATAGATACATTAGGGAATTTTTCACAAGGGAGTTGGTTGGTAAGAAGCGAAGCTTCATGAAGCCGATCAAAAATGACCTGCCCCTTGATGGAATTTTGAGAGATAAATTCAAGGTCAAACTCATTCATGAACATGAGCCATCTGGTGATACGATCATTTTGATAAGGTTTAGAATCATAGATTTGATTGGATGAAAGTTTTTGACGACGTAGGTTTTTTGATTGAGGAGATAGTGATGGAGTTTGGAATTTTTGAAGTACAAGGCACAACATAACTTTTCGACTTTGGAATAATGGGTTTCGTACTCGTGAAGGGTGTGACTTATGTAGTAGATGAAATGTTCCTTACCCTGTTCATCTCGATGTGCCAGAATGACTCCCAAGGCATGGTCAATAGTAAAGATATAGAGATATAAGAGCTCCCCCTTGCGTTGATGTGTAAGCATTGGTGGCGATAAGAAGTATTTTTTGAGGGTGTCAAAGGCCTATTGACAATCATGGTCTCATTTAAATTGGATATCTTTTCTTAGAAGATGATCTGGAAAGGTTGAAAACTGTCTCATAGTTGGGAAATGAAGTGACGGATTGATTGGAGATTTCCTTGAAGGCTACAAATTTGTTTAGGGTTAGATGGAAGAGGCATTTTGATAATGGCCTTGACCTTGGCAAGGTCAACTTCAATTCCTCTTATAGATACTATGAATCCTAAGAGTTTTCCTATGAGAACTTTGAATACACATTTGATGAGGTTAAGATGGAGAAAGAACTGTATTAAAATTACTCTATAGAAGAAGGTTTCCTATGGGGTGATGAAGGATGTCTTATGTTGGTCTTCTAGTGCGATGAGAAGTTGATTATAATTAGAGAAACCATCCATAAGAGACAACACTTCATGACCCACTGTTAGGTCAACGAGTTGATTGATGTTAGCTAGGGGAAAATCTTCTTTTGGGCAAGTGAGCTTAAGGTCTCGAAAGTCCGTAAAAATGCATAATTTTCTAGTGGCTTTAGTGACAAGTATGATGTTAGAAACCCATTGGGGGTAATCGATAGGTAATAAGAAATTAGAAGAAAGAAGACGCTAAAGTTCTTCTTTGACTAATAGTGTGATGCGAGGCCACATCCTAAGAAGTTTTTGCTTCATGGGCTTAACATATGGGACGGTGATAATGTTATGGATAATAATTTTAGGGTCTATACCAGACATATCACTATAGGACCATGTGAAGGTTTGACTATTTTTGGATAAGAAAGCGGCGAATTCTTGGAGTTCACACGAGTCTAAGGCTTGGTCGATCTTGATGTGGCTCTTGTGATGTGCCAATATTGATTTTAGTGGTTAATTAATTGAGAGGTTTAGATGTATCATGGGGTAAGGTATTATGAAGATAGTGATCCTCAGCACCCATGTAAATTAAGAAAGTGTCATCGTCGTGACAATGGAGAATGTCGATGGTAGGGGAGTGCTCCTCTATCATGTGAGGTAGTGTCAAAGGAAGAGTTTTTGTCTTTCCATTAGTTGGATAAGTGAGTGGTCCTAATGTTATAGTATTGATTAAAAAAATCAAAAGGAATGGATATGGTATTGTCGTTGTTAGAGGGTAGGTCTGATGATGGTGATGGTGTGATTGTGGTTCTAATGTTGACGGTGATGGGTTGGGAGAGGATGTTTTGAAACCTAGGCCATATTTCTCGTGAGGTTTTCTTACTTCTTCAAAGGGTAAATCATGCGGACCCTGCTCATATCAACCTAGAACAAAGCCCTTCCACATGCAGCGGTGGAGGTAGGTTCGAGTGAACTAAGGTTTTTCTAAGAATGAAACATTTGAGGAAAATGGATTTACATGTGATTTCCTATCAAGATGAAATGAAAGGCGGTTGATACCTCCACAAACAAGATATGTTTGGAGAAACGGGGGCCAAAGGAAATAATATTTCCTATATTAAGCTCATAGAGCAGTTATTTGTGTAATTAATATTTAAAAAATAACTTGTCTAAATTTTCTTTAAACTTAGCAAAATCCTCAAAATATATAATGATGTCTCATATTTTTCCTAGTTTGAAGAACAAGAAAGATTTTGAAACACTATAATTTTATCATCCTTTAAAATTTGTGAACCATGCATGTAACATATAGTATTGTTATTTTAAAAGTGTCAAGAGAATAAATGGAAAAGAAACTTAGCTAGCATTTGTTTAGTTGGATAGAGAAGTTAAACATTACACGAGGCTACAAAAGGAAAAGAAATTGTAATCTTTTCAAAATAAATTTAAAATAATTCCCTAAAATCTATTTAAAATTTAAATGTTAAAGTTAATTATAACTTTAATAATCAGTTTCGTTTTTAATTTAAAATATAATTGCGCCGAAGGCGTTCTCCCTATGGTAAAGGTCCTCCGGACGTTTCTGCAACGATGTTAAATTTGACAGCCTTCCAGACGTTTTTCTGACGTATTTAATTTTCACTGCTGTTTACATGTCGTTTTCACTTTTGCAAGCAATTTTTAATCGTGGCTTTTTCGTTTCTATTTTTAACCGCTGTTTTTTCGATTGGTTTTTTTTGCATGTTGATTTTTCTTTAAATAGGGCGGAATGGGTAGAAAAGAGGGTAACGCGAGAGATCGAACGGCAAGTGCGAGAGCTAACACTGAGGTGGTTTACGAGTTTTGCAGAAGCAACCGTATCATGTAGAGGAATCATCGTTCCTGCGAGTCTTCGACGGTTAATGCTTGCACTGCCATTTTGAAATTGATTTCTCGGCCTTTGAGCAGGTCTGGTTGTTTGTGATGCAGCAGACGTATTTCTGAACGAATTAAATGCAGACCTCGCACCCCTCGAAAACGAAAATGCACCGTAACGAACAAATGTGTCAGGTATGCTCAGTCTTCACAAAAGAATAAAGGATACGTCCATTTGGCTGTAGATCATATTATACTTTGATTACTGGAGGATCCTCAAATTGTAGATTACTTCAAAGAAGCAGTTGTGAGCATTTTGAGGGTTGAATCTGAGATTGAGAAGTTGAGGGGGGCAGGGTAATCAGGTGGCGATTGTTTCTAAAAAATTTGATTTCCAAGCCTCGAAGACCTATGGGCGCAACCTCCTGGAAGATGATGGGAAGTTTGATTTAGTCATTGGTAGAGATGAAGAAATCAGGAGAGCTATCAGAATTCTGTCTCGCAAGACAGAGAAAAATCATGTGCTCATTGGAGAGCCTGGTGTTGGTAAGGCTACTGTGGTGGAGGGTCTGGCTCAAACGATAGTTTGAGGAGATGTGCCAAGACAAGTTTGGTTAATTTAGTTTTGTTCATGGTGTTTTTTGTGTCTTCAAATGGGAAAAAAAAGGTTGAATGAGATCATTTCGAAGAGATTTACCGTCTAGGATGGTTTGTGATATTACTATGTAATAGCACAAGGTTTTTTTGTTTATCGTAGTCTAGGTTATGAGAAAAAAAAAAAAAAAAAAAAAAAAAAAAGAAGTTTCGTTAGAATTTACAAATGAAAGAAACTGCAACAGAAATTATTTCCCTAGGTTTACAATTTGAGAACAACTGTGTTCAATTCACTCCTTTACACCAAAATAACATAAAAGTGGATTGAACTCAATTTCATCTAGCTAGACGTTTTGAAAATATCATACATGTTATGTCCTCAACTAGCATAGGCGATCTTATGGCATTATCTTCATATTTATCTACCAGATTTGTAAATGTTTTCTTTGTTTTTGTTCGGCTTGGATCACATTTTAAAAATATTGTAAACATGGGTCGCAATCAAACAATCCCCATGATTTTCATAGCACAACCTTGCAACATGTTACTGAGAGTAACGGACCTCCTGTAAAAGACCACCTTGTTGAGATTTTGGCAATTAACGTCACTATTGAATTCTGGGTTGTTTTGACCTTGGCCATACACCTAAAGAGTGTCCCCCATTCAAATTACATTGTACCCCCTTAGAATTAGTAGTCTTCTTATCTCAATCTTTATAATCAATGGATTGATGTCATGTTAAGCAAAATCATTTTTTTATAATTAGAATCTTCCCAATGTTTTTCTATTAACTTCTTTTATTACCAAATTGTAATTTCCTATAGGTTTGTCTAGCATGTCTATCCCTGCAATTCTATATCTTTTAATCTATTTATGTCTATCACGGTACCCTATCAACCTTTGTCCTCAATTATAGGCACTCATTTCTTGGAATGGAAACCCCGTTCTCTCCTTTTCTTTGGTTTTGATTGGCCACGTCGTTAAATTGATATTATAACCTACAATATATCCACCAACACCATACATAATCACAACTCCCAATCTACAAGACTACCCCCCAGTTACACCACTGTCGGCGTAGCCTTGCTCCCCCAGTTACATCACTTGTGAAGTAGCCGAAGCGTGATAGACCTACGTGAAGAGCTTCCCAATCTGTCGCTAGGTCTATTTGGACATAAATTAGGTATTCGCCATTCATAAGGAAACCTAAAATCGACACCTATTTATCTACTCTTCGTAAGTATCGAAACGGTATTTATATATTTGTATCGACTCTTGTTTATACTTATATATTTATCGATGTATTTAAGTGTCAATTATATTCATCAATCCCATCCTTTCTCTAACCAGACACCTCTGAAAAATGACAGCTAACGTTGATCAATAGTTATTGTTGTTTTGGAAGAAGCGGAAGCCAGCGAGTGCATGGTGAGAGAGGAGCTTTTCACTGTTTTCAGGCAATTAGATGCTGATGGAGATGGTAAAATATCGTGGGTGGAGCTGAAGACTGCTCTGAATTTCGTGGGGGAAGATGTAGGGGACGATGAGTTGCGAGAGATTGTAAAACAATTGGACTCGGACGGAGACGGATGCATTGATTTGGAGGAATTCATACGACTAATTAACACTGAAGAAAGAGGAGCGGAAGAAGCAGAAAAAGAACTGGTGGCGGCGTTCAGAATTTTTGAGGGCAGGGAAGGTGGAGGCAGCACTACTCCTATGGGACTACACCGTATGATGTGCCGACTCAGTTTAGCGGATGTTGATAATTGTCTCACTCTTGATCACTGCACTTTCATTATTTCACAAGTCGATCAAGATGGGGATGGAGTAGTAAACCTCAAAGAATTCAAGCGCGTGATGATGGCCGCCGTTCAGTGAGTTATTTCAATTTCAACACATTTTGTAAATTAAATGTATATATGATTTTTCCATGCAATTTCCATAATCTTAGACAACACCAAACCTAGCCGAGGCCTTGTACAATTATCTTGCAAAGAATTTAATGTTGTTTCTACATTGCCCTCATATGTCACATCACAACAAAGATATTAATTACTACCTAATAAAATTTAAAAAATATGCAAGCCTACTAGAATGGTCTTCTATGATCATTTCCCCTCAAATAAAAATTTCTAAGAGATTTACACTGAATTTATTAAGTACTCACAACTTATTGAATTCCATGTTCATATTTGTTGGACAAAAGATAGGATCACTTCAAAAAGGCCTTTCTCTTGTGGCGTATTACTTATTTTAAGATAAATTAAATTAGTTTCCTTTGAAACAATTGAGGGTTCATCAGTTAATCAATGAATTAGACAAAATACTTAAGTTAAATGGATGGATAAGTTGAAAATGTATATAGTTTGGTAAGCAAGTAAATTATTATGGCATTTAGAAAACAAACTCCAAAGACATGCAATCCACATTGCCTCAAGGAATAAGTGGAGATGCATACTTCTGTAATAAGAAACGGGAAACAGGAAATGAAACAGAAATGGATTCAAAATGAGAAACAGGGGTTCTAGGGTTTTATAAATTGTGATTTTTATACATATAAAAGAATTATTGAATTTTCACTGTCGTACTCATTATAAAACAAAATTACAAATCATTTTAACTTTCTACACGTACAAAGATATATCATATTCAGATTCAGATTCATAATTCAGTGATAACAAACAAACAAACAATATTTCAACAAACATCCATATCAACAGAGAACTTAGCTCGACAGATCAAAAGACAAAGTCACAAAATTAATTGCCACCAGAAGTTGAAATTTTTACTTGCTATTGTATAAGCCTTAAATGCAGAGAGTTGAAGTTTCAGTTTCAAGGTAGAGTAAATGTTAGAGCTACGATAGTGTCGTTTGTAGGGTATTCAGTTTCTCTTGATCTCAAATCACTGGATCAATATTCTATCTTACTTTAACTCTTCTGGCAGATTACATCATTGATCTCAAATCAGACTGCATTCGAAAGTCCTAATCCATCCATTTTATTTTTACTTAGCACATGGTGGTGAGAGTGCAAGCCCTTAATGTGGTGTGTGGTGGATCTAGGTTTCTATGACTGAGCTAAATTTGACGGTTGTTAAAGCTTTTTTCATCGTTATTAAATTTGACGTTCGTTTCCCTATATTTTTCTGTGTGATGCTGCCACACGCGGTTTCTTCATTCATAAGCTCCGAATTTAGATTTTGAAGTTCCAAATGGTCAAGAGTTGTTATCCGCGAACACAACTATGTAACAAGATGTAGAAGAAAACCTTCGTTCTCTTGGGTTCCAAGAAATGTCAAAGTGCATTGATACGTTTGTTAGCACTAGAGTTTGCAGACACAATTTCGTTTGATTGGGGTTTGATACCTACACCAGGCGCTGTAGTTTTGTGATTGGAATAAATAAGAGGGAAATAATCCCCGAAGGATTGTTGGTAGTGAAAATATATGATTCAAAGGGGGATGAATGGACTACATTCCACACGATTAATGCTCTGTCATCAGCTCCAACAGGGGAAGGAGTATTCTCTGTAGGGAGTTTCTACTGGGTTAGTGTAACCAGCGAACTCAAAAACCAATTGATAATAATGCGAACTGGTGTAGCCGCACTAAATGTGGAAAACAGGACATGGAGTATTATTAGCACGCCACAGAGGCCTCTTAATCCTAAATATGAACCATACTGCCATGATTGTATATCTGATTGGAACTTGACAGGGTATGACGGGAATGTGGTTTTGGTGTACACCAGATATCTGCGCTTGTGGAAGTTGGATGAAAATAATAATTCATGGGTAGAGGCGAAGCCATTTCCTGAAATTCCATGTAATCATTTTAACACTAACACCCAGGTTGAGAGCCCTTCTTATTGTGTCTGCACTATCATGGCATGGAGGATCAAAGAGGGGCATAAGACCAACAAATTGCCAGGGTCCTCCTGGACTTTCCTTCCTGCCATCGGGCACCTCCTGGAAAAAATTTAAGCCAAGTTGAAAACCTGTAGAGACATGGCTAATATTAAAATAGAACTGACCCCAAAACACAAAGTTGCACCTGATATGCAACTTCAAGAGAATAACGCGTCACAAATATACAATGCTAGCAGAAAATGCACCGTTTGAAAATGTCCCACATTATTTGTTGTGTCTACAAGATGGGTTGCTTCACCAAAAAATATGCAGACTCCTATAGCTATAACCACAGCTTCCAGTTCACCTTGCTTGCGAGTTGAACCTAAGTAAACCCCATCACCAGGATTCTTGGTCACTGGCAATGACTCTCCAGTTAGTGCAGACTGTCATCATAAGAGACTCATGTTAATCCAAATTTTGTTAAAGCCTCAATCAATTTATGTGCCATGAAAACAAAATACAACATATAACCTGATCAATCTTCAAAGGGTCTCCTTCGAGAAGTCTACAATCTGCAGGAACAATATCTCCAAGTTTAATGTTAATTATGTCTCCAGGAACCAGATAGGCAGCATCTTTTTCACTCCACCGCCCATCTCTTAGAACCTGAAATGAAAACATGGATTCTAGAGCAGCCTTAGATAGGGAAACGAGAACTTATAAAACAAAAATTAGTGCATTTGGAGCTAGGACCTTTGCTTTTGGAGCCAACCGGGCCATTAGTGAAGCAACCGCATTGCCTGCATTGTTCTCTTCGATAAAACTAATAGTGGAGTTGATGACAAGCAGTGTTATGATACCAACAAAATCTTACCAATCAGGAGGCTTCCCCTGCAAACCATTCATGCAATGAGACTCATAAAACTTGAGTGAAAACTTCAAATTACAAGCCACACATACAATTGCAATGTCTAAACAAATGCAAAAAAAAAACTTCAAACTTGCTCCTCCATTTGCCAATGCAATGACCAACTTCCATGACCCATGATAAAGGATTCCACATAAAGCCCAAAAATCCTACTACACCATACTACACCATTCAACAAACAAAACCCTTCTACCTCCACTAAGATTGATAATTCAAGGAACGACTGGCACAGGAAAATCATTTCTGATAAATAAAATCCGGAATTCATTCACAGCATCAACCACATCTCCCTCACCTCTACTTGTACTCGCCCCTACCGGCGTTTTAGCATTCAACATCTCTGCATCCACAATCCATGCAGTCATGTGTATTCCAATCAAAGAACTGAAACCCCATGAAGGTAGTGCATTATCGCCTTTTCAAGAGTCACTTAAACATATAGAATATGTTCTTGATGAAATGAGTTTCATCGGGCCAAATTTGCTAAGAAAAATTGACAGTAGGCTCCACAAAGATTTCCACACTCAAGAACATCTGAATTTGGGAGCAGATCAGTCATCCTCCTCAGTGACCTCAGCCAATTACCGCCGGTTTTGGACAATCCTCTTTATGTAAGTAATTCCTACGAAGCAACCCTTTGGAAGGGATTTTAGTCTTCCATTACATTGCAAACAATATTTTGGCAACAAGGAACAACCAATGCATAGGTTTCATTCTGGAATTTACTTCTCCACATGCAAGATTCAACCCCTCTAATTGAGGATTGAGAACTCCTAATGTCTCGCACAGACACACACCTAACTCAGCGAGAGCTCAACATTTTTAAAGACTTGCAAATATATATGTACAAATTTGTAACAAATTTGAAATGTAGATATAACACCTTTAAATTTAATGCTTCATATATATTCCTACAATTACAAAATCAATTACACCCCTTATCGATATCAACTACAAAAATAATAACTATCCCTCTAAATCAAATAACATATACCGTTTGGCATTCACATCTCATGAAACACATGCGATTGCTAGTTTATTTAATTTGATAAATATTAACAACAATGGGAAGTATTTTGGCACCTTGTAAAATTAAGGGTAATTCAAGGATGATATCACACATCATTAATTACGCTGATAGGTGTTCCCTCTACTGGATAAACCATGTTCGTATTGACACATGGCAGAAAATTAGCGGTTGGAACTTTTTATCCGATACATGCAACGAAATACAGTCGCAATCGAACTGTTTAGTGGTCTCCCATTGCCATGGCATTGTGAAGAAAATGATACGTCTGTAAGGTCGGGCGACATACGTCCTCTCCAGGGGTTAAATTTGACGGCCGTTTAGACGTTTTTCGTGATTTTAGACGTAAAATACTTGTAAATATTTTATCTAACCGTCACACGCGACTTGCACATTTAAAACGTGACCGTCAATTTTTATATAGGTTTGTATATAAATTATAAAAAATATATGTAAATATATATAAAAAAGATATAATAAATATAGAATAATTAGTAAAAAATAACATTATTTTGTGTTTTTGAAAGGCAATATTGAAAAATTACCATCACCCAAAAATTGTTTGACAGGCATAGGTGAGCGTCAAATTCAACCCCTGGTCCTCTCCATGCTTTGCTTTTGGTTTTGAAAAGCAATTAAACCCGATTGGTGGGTTCTTTGACGTGGCTCTATTTTCCATTATTTTGATGTTACGCACGTGGGTGGCACTGGTTTTCAGACGGCTATTGGCAAAGAGCTCCATTTAACACAGTACCCCTAACGTAAAGGCGAAAAATTGAACAAGTCATTAGAGGGTTTTAAAATGTATACCATTTGCTACTTACTCTTTTATTTAAAAATATAAGAATTTTTTATATTTCATATTGGGAAAAAAAATTAAGTAATCGTCAAATTTTGTAATACATGATTTTTAACTATATAGATATAAACATTAAAATAGTCTTAATTATTTCAATAAATAAAGTTTTTTAATTACAAAATGATTATTTTATACACTATACCAAAAAATGATTGGTCATCAATAAAATTTGAATTGACAGGTACAATATATTTTAAATTCCAGGCCTAGTTACGCCGATAGACGTTTCATTCTACTGGGTGACCCTAGGTTACACACGCCAGAAAAATTGAAGTACCTATCAAATTTTGTAATACTTGTTTTTTAATTATATACATATAAACATTAAAATAGGCTTCATTATTTCAATAATTAGAGTTTTTTCAATTAGAAAATGATTATTTTATACATGTACCAAAAATGGTTGGCCGTTAACAAAATTTTATTTGACATGCACAATATATTTTAAATCCCATGTTTGTTTATATCGACAGGCATTTCATTCTACCGGGTGAACTTGTGTTCATACTAGCACACGCTAGACAATGGATGCACAAGATGGTTTTGTGAGGGCATACGGTGATGTACGGAGAAATGAGATTCAGACAGATATTGAATTTGGATTTCTCATATGAATTTTCGTACTGACACATGCCAGACAATGGATGCACAAGATGGTTTTGTGAGGACATGCGACAATGTACGGTGAACAAATATTCATATAGATATTAAATATGGATTTTCTGTCTGATTTTTTTAGCAGCTAAAATATGGGCGGGAACAGGTGTGCAAGAAGGTGAAGAAAGCGTTCCTTTCGCTAGACTGCGGCCATGTGTTACACATGCCAGAAAAATTTAAGTAACTATCAAATTTTGTAATACTTGTTTGTTAAATATACACATATAAAATTTAAAGTAGTCTTCATTATTTCAATAATTAAAGTTTTTCAATTAGAAAATGATTATTTTATACACTTATACATGTACAAAAAATGGTTGGACGTCAACAAATTTTTATTTGACAGGCACAATATATTCTAAATTCCAAGTCTGGTTATGCTGATAGGTGTTTCATTCTACTGGGTGAACCTGTGTTCGTATTAACACACATCAGCCAATGGATGCACAAGATGGTTTTGTGAGGGCATGCGATGATGTACGGAGAAATGAGATTCAGATAGATATTGAATCTAGATTTCCCGTGTGAATTTCGTACTGATCCATGCCAGAAAATGGATGCACAAGATGGTTTTGTGAAGACATGTGACGATGTACGACGAACAAAGATTGAGAAAAATATTAAATATGGATTTTATGTCTAAATTTTTAGCAACTAAAATATGGACAGGGACATGTGTGCAAGAAGGTGAAGAAAGTGTTCCTTTCGCCAAACCACGACCCTATGTTACACATGCCAGAAAATTTTAAGTAACTATTAAATTTTGTAATACTTATTTGTTAAATATATACATATAAACTTTAAAGCAGTCTTCATTATTTTGATAATTAATTTTTTTCAATTACAAAATGGTTATTTTACACACTTATACATGTACCAAAAAAGGTTGGCCGCCAATAAAATTTTATTTGACAGGCACAATATATTCTAAATTCCAAGTTTGGTTATACTGATAGGCGTTTCATTCTACCGGGTGAACCTGTGTTCGTACTGACACATGCCAGATCATGGTTGCACAAGATGGTTTTGTTAGGACATGTGACGATGTTAAGAGAAATGAGATTTAGACAAATATTAAATGTGGATTTCCAGTCCAAATTTCGTATGGACACATGTCAGATGTTGGATGTACAAGATGGTTTTGTGAGGATATGCAATGATGTACGATGAACAAAGATTCCGACAGATATTAAATCTGGATTTCCTGTTTGAATTTTTTAGTGGCTAAAATATGGGTGGGAACATGTGTGCAGAAAGGTGAAGAAAGATTTCCTTTTTCCATACCACGAAACTGAAACAACATCCACAAAATCTAACTTCTATTAAGCTTTATGGTTTACTTTGCCTTGATATGAACTCCCTTTTTAACGTAGTTGTAGAGATGTCGGTGCATGTCCAAAAAAAGTTAGATGGAATCATGTTCATTTTCAAGCAAGTGGGTCCCTAACAGAGCAATATGGAAGAGATATGCTACCTCATAAGACAAGTGCATGACCTCTAACAAATCCATGAGATGTTGTGAATGGCCTCGCCAACATTCCCGTCGATAAGCGTTGGCCTGTGCCCAATTCACAAGCCTCGTAGAGGACGAAACATAGTTTCAAATGTTTTATCTGATTCCAAACCTAAGCTCTACATAGGCCATTGAGGAACCAAAATGACTCATGTCTAAGGGAGCAAACCTTGAGCCTATGATTACGTTTTCCATATTCTCAACGACCTCTAAATCTTCACCGAATCTCCTTCCCCACCTCCCACAAAAAAGAAGCTTCATCATTTTTTAGTCTCTTGTGTTTTTTCCCCAACTCGTCGTGCCCTTCAAATCATCCTCGTCATGTAGCTTATCTTCATCGTTACGAGAAAAAACATCAACAAAACAGTCAACGTTGTCTAGGCCCTTGAGTCAATGTTTGTATGCAAAGAGATCTCCAAATTTAGCAACTCCCTTGTCTCGCTGGCCAACATTCCCACTACATATCATAACCAAGAACATGGCCATTGGAAAGCGGGATCTTAAACAAACCATACTTTGATTCAGTACTTGCTTCTCTCTTCGGATTTAATAGTTGTTCCCACCTTCTCTTAATACTACTCCACTGTGCTACCTCCATTACATTCACTCCAATATACTACATCTTGTATTTCTGCCTCTCCCCTGGGTTTCATAGCCTCCTCTGCACATTCCATATTTACTTTTTTTACGACAATCGGCGTTTCCATTGCACCCTTTAAGTGTGATTGCTAGTATTAATTGTCATGGAGGAAATCCTCAAACAACAAAAATTTTGGACGGTACAGTCTACGGTGGTGTTGGAAAGCCCACATTAAACAAAGATAACAAATCAACATTTGGATGTTGTTTATAGTTGTTACTGTAGTTATGATTTTACAAACCATGTAAATGTGCTAAATGCAAGAGCTTATAATGCCCTTTTTCTACACCAGGACGTTGCTGGCTGCATCTCTTCGTCAATATCCACTTCCTATGTATCATAAAACCAATTTTGAGGATGAAGACGATGTCATAAATTTCGCTTCAACTATAATCACACAATGCCGACGCCAATGCCATCCAATCGCAATCTCAATCGCACGGCATTATGTACAGGTGGTCAGTTGAAAGAGGCGCTGCACATCTTGCTTACTAAACACAGTCCACCTGTAAACTCATACTTTCAGCTACTACAAACCTGTATTTCCAAGAAAGCCCTTTCACATGGTAAGCAAATTCACTCCCACATCAATGAGACGGCATTTATGTTTGCCACACAAACTATTACAGGATAATCTTATACGAATGTACGACAAGTGCGGATGTTTAGTGGATGCCCGCCAAGTGTTTGACCAAATGACTGAACGAGACCTGTACTCATGGAATACCATAATAGCAGCTTACAGAAGACATAGGAAATCTCACGAAGCATTGAAACTGTTTCACCAAATGCAACCAAGAGGTGTCCAACCTGATCAGTTTACCTTTGCTAGCATATTCTCAGCCTGTGCCACAATAGGAGCTTTGAAACAGGGTATAGACATCCACCAAAGCATGATGGAAAAGGGTTTTTGGTCTGATGTTGTTGTTGCAAGTGCCCTGATAGATATGTATGCAAAATGTGGAAGCATTAACAAGGCACGTGAACTGTTTGACAAAATGCCTCAGAGAGATGTGATCACATGGAATGCCATGATTGCAGGATATGCACAGCATGGGTTTGCTACAAAGGCTGTTGAAGTTTTTAAGCAAATGCAGTTATCAGGTGTAAAGCCAGACTCCACAACCTTTGCCAGCATCCTCCCAGCCTGTGCCAAAATGGGAGCTTTAGAACAGGGCATGGATGTCCATCAAAGCGTAATGGAAAGTGGTATTTTATCTAATGTTGTAGTTGCAAGTGCACTGACAGATATGTATGCAAAATGTGGAAGCGTACACAAGGCAGGGGAACTGTTTGACAAAATGCCTGAAAGAAATGTGGTTTCATGGAATGCAATGATTGTTGGATATGCACAAAATGGGTTTGTTAAAAAGGCCTTGGAAACTTTCAAGCAAATGCAATTGGCAGGTGTAAAGCCGGACTCTTTAACCTTTGCCAGCATCCTCACAGCCTCTGCCAAAATGGGATTGTTAAAACAGGGTATGGAAATCCATCAAAGCATAATGGAAAGAAATTTTTTGTCAGACGATGTAATTGCAAATGCCCTGGTAGACATGTATGCAAAATGTGGAAGCATACGCAAAGCATGTGAACTGTTCGACAAAATGCCTCAAAGAGATGTGGTCTCGTGGACTGCAATGATTACTGGATATGCACAAAATGGGTTTGTTGAAAAGGCCTTGGAAACTTTCAAACAAATGCAATTGGCAGGTGTAATGCCAAACTCCATAACGTTTGCCAGCATCCTTCCAGCTTGTGCCAAAATGGGAGCTTTAAAACAGGGTATGGATATTCATCAAAGCATAATGGAAAGAAATCTTTTGTCGAATGTTCAAGTTGCAAACGGCCTAGTAGACATGTATGCAAAGTGTGGAAGCATACACAAGGCACGCAAACTGTTCGAGAAAATGCCTCAAAGAGATGTGGTCTCATGGACTGCAATGATTGCCGGATATGCACAAAATGGCCTTTGTGAGGATGCTCTCAAACTTTTTGAACTAATGAAGCACTCTGGAACATACCCTAACCATGTAAGCTTCACTTGTGTTTTATTAGCATGCAGCCATGTGGGTTTAGTGGATGGGGGCTGTAAATACTTTAGTGACATGAGCAGCTCTTATTGCATTATGCCTACAATCGATCATTATGTGTGCATGGTTGACCTTATTGGCCGTGCTGGCTATCTTGAGGAAACTCTAAACTTAATCATCAAAATGCCTATCACACCTATGGTCATTGTGTGGAAATGTTTTCTAGGTGCCTGCAGAGCACATAAGAATACAAGGTTGGGATTATTTACAGCAACTCTTATTTTTGAGCTGGATCCTCAAAATACTGCAACTTATGTTCTTTTGTCAAACATCCATGCAGAAATGGGCAGGTGGGGTGAGGTTCAAATGGTAAGAAGATTAATGAAGGATAGAGGAATTAAAAAGATACCTGGATGTAGTTGGATTGAAGGCTATAAAACGGTACATGCTTTTTTCGTAGGAGACAAATTACACCCACAAACACAAGAGATCTATGCACTGTTGGAGAAATTGTCTTGGGAGATGAAGGCAGCAGGATATTTTCCAGATTCAAAAAATGTACTGATTGATGTGGACCAGGAAGAAAAAGAATTATTTCTTCGCCACCATAGTGAGAAGTTGGCAATTGCATTTGGATTGTTAAATACGCCCTCTGGGACAACTATTCGAGTAGTCAAGAACCTTCGAGTATGTGTTGACTGCCACACTGCAACCAAATTTATCTCCAAGATTGTTGCAAGACAAATTGTTGTGAGAGATGCAAATAGGTTCCATCATTTCAAACAAGGACAATGTTCTTGTGGAGATTATTGGTAATTCTATCTAAAGCAGTATGTAAAACAAGGCGTATCGTGTCTGACCTGCAGCAATAAAGAAGGGACCGTGTGTTTGGAGATTTAGACCATGCTGTTAATTTCATAAAATCAGATGTATAATATGCAATGTGCATTGCTGCCGTCGGGGTATTTGTTAAAGCCTTGTTTTATGATATCAAAGAGGTGTCATGGAGGTGGGCAAGTGTCCAAGGAAATTTCGAAACTATTAATCACACTTTTATTCTTTGAGCTATCATTGAAAAGCATCGACAATCTTCAAAAGTGTTTTGTCGCCATAGAGAATCTAAAGATTGATGTTGTCGCATAAGATTAACTAATTGATTGTTACAAGTTTAGGTATGTGAACAAAAAAATGACCATTAGTAATTTGTAGTTCTGAGAGCGGTTTTTCTTTGCCTTCACTTGGGTAATTTGCTTTTAATATAACCATCTTTCAATGCCACCTAACATGTATTATGTTTCATTGACACTGTAGCCAAAAACACGGAAGTAGACAAATTTCTTGAATGAAAACTAGTACAAATTTAAATTAAATCAATCAATGCAATAAGGTGGTTGAAGGCACACATTAGGCAATGTTGTTATAGACACAACAAGAGCAAATCAACAATTAGATGTTCCTTAAAGTTGGTAATTATATGGAGACCAATGTTGCTAAGTTTCAAATGAGCGATCCAAATAACAAATTTCATAAAAAGAGGATAAAATAGCTACCTTAAGTACTCATCACAATAAGGATTACAATGCTAATGTTGAGGATTTAAATTACCATACAATTCGTGATCACTTTGTAGATACTATTAGCGACTCATCTAACTCCTTAGATTCACAGCCCTTGAGATATTCGGATTATAAAATTACAACGACAAAGAGACAATCTATGGAAATTTAGATAGTTCATAGGTTAGAATTGCTATCCTACTCCACGCACTTCAACAAAACAATTTGCTATGAATAGCTTCTATTTTTGCTTTCATTTATTTGTTATATCATCTTCTAGCACTTGATTTTGGTTTCATCATTGACTTACGTTTGATTTTTGCTACCATCTCTTGAATTGATTGCTGCCACCTGATTCTGCTATTTCTAAATTTTAAAGTTCCATTTTTCCATTCTTCCTTCGTGTTTCATTTTTTTATGTCATTCTTCTAATCCCTTAGCTTGTATTTTCACTCAATGGATCTTCATCTTCTTGCTTCTCCAACCCTTTGGCTTGGGTTTCGCTTGATCAACTTTTACACATTATTACACATTATTACATATCATAATTATCTAACTATCACTAGAGGTCTACATTTACATTTTCTATGCACGTGTTTTTCATGGTATTCTTTGAATTAGTTCCATGATATACATGTTACATAAGATCATGGATATATACTTGCTTTACAGCTTCATCATATTTACACTCAAGGGTAGCCTTTCCATTTTTTGGGTATGTATACATTAGAGGAATGATCAATTCTTCTGGTTCTATCTTTTTTATTCATTTCCGTTGACATATCGAGCCACCTTAGTTGCTTATATACACATATCTTGCTCTAATTTATACCTTGTTTGCATAGTTACATATATACATTACTTGGCTTCACATGATATATTTCATGTTCTCTTGCATGTCATACGATTGTTCAGATTGCTGCGTCTCTTTGTCAATATCCACATCCACTCCCTCTGTATCATTGTCGTTGCCGTTCACACCTAAGTAATAACCACTTTCGAGGACGAAGATGATGATAGAGTTTCATTGTCATTGCGGTAGAAGTAAATTGCCTAACAATGCACATTGCCAACGCTTCAATTGTAATGCCAATGCCATCCACTCTCTATCTCACAGCATTATGTACACACAGTCTGTTGAAAGACGCGCTACACATTCTGCTTACTAAACACAGCCCCCCTGTAAATTCTAACGCGTACTTTCACCTACTCCAGACCTGCACTTCCAAGAAAACCCTTTCAGAGGGCAAGCAAATTCATTCCTACATCAACCAGAGGGAATTTAAGTTTTCCACACACAAACTATTACAAGACACCCTTATACGCATGTATGACAAATGCGGATGTTTAGTGGATGCTCACCAAATGTTTGACCAAATAACCGAACCAGACATCTTCTCATGGAATATCATAATTGCAGTTTGCCAAAGACATGGCCATCCTCGCGAAGCATTGAAACTGTTTCACCAAATGCAATCAATAGGAGTGCAACCTAATCTCTTCACCTTTGCTAGCATACTATCCGCCTGTGCCAAAATGGGAGCTTTGAAACAGGGTATGGATATCCATCAAAGAATAATGGAGAAGGGACTTTTATTAAATGTTGTTGTTGCAAGTGCCCTGGTAGATATGTATGCAAAATGTGGAAGCATACACAAGGCACATGAGTTGTTCACCGAAATGCATCAAAGAGATATGGTTTCATGGAATGCCATGATTGCATCATATGCACAAAATGGGTTTGTTAAAAAGGCTGTTGAAGCTTTTAAACAAATGCCTGAAAGAAATGCAGTCTCATGGAATGCCATGATTGCAGGGTATGCACAAAATGGGTTTATTGAAGAGGCTGTTGAAGCTTTTAAACAAATGCAATTGTCAGGTGAAAAGCCAAATTCCATAACATTTGCCAGCGTCCTCCCAGCCTGTGCCAAAATGGGAGCTTTAGAACAGGGTAGGGACATCCATCAAAACATAATGAAAAGAGGTTTTTTATCAAATGGCATAGTTGCAACTGCCCTGGTAGATATGTATGCAAAATGTGGAAGTATAGACAAGGCACGCCAACTGTTTGACACAATCCCTCAAAGAGATGCAGTCTTATGCAATGCCATGATTGCGGGATATGCACTAAATGGGTTTGTTGAAAAGGCAGCTGAAGCTTTTAAGAAAATGCCTCAAAGAGATGTGATCTCATGGAATGTCATGATTGCAGCTTATGCACAAAATGGATTTATTGAAAAGGCTGTTGAGACTCTTAAGCAAATGCAATTGTCAGGTGTAAAGCCAAACTCCACAACCTTTGTCAGCATCCTCCCAGCCTGTGCCAAAATGGGAGCTTTACAAGAGGGCAAAGACATCCATCAAAGCATAATGGAAAGTGGATTTTTATCAAATGTTGTAGTTGCAAGTGCCCTGGTAGATATGTATGCAAAATGTGGAAACATTAATGAGGCACGTGAACTTTTTGACAAACTGTCTCAACGAGATGTGGTTTCATGGACTGCAATGATTACAGGATATGCACAAAATGGGCTTGTCGAAAAGGCTGTTGACGCATTTAAGCAAATGCAATTGTCAGGTGTTGATCCAGATTCTGCAACCTTTGCCAGTGTCCTCCCAGCCTGTGCCAAAATGGGAGCTTTAGAACAGGGTATACACATTCATGAAAACGTAATGGAAAGTGGATTTTTATCGAATGTCGTAGTTGCAAGTGCCCTGGTAGACATGTACGCAAAATGTGGACACATACATAAGGCACATGAACTGTTTGAAAAAATGCCTGAAAGAAATGTGGTCTCATGGAATGCTGTGATTGCAGGATATGCACAAAATGGACTTTGCAAGGATGCTCTCAAACTCTTTGAACTAATGAAGCACTCTGGAACATACCCTAATCATATAAGCTTCACATGTGTTTTATCAGCATGCAGCCATGCAGGTTTAGTGGATGAAGGCTGTAAATACTTCAATGGCATGAGTGCTTCTTATTGCATTACGCCTACAATTGATCATTATGCATGCATGGTTGACCTTCTTGGCCGTGCTGGCTATCTTGACCAAACTCTAAACTTTATTATCAAAATGCCAATTAAACCTGTGGTCACCGTGTGGATATGTTTGCTTGGTGACTGTACAGCACATAAGAATATAGGGTTGGGATTATTTACAGCAACTCTTCTTTTTGAGCTGGATCCTCAACATGCTGCTACTTATGTTCTTCTATCAAACATCTATGCGGAAGTGGGCAGGTGGGGTGAAGTTCAAATGGTAAGGAGATTGATGAATGAAAGAGGAATAAAAGAGGTAGCGATGGAGTGTAATTGTATGAGATCTTAATAAAAATGGCCAACCTTCAAATTTATGGTAAACCCATTTAAATTTTTTAGGAGACAATTTTGACCCACAAACTTTATGTCCATTTGATCTATGCAAATATGGAGAATTTGTCTTCATGCTTGAGAGGAAGGCAGCATTAAAAATTGCAATATGGTGTCGGCATAGAGGTGGAATTTGGAGCCCTCTATTCCTTTACGACCAAAGATTTTTATAAGTCCAATGTAGTGGCGTCTGAATTAGATTAAGACACGATCTGTCATCAGTCAACTATTAAATTTCATTAAACAAACTAATAATGTATTAATATAATATGTCACAAATCCAAGATAATGGCCTCAATATTGATCTCTCTTGATGTTTTTCACATAAATATATTTAAGATACCTGTAGAGATAATCGGCAATGCTATGTGAAACAATATGTAAAACATAGGCTGGCACCATAGCAAAGTCCAACTGTGTCAGGCCTGTACTGATAAAGAAGGGAACTGTGTATTATCTCCAGTTTCTAGAATAATGGTTTTCCATGTATGCGTTTGGAGATCTAGACTATTCTGTTGACTTCATAAAATCAGATGTGTAGCCTGCAATGTGCTTTGCTTGCCAACAGATACTGGTGTGGTATGTGTTAAAGCCCTGTTTTATGATATCATGGAGGTGTCATGACATTGAATTGTTTTCAGGAAACTTGTGCATACCTGGGATGATAAGATGGAGAAAACATAAAAATAAAAGAGATACACACGAAGGAGATGAAAAGATGCTTTGGCCTAAAGTAAATGTGAGAGAAGGGCTTAAGCATTACAAACAATCCAATACTTGCAGATGTTGCAGAGCATCTCTTGATAGTTCTTTACACGAAGCTTTGTCATTTTGTATGGTCCTTTTGTTGGAAGTAATCATGTAGTATTGTGCTTATGTTAGGTTTGTCATTTGTTATTGAATTACATATACCAGATTATGTATGCAAATTTACATATGTTTATGTGGATTTTGTCTCATTTATGGTTAGAGATTTCTAATGTTGCTTCACATCTCTTTCCGGGAGTTCATATGTTTGTGAACTCAGTCTTTCTTTCTAATTTGATTTTGTTTGTATATTTTAAATGTAGAAATATTTTTTTAAATTAATAAATGAAGAATTAAAATTACATGTTTTATTATATTGTAATTAACATACATGTATGGTGCTTGAAAAATGGACATAATGAGGTTTAGAAATTGGTGTTAGAGAGGAGAATAATCTATATATGAAGATGTAAAATCTCAATTTATATTCCATTGTAACTGCTTGTATATGGTATTTATATTTGGCATAATAAGGTTTATCAATTGATAATAGTGAGAGGAGTCCGAATGGTCATATAGAGAGTGATAAATAGGCTGCAACCTGCCCTAGTGAGCCTAATATGACTATGGGCTACAAAGAGACGCATATGATTTATAGTTGAGGTTGACTGAAAAGAAAAATGAAAGTATTTGTAGTCATAGGCTTGAAACGTGGGAACATGGGAGGATAAGTACAGGGAATTTGAGGAATGCGATGGAAGATGTCTATAGGAGTGAGGAACATTGCAATTATATTTTATAACATTATGAAAATGAGTGCTTTCTTCATATGCTACAAATCCAAAAAAACACTAGTAAAGATTTTATTCCATCCCACATGACAAGTTTTGAATTGGAAATATTGTTGATAAGTTGCTACATACCTAACAATTGCCAGTGAAAACCGAATTCCGTGTACAAATGAAAACCGAGTTCGACATATATGCAAGTTAATCATTTGGCTCCAAAAGATGCAAAAATCCAACTTATACGTTTAAGATGGAAATATGCTAGAATAAAGAATGTTTAAGCCCTTCTATTGTATTTCACACTACTTTATATTACATGAGGCACACTCTTTCATTGGGTGAGTTCCCTACTTCTCTAGTTCTAGAAAATTCAGTGGTTTCCCTAGCAGTTGAGATGATACTGTGGTTGATTATGTCATTTCCAATAGTAAGATGATCCCGAACATTTAGGATTTTCATCTCTCATTAGTCCCCCCTTGTCGATCATGTTTTTTGTCTTCACTCTCGTATTTTCCTCGCCCTTGTTACTCCTTCCATCAAGATTCCCCAACACACATTCTAAGTTTTTACCTTGTTCAAAATAACTACAAGACTATTATGATTAGGCAGATTATGGAAAATGTTTTCACAATTTTGGATGCACTAATTTTCAAGCAATTGGATTTTTGGAGCTTTAGAGCAAGTGGGTAGGAAATCTTCTAACAATATTTTCAAACTATTAACCACACTTTTATTCTTTGAGCTATCATTGAAAAACATCAACAATTTCCAAAAGTCCTTTTGTATTTCACTTGCCGGATGAATTGCTTGCACGCTAGAAGTTTAGAAGCATTAACAATAACATGACTATCCATTATTAGTAGTTATAAGAGGGTATGTTTGGCCTTTTCTTAGGTAATTCCTTTCTAATATAGCCACTTTCTAATTCCACCTAGCATGTAGTACATTTCATCACGATTACAACCAAACACATGAAAGAAGATAAATATCTTGAACAAAAAAGAGTACAAATTTAAATCAATTAGTGATCCACGTGTAGTTCTATACTCTTCTCCTTTGCACATTTGCACATCATGTTGTGGAACCTCATAATGCACACAAGTCCCATGGTACTTTTGCACACTGGTATAACACCTCACCACCTTATGCATAACACTCTCCTTTTGCACAAAGACTCTTGAGTCTCATTGAAACCTTGTGACATCTCGAGCCCTATGCAAACCTTTCCTTGCTCAATAACCAAACATCACATTTGATGTGGAATTTCAAGTAAAAACTACATTGTGTGCAACAATCTTCGCACAACAACCATGCACCATTCTCTAGTTATTGTGTGGCTTGCGAAGTGGAACCCTTAAGTGCACATCTGGGAATTTTCTTAGGTAACCACTCAATGGGAACTTCAACCAACACACTTAGAATAATTTCAACCATCCAATGACAAAGAAGATGAAATGAACTGTAACAATTCCTCTTTGTAACTGTCATCAATTGTAATTGTTTTCTTGTAGTTATTGTATAAATGTGTAACCTATGCATCCGACCAAGGGTTGATGACATATAGAGTCAAACACTAGATAGTAGTGATTTATTAACAATACCACGAGTATCTACTATTTCTAATATATATTTATATTCACACTTACATTCTAGGAGAATATAAGGAAGTGTTTCTCGTTCTGATCACATGAATTTGCATTCATACCCTTACTTCATCCTTGTACACATCTATACATTTCCCTTATCCTTTCATATTGAATAGAAGTTGCATTTCTCACAAGTAATACTTCCACTTATGGAGTGTGTCTTTTGTTTACTTCTATAAGTTAAATAGTGTGCACTCTTTATAGCCTTCGTAACTTATATATAAGCGTAAGTTTATCTCCCACACAAGGTCTTGGGCCTCATAGTGCAGATCAAGCAAATGTGGCAACAAAGTGGTGGTTGAAGGTCCACATTAGGTTGCAGTGTTACAATATAAATAATGGATCCCTAATTAGCCCTCAATGCTTAGAAATGGCATTTTCCTTCACTCTTAGTGCATGATGATCACATGATGATGATTTAGTGCAAAAAAGGATTGATATTTTTATATTTTCATAGCTTCTTATATTTTTCTTTAAGGGAGAGATTATTCAATATTGGGCTCAAAGTAATTATTAAAGTGTGTTTGGATGTAGAGATCTGTAGGTTCCCCTAATAGGCTAGGGTATATAGGATTGTATAGATGACTTGTGTGAATGATTTCCCTTCCAACCGACCCTATGATAACTAAGGTAACTTGTATATTTGAAAATGTGACTGTTGCAAGTAATTTGTTGACCTTGTGATAGATTCTTCAGTTGAACCTGTCCTCAATTGATAAATCTATCTAGACTTAAGATGAAATCTGATTTGAGACATGAAATGGATTTCTAAGGGCCTAAAGATTTATTTTGTACTAGGTGCATTGAACCCTGAGATGTTAAGTCGAAGAACAAGTTAGGGCCTATTGGGCTCTAGCCAATAAATGTTTGCATGAGATAATGTTGAGATAAATGTCAAGGATTATTTTTTAGCGTTATAGGATGCTATGTACCTTGGGATATGATATTATAATGTATATGGGTTGATGGAGATGCCGACATGTGGCACACATCCCCTTAGTTATATGGGGTCACATAGGAATTAGTTATATTGGGTAATGAGTTGGCCTACATTGGGATTAGGTGTTACCCATATATTAAGAGTAATGCATATCTATATAAGGGGGTGAGTATCATTATGAGATATGATGGATGTATGAGTTAAGTCTTCTACATGGTAGATGTATATTGTGGAGTTACCCCTTCCTTAAGGAGCATTGCATGGTGTTGCCCTACCTTAAGGGTATTATTCTGCATATATTGAATATTTGGGCATCTTGGCCCTCTCATATATCTTGTGTTGTGTTTATCTACTTCAGATTATTTTGTTTTATTATATGCAAATATCTTATCAAGTGGTATCAGAGCAGTGATCCAAGCAATTTGTGGGATGAAACCCTAATGTTGGTGATTCGCCTATTTCTAGATATCGAATTTGAATTTTTTAGATATTTCAGTGGAGAGTGGATACATAATTCTAGTGATCTTCCCTCCAAATTTCAGATTTTTTGGAGTTGTTTTGCGTAAGATATGTCCGTTTTAGGGTTGAAACCCTAATTTTAAGGTTTCATCTATATCTTCTTAATAATGACAAATTAGGTAATAAAGTTTTTTGGGTTGATATGAATATATTAAAATGTGATACTGCTGACATTTTAGAAGTTTAAGATCTATTTTTTCAAGGAGATATGAGCAAAACATGATCTAGGAAGTTAGGGCATCAAGGGAAGTTTTTGGTTGTTTGAATGAACACACTAGCTTGGGAAAGATATTTAATGGTTGAAACTACACTTTTTGGTTTATATTTTAAGTTTGGGTGCAATGGAGACAAGAGTGAATGTGTTTAGAAGCTAGGAGATGGGAGGAAGAAGCACATGGTGGAGTTTGGAGGAGGGGAAAATGGAGAAGTGGGGATTTGAATTCCCATAGCACCATAGGTGCAATTTTTGGTTGCAATTACACCTAAAAAATTCACCTTGGGTGCATGTTGGATTTTTGGTTGCACGATTCACTTGGATGGGTGCTAAAAACACCATGCACATCACACCCACAAAGCCATTTTTTTAATGTTTTTTACTTGAGTGACATGCATGCATGTGAGGGGGAATCAACCAATGAGATCATGACACACTTTTTGGATGTAATTTCACCTCAAAAGTTCACCTAAGGTGCATGGAGTGTTCAAAAGTGCGCCTAGGGGGAATTTGTGCCGCACTATGACTTATAATACTTACCCAAGTCAAAAAAAGTGCATTTCCAAGCCTTTTGTTATGTTTTGATGTCGGGGAGTTGTCCAATAGGAGTGATGCTCACTTTTGGGGTGAAATTGCACCTCAAAAGTTCACCATGGATGCAAGAGGATATGAAAATTGTGCCCAAACAATTTGTGCATGCTCCGGAACTTGGTTTAGACCCCTAACTGACTCCCAGATTTACTTTCTTCATGTCGGGATCAAGTTTTCATGGATTTTGGCCGTAAAATATATGAAATTCCATGGAAAATGGCCAATTAATCCAATTAACACATTTTTAGGAATTGCAAAATTTAAGTAATTTTTACTTGTACCCTCTCCTTTGCCTCATACGGTCCACCAATGAGTTGAAGTGCAGAAATAGTTTTCAATAAGTGTGAGCTGAAATAACTTATGGGTTCTGAAGAGTTTTGAAAATACCCCACTTTAAATTTTTATAGGCTCACAAATGCACCTGATGTGCCCAGAATATTTTGTACAAGAATAGATTGTAAAAAGACCATCTTGAAGCAATGTCCGAAGAGTTTCTCACTTTTTATGCTCTCAAAACTTAATCACACCAATTCCATCATGAAGTAGGTTGCAACATATTTCCAATGCCTGGGGTATGAGCTCCCAAAACTTCATGAGGCTCCCGGACTATTCCGCTGAAGTTGAATCTTCAATATCGTATGCACACTCCTTTTTCTCAAAAGGCACCTATGAGGAAAACTTTCCCAAGACTGTTCAAAAGTCTTCAAAATGCTTCCTAATTCATGTTGTCATGAAGAATACTCTGATAACTTTTTGTTGGTTGTAACTAGGCCTTCTGAAATTTTCTAAGGCTCCTGAAACCATCCATTGTAGGTGATCTTTGAAAGCAGGCAGTTTAGGTAACTTTGACAATTTTGGCTACTTTGAACAATTTTAACCAGTTTGACCAAAAAGGGAAAAAAATTAATTGGGTTGTCATATAAAATGCATTGACATTTACATGCCAACACCTTATAAAAAGATTCTCAAAGTTTGTGATGTAGTTTAATTGTTTTTTGCAAATGTGTAGGTTCATTTTAATTTTTCTAGATATATTGCTTTGGATCAAGACTTTTAATATTTTTTCGTTGATTTGGTCCACATTATGGGAGAAGATGGATACCAAGTTAGAATATTCTACTAATTTTCACCCACAAATTGATGGGAAAAAGAAAGTTTTGAATAAAATTTCGGTTCAACTCTTGAGAGGGTATAATAGGAAGAGATGAGATTAAATTTTGGTGCATATTCAACATTCTTATAACATGGCTATGCATCTTTCTACTAGAAAAAATCCTTTTGAAACTTGTTTTGAATACTTACTTCCATATGAATTTGATGTTTTTTTGAATTAGCAACATAAATACAATGGGAAAGTGGACTCAAAGGTCCAAAAAGTTGAAAGGTTCATTGAGAAAATTCAAAAAATCCACCTCCAAGTGTAAAAGAGGTTGGAATATTCTTAAGACAAGTACAAAGAAAGGCTTGATTGACATAGGGCATAAATCAACTTCCTTATTGGAGACAAGGTGTGGTTGCACTTGAGTAGAGAGAGACTCCAAGGTAAGACTAAGAAGTTGATGCTTCTTAGATATGGTCTAATTGAAATTCTAGAACATCTCAGTATAATGATTTCAAACTTGATTTAGCTTTGTGTATGAAGATTTATTCACTTGTTAACATTATAAATCTTCTATGTTGGATAACGAAGATGAAAGATTTTTTTACCTTCAATTGAATACCTCACTCCTGATAGCTAAATCGAACTAGAAAACGAGTTAGTATTGCAAAAGAAGGAAGTGAAAACACATAAAAGAGTGCCAGAACATTGGTTGATTGCGTTAAATAGATATCTACTTGGAAAGGCATAATCATATTCCAAAGAGCATGGAGGAGGGACAAATTCACGAACCTAATGATCTTGGTATTGGTCTAGCTAATGGGGAGGAAAATCTAGGTTATATACATGTTATGCCATTTTGTCAATTTTGATTAATATATTATTTGACACTTAGAATTTTCCTTATTGTGGTTATGACATGGGGAATCACAATGATTAACCTAGTACGCGCTTGATGTGAAAGGTATGTTTTTGTGCTCGATTGTTTTTCCTATTTATTTGATCTTGTTGTATGTGATTTAAGATCATATATGGAGTAGGCAATTCATGCTGAAGAATTCAAGGATGAGGTGGATCAATTGCATCGTGAGCTTATGGATAGGGATATGCCACCAGCAATGGATGCAAGTGTAGATGTAAAGAGAATTGGAGGGAAATTTCTGGTTTTTTGGTCACGATGGAACTGGTTCGTGATTTGCAATTAAAGAAAAACATATCTACCATTTTACGTCGTCTTTTTCGTCTGAACAACTTATGTCACACTCCTAGTATGATGCCTTTTTTCTATAACACGGATTTCTCAGCTGCATCTCTCACTTTTGAGGATGAAGACGATGACGATGACAGAGCCACATTGTCATTGTGGAAGAAGTAAATTTCCTAACAATGCAAACGTCCAACGCTTCAATTATAATCATACGATGCTGATGCCAATGCCATCCACTTCCAATCTCAATCTCAATCTCAATCTCACAGCATTATGTGGAGAAGGTCGGTTGAAAGAGGCGCTACACATTCTGCTTACTAAAAACAATGCCCCTGTATATAGTAACTCATACTCTCATCTATTGCAGACTTGCATTTCCAAGAAAGCCCTTTTAGACGGTAAGCAAATTCACTCATACATTAATCAGAGAGAATTTAAGTTCGCCACACTCAAACTGTTACAAGATACCCTCATACGCATGTATGACAAGTGCGGATGTTTAATTGATGCTCGTCAAGTGTTTGCCGAAATGACTAAACCAAACGTCTTCTCATGGAATATCATAATTGCAGCTTACACAAGACATGGGAATCCTCGCGAAGCATTAACCCTGTTTCATCAAATGCAACCAACAGGCGTCCAACCCAATCAATTCACCTTTGCTAGTATACTCCCAGCCTGTGCCAAAATAGGAGCTTTGAAACAGGGTGTGGACATCCACCAAAGTGTCATGGAGAAGGGTTTTTTGTCAGATGTTGTAGTTGCAAGTGCTCTGGTAGATATGTATGCAAAATGTGGAAGCATTAACAAGGCACAAGAACTGTTTGACAAAATGCCTCAAAGAGATATGGTCTTATGGACAGCAATGATTGCAGGATATGCACAAAATGGGTTAATTGAAAAGGCTGTTGAAGCTTTTAAGCAAATGCAATTGGCAGGTGTAAAGCCAGACTCCACAACAATTGTCAGTGTCCTCCCAGCCTGTGCCAAACTGGGAGCCTTAGAACAGGGTAGGGACATCCATCAAAGCATAATGGAAACTAAAATTTTGCAAAATGTCATAGTTGCAAGTGCCCTGGTAGATATGTATGCAAAATGTGGAAGCATACACAAGGCACGTGAATTATTTGACAAAATTCCTCATAAAAATGTTGTGTCATGGAATGCCATGATTGGAGGATATACACAAAATGGGTTTGTTGAGAAGGCTGTTGAAGCGTTTAAGCAAATGCAATTTTCAGCTATAAAGCCAGACTCTACAACCTTTGCTAGCATCCTCCCAGCCTGTGCCAAAATGGGAGCTTTAGAACAGTGTACGAGCATCCATCAAAGCATAATCAAAAGTGGATTTTTATCAAATGTTATAGTTGCAAATGCCCTGGTAGATATGTATGCAAAATGTGGAAGCATGCACAAGGCATATGAACAGTTTGACAAAATGCCTCAGAAAAATGTGGTCTCGTGGAATGCCATGATTGCAGGATATGCACAAAATGGCTTTTGCAATGATGCTCTTAAACTCTTTGAAGTTTTGAAGCACTCTGGAACACACCCTAACCATGTAAGCTTCACCTGTGTTTTATTAGCATGCAGCCATGCAGGTTTAGTGGATGAGGGCTGTAAATACTTCAATTGCATTAGTGACTCTTATTGCATTACACCTAAAATTGATCATTATGTCTGCATGATTGACCTTCTTGGCCGTGCTGGCTATCTTAAGGAAGCTTTAAACTTTATTGTCAAAATGCCAATTAAACCTGTGGTGGTTGTGTGGAAATGTTTGCTTAGTGCCTGTAGAGCACATAAGAATATAGGGTTAGGATTATTTACAGCAACTCTTCTTTTTGAGCTGGATCCTCAAAATACTGCAACTTATGTTCTTCTGTCAAACATCTATGCAGATGTGGGCAGGTGGGGTGAGGCTCAAATGGTAAGGAGATTGATGAAAGATAGAGGAATTAAAAAGATTCCTGGATGTAGTTGGATCGAAGGCCATAAAATAGTACATGCTTTTTGTGCAGGAGATAGATCACACCCACAGACACAAGAGATCTATGCAAAGTTGGAGAAATTATCCGGGGAGAAGTTGGATTCTTTCCGGATTCAAAACATGCATTGATTGATGTGGACAAGGAGGAAAAACAATTATTCCTCTGCCTCCATAGTGAGAAGTTGGCGATTGTATTTGGATTGTTAAATACGCCCTCTGGGACACCTATTAGAGTCGTCAAGAACCTTCGAGTGTGTGTTGACTGCCACACTGCAACCAAGTTTATCTCCAAGATAGTTGCAAGACAAATTGTTGTGAGAGATGCACTTCGGTTCCATCATTTCAAACTAGGACAATGTTCTTGTGGAGATTATTGGTAATGCTATGAGGAGCAAGCTGTGAAACAATGTGCACTGTATCAGACCTGCAGCAATAAAGAAGGGAAATTTATTTCCAGTTTCTAGAAAAATGGTTTATTCTAAGTGTTGGGAGATCTAGACCATGCGGTTGGCTTCATAAAATGAGATGTATAATATGCAATGCGCATTGCTGCTCAATATACTGGTGGGGTATTTGTTAAAGCCCTGTTTTATGATATCATGGAAGTGTTATGACATCAAACTGTTTTCTGGAATCTTGTGCATGCCTGGGATGATAAGCTAGAGGAGGAGATGGAAAATACGAGAAATAATTGAGAGTTTCACACGAAGGAGATGGAAATATGCTTGGCCAAAAGGAAATGTGAGAGAAGGGCTTAAACTTTACAATCAATCCAATATTTGAAGATGGTAGGGAGAGCATCTCTTGATGGTTATGGTCCTTTTGTCTGGAGTAATTGTATAATATTGTGCTTATGTTAGGTTTGTCATTTCGGATTGAATTACAGCTATCAGATTATGTATGCAAATTTACATATGCTCATGTGGATTTTGTCTCATTTATGATTAGAGATTTCTAATGTTGATTCACATCCCTTTCGGGGAGAGCTGATATGTTTGTGAATTCAGTATATTTAAAAATAATTTGATTTTGGTTGTATTTTTTTAATGCTGAAACAAATAATTGGAACTAATATATGCAGAAGTAAAAAAATAATTATTTTATTTTATTATAATTGGTATAAATATATGGTACCTAAAGAACTTGCATAATGCATTTTAGAGATTGATGTTAGAGAGAACATGAAAATCTATATATGTAGAGGTAAAATTACAATTTATATTACATTGTGATTGCAAGTGTATGGAATTAAATATTTGGCATAATGTGGTTTATAAATTGATACTAGTGAGAGGAGGTTATACTTTGATCTGGAGAATGCTAAGTGCATCATGGCCCTCCCTAATGAGTACACCATGAGCTTATTTAATGAGCCTAGTCTAGTTATGGACAACATAGGGATGTGCATGGCTTGTGCTTAAGGTTGACTGAATAGCAAAAGGAAAGTATATGGAGTCACTATAATTTTGAAACAAGAGGAATGTGGGAGGATGCTGAAGTAATTGTCAAACAAGTTAGAAATTAATATCAAATCAAGGATCCAAGGCTTAAGCATTACAGGAATAGAGTATGGGATTGTATAGTCTTTTGATGCTTTCTCTATTCAGGCTATCCCGTGTGAACAAAATGAGAAAGTTGATTCTTTCGCAGTCTCAGCTTCTCTAATGACCCCACACCCTTCTCTCACAAGTGTTCAATTTCGATAGTCATCTCATCTCTTTCCTGGAACAAAAGGACAATTTAAATAATCTCTTCTATGAAGGAAGTAATACCCTGAATCGTGAGTCTGTTGCAGCTGAAGATAAGGGTGAGATTGATGGAATTGATTCAAAGGGGTTCATCAGATTAAAGGGTAATAAAATTCCAAAAGGCCTAGTTTCTCTTGAAGACTTGTATGATAAGCATGAATGGTTAATCAAAGAAAAAGCAAAGAAATCTTCTCGATGCAGTGTTGAGTTTGAAAAGGAGAACATTGGCACTCCGAAGCAGCCAAGAATGGTCAAGATTGGAAAGTGTTGTTCAATGGAAGAGAAAATGGGTTATGTCTCGTTATTGAGGAGATACTTCGATGTTCAAGCATATTTGTATGATGAGTTGAAATCCTTCAAGCCAAAGAAAATGCACCATTCCATACCACTCAAGACCGAAGCCAAGTCGTTCTAGCAGAAGCAAAGGCCATACAACCCTAAGATTTCTAACACGATCAAAGAAGAAGTGTTGAAAATGTTGAATGCAAGAATTATCTTTCCTATTCACCACTCCACATGGGTGGCCAACATTGTCCTAGTTTGAAAAAGAACGGTGAAATAATGATAACTTCTGAAACTTGAATCATGCTTCATTAAAAGACAACTATCCTCTACCCATCATGCACCATATCCTGCAAGCAATCATTGGATCCAAGAAGATTTATTTGCTCAATGGCTTCTCCAGATATAATCAAGTTGAGGTAGCAAAGGAGGATAGACACAAAACAACTTTCACATGGGGCACATTTGCCTACAACAGGTTGTCGTTTGGCCTCATTGAGGTTGGAGAAAATTTTCATAGGGCAATGGATCTTTCCTTAAAGGATCTCAAGCATTGCATTGTCATCTATCTTAATGATCTCGCGGTCTTTTCTAAAAGGTGGAGAGATCACTTGAGACATTTGGAGCATGTTTTGATCAGGTGCCGAAAACACAGGATATCTTTGAATCCTAAAAAGTGCATTTTTGGTGTTACATAAGGGAAACTCCTTGGTCACATCATGAACAAGGAACCAAAATTGATCCCAAAAGGATAAAATCAATACAGGGACTCTCCTTTCCCACAAATAAGCAAGTGGTTCATTCATTCTTTGGAAAGGTAAACTTTCTCCGCCGATTTGTTCCAAACTTTGTTAAATTTACAAAGCACATTACCAGCATGATGAGACCACAAGCAAGTTTCAGATAGACTAACGAAGGTAAAGAGGCATTCGATGGAATCAAGGAATCAATTGTTATAGATCCTACCTTGGTATGCCAAAAATTTGACAGAGATTTTATTATGTATTGTTATGCTTCTGAACACACTCTTTCAGCCATCTTAATTTAGAAAAATAAAGAAGGTATTGAAACACCAATTGCCTTCATGAGTTATCCGTTGAAAGATCATGAACTAAAGTATAATCAAATGGAGAAGCATGCATATGTCGTGTTCAAAGAAATAAAATCAATTCTAACTCAACAAGATCCAGGGGCTAAAAGAAGGCAACTGGGTGGCCAAGATTCAAGAATATGACTTGGATATCAAACCATCAAATCTGGTACAAGGAAATGGTTTCTGCAAGTTAATGGTTGAAGATGAGTCACTAATGACTCAAAATGAGGAAAATGAATGTCAATGCTATGGATGCCTAAGCAAGGACTTGCCTTAAGTTCTTTTTGTAAACACCACGAATGAGTGGTACTCTAATATTGCACATTACCTCACCTATGGAGAGTGCCCAAAACACCTTCATTATAAAGAAAGGCAGACTCTCAAGTTGAAGTCAGCCATGTATGTCATCTGGAATCATGTGTTATATAAGAGAGGACTGGATGGATGTTTCTTAAGATGTGCTGACAAGGAGCAACAAGAAAAGTTGTTGAAGGCTTACCATGACCAAGCTTGTGATGGACACTTCTCTGCCATGTTGAATGCTCATAAGATCCTCCAAGGTAGGTACTATTGGCCTACATTGTTTTCAGATGCTGAGAAACGGGTTTCTAAATGTGAGTCATGTAAAAAATTTGTGGGAAGACCACAACTTGTTGCACTCCCTCTTTGATTGATGGTTAGTGATGAACCTTTCCATCAGTAGGCCCTATATTTTATTGTTGTGATTAATCCTCACTCTAGTGCAGACCATTCTTATGTGCTCAGAGCTATAGACTACTTCACCAAATGGGAGGAGGCCATCCCTATCAAACAAGCTAACTCTGAAACAGTATGTAACTTCCTTAAAGAGAACATCATCATTTGTTTCGAAATACCTCAAAAGGTGGTGGTTGATAATGCAACATATTTTTCATCAATTAATTGATCGAGTTTTTCTATAGCTATAAAATCCCACTCACACATGCATCAGACTATTACCCACAAGGGAATGGTCAGGCCGAATCTACCAATAAGAATATTATGACAATTGTCTATAAGCTTGTTGATCAAAATCAGAGAAATTGGCACAAAAATCTTTATGATGAATTATGAGAAAACATGATCACTTTGAAAAAGGCAATTGACATGTCTTTGTTCTAGTTGTTTTATGGGATTAATGTCGAGATTCTTGTCACAGTTGAATTGCCTGCTCTCTACTTGGTCAAAGAAGTCGAAGATGGTCAATTCCATGATTCTCTTGATAAGATAATCGTGTATTTGGAGAAACTTGGTGAAGATAGGTTATTGGTGATTGATTGGATCAAAGAGCATCAGTTGAAAGTGAAAAATATCTTTGACAAGAAGGCCAAGGCAAGAGATTTTCAAGTTAGTGATCTTGTCTTACCGTGGGATAAAATAAGAGAGCCTAAGGGTAATCATGGAAAATTTGACTCTTTATGACTTGGACCATTTCAGATTCTCGAAGCTTGTGGAGAAAATACTTTCTATCTTTCATATCAGGATGGTACTTATCTAGAATTACCTCGTAGTGGGCAATACTTGAAATTATACAAACAGTGAAAGTGGGTTATCCCTAGTTTGTACCATAGGTGATTTTAGGTTGTGTTTTTCCCTTTCCTATTGTGTTTGTTTTCCCTTTCTAGTGTGGTTTGTTTCCTCTGTGTGTGTGTGTGTGTGTGTGTGTGTGTGTGTTTGTGTGTCCATAATATATGTTGTTTGTAATAAGACTCTATATCCCAATGGATAAGGCATTGGTCCACATTGTGTATTGAGATTATGGAGTTCTTGCTTGTCCTATCCTCACTACGTTTGATCCAAAAAAAGTCCCCAAGTGAGAGAACTTTTTCATGCATTTTTGTAAGGCCAAAAATTCATACTTGAACCCTGACAACCAAGCCCAAGTGTCAAAAATTGTTTGTAAATCCTCTTAAACCCCTATCCAGATCAGTTTTTCCTCTGTAACATGTTTATCCTGACCTTGCAGGTCTTCCTTAATGCATTTTACAAAATTCCCATAGTGTTTGAAATATTGTGATAGGGTCATTCATTCCATTCAGTAAAGTGCTTCCAAAGGATAGTTCTCCGGAAGGCTGGGAAAGGCTGATTTTGGCCTTTTTAGGACAGATGTGCATCCTCCGGGACAAATCTGAAATCTCACAATCATTCAGTGGTATTGGATATTTATGAAAGTGTTGAAGGTGGTTTATGAATATTTAGGGAATTTTTGGAGGTTTGGGAATAGTTGGTGTGAAAGCGGGATTTTTAGGGGTAATGATTATGCAATCGAAATTGGTGCCTAAACTTTTGCAAAGGATTCCGAGAGCTCTGTAATGATTTTGAAATAAAACAAATAGGAAATGGAAATCTTAACAAATTATCTACATGATGGAATCATACCTGTTAATGCGAAATCACAACACCCCCAAATGAGTTATGGATCTTCTTTTCTAAGGCAGGGTCATTTGGTGTGATTTGCATAACATGGGACCATCTCTCAAGCTGTGGGACTTGCGGACTTGAGATGGCCCTCTGGAGAAATTTGGCTTCTTCTTCCTAATCCTAATGCTAAACTACTCCTAAGGAAGGAAATGTAACTATCTACTCCTAATCTAACAATTCCAAGGAGATGGGGAGAGAGAAAGTGCATAAAGAGGGAAATCCTACACTAACAAGGTGATAACACCAAGAAAGGGAGTGAGATATTCTGTTGAGGGAGGAAGAAACAGAAAAATGGAGATGAGGGAGGTCCGACATAAGTGACACGGCCCAGATCTGTAAATCATCCATTAAACTCTATGAAACATGACATCATGCACTTGCAAATGTGAAATACATGCACATAAAACCAAGACTGAAAGGGAGAGGCACGGAAAAACAACAAAACGATGCAAAGGGTTGAAGAATGCCACAAAACACATTTTTATTGCTCTAGAAGGTGCACAGACCATTACATTTATGGAATAGAGGCACAAATACATTTTTCAGGCGTGGGAGAAGGTTCACTGCTCAAAAATGGCATCAAGAAACAAATTTGACAGAGTTTCTCTATGCCCAGAATGTCTCTCTTTCTCAAAATGAGAAGTGTTACAATATATAGAAATAATAAGAGAGAGAGAAGAGGGAAAAATTGAATCCCGAAATCTGTCTTTAAACCACTTTTCAAAATGTGTTTTAATTCTTTCTTTGTTGATGGGCTCAATGCAAAATCTCATAATTCCATGTATCTACTTTGAAGACCAAAGAAAATGACCCATACTTCATTAAATCTGGTGGTTGGAAATGGTTTTTTGTCTTTTCCACGCCAAAATGCATTTTGCAAATTTATCCCACAAATCTCTACCAAAATCAAAAATTGAAGACTTCATGATGAAGAGAATCTCTAGATCTTTCCATTGGTACCAAGATCATCAAAAGTGGAGCTCCGGATCAAAAGAGATGGCCTTTTACATTTTTCCTTATGTTTCCTACAAATTTGGCTTTAGGCGAATTTTGACTTTTTCCCCGCAAATCCGCCGATGACGTGGCATCCATTGGGATCAGCGGAGGCAGGGGATTCCTTTTTTCCATTTTACATTTTTTGACAAAAATTCAAAAAATCCAATTTACCTCCAAAGTCCCGCATCCCTGCATTAGCTTTGACTCAGGTTCAAACTTTGACTTTTTCCTTTGCCTCGTTCTGGAATGCGAGCTCGTAGGTCTGAAATGTTTTCCCTCATAATTTCCTTATGTGCAGGAGTTATCTTGACCAAATTTTCCAGTGGATGAATTTTGGATAACAATTTGGTGACTCACGGGGACATCTGCCTGCTAGATGAAGAGACCAGTGGCCTTAGTTACATCCATTGGGCATGAAGTCCAGCCTTATAAACTAACTCTGATCAAAACTCTAAAATTCTGACCTATGAGCCTCTTGGAAACCTGCTGAAACTTGGAGTTGGACTTCACCAAAAGCCAACTAAATGCACTATGCAAGAGCAAAACAACAGCACCAAAAACTATGTACAAACTGAAAATCATACATACCCCAAGTGGGATATGCAGAGTGTGCAAAAGCACTTCTTCTACTGAAAACAAACCTACCTACTCTACTCTAACCAAGAGCAAAGGGAACTCAAAAAAACCCGCAACTGGCAGGGAGAAATAGCTTCCCTTCCTCAAAAATGGCAGCCATGCAATTGATTTGGCACTAAACATGGCTGGTTAGATGAGTGAAAAACTGACAATAAGCCAGTCTTCCACCCAAATCATCAAAGTATCAGCTTTAATGGGAAATACCTCCTAAAGTTTACTTGCATCGAACTTCTGGAGGTGTTAATGGTGACCCTTGGTACTTTGATGCTCGTCCTCATGCCCTAAAGGAGGCATGACTGGTTTTGGCTTCTCCTTTGGCTCCAATGAAGCCAAGTACCTGATTGGGCACGGTCTGATCCTTTGGATGTGCCCATTTCTCTGAAATTCAACTCCAAAAATGGAGTCTTCTTGTGGACCTTCTTGGATGAATGGCATGAGAGAGATGATGACATCCTCCTGCCTTTTCTCTTCCTCCTCCTATGAAGAACATGGGAGAGTCATGTCTTCCAATCTTGGTTCTAGAGGGTTGCTATAAGGTGCAAATTGGTGTTCTTGAATGTTCTCCTCCATGACAACAGGCTCATGTGCGTGGAAGATGGATGGAGGAGCGGATGATGTAATTTCTTCATCAAAGCAATCTTCCAAGTTTGACAGGCAGTCTACCTCCTTGTTATCCTGTTGCATGTACTCTACCTCCTCTATGGTGCCTTATTGATCTGTAACTTGATCACCATGGCTCCCTTCACTCTTAAACATGAAGTTTGAAAGATCAAACTCTTCTTCAACATCAGAGCTTGAAGGGGATGAAGTGGAAGGAAGAACTGAAGGCTCCCCTATGGCCTGCTCTGCACTTGGAGCCTCTGAAACTATATGGTCCTCCTCCATCATGGGTTCATCAATCAAATCAGACCCTTGAAATGAAAGCAAAAAATATTCAATGATGCCTTCTTCATTGAGTGGCATCAACACTGATTTGATCTCTCCCAGCTTCTCCTCTTCAATGGGGCTTGGGACTAATTGTTCCTCCTCTTGTTCTTGCTCTTCTTCTGCTGCAAACTCAGCCTCAACCACCACTAGTTCTTCAATCTTGACCTCCTCTATTGGCTTAACTAGCAAGGGGATATTTGTAAACCCAAATTTGGCAGCCCAACTCTTCAGATTGTCTGTCATTTCTTTTCTATTGGGCTCCTCTTCTTGTTATTCTCCTTGACTGGATTCTTGAGTCTCTTCCCAACATGGGCTTGGAAAAGCAAGAGGAGTGGTAGGTTGGGATTCAACCAGCTTTGTAATTGTTTGTGGTGGGGAAGGAGGTGGAACTTCTTGTTTGTTTGGAGGGGATGACTGTTTGGAAGTGAAAAGGACATAAGAACTGAGATGAGGTGGAAGACTAGGGAATGGAGAAATGAAATCAACACTTGGGGTAGCATTCAATGGGAAGCTTGGAAATTGAACCCCAAATTGAGATGGTGTTGCTTGAGGAGTAGAGAGAAAATTACCAGATAATGGTGTAGGATTTACCCATTAACAAGGCTGTCTGGCACCAAGTTCATAGGCCTCTATCTCTTCTTCCCATTGTGCAAGTTGGGGAAACATTCCAATCATAAAGTCCAACTTCTCCTGAGGGCTATAGTGTCTTGGAAAAGGGCCTTCCCATGGATAAGGTTTCGTTTGAGATGTTTCCCTTGAATGCACCATGCTAGTCTCTATTTTTTGAATCTTCTCCAGTAAACCATTATCCTCTACATAACTATCACCATTATATGATTCTCCTTGTCCTTGATAAGCTTCATAGTCAAACTAGTTTTGACATTGTTCATATGGGTAAGCATTATGGTCCTGGATCTGATTATAATGCTGATCTGGAGGAGTTGGGAAATACATTGGAGGTGGATTGTATTGCTATAAGTGTGAGTTCCATGAAGGGAATGAAGTCATGATTGCACAACCTCATGGAATGGGAGAAAATGAAAGAGATGGAAGAAGAAAATGGATGAAATGAGTGGAAATGGATGGAAAAGGTCTACAACTCAGAGAATGGGTTTTTGACCAGATGGAGTTGCCATATGTGCTTTGAATGTGCCTCCAAAGGCTACAATCTTCACCAAGAGCACATCAAGCCTGATGAAGTGAAGTGGTAAGGTGCTTCAGACCTATCCCACCGGCGTGCCAAAAATGTTAATGTGAAATCACAGCACCCCCAAATGAGTTATGGATCTGCTTTTCTAAGGCAGAGTCATTTGGTGTGATTGCATAACATGGGACCATCTCTCAAGCTGCGGGACTTGTGGACTTGAGATGGCCCTCCAGAGAAAGTCGGCTTCTTCTTCCTAATCCTAATACTAAACTACTCCTAAGGAAGGAAATGCAACTATCTACTCCTAATCTAACAATTCCAAGGAGACAATGAGAGAGAAATTACATAAAGAGGGAAATCCTACACTAACGAGGTGATAACACCAAGAAAAGGGAGCGAGGTATTCTGTTGAGGGAGGAAGAAATAGAAAAATGGAGATGATGGAGGTCAGACAGAAGTGACACGGCCCAGATCTGCAAATCATCCATTAAACTCCATGAAACACGACATCTTGCACCTACAAATGTGAAATACTTGCACAGAAAACCAAGATTGAAAGGGAGAGGCATGGAGAAACAACAAAACGATGCAAAGGGTTGAAGAACGCCATAAAACACATTTTTATTGCTCTAGAAGGTGCACAGACCATTAAATTTATGGAAAAGAGGCACAAATACATTTGCCATGCGTGGGAGAAGGTTCGCTACTCAAAAATGGTGTCGAGAAACAAATTTGACAGAGTTTCTCTATGCCCATAATGTCTCTCTTTCTCAAAATGAGAAGTGTTACAATATATAGAAAGAATAAGAGAGAGAGAAGAGGGAAAAATCGAATCCCGAAATCTGTCTTTCAACCACTTTTCAAAATGTGTTTTAATTCTTCCTTTGTTGATGGGCTCGATGCAAAAGATCATAATTCCATGTATCTACTTTGCAGACCAAAGAAAATGACCCATACTTCATTAAATATGGTGGTTGGAAATGGTTTTTTAGTCTTTTCCACGCCAAAACACATTTTGTAAATTTATCCTACAAATCTCTACCAAAATCAAAAATTGAAGACTCCATGATGAAGAGAATCCCCATATCTTTCCATTGGTACTAAGATCGTCAAAAATTGAGCTCTGGATCAAAAGATATGGCCTTCTGTGTTTTTCCTTATGTTTGCTACAAATTTGGCTTCGGGTGAATTTTGAAATTTTTCCCCGCAAATCCGCTGATGATGTGGCATGCATTGGGGTTAGCAGAGGTAGGGGCTTCCTTTTTTCCATTTTATATTTTTTGAAAAAAATTCAAAATATCCAATTTACCTTTGAAGTCACGCATCCCCGCATTAACTTTGGCTCGGGTTCAAACTATGAATTTTTCCTTTGCCTCGTTTTGGAATGCGAGCTCTTAGGTCTGAAACATTTTCCCTCATGATTTCCTTATGTGCAGGAGTTGTCTTGACCAAATTTTCCGGGGGGTGAATTTGGGATAACAATAACATTTTTCACAAGACCTAATTACTTCTCAAAGTAGCTCATTCTTGGCAGACATGCCCTACTTCCTTAAAGAAAAAGTGGCCAATTTTTCAAGATGAAAGCATAATTGAGGTCTGAAACCCATTCCATTTTTCTTATAATGGTCTTGGGAGTCAAACTAATATAATACTTCATTAAAAAATACCACCTGGAGCTCCAGGAATTGTGTCGTCAAGTTCACTCTAGTGTGACGTATGTTTCTCATACTTAGGCATTTTTTGGGGGGTACACGTGTCACCTCTTGGTGAGGGTACACATTTTTTCCCTCTTATTCCCATTCTCAAGGGTACATAGGGGACACAAAATTTTTCCCCACCTCATCCCTTCCATCTAGTTCTTCTCATGACCTACCTCTGCACCCCGAAGGGCTTATCCGGCTTAACTCAGCTTCCCCATCTTCCATCATATGAGAGACACTTGGCAACATGTAGTGAGGGTGCATTTTATTTTCCCTCTTGTACGCATTCCTAAGGGGATGGACGAGACACAAAAAATTTCCGCTCTCTAACACCCCCTCTAGTTCTTCATGCAATCAACTTCTAATTCCTCAATGTTAAAACAAGCCTTTCTCCATCTCCCCCTCATCACATCTTGTGGCGCCACTTGTTCTCATGTGATGAGGGAAAAAAATTTGTCCCACTTTTCCCCATTCCTAAGGGGATGGATGGGACACATAAATTGTCCCCTCTCTAGACCCTCTCCAAATTCTCCATGTGACCAAATGATGACTCCCAGGAGCTAAGGCACGCTTTCCTCCATCTCTCCATCCTCGCATCTGAAGGTGGAACTTGTGCTCATCTTATGAGAGCACATTTTTATGTCCCCCTTGTCCCCATTCCCAAGGGGACACAAAAATGTTCCCCCTACCATAGCTTCTAGAGCCGTGTTTTAAAGCATTGCTTCTTTCTTACCCATAAACATGAAAATACATTGTCGGGTGAATAAAAACTTAAAACAACTATCTCTAACTCCATTTATTCCTTTAGTTCGACCCTTAATACCATTTTTTATTTCATAAACCACCAAAAACCTGAAAAAATACCAGGGATGTTGTCAAAATCTTTCCAAGTCTCAAAGCAGATTCCAATGAAATTTTCTCAGCAAATCTTCATTCTAGGCACCTTTAAGAAGATTTTCATTGCAATTTTGATTATGCCCTAGTTTTTAACAGTAGAAAACCTGAAACGTGTGCCCTAGAATGTGCTTTTTCAATTTGCAAGAGTTCTGACAGATGGATCACTGTGAAATTTGGAGCATGGGATCCTGAAGATGAGTTGAATATGATGAGGGCACTTTTGTTGTAAATGGACACTAGTAAGTGACAATTCTAAAAATAGTAAGTATCTGGTGATTTCACTTCATAATAATAAGAACCCTCTAAAAATAGTAAGGTATCTGTCATCAAAGCATTAAAAAAAAATGGAGATGAAAAAATAGACAAAATAGACAATTTGAGTAAAAAAAGCAATTTTCCCAAGTAAACAAAAAATAACTTACTAAAAATAGAAAATTTCAAAAAAAATAAAAAATCATTGAGGGTACTCTCAGCATGTTAGGGGCTTCAGAAAACTGAATTCGAGCAAAAAAAAATTCCCAAAAAAGTAGCTCATGAACCCTACTTGCTAAAAATAGAAAGTTTCTTATTCAAGTGCAGAAAGTTGTTATTGTCTTCATTTTCTCTCAACTTGCTGATTTTTGCAAACATGAAGTTCAATTTCTCTGGTCTAGATCTTGTTTCAACCCTGGTATCATAATATACAGGTGTGTGTGACAATGATGTTTCCCATATGGACCTTGAAGACTTGAAGAATCATATGCTCGGAAGCCCAAGGGAGCAAGTGGAAGACAATATTTTAACGAGTGAAATGTATGTTGCAGGAGGTCATCCTATGTCTGTTCAGAGTATGGATTTGGTTCTAGGATGTGCTAAACACTATGATACGGAATCAAGAATCATAAGAGTAGACGACAACTAAATACTTGTAATGCTCACTCCAAAGGGAATTTCACAGTGTATGCAAATCCCGACACGAAATAACATGGTCATCGTCACAAAGGAATTTACATCTGGTGTATGGTAAAAAATATCATATCTCCAAGGTCTTGAATTGGGATCATGGTTGAAGCAAGGGAGGAAGTCGTCTCACGTACCGAAGGCTTTTCTAAAAGAGAATTTCACGAAGGATATCTAGATGCAATCATTATATCGAGTAGGGTAATGGGAGAAGAGGCCACAAAATATTTTCAAGATTAGATGATGCATTTCATCCAAATTTTCATCAAAGGAAAATAAATTATTGATTAGGGACAGATAATAAGCGACAACATCCATCAACAATTTCTTCAATTGCAGGTTACTAGAAATTTCTTGATGACATCCTATTTTCTCTATGCTCTTACGAGTATAAGACCGTTCAGAGGCCTGAATATCTCTCAAAAAAATTCTCAAAGGACCCCCACAAATGAAATGTATCTGCAACAGACCCTCAAGGAGATCAATCATCATTTTTCAAGGGTGAATGATGCATTTACCATGTTCGTCATACGGTTGTTGGAAGGTAATCCTGAGTCGAGACTGTCTTCTCAAGTTGTTACATTGATCAAGAGATACGAGTCCTTTTTCACTTAGTTTTCAACATTCTCATACATCAAAGTATCAAGAGTTGATCTCACTCCACACAAGCTCCCAAGGTACCTCAGAGATAATATCGTGATGTTTGATCTATGCAGGCAACTCGCCCAAGTCAATGGAAAACTCAATAATCACAAGAAGAAAGGTGTGTCATTTCCTATCTTTCTTGGAATCTTCTCATGTAAGAATGTAAATGATGCCTCAAACTTGGAAGCTTAATTTTATCCTTTGAACCTCTACTCATATACACCTAGGGCATATTTTGACATCCGATGCAACCCTGAAACCTTCTATCTTCCCGATTTGCACCATGTTTCACAAATCAAAGATTATTGGGTAAATTACTCTAATGATTTTGATGTTAGGGAGCATGATCACATGATAATTACTATTGGAAAAATAAGAAATTTAATATTTGATTGGTTCGAGGATGGAGTTGAAGATGATGGGACCAAATTGTATGATCCTGAATATCAAGTGGTGAAGGTCCCGCTTCTCACATAGGTCTCGTGGAGCATTCGTGATTCTGGAGACATAAATGAATGAAGTGAAGTGGTAATCCAAAGATCCAAGAATGGTTCAAGAAGAATATGGGTGCACTCATTGAATCGGGAGGTCTCCAAATTCTTATAAGAAATGCATCTCATCTCTCCACTTTAAAGGAAACCAATAATAATGCAAGCTTTGCTCACTCAGAAGAGCTCACAAAAAGGAAGTCAATGGAATATGAGTTCCCTTACTACAAGAGGTTGCATAAAAAAGAAAGAGTAATATAATATATTGTAGAAGATTTGGAGTAGGGATAAATTGATCCCTCATCAGTCTCTGAGCATCTCTTCCTTTGCATTTGTGCCAACACAACTAGTGCAAGATGTACCCTCTCACTTAGAGCCGGAAATCGCAATCATGCCCTTTGTTGATCCTGAGACAACTGAAATATTTCCATGGATACAATATATTAATGGAGGAGAGACTCTCACATTCCAAAAAGAAATAGTGCCATATTTTCAAGCCATTTCAATGATGGTGAAAACAAAGAAAGGGAAGAAAGCTCGAGTTGTTCCCCATTTCTTCAATGGTTGATCTAACTTCTACTTTGGAAATTCACAACATCAAGAAAAGAATTTGTTCTACTTTATCCTTGGAAAATGATAGATTTGATGAAGATTAGAGCCTTATTGACTAATTATCTAGTGCTTTCAACATAATTGTAGAGAAAAGTTGACTAAAATTAAACACACAACACAAGAATTTTATCCTGGAAACCCCCAATTTGAGGGAAAACCAGTCGGGAAGGGAAACTGCTCTTTCTTCCCACTTGTATTGGCCAATTATTCAAATATTCACATATTACAATAAATATGAAAATAAGCAACAATGTAAAACCTTCCTTCCAAGTACTTGTTTGCTTTGTGTTCTTACACCTTACTCCTACAACTCCACTTCAACACTGAAGAATCTTTGCTCACTTGTTCTCATGATTCAATTTCTTCTTGATCTCTTTGGATCTTTGATCAATGCCCAATTCTCTTGCTCCTTGTATTTATAGCCTTCCCCACGTCCTCCCTTGCAATGGAGAATGGGAAGGGTTAGGAAGGGAAGATATACAACCCAGACTTTTCAATTTCGTGGTTGTTCGCGTTCCATTTTATCTTTTCCGTCAAAAGAGACAGGACCGCCACCCTACCTGGGCAGTGGTTACAGGATCACCACCTTGGTTGGGTGGTGGTTCTACAACCGCCACTCTGCGCAGAGCAACAGTTCTATTAAAATACTGATATAACCTCCTTTTCTCCCCTTTTCTTTGTTTTTACTTCTTAGTGTTGATGGATCTGATGGAATGGTGTGTTTTTCTAGATCCCTATGGATCATAGCTCCCCTTCTTAAGAGGATTTTGGTCCCACAAAATATTAGTGGGGGAGTGGTAGAGGAATCAACTCCCTCTCTTGCTCCATCAAGTACCACCGGCCTGCCTTGGTGTCTTCTCTCCCCGTACAACCTGCCAAGAATCGTGTGGATATCTGATTTTCTACTCTAGTCACCTCTTAATCACGTGTCCTCTCCTCTTCATACTACCCTACTATCAGGTCCAGTGAATTGGTAGGTAGACATGGTGATTGCATCACGGAAGTGTATACTACTCTTGTGTTGAGCAATTCTTGTGGCTGCTTCTTCTCCTCTGTACTCTCTAACACGGACCGCCCATACAATCCAATGGTTGGTACAGGGGATTCTGGCAGAATCTTGTGCTCTACCTCCTACCTGGGAGTTTTGAAATCCTTCTGCAAAAACTGAGTGGTGCTGCCCATATTCCTTATCCTCTTATTAGAAACATATGTGCTCTCTACTCCATCTTGTATTTCTTTCCATGAAAATAAACATAAACGATTTTCCTGAATTAGTCTTTTTTCTTGGTTGGAACTTACCATAGCATTCTTTGGTTTGTGTTGGTGTTCCCGGATGTTGAAACAAACCCCGTATTTGACCCATCTGAATCGGTTCTCCCTCCTTGTGAATACAACACCGATGGTATACAAGTAAGGACTTCTAAAAACAATGTCAAATGAATCAAGTGGAATTATATCATCCTCTAATACATCTATGTATTGGGTATTTATCCCAAACTGAAACTTACACTTTCTTGTAGCCTGTATTTCTACACCCTTCTTCACCCATCCCAATGGGTATGGATATGGATGTGTGTAAGTCTCCAGACAAAGCTACTCTACAACCAAATCAGAAATAAAATTGGACTGAGAGCCAAAATCAACCAAAGCGTTTACCTTAGTCTTCTTGATTTGGATTCTGATATGGAATAGTTCACTCATATTTTCATCTTCTTTTCTATTGTACATGTTAGTGGTCGTGCATCCTAGCCTCTCGTATACATCTGAATCATCCTCAATTCTACCTCCTCTTCTGGTTTCACAGTGGCCATGGATTTATTGGAATCCTTGGTTCGGTGCTTTGGGTGTAATACCGGATCCAAATTCCAACATGTGGCATCAGTATGACCATTGATATCACAATTCTTACAAAAATTCTTAGGATCTTTACAAATATGTAAAACAATGGTGGTCTGTTTACCTTTCCATTTACCTTTGCTACTTGTTGATCCCTGTTCTTTTTGTTGTTGTTGATTTATTTACTAGTCTTCCTTTCGCTCTATTTCTCCTTGCTTCTTCTCATCATCAATATAGTATGCTTGTATACAAGCTTTTTTGATATCCTTGGGCTTCGTGGATATTACCTTCCTCTGAAAGTGAGTGTGAAGTCCTCCCAAATATTTGGTCAAAATGTCCTCATCCTCCAAGTCCATATTAAGCAACATAGCTTGTCTCTAAAACTCCGTAGTATAGTCCTGCACGCTTTGACCACTGCCTTTTCTAATGTACTGCCACTTAATTATCTAGTCAGTCTTATGGCTGATAGGATAGAAGTTAGATCTAAGTAATTCCTTAAAACCTTTCCAAGTACTAACAATAGGACGTTTCTTCCTTTCACAAGTGGCTAGATGGGTTTCCCACCAAACCAAATCATGACCTTCCATTTTGAGACGTGCAAAGGTAATCCTTTTTTCCTCAGTGATATTATGCACACTAAAATAAACTTCCAACTGTTTTACCCACTTATCAAGTAATTTTGCATCTACTTGTCCTTTAAAGTTCTTTATTTCAAATTTTGTTTCAACTTTAAAGGGTGTATTACCAGATTTTACCTTCTCATTTATAGATGTAGTCTCTTCTTTATGCCCTTCCAAATCTTCCTCATTGTGGCTCTCTCCGATACCAAATTTTTCGGCCAGTGCTCAAACCACTGAGTCCATGGAATCTTACTTAACTGAAGCCGTATTTTATAGATCTAAAATCTCTTGTTGTTGTCTATACAACCTATCCATCGTGGTCTCTAGCATTTTGACTCTACAGACCAAGTTCTCCTCCTCCATTTGAGCTTGAATTCTCTGTTTCCACTTCTTCATAGAAATATCTGGTTCACAAGGTAAAAGTTCTTCACATTTAGACCTTTTCACTATCATACAAATCACAAGAAAGAATTGAATACCATAGTCTTTGATATTTACCAGCTTTGATACCAAAATGATATTAAAACTTCTACTTTAGAAATTCACAAAATCATGAAAAAAAATTGTTTTGCTTTCTCCTTTGAAAATGACATATTTGATAAAGATAAGAGCCTTAGTGACTAATTATCTAGTGCTTGCAAAAAAATTGTAGAGAAAATCTGACTAAAAATTAAACACACAACACAAGAATTTTATCCTGGAAACCCCCAATTTTAGGGAAAACCAGTCGGAAAGTGAAACTGCTCTTTCTTCCCACTTGTATTGGCTAATTATTCAAATATTCATAGATTACAATAAGTATGAAAAGAAGAAACAATGTAAAACCTTCCTTCCAAGTACTTGCTTGCTCTGTGTTCTTACACCTTACTCCTACAACTCCACTTTAGCACTGAAGAATCTCTGATCACTTGTTCTCGTGATTCAATTTCTTCTTGATCTCTTTGGATCCTTTATCGATGCCCAATTCTCTTTATCTTTCTTGTATTTATAGCCTTCCCCATGTCTTTCTGTGCACTAGAGAATGGGCAGGGTCGGGAAGGGAATAGACACAGCCCAGAATTTTTGAGTCTGTGGTTGTTCGCGCTCCATTTTATCTTTTTCGTCAAAAGAGACATGACCACCACCCTGTGTAGACCAGAGGTTATAGGACTGGCACCCTGGCTAGGTGGCGGTTACAACACCGCCACCTTGGTTGGATGGCAGTTCTATAACCACCACTCTGCACAGAGTGAAATTTTTGTTAAAATACTGACAGAACCTCCTTTTCTCCCTTTTTCTTTGTTTTTCCTTCTTGGTGTTGATGGATCTGATGGAATGATGTTTTTTCTTGATCCCTATGGACAAATGGCGCCTCGAGAAATTAGTATGTGGAAGTATTTCAGCCAATAGTAGTCAATCACATTGGTGATATGACCCCATCTAATTAAGAAATGACCACCATTTATTTGAGGCTAGTAACGCACAAAGGAGATGCTCATCTATTCAAATAATATGCCTCTCACCTTCTTGCGAGAAATGAGGAGTGTAAGGAGAAGATTGAACAATTGGAAGAACATGATAACTATCATCTCATATGTTCAATCCTTCATGGATCTGAATATCACCCCATCTCTCTCAGTTGAATAAGTCACTCCCATCAACATCTTTGATCTGGAATCAATCAGAAAGACGCAGGGCTTCACAATGCAAGGTAGGGCTGATGATAAGTGGGTGAGAAACATTCTTGAGAAAGGTAGGACCTTGCTTCCAGAAATTCTCTCATTGTTTGAATTCATGATTGCCACATCCAAAAATATAAAAATGACCCAGGGTGAGATTGAAAAAGAGAAAGAGCATTGGGATCAGGTATTTCCAGTGGTGATTGAAAAATCGCTCTGTAATTTCTAGTGATAAAAAAAAGACCAAGGAGTGATGTGGAAGTGCTAGGTAAAATTTGTATTCGATATTCTTAATGCAGAAAGTGCTTTATTACAGTGGGTTTTTTTCCTTAGGGTTTCCCCACTTAAATTTGGTGTCTTCTATCTCTTTTATGTCTTGTTATTTTCTTTCAGCTAATGTTATTACATTATGTAATGTTCATTTTCTAATCTATAATCTTAGACAACTTATATTATGGATTTATAATCAGTCTATTAATATTTCCTTATAAATCCTGACGTGGTATCAGTTTGGTGGTCATGTGTGTGTAGGTTTGATCTAGAAGATTTTAATTAGCTAGAGCGAAGTAGCTTGAAGTCTATTTACAGATCTACGGAGCCCTAGTTTCTCCACAGTCATCTTCAAGCTAAACAGGTTTAAAATTCCAATTCCCGCCCAAATATTTTATGCAAATATTAAGTAAATGGTTGTTTGGATCATGTTTGAGCTATTGTATGCTTAGATATTTTTTTCTACATCTAGTTACAATCGTTTTCAGTTTAAATCTGTCATCTACAAGATTGTTTTAAGTTTATGTGCCGCTTATAGCCGTTATAGCTATCTTTGTATGTGGATTAGAAAGGATTTCCTTATATCTAGTTAGTTCGTGCATTTAAATCCATCCCGACTTTATAAATCTTTATTTTGTGCTAGATTTGTCTTTGCAAAGCCTGATCCAATCATTCTTTTCCATCTGGCTTTGCTCTGTCATTTTTTATTTAGATCTTATCGGTTTTGCGAAGCTTGGACCAATAAAAATTCTCCAAATAGCTTCACTATCCTTTTTTCGTGTTTGTGAAGCCAAATCCAATCATTGATTACCAAGTGGCTTCGGTGTTTCTACTTTTATTAGATTTTTTCATTTTCTATGAAGTTCTATCTTTGCAAATCTTGGACCAATCATTTTGTGCCATCTAGCTTTAAATTTTTTGGTCTTTTGATATTCCTGTCATTTGTGAAGTATGAGCCAATAAGGTGTTTCCACACACTTCACAAATTCGGTTTTATTATTTATTTGGTTTTCAATTGCAAAACGTAAGCCAATAAGGGCTTTTCACTTATCTTTAGGTTGTCAGACTTGGTTTTGCTTTCCTCTGTCATTTTTGAAATCTGATCCAATCAGGAAGCTCCAAATCACTTTATATTTCGCATTGTCAACCCCTTGTTATCTATCTATGACATTTCCGAAATTTGAGCCAATAAGATTTCTCCATATTTTGCTTTGTTAGTCGTATGGTAGCTTTGTCAGTTCTTGTGAAATATGAACCAATAGATTTGCTCTAAGTATTTCGCATTGTCAGATCTTTGTTTTCTTGTTTCTAACATATGTGAAGGTTGTTCCAATATAATTTCTTTGTGTGTCTTCGCATTTCACATTTTTCAATGGTTTTTAATCGTGTCAGTGGCTATCCAATAGAAATCATCCATTTTGTTGATTTTTTCAGACTTACCAAATGTGATCCATTTAAAAGGCTCCGTGTATCTTTGTATTTGGCTTAGTCTTTGCAGTTGCATTGCGAAGTGCGAACCACTTTCTTTTTTACATGTATTTTTAATCTTTTGTTTTGTCATTTTTTGCAAGTGTCAGGGTGTCATTATTTGTTTTTTTCTTATCCATTAAGGTTGTGACACACATCTTCTGTCCTTCGTACCCAAACTTTATTTTAAAGTTTGGCTTATTAATTGATTAAGACTTTGCGGTTACATTGTGTCAGAGTGCAAAGAAGCGATCTAATTAATTAATGACGTGCGTATATGGTTATGTTATATTTTTTCTATTAATTAGTCTTTTGACTTGTTTGATTGCAAAAGTGCAAGGTAATTGAAAATCTACAAGTGTATTTACCTCTTTGTGGTATCAAATTTTATTTCCGTGATACCACGGCTTTCAATTTATTTTTTTACCGTGGATTTCAATTTTCCTTCCTTATGTGGATATCAATTTTTCTTTGTCCCGCGGGTTTCAAATTTCCTTTGTTTCGCATTTTTTAAATTTTCTTCAACCCGCGGTTTTTCAAGTTTATGTTTTGCGGGATCTCTAAGTGTCTTTGTCTCATGGATTCCAAAATTTGGAAAGCTTAGACCTTAGCTCTGCGTTCTTCCATGGATTATTTGTTTGCATTCGTTTAGTTATTAAAAAGATTTGTAGCTTGTTTTTTTTCCACTATTTGATTTCCTTGATTCATTTTTTTGGCATTAAAATGACAAGTTCTGTCAGTTTTTCAATGGATAATTCTCAGGTTTTGAATGGAACTAATTATAGCATTTAGAGAGTTCATTTAAAATCTTGTTTTATGGCTAACAAGCTATGGGATCTTGTGACTGGTGTGGATACACGACCCACTGGTAAACAAGCAACCCCTAAAAACCTTGGCTCCTCTCAAAGATCTCAGCAAGCTCTATCCATCCTTTTGTAAAACATAAAAGATGAATTTCTAATGCATATAGGTTGTATGTACTCACCTACAGATGCAGGGAAATAATTACACACAATGTATGATGCAGTTGTTTTTCCAAGATAATTAAGCTAATTATGGAATTGTTTACAACTCCCATGAAGGGGGATGAGAAAATTGTTAATTATTTAGCTAAAATTAAGAACATTAAAGCTCAATTAGATGGTTGCAACTGTGAATTATTTCAAGATAAGATTTTATAGTTTATAATTCAGATTAACATTCATTAAAAGTTTAGAAACTACATCTCAATTATGAATTCTAAGTATTAGAATGAGACTAATTTCCTAATCTAGACACTCTATCTTCTCTATTAATTCAAGAAGAATGGGTAATGGAGAATTTTGATTCAAAAAAGATTGCTTTGCAAGCATTGTTCTCTCATAACCATAATACTTATCAAAATAATAGGAATAACAATACTCATAATCATAAACCTAATATTAGACCCAAATTTAAATCCAATCATAAATGTAAATCTGTTAAGAAAAGTCAGAATTTCAATTTTAAATTCAATGGCACATGTAATGCATGTAGAAAATTTGGGCATAAAGAGTCTGATTGTAGAGTAAAACCTAACAAATTTGTTAAAAATACTAAAACTAGTAAATTTAACAATAAGAAGAATGATCACAATCAAAATAAAAATAAAAACCATGTAAGTATTGTTGAGCATTTTATTTCCCTGTACACTACTCTTTCAACTTCAAATGATAATGAATGGATCCTAGATAGTGGTTCCTGTGGGCACATGACTTGTATTCATAGTATCCTCTCATAAGTTGTAAAATGTGAGGAAAATATATATCTAGGAGATAATTCCATAATTAGATATGTAAGTTGTGGAAATGTTAAGTTGGCAAATGGAATAATTAGGAATGTCCTGTATGTTCCTCAATTGAAGAAGAATTTTTGTCTTGCTCTCAGCTAACTAAAGAAAACTCTAAATTGGTTTTGTTGTAAGATAAATGGTATGTAAAAGATAATCTCGGTAATTTCATTGCTTCCGGTATTCAGAAAAATGGCATGTATATCTTTGATGGTTTTGTATTTGAATCTTGATTTTATTCCTCTTCTAGGAATGACATTCAACTTTGGCATGAAAGACTTGGTCATGTAAATTTCAAAATCCTGTATGAAATGTATAGACTTAATCTTGTTATTGGTCTCCCTAAATTAAAATATGATCATGAGACATGTGAAAGTTATTTGCATGGTAAGCAACATGCTAAACCATTTCACAAACATCATGACTGTAACTCTTCTCAATTATTAAAACTAATTCATAGTGATGTAAGAGGTACACTTGAGGTTCCTTCTCTCTATGGTGTTTTGTATGTTGTTTGCTTTATTGATGACTTCTCGAGAATGACTTGGTCTTACTTCATTAAGAAGAAATTTGATGTCTTGTCTAAGTTTCAGGAATTTAAAGATTTAGTTGAAAATGCTTCTAATCTGAAAATTAAAATAATTAGGACTAATAATGGAGGTGAATATGTCAGTAAAATGTTTGATGAGTTCTGTGTATCATATGGGATTCAAAGAGAGTTGACTACTCCATATTCCCCTCAACAAAATGGTATTATAGAAATGAAGAATAGGACTATCTTAGAGATGGCTAGGACTATGATTCATGCATCTAATGTGCCTAAGTTTATGTGGGCAGAAGCCATGAATACTGTAGTCTATATCCTTAATAGAGTACCTACAAAATCTCTTCATCAAACTACTCCTCATGAAGTATGGACAAAACAAAAACCATATATCTCCCACCTAAGAATATTTGGTATCCCTACTTCTATCTTTATTCCTATAGTTAAAAGAAATAAGCTTGATCCAACCTCCTATTCATGTACCTTTGTTGGTTGTGGTTGTAAAACTAAAGGAATAAGAGTTTATGATCCTTTCAAGCATGACATTGTTGAAAACATAAATGTTCAAGTCTTAGAAAAGACATTTTGTGATGCTTCTCATGAACCCTCCTCTACTACTCTTGAGATAGAGTCTGATAATATTTCTCCTAAAATTATGGAAACAAAAGTTCAAGAGGCCGATTATTACGATCTAGATATGATGGAGATTGAGAGGGAGTCATCTCAAAATTTCTTACATCACAAGGTTCCTAAATGGGCTCAAACTATTGTTCAAGACTCTCAGCCTGCTAATATTAGAAAAGTGACTCGTAGTCAACATTCTTATCATGCCTTAATGACCCTCTATGAAATTGAACCGAAATATTTTGAAGAATCTTGTCAAGATGATAGATGGATTCATGTTATGAAAGATGAATACAATGCTTGAGTTAAAAACAATACTTGGGAACTTATCCCTCTTCCTTCTAAGAGAAACATTGTAGGATCTAGGTGGTTGTACAAGATCAAGTATAACTTTGTTGGAGAAATTAACAAATTAAAGGTAAGGCTTGTAGCTCATGGTTTCACTCAGAAACCTGGTCTTGACTATGTTGAGACTTTTTCTCCTGTAGCAAAAATGAGCACTGTTAGAGTTCTTCTTGCTTTGGCTGCCCAATATGGTTGGGAGATTCACCAAATGGATGTTAAAAATGTCTTTTTAAATGGTGACTTAAAATAAGAAATCTACATGCATCAACCTAAAGGTTTTGAAGAACCTGGTAAAGAACTTTATGTCTATAAGCTGAAAAAGTCTTTGTATGGTCTTAAACAAGCTCCTAGAGCTTGGTATGCTAAAATTAACAGTTTCTTTCAAGATCTTAGTTTTTTTAACTGATGTTCTGACAATGACTTGTTTTTTTAGTTTGAAAACAATCATATGATCATTATTTTTCTTCATGTTGATGATCTTTTGATTACTAGCATTGATAAAAACTTACTTGTTAAGATAAAAAAAGGTTAAAGCAATGTTTTGAAATGAATGATTTAGGTTTATTAAATCACTTTCTTGGCATGGTTATATTTCAAGATCACAAGTCTATTGTTACATCTCAATCTCATTATGTTGTGAATTTTCTTATAATATTTAACATGATTGACTGTAAGATTGTTTCCATTCCTATTGAAGTTGGTGTCAAGTTAGATCCTAAACCAGCTTGTGCTAAATTTGATCCTACTCTGTATAGACAACTAGTTGGTAGTCTAATTTATTTGACTATTACTAGACCTAATATTTCTTATGCAGTAGGAGTAGTTTCAAGATTTATGCAAGAACCTTATGAGGATCATTGGAAAATGGCTAAAATAATTTTGAAATATATTAAAGGAACTGTCAATTATGGTCTCTTTTATTCTTCTTCTAATGATGCACAATTATTTGGCTATTGTGATTCTGATCATGTTGGTGATGTTGCAGATAGAAAGTCTACTTCTAGATATGTTTTCAAGTTGGGTGTAGGTGCCATCACTTGGAGTAGTAAGAAACAACCAACAGTGTCTATCTCTTCTACTGAAGTAGAGTATAAAAGTGTTATGGAAGCTTCAAAGTAAGCTATGTGTCTAAAAAGATTCTTGGATGAGTTGTATATGGGCGTCAAAGGGAGCACTACTCTTCTATGTAATAGCCATAATTGCATTGTTCTTTCTAAGAACCCAGTTCAACATCAAAGAACCAAGCATATTGAAGTTCATATGCACTTTATTAGAGAGAAAGTCTTGAATGGTGATATTGATCTCAAGTTATGTTCGACTGAAGATCAAGTTGCAAATATATTCACAAAATCATTGTGTTCTATTAAGTTTTGAAAATTTGGTGCCTTTTTAGGCCTATCAAATTTACCATTGAGGGGGAGTGCGCATGACAATGCCACCTCTTAAAAGTTGTTGTAAACTTCAAATACTTTCTATTTTTTGTAATAAGTAAATGTATCACACTATGTGTGTGAAGTTACTTGTAAATCCCAGCGAAGCTTTAGTTATGGGTATGCCTTAGTTTATAAAAGGCTCCATAATCTGATATAAGTCTTCATATATAAAGCACCGGTCTTAAGAATTTATGTAAGGGAAGATCTGTATGATTTCCCTTGTTCATATGTTCCTTTGTATTGTGGATTTTATGGGATCCTTGGACCACTTTTTTGAACCGCAAAAAAAAAAATGTCTCATGGTCTTGCTAAAATTCACAATGCATTGTTCACAGCCTATATAAGTCTGCGGGACATTGCGGTAGTGTACTACAGAATTGAAAAACCCGCAGAACTCTGTTTTAGTGCACTGCGAAACTACAAACCCATAGAAAAATCTTTTTGATGGCCAACCTAAATCATGAAGTTGATTTATGGATTCTAATTGGCATAAGGAACTATTGTTAACATGTTTGTTTGCATGTTCTTCCCCACTTAACAGTAAGGGGGAGTGTTGGGGTAGTAATGTCAAGTGGGATATCTACCACTTTTGTACGCCCCACATTATCTTAAATTTTATGTATTAAAATTTATTATGATGGTCTTCCACATTTAAGTGGGGAACAAAGTGACTGACTAATAGAGCTACTGACTCACGAAAACCTCTCTCGGGATTGATAATAAACCAACAAATACATTGGTATTGAACAGAAAATCAGTTGGTTGGTAACAATGATTATTACTGCTCTTTGTATAGAAATAAATCATTCTATAATTTCTAGTTCTAAGAAATACTAAGGAGTGAAGTGGAAGTCGGTTGGAGTAAAACTTGTATTCAAGGAGATTCTTAATACAGAAAAGTGTCTTTATTACACGGATGGATTTCTTTCCTTTGGGTTTCCCCACTTAAATTTGCGGAGGGTGTCTTCTATCTCTTTTATTTCCTACTATTTTCTTTAGCTCTTGTTATTACATTTTTTATTCTATACATTATAATCTATAATCTTCAGCAACTTATATTATGGATTGCATTGCATTTCTGTGGTCTGTGTTTAATTGGCAAAACATATGTTCTTCATTCCTCGGTGCATCACCTCCTTAGCTTAGTGTTTATTTTTATACATTTCTCTCTCCCTGTCTCCTTGGTAGTTAGATTAGGTTTTTTGGGGTAAACCTTTGCATTTTATTGGTGCATTCTGAACAGAGGAATAGGAGCCGGCCTTCATCCGGAGAGATTTTCCGATTTCGAAAGGTCCCACACTTGGGACAAAGCTCCATGTTGTGCGATTGCACTGAGATTCTCAACCCATCGCATTGCGAGAGTCCCAGGGGTGCTGCATTTCGACACCAATAGGAAGTGTTGGGTAAAATTTATATTCGAGATTCTTAATACAGACAATGCTTTATTACAATGGGTTTTTTTGCTTTGGGTTTCCCCACTTAAATTTGGTGTCTTTTGTCTCTTTTATTTCCTTTTATTTACTTTCAGCTAATGTTATTACATTTTGTAATCTGCAGTTATAATCTATAATCTTCGGCAACTTATATTATGGATTTATAATGAGTCTTTACTCTTTCCTTATAAATCATGACAAGGTACGAGCTTGCTTCCAAAAATTCACTCATTGTTTGAATTCATGATTGCCACATATGTAAAGATAAAAATGACCAGGGATGAGATTGAAAAAGAGAAAGGGCATTGGGATCACGTATTTCCACTGGTGACTGAGATGAGAAAACTCAATTCTTCTATATTGGTAGGCATAAATGTGTTCAACTCTGCATCTGAAAACATGTCTCTAATTTGGTCATGAACTCTAGTTTCTCGATACGAGATGTTGAATCGTGCTCTCGATGAATTGGACTCTTACGATGATCTCACTTTAAAATTGTAGGAAGATATCAATGTCAAAGTGTAGAAACTTGGAGTACCTACGGTAAATGAGAACACTTCACTGAATGATCTCGTGAATTTATTTGAAGAGATGGTTAAGAAAGAGGCAAGAGAACCATTCTCCTTCAATGAAGACACCCTAGAATCTCTTGCAGAGATCAAATGTGTTATCTCAAACACAACAAAGGAGCATCAAGCCTGGTTCATAAAATGCAAAATTACAAATAACACCTCTGAGAATTGGCTTAGGGCTCTAATTTTTGAACACATTCCTCATGCAAAGAAGGTTGTGCCCGCAACAACTCGTTTCAACAAGGAGTTCAATGGCATTGATATCTTTCCAGAAACACTCTCCCAAATTCCTTCAGCAAGTAGATCTTCATCAGAAAATGCACTATCTTCTTCAAAGAAGTTATCTCCTCTCTTCTCTCTTTCACATCCCCTTCCTCTCTTCTCTCATGTTCTATTTCTTCATTACGGGGGTTTAATTTTCACTTTTGTCTTATTCATTAAAATGTGACCTACAGTTATACATTGTAATGAGTTTCCTTCAATTAATAAAAAAGGGACTCACTTTCTTTCATAGGGATACGAAAGGTCACATATTGTAAAGGTTAGTGAAGATTCATGTGGGGGGTAGAAAAGAGTTATTTGGAAATCTATATATTGTATGACTCCCTCATTCCAAAAGGTTTTCAATTTTTGAGTCTCTAAGTAGATAGCTAGTGCACTACAAAGAAACAAGAAAAGATAGCATTCTTCTATTCCCTTTTCTATATGTTCCATCTATCTCTCTTTTGCAGCTTTGTGAATATGATAATCTTGCATAACCAAGAAGGGTGTTGAAAAAAATGATGAATGGATAAATGAAATGTTATGTTCATAATTCGTTTTGTGTTGACATTGCTAATAAAGTTTTTTCTTCTAATTGTGTGAGTATAAATTCTAGTTAAAACTTGTAAATATCAGCTTGAGCCTATTTACAATATTAATCCCCTTTCTCAAAATTCTCACTCCTACTATCTGGCCTCTCATGCAAATTCTTCCCTTACACTAGGTGCAAGCAATTTTCCACGGGTTTAAGGGAGTGCGTCTATGTGATGCCCGCCCTATTGGCCAACCACAGTATTTGTTTTATTTGCATACAATAAAGGGAGCCTCCCCTTCCACAAGCGGGAGGGACATAGTCCCAGAGCCTTGGTGAAAATCAAATATTTATCCTTGTGAAAAATTATTTTGCCAAAAAAATGATTGGAGAAGGTTTCATTGGTCAAATTGTCAAAACTCAATCTGACTGTGTGTGGTATAACTCATTTTGGAGAGTTTAGAGAACAAAAAAATACTATATCCTTGTCATAAGAAAGATTTAATTGCTGAAATTTGGAAGAAATTATCTAGAGGGTGTCCTCATTATGATACAAAAGGGTTTATGAAGTTTCATGGCCACACAAGAGATATATTTAAATCAATTTGGAAGATACAGTTCTCTTCCATGGCATTCTTGACAAGTCAAGTTATGAAAGATGAGTAGTGAAATTCTTAAGAAGCCTAAAGTGTTAAGAGAAAGTTTTAAAACTTTTCACAACAATTGAAGAGAGGTGGAAACAAGGTTTGAAGGAGAAACACTAACCTATAGGTTAATAAACTAATAAATACAGTCAAGACTAGCAAGAGCTAAGGTGGTCAAGAAGACTAAAAAAATTGGTTTGGAGCAGAAAACATAATTTAAGGCTTGGTGAAGTAAATGAATGAGGAATTATACTTGTATGAAGGAGAAATAAGAGATTTGGTAAGCTAGAACTAGGAGAAATAGCTAATCCCTTGAAACTCATTTGAAACCCTAAGAAAGAGTTAAAGAGGCCTAATAGGGCTAATTGAGAAGGTAAAAGTGGTGTTGGGAGAAAAGTATGAAGAGATAGAACATAAAACTCTTCCATGAAGAAAAAACATGATAGAGGGTATCTAGAAAAGTGATTATTTATACAAGAAAATCTTTAAATTGTTCTGGGAAACAAGATTTGTATTGAAATAGGGCTACTAAGAAAACTAGTGAAGAAAACAGTAAAAGGAGAATAAATTTTATTTTTCTTAAAGATGGGTTATAAAAGTTTGTAATAAGTTATAAGGCCTTAAAGGGTACCTAAAAATTTTTACAGTAAGGTTTAGATCCTTTTGGAGAGTTTTGAGAAGCATAGTTTGGTGTTAAGAAGGGCTACAAGCAAATGAGATAGGTCTATAAGGCAAATAAGGTCAAATAATGTTTTGAATAGTCTTAAAGTTTCTAAACATGTTTGAATGGTGATTCTAAGTAGGTATGAAGTGATTATAGCCCTTCGAACAATCAATTGAGGTAACTTTGTGTTATATGCAAAGTTTCCTTCTTGACATAGTGCATGTTTTGAATGACATTGTCTACTAACTCATTGAGATTGGATAGTGTTTGTTTAGAACTTAACCCCCTTATCATCAGGTGGTATCAGAGTAGGTTTTTCTCTTTGAAAGAGAGATAATATAAGCAAAGTGATAGGAATCCCTTAAAAGAAGAAAAGAGAAGAAAGAAAGTAAAAATATTATGTGTGAAAAAGAACCTAAGTGAGAATTAAAAAAGGGTGAAAAATAGTTGTTGGGAAGAGAAAACATGGAAGAAGAAGAAATAGAGATGTTGAAGGGATTGATGAAGCTAGTGTGTCGCAAGAGGAAAAAGAGAGCAAGAGAAAAGAAGAAAAGATGAAAGAATTAACAAGAAAGAGAGTTATGGATACAAGAAGAGATACAAGAATTGAGAAGGGATGTGGGGTAGTTGGTAGAAATGGAGGGAATAATGAGAGAAGTAGGAAATCAAGAAGTTGGAATAGTGGTTAAGAAGAAAGTTAAGGTTCCTATACGGTTATTTGTGGAGAGAAGAAAAAGAAAGAATCTAGCTTCTTGGATAAGTAAAGAAGTGAGGAAAATGAAGAGGAGTGAAACTAAGAGAATAAATAAGTTTTCAAGAGGGCAACAAGAAGAAGTGAATAAGGAGGTAATATTTGTAGAGGACAAGCAAATGGATGAGGAGGAATTCATAGATATATTTCTATTCTCTCTTGTACACCAAGGATGTGAAAATGAAGAATGGTGGAGTATTGTAAACAAGGATAAAGGTCATGGAGCATCTTATGCTGCCAAAGAAGACTTAGGAGAAGAGAATTAGTTTGGTGATGTTATAAAAAGAGATGAAGAGCATGAAAATGAACAAGAATATGTTTTTCTTAACATGTTTGCTTCTTGTGCATGTCATGAAGAAGAAAGATACGAAGAAAGAAATGAATAGACAACCGAAGAAGAGTTGACATGGCTAAAAATAATGCAAGGACCTAAAATTTCATACCTATTTAGAGATGAGGAAAACTACAAACTAGTAGAAAAATATCTCATGAAGATCCTAAATGATGAATAAGATACTAAAGAATATGAAGACCAAGTAAAATCAGTTTGGAGGAGACCATGGGAAGATGAAGATGTACATGAACCTGATTTTATATTGCAGTTGAGAGATGAAGGTGAAAAGAAGAGAAAGAATGAATACAAAGACAAAAAATATGGGAAAAGAAAGAAAAAGGAAGCAACGAAGACAAGGAAAAGAGAAAGGAGATTCAATATGGATGACTCTCAACATAAGAAGAAGAAAATAAAATCAAGAAAACAAAGAAATTAGAAAACAAGAAAGAAAAAAAAGGACCTCACTTTCCACTAGGGGAGTATGCTGCAAGAGCATCACTTCATGTAAATAAGAAAATTTTAGATTTCATAGTTTTCTTAGGTTGATGGAGGTCCTAATTTATGTCATAGCATGTTTCAAGTCCATTTGGACTCTTCTTGCATTGTAATAAGTTGTATTTGGAGTTTTCCTCCAAAACCACAATTTAGATTATTTCAATTGGTCTTAAGTGTGTTTTTAGATCTAAGAGTTAGAATAATTTGAATAAATGTTGTAAAAGGGGTCATGTCACATTATTACACTTAAGACATGGTCTAAATGGTCCTCACTTGACTTTGTTTCACCATGGTTATCTTTTCCATAGTTAAGTTAGGTGGATGTGAGCCCTAACCACATTTCTCTCCATTCATTATTGTAATGAGATTCAAATGAAGATAAAATAGAGGTTAGAAAGAGGGGTTTGATAGGAGGAAGGAAGTTTGTAACATATCCAAGAGGCTCAAGAAGTCATGTACATTTTTGGATTTGATAAATAAATAGACCTTCTTGAGCACGAAACTGTGTAACTGTGAATGATTGTGTATAAATGGATGATTCTTGGTTATGTTTGGATTTATGAATGATTTTTTCAGATTTTAAATATTGGTATGGGCCTAATAAAGTATCAATGAAGCATGGAAAGTTGGTAGAACATTAGAATGGTTGATGGCAGTCAGTATTGAGAAAAAAGGAAGAGCTTGGTAAGAGATAAGAGATTTTTCTACATTTTTGCATGAAAGAAGAGTGTTTCCATGACTAAAATCATAATTAGAGCATCATTAAACTATAGGAGAGTGTGTAACATCATCTAAAGATAACCCCTTATCTATTTTGTCAATCATGTGAATAAAAGAGTCTAAAACTGGTAAATTGTGTGTGCACAATCTTGTTGAATGACTGATAAAGAAAAGTTAAGAGACACATTTACATCTTAGGAGAATTTTAATGATTAGGAGTTATATGAAGTTGTAAAATTTCCTGTAGAATCCTTATGAGTCTTGACAAGGTTTGTGGATTTGAAAAAAAAAATAGTATGACTAAATATGCCCTCTCGAGCCTATACGTCGTCCTAAGGTTTTGAAGAGGACGAAAAACTGTATAATTTGGAAATTATGCGTTGAAACTTGATGAAATTTTGTGATCAAGGACTCACATGGTTAATAAAGGTGTGAGAAGTTTCATGAATATTGTAACATATTTGATAAGGTAAAAAGGAAAAATTCAATCCAGAATGAGTGTAAGTAAACCCCAGTTTTGTGATTCAAAAATGCAACCATAACTTCAAATTTACCTTGTGGATAAAGATAATAATTGGTGAGTAGAAATTTTTAATGTATATTTAAGTTTTCATAAAATTTCACAATGATTGGAGAAGGTTTCATGGGTCAATTAGTCAAAACGTGAATTGACTATTTGTGGTATAACTCAGTTTGGAGGGTTTATAGAAGGAAAAACACTATATCTTTATCATAAGAAAGAGTTAGGGATTAAATTTATTATAAATAATCTACAAGGTGTCCTCATTATGATACAAAATTATTTTTTAAGTTTCATGTTTGCACGAGAGAGATATTTAAATTAGTTTGGAAGATACGGTCCTCTTCCATGACATTCTTGACAAGTCAAGTTATTCAAGATAAGTAGTGAAATTCTTAAGGATCCTAAAGTGTTATGAGAAAGTTTTGAAAATTTTCACAATAAGTGAAGAGAGTGGAAACAAGGTGTGAAGTAGAAAAAACTAACATATAATTTAATAAACTAAGAAATACAGTCAAGACTAGCAAGAGCTAATGTGGTGAAGAAGACTAGAAAAATGAGTTTGTAGTAGAAAACACAATTTAAGGCTTGGTGAAGTAAATGAATGAGGAATTAGAATTTTATGAAGGAGAACTACAGGTCATCTAGTAAGATAGGACTAGGAGAAATATTTAATCCCTTGAAACTCAGTTGAAAACCTAAGAAAGAGCTCATGAGGCCTAATAAGGCTAATTGAGAAGGTAAAAGTGGTGTTAGGAGAAAAGTATGAAGAGATAGAACATGAAACTTTACATGAAGAGAAAAACATGATAAAGGGTATCTATAAAAGTGATTAGTTCTTCAAGAAAGTTTGTAAATTGTTCCAGGAAGCAACATTTGTAGTGAAATAGGGCTACTAGGAAATTTAGTGAAGAGAATGATAAAAGGAGAATAAATTTTGTTTGGCTTAGAGAAGGGTTCTAAAATTTTGGCATAATCTATAAAGACTTAAAGGGTACCTACAAAGTTTTACAATAAGGTTTAGTTCCTCGTGGAGAGTTATGAGAAGTAGATTTTTGTGTTAAGAAGGGCTGCATGTTAATGAGATAGGTCTATAAGGTAAATAAGGTCAAATGGTATTTTAAATATTCTTGAAGTTGATAAACATGTTTTTGTGGTGATGTTAAGAAGGTATGAAGTGATTATATCCCTTAGAACAGTCAGTTGAGGTAATTTGCTGTTATATGCAAAGTTACCTCCTTGAAATAGTGCATGTTTTGAATGACATTGTCTACTAACTCATTGAGATTGGATAGTGTTGGTTTAGAACTTAACCCCCTCTGTTATCAATGTGGCACACATCCTACTTAGTTGTATTGGTGTTGGTCGTCAAATATGACTACTTAAGAAGAGCAACAGTCAGGGGACAAGAAGTCCCTCCTCAATTATGAAACAAACCTTTTTTCAAAGAAACTAATTTGTGGAATTGGTTATATTGGATAATGAGACGACCTATATTAGAATTAAAAGTTTGCTCATCTATTATGAACAATATACATCTATAACAAGGATATGAATATATTTGTGAATGATGTCAAATAAGTAGTGTTATATTTGATAGAAACATATTGGAGGTTGCCCCCTTGGAAGTGACATTCCCATATTGTGAGATCTTGTGAAGTTAATTTTTCCGTAAGGAGTATTGTTTGGCGTTGCTCTACTTAAGGGCAGTTATCATATTTCCACCGATAAATAAGTATAGTAGATGCGACGGTTAGGGCGTTTCGGCCGAAAATGGAACAACTAGTCTAGCTTGGCCCTACAAACATCTCGTGTTGTGTTATCCCTTTATATTATGCATGTTTTTTTTATTATTTGAATTATTTCAATTATTGTATGTGAAGATCTTATGAGAATAATAAGCTAGGAGTGTTAAAATGTCTCCAATAACTAAAATAGGAAATCTAAGAATAAAGTTATATAAGAATCATAGGAGTCTAAGAATAGAAAGGTAACCCAAACAGGAAAAACCCTTGACAAATCAATATTTACAGAACTATATAATACTCACAATTGCACCAAGCATGCCAATAGGGATGTAATATAAAAAGGGATGACTGCAAAAGGTGGAGGTTATCAATTTATAAATAATAGAGTGAGGACATGAAAGGGAGAGGAGGACAATTACATGGTAGTTTTGTGTGGAAGGTTCCTATCAGTGCAACCCTTTTGTAATCTCGATGTGGAGATTTAAGGAACTTTGTACTTAATATTACTACTTCCTTGAACATGAAAAGAAAACAACTGATAGTAAACATTGTTATTGACTCAAGTTTGTGGAGAAGCCTTTATCCTGAAGTGCATTCTTGAGCACTTGGGTGAAATATATCGGCAACAAGAAAACTATTAAAATATTCCTTACATGCATAACCTGCTAGATTTGCCTCATGTTGTTTAAGAAAAACTACGAGCTCCTCTTTTAGTTGCAATGTCTAGATCCCATCTCTAATGCAACCTTTTGAATTGAAAATGTTTTCGGTCTTCTTTCTTAAACGTATAATCATCCTAGGATATTGATTAAGATCTTGTATTTTACATCATACGTGCAACATTGTTTCAAATTTATTTTTTATCAGGTATCGGACAAAATAAATTTCAATATATGCAAGTCCTTCATAAATGGGATCTTCTGATTCATTTTCAATGATGTCGTCATGGTGTTGTCCATCAAAATATTTACCAACGCAACCTGATCACAGTACATGTATATAAGCTTATAATAACTATGGACTTGTTTTTGAACTTCATATTGACTGGGTCACTTTCCGTTATCTTCATGAGACTTAACCAGGCCATGTAATTTGTTTACAGTTGAGTTGTGAAGATCCTCCCCAATCCAGATGGGGAAAATGAGCAGACTTGTAAAGAGACACACAGCACATCCGATCACCAAGTGTTGTTCTAATTCCATGTGTAATATGTTTTCCACTCGATATCCAGAGGCTGTTTTCATGCTGAATGTTAGCAGGAATATCACAGCTCCATAATCATATCTTCTTTTGATAAAGGAAAAGAAGCAAGCATATGTAGTAACTGTGTCTACAGAAAGAGTTCACTGGTAAATAATTCTAAAAAAAGTAAGAAAACATTAAAAGAAAAAGTTATTTTAACGAATAGAGAGGATCCTACTACGGTAGCCTCTCCTTGTGCTACTTGCTCTGACAAGAAACACACAAAAAAACTTGGAGATCCTGTCATCATAGTCCCAATTCCTCTGTTTAATCCTTTGCTCAAAGTAGCCCCTGCATTAATAGAATCAAACAAACTATATGCAGAGCACCATGCGGTGATGCAAAAAGAATTAATTCCATTGTGTACACAGACATGCTGCCATGCTAATCTGAATCACTATCTATATTTCCCGTGACCCTCAAACCTCTCAGTCTCTGCAACAATCAACATATTGGGAAAATCAACTGTGCCTTTTAAAAAATTAGAATTGGAAAAATCTATCATCAAATGAACAAAATACACAATAGCTAGATATTACTTTTTAGGCATTTTTAAAAAATATTTGTGGAAGTGTTTATTTATTGATCACCATTACGACAAGTAAAATACAACTTAATGGACAAAATAACGATGACACCCCCAAAAAAGTGTTCAGCCTCTCAAATATGGTCCAGTATCTGATCAAAACAAGATATAGACCATCCTGTAATTCCTGAATTTTCGCAAGTTTCGAGTAAAGTATGCATAACATTCTTATTTACAATAGTATCAATATAAAACTGTGAAGATCATGCAAACATCAATGTGAAATAATGATTTTTAAAGATCACTTACGGAACCGTTTATAAATATTTGGGACTTTTGTCTTCCTTAGATATTTGCATTTCTCTGTCAATCCACAACACTAACTTATTGGACCTGCCCCAAAATCCCAAATATTACCTTCTACAGATCCTTCAAATAATACCCACAGTTGAATTAAAAAAAATCAAATTTGAACAAAACAAAAATCTTCAAACTGCTTTCAAGCATACAAATATTTCATTCATATGTTTTTCATCCAATGAAAAAACTATATACAATAAATAATATAATAGTTTGCATATTTTCTACCAACAATAAAATAACAGTATGAAAACTAGAGTCTTCTACGAATCTAGAAACAGCTAAGTGGCATCATAAAATAACAAAGAAAATCAGGAATACTTTCTATACTTTCATAAGGCCGTTATCCCCTTTCTACAAAAAGCAAGCCCAAAGTAAGATAAGATAAATACCCTAAATCCAATAGAAATCATAACAATGTACATTACATCTTTCACAACTAAACTCTTTTATACTTCAATTAATGTAAGATTGGTGAAGCGACCAGAATGGAATAGTTTGACAAATCAAGGTATTGTCCTTTAAAAACATGTAAGTGAATAACAGTAAAAATTCCAACATACACCAGAACTTGCTGCTACCTAAAACTGTGGATTCCAATGTGCTTATCTCGCCTTATAATTCTTATTTGCAAAACTTTTACCGTAATCTACTGCCTTCATTCACTACGAAAGTTCTGCTGGTTTACCATCAAGATTGACTGGCCAGTCTAGGTATAAATCTCCCTCCTTGAAGAAATTAGAAATTCTATAATTTGTCCTATCTGGAATCTCCCCACAATCCGCAATTGTAAAGCAGATCCATTGGAGTAATTTGTTATCCATGCTGGCCTGAGAATTTCATCAAACAGTTCATATGCATTATGTGGCCTTCCACATTTAACACACATATATATCAGGGCATATGCAACTACAACATGCAACAAAAACCATTTTTCCATTATGCATTGGCAGATGTTCATCCATGTTCCAAAGCTCTCATTTTTTACTATTTATATTTAAACACTAAGAAATACCCGAATTCAACAATGATGTTATGAGCCTCTTATTTTTGGCACAGGCTAGAGGCAGTACGGTGAGGAGTAGCAGCACAAGGAGTCGAGGGTTTATTCACATTTCCTCATTCTAGACACCATCTCCATTGTAAAATCCAAACCCTGCTGAAGCCCTCACCCATTACCTTGGGTAGGTTCTCCTAGAAGCAGGGACAAGGAGTCATCTCAGTGTGCTCAATAAACTTGTCAAGTAACAAACAGCTGGGAGAATGTTTCACTTTTCCACTAAAATAAGAGGTTGGAACAGGACATCCATCCAAAAATAGCAGACCCACAATCCATGCCACAAATCCCGATCCTCTTTGCATGCCTCTCCAACTCTGTCAAGATAATCAGCCGCTGAGCCTTAGAAACCCTAGGGCATGGATATACCAGTGTTTTAAGAACTGGTCAAACTGGAACCGGAACCGGCCGGTTTGACTAGTTTGACATTTTTTAGCATGAACAGTTAATGAAACCGGATCGGTTTGACTGGTTTTAACCCAAACCGGTCCGGTTTATGACTGTTTTACCTTATACGGCGGCTAGTTCAAAAATGTGTTTTTTTAATTTTTAATTTTCTCTAAACCCTAATTTGGTGTTATGTATACACCCCCCTCCCCTCTATTCACTTCGCACCTCTCTCATTGAGCATTTGTGAGCATTTGTGAGCATAAGATTGAAGAGTTTATTTTTTGTAGTGAGCTTGGAAGTTGGAGGCTTGGAGCTTGTTTGGCATTGCTTGTGGGCTCTTTGTGGTAATATTGGCATCCATTTGTGAGCACCTCACCTCTATTTGTGAGCACCTCTCTTATTTGCAAGGGTTTGGAGGATTGGGGGAGCATTGAATAGTGCTCATTTGGAGTGAGTTTGGGCGTTGTTTGACATCAAGTGTGGGCTCTTTATGGTGGCATTTACATCTACATTTGGAGTGTGGGCTCTTTGTGGTGCCATATACAAGCTTGGAGTATTTCTTCGCCTCATTTGTGTGCACATTGAAAGGTATGTTACATTTTAAACTTGCCCCTTATTTGTAAATTTTATTAAATATGAAATTTATTTTGTTTTTATTTGCATTTTCAGATTTGTTTGCATTTGCAATGGCCCCCAAAACAAAAGACCTACATGGACCCATGCAGACGTAATTTATGATCAAGTTTTTTGTAAATATTGTAAAAAACACATCAAGGTGGGGGGGGGGAGGATTCATAGGTTTAAACAACACTTAGTTGGTCAAAGAGACCAAGTTACCCCATGTGATGCCCCTGATATTGATGACATTAGGTTGGAAATGAAAAACATGCTTGGAAAACATAGAGAAGAGAAGGCTAGGCAAAAAGAGATGGAAGCTGAAATAGGGAGGAGGGAACATGCCTTGAGTGTTGAAGGATCTTGCTCTGACCCTTTTGTGACTGTTAGAGACCCCTTTCGGTATATGCCTCCCCCATCCACTCATAGTCAAGAAAACCGACCTAAAAAAAGAAAGACCATTCAAAGTTTTTTTCCATCTTCTACACCTGCTACTGCTAGTGCCTCCATGCCAACACAAAATCAACCTACCTTGGATAACATTAGAAGAAGCAATACAAAGAAGCAAGTTTTGAGTACATTGCTAGATGGTGGTATGATGTAGATATTCCTTTCAATGTTGCCCACTCACCTTATTACCAGTCGATGTTTGATTCCATTGTTGTTGCTGGTAAAGGCTTCAAAGGCCCTAGTATGCATGACTTGAGAGGATCACTTTTGAAGAAAGAAGTTGCATCCATAGATGAATATTTGAAAGGTTGCAAAGCTTCATGGGCCAAAACAAGATGCACTCTCATGTCAGATGGGTGGAGCGATGGCAAGAACCGCACAATAATAAATTTTCTTACCTCTTGTCCACGAGGTACAATGTTTTTGAAATCAGTAGATGCATTTGATAGGGTGAAAGATGCAAATTTATTGTTTGAGCTTTTGGATGAGATTGTTTTAGAGGTGGGGGTGGAAAATGTTGTACAAATCATAACAGATAATGCCTCTAACTATGTTCTTGCTAGTAAGATGTTAGAGGCTAAACACAAAACAATATTTTGGACTCCATGTGTTGTATATTGCATAGACCTCATACTTGAGGATATAAGAAAAGAAGTTTGATCAAGAACACAGTAGAACATGACAAAAGCATCACCAAATACATCTACAATCATTCATAGGTATTGAACCTAATGAGGAAGAACACTGAGGGCAGAGAACTTGTTAGGCCAACCATCACGAGATTTACAACAAGCTTCCTAACGTTGCAATCTCTTATTTACCAACAACAGAACTTGAAAAGGATGTTTCTAAGTGATGAATGGAATGCATCAAAGTGGAGCCGGAAACAGGATGGAAAAGACACAAAGAAGAAACTTTTTGATAATTTATTTTGGAAAAAAACAGCAGAGATTGTGAAAGTTGTTGAGCCTCTTGTTAAGGTGTTGCGGTTGGTGGATGGGGAAAAATTAGCCATGGGCTATATTTATGAGGCTATGGACCAGGCAAAGGAGCTGATAAGGGCAACATACAAAGACAGGGTAACTAAGTATGGACCTATATGAGAGATCATAGATAATAGATGAAACAATCAATTCCATCGGCCTATACATGCAGCTGGGTATTTCTTGAACCCGAAATATCATTACAGAGCTCAACTTGGAGAAGATCAAACAAGAGAAGTAAAAGATGGTTTGTACGAGTGCCTAGAGCACATGGTCCCTGATGAGATGCAACAACTTGAGGTTCACCGACAGATCAACTTCTTCAGCAGAGCCACAGGTACCTTTGGGAAAAACCTTGCAAAGATTGCAAGGGATGTGAACCAACCAGGTAAGAAATTCTAAGTTTTTTGAAGTTCATTTGATTAAAATTTTTAATGAATAATCATGAATTTTTAGCATACGACAATCTTTATCTAATTTTTTGAATTACGCTTTAACCTTTAAGTTATAAGTTTCTATTTTACTTTTAATTTTTAACTGTGTTTTTAACTTTTTATTGTTATTGTTTACTAATTCAACATTTACACTTTTTATCGCAGCACATTCATGGGATTCGTTTGGTAGTCAATGTCCTCAATTGCAAAAGTTTGCAATCAGGATCCTAAGCCAAACTTGCAGTGCTTCTGGGTGCAAGAGCAACTGGTCCATCTTTGAGCGGATTCACACAAAGAAGAGAAACCGTTTGGAACAACAACGGTTGAATGATCTTGTCTTTGTGCACTACAACCTTTGGTTAAGGCGCAACCAGTTGTTGAACCGAAGACCTGATATTGATCCCATTGTCTTGGATGATATAGATCCAACCTCAGAATGGGTAGAAGAGAGTCAGCCTGTAGAGTTTGATCCCGATGACTTGGGGTGGATGGGTTTGGATCAGGAATTTGATGAGCCATTAGCAGCACCGCCGCCATCGTCACGAGACACGGCAGGCACTAGTCGCACTCGTGCTACTCCCCGACCCTGTGCAGCTCCAGTTGTTGCAGATGTACCTGAGGATTTGGATGAGTCCGAGTCAGAGCCAGAGGCCGGTGATGATATTGATGAGGATGACCTTGAGGATCCCATTTCCAGCAGTGGTGCAGAGTTTGATGATTGATCATTGATGTCATCTAGTTTATTCTAGAGTTTTGAAACTTGTAGTATTTGTAATGTATCAATGATCATAGCATGTTTTTTTGGAGTCTCGAACTATGGAGGTCATTTAGAGCCTCATTGTTTATGTATTTTGTTTCAGAATCTCATCTATGATATATGTATTGTGTATTGGACTTGGAGTTCGTGCCATTTTGCTATAAACACCTTTCTTGCATATATATAAGAGCAAACTTTGCATCTTTTGTGTGTAGTTGTTGGAATTATGGTTTTTAACCTTTCAAATATATTATTTTCATTAAAAATATAAAATTTTATGTATTTTTTAGTAAACCGGTTCATTAAGTTTGAACCGGTCCGGTTCCAGTCTGGACCTTGGCCGGTTCTAAGTCCGGTTCCGATTTTTAAAACATTGGGATATACATAAGAAAATGGCACAGAATAGTCAATGACAATTCAAGAAACTGAAGGTTACATTGTTAAAGAAATGCTAAAAAAGAAGTCATTTTCGAGGAAAATCGATAAATGACTAGCTATATGACGATGACAGTACAAGTTTTAATTAGAGGATATTGCAAGCTTCCAGCAGGTATGGTTTCACTCATCAACAATCAATGCTAAGCCTGCAAAATGACCACAAGTACAATGACACTATCATACGGGGCAGACAAGGACACAAACAAGAAGGAATCCAGCACAATACAGTAAAATGGCATGAGTGAACTGCTTTCCCAGTCCTAACAAACGACAGTGCATAATTCAATGTAGCGGATCGGATTGACCTATGGTCGTCCAAGTGCTAAAAGATAAATTCTGAGCCATTGATCTAGATTTTCAGTTAAGTCTTTCTGCCTGTATAACGCCTATCAGCGTAACAAGATAATCCAATGAAAGGAAAGTTACACGATAAGGAAACTGCTAATAAATCCAAGGAGAGATAATCAAAGATAAAAGGCTCTAGCAGGCATTCAAGTCATGAGTAGGCGATCCTTTACGAGAATAAGCTAGGAGGACCAAATAATTGGTCAGAGCAGCAAAACTATTTAAGACATGATGTGAGGTAAGGTTTCATATGTATGTTCTCCCTAAGAAAGATTAAAGTTCTGAAGTTGTCTATGTCGATCCCCCAAAGTTGCAAGAGAGGACTCTGCAGTTTAACTCCAATCGTATTTTGTACATCTGAAAAAGTTAGAGAGTCAATGAGTTGTTTCAGAACCAACCTACTTTTTTGTAGGACACATAATTGTATTAGTATAGAGATTTGAAATACCCATATTGTGTAGCCTGTGAAACAAGAAGTTCCTAGGCATATATTCAAAGGTCATTCTAAGATCCATGAAGCAACAAAAGACTTTAGAAGACTGTTGATGCTTTTCAATGGTAATTCACAGAGAAAAAATGTGGTCATCAGTTTGGACATCTCCTTAGAAGCTTGCCTACCCCTTTGCTCTGAAGCTACAGCATTCTAACTACTTGACAATTAGTGCATCCAAAGCTGTGACATAAAGTTTGCCAACTCTGCCTAACCCTGATTGTCTAGCAATTAAATATGTGTCAGAGTTGCCTAAATTATGGAGTGAAACAGGTGCAATATATTTTGGAGAATCTTAAGGGAAGCAGTAATAAAGGCAGGAAAGATACAAAGAGAATGAGGCCAAAAAGACATGATTGGCAAGGGAGAATTGGTAAGAGATGAAAAACCTAAATGTGAAGAATCATCTTACTATCAACAAGGACATAATCAACCACACTAACATCTCAGCTGCTAGGGAAACAATTGAATTTTCTATAATAAGAGAAGCAGGGTACTCACCCAATTAGAGAATATGCCTCATGTGATACTAGGTATTACAAAATACAATAAAGGAGGGCTTAGACATCGTGAACTTTTAAGTTGGACTTCCATTGAGACAACTAATTGCCCCGCATATATTCCAAATTTGGTCTTCATTCATATATGGAATTTGATCTTCAGTAGCTATCCAACTAAATATAAAATATCTCCAATTCATATCTTGTCACATGGAATGTAATCTTTATTGGCATTTGTTAAGTTTACAACAAGTGAAGAAAGTATTCAATTTGATCATGTTATGATATATAACTGCAATTTTCCTCTCACTCCCTTTGGTGTCTTCTATCATGGTCCTCAAATTTTTTTGTGGTTCTCATCCTCCCGAGTTCCACCTGTTTCCAACCTATAGCAACAAAAAATTATTTCCTTCCATTTTTTAGTTAACCTTAACTACAAATCATGTGCACCTATTTGTTGTCCATGGCCAAATTAGACTCATTAGGGAGCCCGGAGGATCATGGCCTATTTAGGCTTTAGCTCTCTTCGAGTCACCATTGGACCTCCACTCACTAGTATCAATTGATAAACCTCATTATGCTAGATATTTAATATCATATACATGTAATTAAAATGTGAAGTAAATTGTGATTTTATTTCTCCATATATAGATTTTATTCTCTTCTCTCTAACATTAATCTGTAAACCTCATTATGCAAGTTTTTCAAGTACCACGCATGTCTGTCAATTACAAGATAATATAAATTGTCACTTTACTTTTGTATATATAAATTCCAATAGTTTATTTCTAAATTTAAAACATACAAATTGAAATTAAATTAAATTAAAAAACATAGTTCAAAAACATATTAGGTCTCACAGAAAGTGGAGTGAAGCAATATTAAAAATCTCTGACCATAAATGAGATAAAACCCAAACTTGCATATAGAAATTTACACGTATAATCTGGTGAGTGTAATTCAATTCCAAGTGACAAATCTAATATAAGCACAAAATAATAGAATTACTCTAGAAAAAAGGACCATATAAAATCATTAAGGTTTGTGTAAAAAACTATCAAAAGATGTAATGTCCCCTTTTCCCAATCGAAGACCTTTGGCCCATTTTGTCAACCCGACGGCCAAAGGAAAAATATAAGGGTGACTTAAGTCACAATAAGTTATTACAAAGTGCAAAAAATATTAATAAAGCACATTGTATTAATTTATTTGACTTAGTAATAAATTTGTAATCTCTAAATAGGTGCATTGGGTCTAATATTATCTTGTATCCTTTCTAGAGAGAGTAGAAAAGAGACCCATGCTATTTTTGTGTCATCCCTAGGCAAAAATGCGACTTGGACAAAGGAGGGAAAGTGGAGTTTAGAAAGGATAAAAAATTATTGACTTCCCATAGAAAATTCTATAATCCCAAGAAAAGTGCGACTTGGTTTGAGCATACTTTTAGGGTATTTTGGCACTCTTTTCTCATTGGAAGATGGAAAGGTGATTTTGTAATATTTTTCCTATAAAAAGGAGAGTGGCGGCTTGGGCAGATCATCTTATAATCATTTTATCACTTTTGAATCTGATCTTAAGTCAGGTGCTTTTGTATTAAAGTATTCTAAGGACGAAAACCCTTAGTATATTGCCTCTACCTCTTAGAGATTGGGAGGAATTTCTACACAGGATTTTCCATAGAGCTTTCAAAGGATTTCTAGTCATTCTCAGCTGTTTGCAATAAAGGGTTGAAGAATTTATTGACAGCAGTCGTCATTGCAATTTCTACATGTGGAGCGACCCATGTATGGGCTGATTTGTATTGCACAGGTGATATTTTAGATCTGAACAGCGTTGTCCATTACTACTCTGAATTTTGTACAGCTTTAAATAATCTATTTTCACTATTTTTGGTGGAGTTTAGGGCATCATTTCAGTCCTCAAATGTCTGCAGATTCCTGTGTAAAATTCCAGCCTGTTTATATGTTCAAAAAGGTCAATTTTTATTTTATAATAAACTGCTGAAGTTCTGAGCTTGTTATGGCAAGAATAGATAGTGCTGGTGGTGGTTCTATGTGAATTTTCATCATCTAAACTAGTCGCCATTGATAGAAAACATCCGAAGCAGTTATATTTAATGTTGCACAGTCTTCAAATCAGTTGGGTTCAGTTTTAGGCTAGTTTCTATTCAAAACCCTAGTCACACTTCTTCCATAAAATTCATATATGTATTAGTGTGGTTGCCATAATAGTCATAAATCAGCTTTTGGTGCTTTTAATTGATCTAAAATTGTTGGAAAACAAGAGAGACCCATTTGGGGATCTTTCAGTGGTATCAGAGCATCAATCCTCCCACCTGGAGGGTTTTGTTTTATGTAGCCTAGAGAAGTTGGGCCACACAGATATTATACAAGGAGTCAGGCTCGTATTCGAGCCAGATCTGAATACTGAAAGTGGTTCCGGAATCATGGACAGAAGGGAGGATTCACACACTCCTCCACGACGCGAGCGACCTGACCCAGATGCTCTTTTCAGCGGTATGATCGATTCCCATCAGGAAATGATTCAGACCATGAGACAACTGATGGAGAATTTGACTATGGATAGGACAAGAAATTGGCATGATAGAAGGGAAAGATCTGCATCCATAGCTAGCAGCCACAGAAGGCACAGCAGGGCACCTACAGAGGTGGGTAGCGTGAGAGGTTCCCCTCCACGTGATAGGAGATATACAGAGGAAAGGAGACCCACGAGGACTACGGATCGACCTATGCAGCCTAGATTCCTACAGAGGGAGGAGCCACCATTAGTTGAGGAACCACTTGAAGACATAGCCTTTCAGGATACTGTGATGGCAGCGCATGATGAGTGGAGAGCTCTACCACAGGAGGTACAGAATGCCTTTCCCCTCCACCAGTATTGTGTTCAAAGGAGGGAAAGCCTGAGAGCTAGACCGGTACAGAGGCCTAAAGAACAATAGAACAGGGTGTTGAAGCAGGCCACCAATAAGGTGATCCTTTCCACATTCGATGGTAGTGGAAAGATTAGTGCCAGAGCATGGATTCACAAGCTCGACACATATCTCACTCTCAAACCTATGCAGGAGCAGGAGGCTATCCAATTTGCCACGTTGCACCTTGAGGGAGTAGCGTATGATTGGTGGCACCATGGGCTTATCACAGAGAGACTTAATCTTCTGCAATCATACAGGGAGTTTAGTGAGAAGCTGATTGCGAGATTTGATCGCAGGGATGTAGAGCTTTACTATAGGGACTTGGCACAACTTCGACAGAGTGGACACGTTGATGCATACATCAACGAATTTCAGCGTATAGCAGTGATGGTGCCAGAGATGCCTGAGAGGCGAGTGGTGATGTTGTTCATTGAAGGACTTCATGACAGACTGAGAGGATTGGTCAAGGCTCTTAAGCCTACAACTTTGCATGAGGCTATTCGGACAACCTTGGACTTAGACACTACTCCAGTGCAGCCCCAAAGGAAGAATGTCAAGGAGGAAAAATCAGAACAAGAGCAGCCCACTTCTTCGAAGGTTGAGTTTACACCCAAGATGGAGGCTGTTTCAAAGAAGGAGCTTCGCCGGAAAAATTTATGCTTTCATTGCAATGATCCGTGGGAACCAGGGCATAGGTGTCTTGGGAAAGGCAAAATCCATCTCATAAAGGTTGAGGATGAAGAGTCCGAGGATGAACGGGGAGCAGCCAACACCAGGCATTGCAAATGAGGGTAGACTCACCTATCTTTCGGGAGCACCCAAGTATAATCCATTCATGTTTGAAGGCACAATGCTCGGGTGTAGGATCATGGCACTACTGGATAGTGGATCTACACATAACTTCCTAGATGCAGGTTTGGTAGACCAAAAGGGTTTGCAATATGATAACTTTGAAGGCTTTGATGTGACTATAGTAGGAGGTCTCACTCTTTCGTGCAAGAAAAAGGTCAATCAAGTTAGCATTTTATTTGGTGAGTATACACTTTGTGATGATTTCTATGTCATGGATTTGAAAGATAACAAGGTTGTGCTTGGCATGCAATGACTTCATTCGTTGGGAAGAGTCACCCAAGATGTGGAAGCTATGGAGCTGAGTTTCCAACACAAAGGGAAACAAGTCACATTGAGAGCACTCAAGTACACGCTGCCCCATCAAATAGCAGCTAAGTCTATGATAGTTTGGGACCAGGAACCATCTCGTGAGGACATATACGAAGATTTTTCACTGCATATCAGCACTGACCAGCAAGTGATGAAGAGTGCGGCAAATTCGAAGCATACATGAGGAGGCTGGTTACATTAATGACAAGTAAGTTGCATAAGTTTTTTTTTGCAGTGTTTGAGCAGCATTGTATAGTGCATATGAAGCTATTAAAAATGCTTTGGCTGGTCTGGGATCCTGGAACTGATAAGAATGCAGAAATTGCAGTTTATGATTGCTTGGGGGCAAGCAATCTCGGGAAGGGAGGACTGTAATGTCCCCTTTTCCCAATCAAAGACCTTTGGCCCATTTTGTCAACCCGACGGCCAAAGGAAAAATATAAGGGTGACTTAAGTCACAATAAGTTATTACAAAGTGCAAAAAATATTAATAAAGCACTTGTATTAATTTATTTGACTTAATAATAAATTTGTAATCTCTAAATAGGTGCATTGGGTCTAATATTATGTTGTATCCTTTCTAGGGAGAGTAGAAAAGAGACCCATGCTATTTTTGTGTCACTCTGGTTTTGATTGACAAAGGATTTTCCTAACCTTGGTTAAATTAGAAATTTCAAAAAACTTTGTTTGGCTCTGGCTTTGTAGGTGTAAAATTATATGCTCTGTCTGCCAATTACAAGTTGCTTCAAGTTTTGGACTCTACAAAGTTTCAAATATTTTTTCGGTATTCTAGACAAAGTGCTACATTCTGGGCATACTTTTAGGGTATTTTGGCACACTTTTCTCATTGGAACATCCTCAAGGTTTTTGCAATCTACAATTACAATAAAAAGGCAGGAACTGGCCGCTTTGCGGCAGGTTATCTTATAATCCTTTAACTTTCACTTCATGAATCTGATTCCCTTTCACCATCCTCATTGCATCGTCTTGATGTTATTGCTAGTATTCTAAGGACGAAAACCCTTAGTATATTGCCTCTATAGGATTTAATAACCCTATATAGAGAGTGTTTAGGAGCATTTTATTGAAAATAAAACTTCCCATTGGAATCGGGATCGGGCATTGATTAATTAAAATATAAAACTTGCCCGCAATCTTTGGGATAAAAGTAGGTGACCAAGACCTAGACACCGACTTTCTTAGCATGGTTGGGACGTGTTATCCAAATGGAGACGCCTTATTTATTCGCTATCTTTAACTGTTTTGAAATATTGTCGAGAATCTTATTTTTGTGTTCAATCATCATTACTCTGAATTTTGTCGCTTTAAGCGAATATATTTCATATCTTGTGTGGATTTAAATACCATATAACGACTCTTAAATCTGGTATTATGTGTGACCTTAAATTCTGATATATATCAAAATTCTTTTCACTTTGGGAGTCCTGTCATAAGAATATGTGGCATGGTTGAAAGAGTAGTAATGTTTTTCTATCCAATTTGATCTTATAGCATACTTTGGGGTAATTGGTCATAAGGTGGTTTAACATCTTAAAATACTTCGAAGCCTTTAATTTTATGTTAGTAAATTTGGTCTTCAAATCATTGGGTAATATCAATATTTTAGGCTAGATATCTATTAAAACCCTTGAAATACTTCTTATCATAAAATTTAGGGATCTGAATTAGTGTATGCTAAATATTTTAAGTCTATGGTTTTGTTTTTATAATTGATTTATAAGATTGTTGGCAACTTAAGAGAGTGTTTATATGGTCATAATAACCCACCAAAAGATGTTTCTCACGATCTTTAATGCCTCAAAGCATTGGATTGATTGTACATTCCCTCCTAACTAGGTGGGCTTGTTGGCACGCATCTTTCCACTTCCTATCGACATTTCCAGTCATTAAAAGTTGGCGCTACACACCAATGCTCTGTTGAATCTCTAAATTCAATTGCTTATATGCAACCCACATGCATGTGTAATTCATTTCCTGATTACACATTCTATGTCATTGAGCATATTCAATGATATCATGATACACAGGGCTTTGTCATTCCAAATTTCTTATTGATTTTATTGAAGTCTACTAGCATGGGTTTTTATTTTTAGAGGGCTAGGTAGTGGAAAATACCCATTCTTCAAGAGAGACCTAATAAAGTCTCCAATTTGTCCCATCTTGATCACTTTAGGTCTAGACACAGACTGCACCTTGTAAGAATAGTGCTAGCCTTGTTTACAAATTGCTTCACAGAATATGGAACCAAAGAATCCCCACAAGAACATTGTCCTTGTTTGAAAATGATGGATTTCGATTTGCATCTCTCACAAGAATTTGTCTTTGCAACAATCTTGGAGATAAACTTGGTTGCATGTGGCAATCAACACATACATCGAAGGTTTTAGGGACAACATCTAATAGTTATAGATGGACATGTTTAATAATCCAAATGCAATTGCCACCTTCTCAATGTTTAATCCAAAAGGAAATCAATTGACAGATCTACCAAATTATCCACATCAGTAATAGAATCTGGACAAATATCCTGCATGCCTTCTTACCAGACAATCTCTCCAATAATGCATAAATGGTTTTGGGGTTTGTAACTTTGGATGTAAGGTATAATGCTTTCTCCTACACAAAGCTTTGACATGACAAGCCTTCATGGGTGCAGTAGGTTTACTTGCAAGGAAATGCTACATAAGAAAATCTTTTTGAAACTATAAGCTTTCATGGCAAATTTATGCTTACCAATGAACCACAACTCTTTGAAATGTTTTTTTGACCAAATATTTTCATATGTTTGATTAGAAGAACAACTCGCACAATTACATTGATAAATCATCTCATAATTATGCTTTGATGGTTTTCCAGGGCCTACTCAAAAATCCCAATTTATGTTCTTAAGACTTCATTTCACCAAGTCTGGAAAAGGTCTATCCAAACCTCGGGTTTGGATTTAGCATTTTGAATGTTAAAGTTATAGAGTTTATTCCTTCAAGATATACCATGTTCTGAGCATTAAGAAAACACAAATGCATACACTAATGAGATCACTATGTCTTACATGCAATAAGATCCAAGGCTTTGGTCACTTAAAAAAATTTACCCATCCCTCATCAAATCTAATCTGACAAACGCCATCTCATGAGGTGATACTAAACACAAGCGAAGGTTACATGCACTCAGATGGTGTTCACTTACTTGCAAAGAGTTTGATCCACAAAAAATCCATTTAATGTTGAGTATCCTGCAATCATGTTGAATTCCACTAAGATAGTGCATACATATTTTCTTTCATAGTTTGTCTATTAATAGTTTGCTTGCCTGTGCATGCTTCCACATTTGGCATACATATCTACCAGGGCATTTTCAACATCTTATAACATTTCTAAAATTCCCTTTTCCATTATGCTTGCAACCCTGGATTCCATACGTTATGTTCTAAAGCTCCTATATTTAGACATAAGGATATGGAGGACACTAACAAAGGTTGATAGAGTTTGGATTTACTACTAGACAATTGCATTTCAATGCCTCTTCAAAACTATTTCAACCTATAGAACCCATTTTGTGCATATCCTGCAATCTACTTGCAGGTCCATGAAATCTACATGAATCTTGTGAAGAGCATTTAATCGAACACTCACCATCTTAGCTAATGCTCACACATTTCAAATGCAACCAATCTGATCAGCACATGCCACTCGGATAATGTTTTAGGGTGTTAAAAATCTCACTTTGATAAAAACATGCTTTGATAGGATGTTCAACCCTGTATTAAGGTTCCCATTGGCGAGGTTAACATTGGGAGGATCATCGGCAAATCGTTTCGAAAATCTGGCTTACACCATTTCACTAGTAAAGTTAACACGCGCCTTTTCTCAAAAACTTCATGCATAGCCTTTTGCAAGTATGCCAATTCATGAATCGAATCAATCATGGCATTAAAATCTCTTACTGTAAATTTTCTGCAATTATCAAACTCGTTCACTTGTATGCACATAGGTAAGAATTCACACCACTGCATACATTTCTACCATATTCTCTTGCAATACCAACATTGATGAAAAATTCATCAATTAAATTTTTGGTGAAAATTCCTATATGTCCCAGAGTCAAACTCATCAATTTTGGCAGTGGACTTGTCAAGTAAGACATTCTTACCAAATGCTCAGCGCTTGAATGTAACCATTTGATTTCAATAAATGTTCAAGACATTCTACTACATTGAGTTGCATTTGGACTTCCTCCAGTGTCCAAATTTCATAGCATGGGATTACATGTACTTTTGTGAATACAAATTTTTGGGTATTTTATGAATTGAGTGATAGGTCTCGGCTTCCCCCATACTCATTTGCATTAACCATTTTCATGATCATACCATTTTACAATGACTTAGTTTGTAACCACTACATTTAATTTGAAAGAAATCTTGTAATTGTTTGTTTGATATTACATAAGAAACCCTCTATATTATTGTGTAACCCCTTTGTTAATGGAAATTTTAAGCTATGGATATTCTATTTCCTTTAAACGCATGTTTATAGGTGAAAGTATTTTTTTTTTAATCATAATTGTAGCGTTTCTTCAATCGAAATCGAAAGTGAAATCATATTATATGCCATTTTATATTAAGCGTTGGAAATACCTATATTTATTAGGTAATTTAAATGATACGTCAAATTACGTAGTCATCGTTTTAGTCACCTGAAAATTTTTTATTTACATTTATTTTATTATAATTTAGTAATTACATCTAATGAAGCACTACATAACTAAATGGAAAGACGAAGTGGATATTGACAAAGAATAACAAAGCCCATGTGGAACATGATTTTAGACGAAGGGAAAACTTTGACTCGACTTTCTTCATCCAAATAAATAATGTAATACTTGAACAATCATTAAAAATGCAATATCATCCATCTTTAAACCAAGAAATTATCAAGCCCTATATCCATGTCCTTCACAAAACGGTCATACACAACAATTTAACACAGACACAGTTGCCAAAATTAATTTCTCAATATAAGGCACAGCAATACTAATGTTTAAATTTCATATGATATTGACCAACTTAGATGTTGGACTTTCACTCACGATCAAAATGCTAAATACTTTATCGTTTAAGAATTTTCTTGGTTACTAGGGTTTAAAACTAGCAATCGCATGTGTTTCATGAGATGTGAACGCCGAACGGTATATGTTATTTGATTTAGAGGTATAGTTATTACTTTTGTACTTGATGTTGATAAGGGGTTGAGTGATGTTGTAATTGTAGAAATATAGTTGATCCACTTAATTTGAAGGTTGTTTATACATTTCAAACTTGTTATAAATTCGTACATGATTACATGTGATACCGTTTTCGATAGTTAATTAATTTTATAGTTGATGTTGTTAGTTGTGCATCGGTTGTTCAGTTGGTGTTTTGTTGGAGAAACATTTATTATACAATTGATAATGTGTGTGATTGATAGTTGTAGTGTAGGACTTTAGTTGAAACATTACATTGAAATGTTGTATGTGTACATTTAATTATGTTATAGATTCGTACATTTAAAGTTGCATATCATATTTGGAAACATCAAATAAATGAAGGTATACGTACACATAATGAGACATGTATACATTTGCAGTATTTATATCATGAATGGTAGCCTTTAGTGGGCAATTTTAGTTTCAATAAACATGATTACATTTGATACCCCTTGAACGATATTGCCGCTTTGGATAGAAGAAGTGTTGAGTATAGTAGTATTGGAGGTGCTATCAAAGCAGAGGGTAGTATTTACGATGGGTTGAGTGATAGTAGTCTTGCTTCCTCCTTTCTTCTTGCTCCAAGTGCTGGTACGTGCGCCATATTTGAGTATCTCTCGAATGAAAAAGCAGGTGAAATGCACAGATTTGCAAGCGAGGGAACTCTGGAGAAAGCTGTGAATGTCAGACCCTGCCTTTCAGTGGTTCCAATGTCGACGGTTGCTCTGTGCAAAGTAAGTCCCTGCGACTTGTGGATAGTTAATCCCCAGGCCATTTTAATCGGCAATTGTCTTCGATTCCCTCTCGAAATAGGGGGTATGGGAATATGTAACGGGTTGGAGGGATCCCAACATGGGCCGTTGTATCTATCAAATTTTACAACAACAAATAAAGGTAATGTTGGTGGTTGCATTGATGCGTCGTAGACAATGTTGGTGATTGTTCTTGTGGCACCATTCACGAGGCCTGCATCAACCCATAGATTTGCAATAAGCATGATTTTTTGTTGTTTGCACAACAGAACTTTGTGTTCCAACTGATCATCATCAGGATTTCCTAGTCTAGTCCGCCTGTTACTTTCAGCAATGGATTGGGCGATCAGAACGTTCAATGCCTTCAACATCTGTAGGTTGTGGCATGTCCACTTGATCGTTTTTTGCAAACAAATGTGGTGCATCCTTAAAAATGTTGAGCTCCTGCTAAGTTAAGTGTGTGTCTGTATGAGACATCAAGAGTTCCTAATCCTCAATTAGAGGGGTTGAATCTCGCATGTGGAGCAGTAAATTCCGAAATGAAACCTGTGCATTGGTTGTTCCTTGTTGCCGAAATATTGTTTGCAATGTAATGGATGACTGAAATCCCTTCCAAAGGGTTGCTCCGTAGGAATTACTTGCGTAAAGAGGACTGTCCAAAACCGGCGGTAATTGCCCGAGGTCAACGAGGAAGATGACTGATCTGTTCCCAAATTCAGATGTTCTTGAGTGTGGGAAAGCTTCGCGGAGCCTACTGTCAATTTTGCTTAGCAACTTTGGCCCAATGAAACTCATTTCATCAATAAGAACATATTCTATATGTTTCAGCGATTCTTGAAAAGATGATAATGCACTACCTTCAAGGGGTTTTAGTTCTTTGATTGGAATATGCATGGCTGTGTGGATTGTGGATGCGGAGATGTTGCATGCTGAAACACCGGTACGGGCGAGCACAAGTAGAGGAGAGGGAGATATGGTTGATGCTGTGAATGAATTCCCGATTTTATTTATCAGAAATGATTTTCCTGTGCTAGTCGTTCCTTGAATTATCAATCTTAGTGGAGGTAGAAGGGTTTTGTTTTCTGAATGGTGTAGTATGGTATCAAGAGCTATTTGTTGTTTTGCAGACAAAGGAAGTGTGGAAGATGGTGGTGTGGCATGTATGTTGTTGTTAATTGTGTCTGCCTTCCCTCTCTCGATGAATGATGAACCAGTTATCTACAAATTATGGGGAACGTCATATATGGTCCAATTATTGTGTATGTCGAAATCTCGTTTCCCCAACATTTCAAGCCTGTCTAGACCCGTGTTGTTTCCGGGGAGAAGTTGTGCAAAAGCCTGCCATTCTTGCAATGGTTCTTGTTGAATACTGCATTCGGGCTCATAGTCAGAACTAACATCTGTAGCAAGTCTTGTGTCTGTAGTAGTGCGTAGAACATGCCACGGTCTTTGGTTATGCTTGTACATGTCGCAAGTGCCATTGATGTCATGTGGGGTTGAGCCAAATTCATATACAATATTTTTGAAAGGCGTGTATAATAGGAGTTCTGACCAACAGAAAAGGTCATATGACGTTGATTCTTGAGCAGGGACATCCACAAATCTCGGGTGGACCCGAACGATTGCTTCTGTCGATCGCTTTTTCCATTTATCACCTTTACGGTTCTTGTTGTAGCTCCAATCTCAAGCAACTTGAATAAGTGGTAGGTGTTCCATGGTTGTTGGACAAACTTTATATGCATCTAAGAAAGCGGTTGTTTATTGTGCATTAGTGTCACTTTCAACGACATGTCTCAGAATCTTTTTTCCAAAATTTAGTGATACAAATGGATGGATGCACATAACAAGTGGCAATTTTTGCAGCATGTGGCATGTTCTTGTGCACTTATGTCATGTTCAACAACGCTTTCTGTGAGCATTTTACGGATCACGATATGTGCTGGAGAATTTGCGTCTGCGTCTCTTGAAAATCTAGATAGCATTTGGTGATATGTTTCTGAACGTTGCTCAGCTTTCAAAGCATATTTTGCAATATATTTAAGAATGACATGGCGGGATAGCACCGGTTGGCAATCGACATTTGATCTCCATATGTATATCATTGTTCAATTGTGGATGTTCAATCTGTCATCGTTCCTGGAAGGGAGGTACTTAATTTTCCCATCACTTTCAATGTGCAAGGAAGAAGTAGGTTGTGTGGACTAGGGAGCGTTGTACCTGCACTGCAACTATGATTGCTTTCTACACAGACATGTCTTCTCTGAACATTTAGTGTGGCGCTGAACTCGATTAAGCAGTTCTTCAAGGTCTGCATGTGGGGAGGTGGATAGAATTTGTGTTGTATCTAGCAAGCAAGGGTCGTCTAAGAGTGACCTGCGAACAAAATCCAAGCGGTTGCAAGTCGGGCGGGGGTTCCAGGCAGACACAAACTTATCAAAGTATTGTTTTGTCGCCTCAATAATTGTTGTGTCCTCTTAGTCCATTTCGTCAACTTTTGGCGCATTCTCGAGCCACAATAAACCATGGACATGTGTGGAGCCTCCATGTTGCCATTCATACCTGCGAGGCAAGGGAACATAAATATTAGATGTGTAGTTTGGAAAAAACTTTGAAATAAGTAGATTTGATTACCTGTACCAAAAGTCTACAGCTCCAAGTTCCTTCTGCAATATTTCTTCCCGAAATATTGTGAATCTGTGATGCAGGTATGCTGATACTCAATGAGGGTTAGAGACAACGTTAAGTGTTCTCCAACGTTGTGCAGCTCGAGGATCTGTTGGGCATTCGCCAGTCATAATATTGTGGAGATCTGGCCATTTAGTATCTGCAGCACTTAGAGTGAAGAATAAGGTTGGTGTCCCCAATTGTTCCACCATATCTGAAAGCTCGCTTCTACTTTTTGCCTAGAATGAACGTGTCCCTTGAAGGCTCGATCCAAAGTGCATTAAGTTGTCTGGGAGGTTGTCTTTGGGGCATTCCAGTAGTTGTCTTCGCAGCTCTCTAATTGTCGAAGGGATTCCAGATTCGGTGTTCTGTTTCATAAAAATTGTTGTAGTGGACTGGCTTTTGTGTCGCATTATGAGGTTTAGAAGGAAGTAACGAAATATTGGGTGGGAACCAAAGTGCCCATCATGGTAACGCATCAAATGAAGAGCATATTCATGCATTAGAGCTTCTTTAATGCGGGGTTGTTGCCACATTGTTTTTCCTGTCGGAAATAAAGTTGGGAAAGCCATTGAGAACAGGCTTCCATATTGCATTCATTTATTAGCGAAAGCCCAAGCTCTGGCCATGGCATGGTAAATGGAGTGTTACCGTCATGGTTGAGCAAGAACTGTTCGATTTCCTCTTCTTCTATTCCTATATTGTGAGGTGTTGGCATGAAAGACGATGAGTGTTCATATGTTTCATCAAAGTGGGTGGGAATACCACTACCATGAGTTGTAAAGCAAGTTTGCATTTGGGGCAATTCCATTATGGTTGTGTTGAGAGAGGAGGAAACATTTGACGACTCGGATGGTAGTGAGGAAAGGGCGTCATCGTCGATTAAGACATCTTTGTAATAGGGATCGTGTTGGATTTTATATTGCAAGGCTGCACAAACATGAGATCTACTGATGTAGAAATCATAATTTTTTAAATTAGATCCTTCCCTTTGTATGAGAACTATGTCCAAATCTCCAAGGCAGCGGGGTAGGGTCTTTGCTATTGAAGTAATGTTTTGCGGGAAGCTTATGGTGTGTCCTGAGTATTTGTATTGCCCGCCACATACTTGGGTGACTTGCATGAATGGATTAACTCGTGCAATAAGCATCTCCTTGATTTGGGTTAAAGACACAAGAAGAATAGGTTGTTTTTCAGGGTCCATGTTGTTCCATGAAGAGAAGCGATGGCCTTGTTTTTCGCTTTTGCATCTGTTACAGGAGGGAAAGCCTTCAAAGGAAATTGTTTTAAATCCATGGGCAATTTTCCAAGCAGATTGAGCAAGTTTGAATGGTCGCCAGCAAATCTATTCTTTTGTGAAACTGACGTTGGGCTTCAATAGTCATCATCGAGGGCAAGAATATGGGAAATCTATGGGTATTGGAAGGGGTGGGGTGTTATGTTTGAGTCGTTTGTGGATTGCAAGGTGGAAAGCATTCATAAGGAGAGGAGAAACTATTTGTATATGTGTGATGAACTGAAGAAAGGCTGGTACTTGAGACAGTTTCATGTCGCATCCCAGACATTTGGGGGAAAGTGACAGTTGTTAGCAAAGATGGGTCCGTATGGAAGGAAGTGATATGCTCTTGAAATTTTGTTTCCATGGAAGTTATATGTGGAATGTTGGTTGGCAATTCTTCAGTAGTTGTATTTGATGGCAAGATTGGAATGTTCGGGGATCGTAGGTTGTTGGTCGTTGTAAGTTGAAAGATATTAGAGATTTTCATTGTTCTATGCTCTAATTTACGACGTCGTTGCTCAGCAGTTATGTGTACTTTATTTTTTGCATAGTTCTCTCTTCATTGGGCTCGTTTTGCAGGAGTCGACGTGATTACGAAGTCACAAGATTATGGAGTACCACCTGTTGGATAAAGATCATGCGGATTAGCAAGGAACGATACATAGTTTGATGACATACAAATGCAGAAATAAGTCAAAATGTAAAACTAAATTCAATTGTACTTCATGTGGAGTTCCAATGGGAAATACGCATAAGAGGTAACAATTTGAGTATCGAGAAACTGCCTTTTTTATTAAGGAAAAGAGTATTAGATTTATAGAAACATACAATGTGTTCACATACTACAGAAGGATGTAAATACGTACATAACAAAAGTGCATGTATTTTATATTTATTTTCTTAAAAGTACTAACAATCCGCATAATAGTAGGAGACAATAGTATGTCAGTGTATAATGGAATACAACAGTTTTATTTTGAAGTAGGGAAAAAAGCGAAACATAGATATGAAATAAGAAACATAGCAGTGATAGTTCAAAGTATAGAATGGGATGAGTGAGGGTGTAATGTTTGAAGGGACGGGTGGGTTGGAAATCCTTGCGTAAAGGTTATGGAGGAGTTGCACTATTTTCCGCTTTCTTTGAACTGAGGATGACACATTTCAATATGTGGTTTCCGCAATATGTCTCTTTTTTCAGTGAAAGTGTGAAGCAGTATTCATTGCCGATGACATTACTTATAATTTCACTAGTCGCATCTTCGTCTATAGACAATATATGGAGGTCGTTAGTTGCAACACCCATGATTAACTCAATTGTCTTATCAAAAGCAATAACTAATTAAAGTTCCCCTGTTGGGTCCTTTAGATCGATCCTCAGTGCATATCTATAATCATAGTTCTGAACTTGTACGTTGCAACTCGAGCAGAGCCATGAACCATTACCATTCTCTCTCACCTTTTTCCTGCATTTTTTTCACCTTTTTGAAGAGGACATGTCTTGTAAAAAAATTTGTCCATGTCGATATTTGTGATTTCTATAGGAACCATGGCCCATTCATTTATCTTTGTGTTCCCCATATGTAGTACCTCCGAAATCATTGTTACAGAGGTCAAACTCTTTGAAGGGCCCATAAATTGGCTTGCCATAGAGGGTGCCGGAAGGCAATAGTCATCAGAATCTACCCAGTTATGAAGTGTATTGGTTTCTGAAATTAGAGGGTTGACGTAACATTTGGTACTTGAAACAATGTCGATTGAGTTCCCATTGAAACTAGAGACGCAAGCAGCTTTCAAGGCAAGGACCGGAAGTGGCAGCATAGAAAGCATGTCTTCAAGTTCATTGCTTATATCATCTAAGTGTTGTCCCCACAATGTGGCACTTACACTGAATCCCGACATGTCCTTTAATTACAGTGTTCTTCTCTTTGTTTCAGACTTGTCATACCGACGAATTGTTGAGCATGGTGACATCGTAACAACAATGCCAATCAAATCAACTATAGAACCTTTAGCACTTGCAGGTAAGTCCTTGATTTTGGTGAAGTGAAAGTGATGGGAAGGTATTGTATCCTCATTTGCTATGAGTGGAGATATGGTTGAGGAAGGTTGCAAGAAAATCTCCAAAGCATTGTTCAAATGGTTGTAACATAGCTTTGCATCAACAATCCTCCCATTGGAAATTGTATATAGCTTCCCATTCTCAATCTGCTCATAGAATGCTTCCACGGCCTCGTTGAAACAGGTGATGTGGATTTCCCCTCCTTCCTGATCAACAAAATCAAACCCAAACACGCATCCATTTCCCCTTGCATTGTGATATTGGCGAAGGGTTGTTTTTGCTAGGGCACGACCCTCTATAGACCACATGTGCATAGATGTATTCAAAGCACTTATTTTAGTTGGTGTTCTCGCAAAATATTTGTTAACCCGATTTGCACTTACATCTGTTTGTGGCACTGAATGTGTTTGAGAGAATTTGTTGGTAGCCGGATTGGAGCATCGATTATCGAATGTGTTTCGACAACAACATCCATTTCAATGATAAGAACGGTGCTGCAATGGAAAAGAAAAATAGGATAGAATTAGAACTATGCAACGGATGGAAAAAACAAACAGAAATAAATTTTAATTAATATAGGGAGTTTATGTACATTGGTAATTGAGCAAGAAATGAAGCTTATAGCTCACTTTTGATCATTCTAACGAGGGATTTGTGTAAGCACACGATGGAGCCTTCTTGTATTGATTTGTCGGTTAAACGACTTGCAAATTTGGAGGGCAGAAGTGTTGTCTGAAAATGTATCCCATCTGAAAGGTCAACACGATGTTGGGCTCCCGTGTTGAGAATGGACCTTAGAGAGTTCAAGTGCAGTATCTAAAATGTGGGGTCAACATTGGAACCGCCCTCAATCAATTGAGAAATGCCTTCGTGTGTCAAAGTTATTTCCATGGCAACTAAAAGATGCTCAAGATTGTGGGAATTCTGCAAATATATGGTGGAAAATGTAAACTTGTAGGGCAGTCAATCATGAAATGAAGGATTTGTTCAAGAAATCATGCATTTGTAAAGAATGAAAACCTTTAAAGTTGGTTTCCTTATTATTTTATATTTTCTAAAAAGTGCAAACATGAAGTCTAACCCTTTAACAATTCAATATGCAAAAAAGTGATATAATGTACAAAGCTTTGGTTGAAAACAACTAAAATTTGTATGGTTGTTTCTCGGCATTTTAAAACTATATGTATTTGTGTGCAAATATTATGAAGAACACATTAAAAATGTGTCGTTGGTTTACATAAAGAAGCTAGCAATTGTATAAAGGAAAGATATAATGAAGAACACATTAAAAATGTGTTGTTGTTGTTTGTTGAAAAGTTAGATTATGTGCTCCATATGTTCCGCCGCAATATATACATGCATTTATTTGAAATGAATTACAACTCATTATGTTAAGCAAATAGAATAGAAAACAATAAGAACAATATGCACACTTGAAGTGAAAAAACTATAGGTATTTGTATGGAGACACAATGATAAAGAAATTAGGAAAGCATAGTTGTTGGATAACAAAAAATGAATATGTGTTTGATAAGGTTGATTCTCTGTTGAATATATACTGCCACAATACATACATGGAATATTTGGAACAAGTTACAGTTTATTTCAAAAACACTTATAAACAAACACTTATAAACTAACCACTACAAGCTATTTTTTAAAATCAAATTTCTTGTTTTTTGCTTGTGCAATTTTCTTTGCACGTTTCTTGTAGTTTTGTCCAGTTGCAAATGCCTCGATTGGAATTCCCATTCTCCTCAATTTGTGGGGTGGTTCATATTTCAGTGCATCTTTGTTCGAATCATAAATCAAGCAAAAGCCTCGTGAACGATCTCCAATCATTCAGATTTTGGAGAGAAAAATTGGGAATGTTGGCATCAGGTGGAGGCGCTCTCTAATCATTTCGGCTATCATTGTTTTAGGTGGTTTCGGTTGCCTACAATGCAAAACATTAACAAAACATTGAATACACTTAAACTTTTCCTCCCTCTGCAAGCGAGGCGTAGTTAATGTCAATCTTGTTGTGGGGAGGGGAATTGTGTTTCTAGTCTGCATCATATTAAACTGGAGAGGGAAAATAAGTATGTTAGTCCACCAAGATGTTCTTAGGTATGACAGGCAGCTTTAAAAGCCTTGTCGTTGATCAGTCTAACGTCCAACTTGGGACACTTCGAAATGGCCTCATTGGGGAACGAGCCCCTCAGCACATAACGAATCATGTCATTGACGAAGGCACGTGCCCCCACATGTCACTTCGGAAAAAGGATTGGAGTCTAAATATAAATGTAACAATCAAAAGAAAATAACATGAAAGCACTCTGCAATAATTTTTTAAACCATAGCATGCAATAAACAAAACAAATGAATAAATACTTGAATCAATATTGAAACCCACCTCAAGTTTGTTTAGAGACGACGCTCTTCTTTACCGCGGGAGAATGAAAATTACAAATACCCTACAAAAAAGTGAAAAAAGAAGTTAATAAAACTAAATATATCTACATTTATTTAATTAGTTACAACAAAACCAAAAAGATTATAAAGAGTTATTAAAAACTGTATATTAGTAGAGGCCATGTCAGTGCTTTGTAAATGATGAGGGAATTGCAAAAATAAGGTAATACTTCAAACATATATTCTTGTTGTATGTTTTGTATCAAGCCTAGAAAAGAAGAGGACCACACCCAAGGGCAGGAAAGGCATGCTTTTATATAATTTGCTTCAGATATCTTACAACAAAATAGATATGGATGCACTACGAACAAATAATTCAACTACAGTATCAGACATAAATGCCTTTGGCAAAAGTCTCCGGATGTATCATCAAGCACAGGGGCAAGGAAGCATTGGATAAATTTACATAGAGAGTGTTTCCATTGAAACCAATAAACTGCATTACCAGCGTTACAAGAAAACTATATTACAACCAGAAAAGGAGGAAAATTTTCTGAACTACTCAAAATTCAGCTTGCATCAACTTTTGCGGTTGAACAAAATTGTAATGTAGGCACAATTAGTTTGAGATAGCAGGTTGTGTCCTTATCGTCATAGTTTATTCCTCCCCTTAAATATGCATTACCTTATCTTACATTGACATCAAATTCTCAACCTATGTTTTTCATAGTTGGCAGTTCTGACAATCCTAGTCTCTCGCTGGAAGGGTTCATTGTCAAATCATTACTGCGCTTTGTTCTTTAATGATGCTCACAGGTATACTGAAACATGTTCATGCAGTTTCCATATGGTCCTATAGGTAATGCTCTAAAAAAGTTAATAGTATGAATATCAAAATATATAAAGAACTTTTTTAATCATCCTGGTTGCAGCTACACCATGTCCAGGGTTCCATTTGGGCAATTGTGAGGCCTTTTGGCATGTGTAAAAGATTGATGCCAGGTGCAAGTCATAGGCAGATTTTGTAGGAAGGGTTATTTTTCTTAAATTGTCTTGATCATAAGGAAAAAAGATGTCTATATGGACTGAAATTCAAATGAGATGTAAAACGAATTAAACTTGTCAACATGTATGCTAATGGTGCTACTACCTTATGAAACACACACACATGCACATGTATAAATAATGGTTTTAACTTACAACAACAAATAAATAGATGAATAATTCAAATTCGTGGTAGTATTTCTCACCAAATCCCTATTTACTTTAGGTTTTTAACAAGGAAATAGTAACACTTTCTGAATTGGTTAAACTTGAGAGTTTCAAAGAAAAATGTTGGGTTTAATTTCTAGCCTTTGCCTGATCAATTTGAAGCTTTAGATAGCAAAAGAAGAATTTGAGAAAATTGATTACTTCAGATTTGATAAATAATAGTTTCTTATCCCTTCAAAAAAGTTGGCTAAATATGTTGAGCAATCAATCTTGCTGGAAACACACAATATATTGTTGGGAGAAAACAAAGCAGTGAAATCCATTACAAACATGGGTAGATTTTATTATTCCATACCAAACAAAGCAGAAACTGTGATTACAAGAACTTGACAGGGTTGTGAGACAATCCCAAGGGAAACCTATGAAACAAATTTGTACGGTAATCAACAGCTTTGCATAAAGCTTAGGGTCCCAGGATTCCTACACCAAACTCAAACCTCAGTGCAACAAATAGCCTAAACCATCATACCTATGCTGACATTTTCAACTACATGCAAACATGGAGGTCTCATCCGAAGCATAGACAAGAGATCACCTAGGTCCTCATAATGAGAAAGTACTGCAAGGTAGTAGTAAGCACATGCAGTTAGCTTCATCAAACCCTAACTTTCACAGCATTCACATATAGAATAAAATAACTACAACATTATTGATATACCACACACATTTAATCGCACCCACAACTATGCATACAAACATCAAGTGATACAACATACACTACACACAAGCATTCTCAACAACTATCACTACACAAAAGCATGCTTTCATGCATATTACTCAACAACTTTGATTACAACATCATGTATCATATATGCTACTATTTATATGTTGGTATTTGTAATCATTCTGGGTGTTTAACATGATATTAATGCTAATGATTGGTTTTGCAGCCTTTCAGATGTTATGTGGAAATTGGGCGAATTGCCCTTATCAACTATGGCCCGCAATATGGAAAGCTTGTTGTGATTGTGGATATTGTTGACCAGAATCGGGTATTATCTTTGTTTGTAAAACAACCAACCCAATTTTTTATTATCACTTGAGATTCTGAGATTATTATAGTTCTCAGGAAATGTAAAGAAACATGTATTCATTTATAATATTTTTCCATGAGATTGCACACTTTCCCAACAATTTAATATATTTATTGCTCTGATATTCGTTACTACATCACACCAACTGGATGAACCGAGCCCTCAATTTAGGATGCTAAATATTTTGTCTACTCTCTTTCTTTTGGAAGATTATGCCAAAAACCTTCTCTAATTTACATATGTACAGATATGAATGATACATTAAAAACAGTTGAGCTTTAACTCTGAAATAACATTATGTCATGAATCCATATCACTCAAGTCTGGCCAAACCAATCAATATGTTTTTCTCGTGTTTCAAGAGTCGAGCCTTTCATTTTTCTACAGCATATTTGTAGAAGCCCTGAAAGCGGTCCAGACAATTAAATTACCACAACCTTTCAAGAAAAGTAAATTAAATTCCATATTTTCACATGTAAAAACAATGATCAATGTGCTGATATAAAATAACACAGGGAACATCATTCATTAGATTTTATTAATGAAATGCTGCAACATCCACCTACTCCATAGCTGTGGAAGACTTTCCATATAATTAAAAAGATTCCCTAATAGTCGATTTTGAAGGCATCACTCTATAAAAATCATCATAAGGAACTGTCTTGGGAACAAACAAAAAATACAATGCAAAACAAACAATTCCAAGCCATAAAAGTTATTACAAAAACAATGGATTTTATCTCAAGCAAAAGAAAATTCCTGCAAGAAGCACAAAAATTCAAAGGATACATTTTGGACCTTTCTTCAAACTCCTTGTTAGGTACAGTACCAGTATCTCTCAAAAACCTGAAGTGCTTCACCATGTAAATTTATCTTTCAACAATCTTACATGACATGTCCTCTCTGAAGTAAATAGTGAGGTATCTAGTTTACTTGATCCTTGAAAATGGGGAATGATGACATACATTGGCTAATCTCAGAGGTATATTAAGAGGTTCCACAAGTTCAGAAGATAATATACATCATCTTAGATGATCCTAAATCTCCAAGAAGGAGATCATGCATTTGTGAAAATGTTATGGGATCTAAAGTTGTGCAGAGATATTAATACCAAATTTAGTTGGTTCAGTGTGCTAATCGCATTCTATAGGTATTTTCTCTTAATGCTTGATCAGACAACCCAAGACAGACCATTGTGTATTTTCTATTTTGATCTTGATTTCCTTTCCCTTGAGATTATTGATTGTACTGATTAGCTTGTTCAAAAGATTTGAGCTGTACTTTTTAGCACTTCACATATCTCACTAGTTTTGATGGCAAATGTCAAGTGCCAAGGAAATGTTTCAAAGGTGCATGGGAAGTTTTAGCATTGTCAAAAATGGTCAGGATTTCACTTAACAATCTTCAAATGGCTGCAAAATTTATTGCAAGGAAAAAAATCTATCTATCATTGTATATTAGGGACGGTTGTCTGATTATGGCCTTAGCTTCACAAGTGACTGAAAAAAATCTTAGTCTCGCTTTTGTAATCATCCAGCTGAATGTCTATTATGGAACAATTAACTGATCTCATACATGAATTCCATCACAGCATGACTTGCATCACCACTGGACTTTGCAATACAGTAGTACATCGATGACATAATGAGAATCACAGAAAATCTAAATGAGAAATATATATTGGCTATGGTGCTACAAGCACTGTTTATAAATGTGTTCTAAAGATTTGTAAGCCAATTGTTGTAAAGAGACTCTACAGTCACCACACACAAAGCTTGCGTGAATTTAAAACTGAACTGGAAACAGTTGGAAGCATCAAGCATCGGGATCTTGGGAGTCTGCATGGATATTTGCTTTCTCCACATGGAAATCTGTTGTTTTATGATTACATGGTAAAAGGAAGTCTGTGGGACATCCCACATGGTGATTAAAATTATTATGTTATGAGAAGTCATTAGCACATCACTGAGACTGACATCCACACTGCTTTGGGGATTATTGTCAGGCCTAGCTGGCTTTTTCTTAATCACATTCGGTTATCACAAAGCATAGCTACCTGATTTCGCCCTTGGGGATTGCAAAAATTTGGAACTTCTTGACCTGTCTCACAATAGACTAAAGGGAAAGATACCATGGCAGGTAGCCAGTCTTTCCAACTTGCATTTCTATTTCAATTTGTCATGAAATTTATTAGAAGGCCCCTTGCCTACAGAGATGAGTAAATTGGTCATGGTATTAACTAATAAACGTCTCTGCTAATCATTTGAGTGGGTTAATTCCAGCAGCAATAGGGAGTTGTGAATGGATTGTATGAAGTCATATTCTCATTCTTGATTCCCGAACCACTTTTCAAGTTTGCTTCACCATTAGCATCAGCCAGAGAAATGGATTCTTTTGGAAACAATGCAACCACGGCCACAGGATTGGGATTCAATATTGGAACTATAGAGTTCGTCAATAAAGTTCCTTCACTGAAAGACTACTGAGATGGAATTAAGTCCATACTTCTAGGTGGTATTCTACCAGGGCACTCGCAACTACAACATCTGACAAAAGTTTTCTTACTATTATGCTTTTATGGATGGCCATACCCTTTTCCAAAGCTCCCATTTTGACACAGGCTGGGAGGATGCTGCCAAAGGTGAACTGATCAGGTTGGACACCTGCCAAGTGCATTTGATTAAAAGTTTCTGAAGCCCTTTCAACAAGTCCATTTTTGCTAATACCAAATTTAGTTGGTTCAGTGTGCTAATTGCATTCTACAGGTATGTAAGTTGTTTATAAAAATGTTCAAAAGAATTGTAAGCCAATTGTTGTAAAGAGTCTGAACAGACACTATACACAAAGCTTGCGTGTATTTGAAAGTTTGAAACTGACCTTTTCATATCAATAAAGGATTTGATGAGGTAATCCATATACTGTGGCTGAAGATGTTCAACATGCTGCAGAAACTGCTTTCATAGCATGAAGATGAATGTAAGAATAAAGGTTAAGAAATGGAAGAAGAGGAACTGGGAAAATTTTCTTTTCCTGCAGACATTAGTACTTATTTTGATTTGATGATTATGACCAAACTTTATAAATTCATAATACTTGGGAAGAAATTTGGTTGAGCCGGGCAAGCAATGTGGGGAAGAATGTAAAGGTGGGAAAGGAAAGTTATTTTAGAGTGATGGAAAACAAGAATGCCACATGAGCATAGTCTGTTTAACACTTTCCCAAAAGCCCTGTTGGCAGCAACAATCAAACTGAATGAGGTTCATGTGAACATGGATTGCCAAGAAAGTTCCATTGTTGACATAGTAGATTGCAGTGAAATTACAGCAATGGAGCTGATAGACAATATAATGTTTTCTGTTGTACATCATGATTTGAGTGTTTGTTGTGTGGGAAACAGTGTGCAACAACGGCTGGATCGCTCCTCAAGAGGGATGCGAACAGGGTGCTGTAACCGTCTGCATCATATTTCTGAGTCTCTCCTCTCAACCTTATTTTCATTTCTACAAACTATTACCACTTTTAAAACAGAAACAATAAAGTACAGCAAACAAGATCATATGTAAATAGGATATCATACATGATTTATGCAGCAATCTAAATTCACATAATTGTTGAGAACACTGTGAGACCTCCGAGTTACTGTCCAGACATACCCCCCGGGCCCCAACTGAAACTTACATAACATTTTCCAACTCTTAAAACTGTATCAGTTTTCAGGGGAATATCAACCAAGGTCCAAAACATGCTAAATGTACAATTGAAACTTAACAACAGACAACCAGAGCTAATCTCTGATACAAGCAATCTCATAAATCAATAAATAAAAACCCAAAACAACCAAGTAAAACACTGCTCAACAATTTCAAAGTTATGAAATAGAAACCATACCATGATACCAGTATCCTTGACACACAATAGCTATGGACAATTAGATATATACTAAACCCTAAACCCTAATATTTTTTTTAACAGAATTTACATACCAAACAACGCTATGTCTTGAAATAGATCTCCTTCAGGTTCTTAGCAGTTGCCTCGTCCACGTGGTACTGAAATACATCAAGTTGGTCTCAGGGAACACAATCAATACATTATTATATGCAATAGAGGCAGAGAACAGATTTCACACAAGATTATTTGGAAGCTTATATGCTGTTAAAAAGAGCCAGAAACAAACAGAAGAAGGCAATGTTATTGTATTTAAAGAAAATTCAGCATGTCCAAATAAACCAATCGAAAAAACAGCAGTTAAAAATAGGATGTTAAAAATAGAAACGAAAAACCCACCGTAAAAAATTGCATGCAAAAGTGAAAACGACGTGCAAACAGCTGTCAAATTTAATCCCATTGGAAAAATGTCTAAAAGGCTGTCAAATTTAGCATCGCAGCAGAAATGTCCGGAGGTCCTCTACCATAGGGGGAACGCCTTCGGCGTAACGAGCAATTGTATGTGATATGTACAATGAAAATGCCGAGGGGGATGGAGAGGTTGGGCTATGAAGAAATGCTTTTACGGAGGAGAAGTGTATTGTGTTCCAATGTATCCTCTCTCTATTCATGTAAGTAATTTGTGCTTTAAGGGGACAAACTAAAAAATGGAGAAAATTCAAGAGGTTTGAATTTTAAGACTGAACTGAAATGCTTGCTTCTCGGAGCATTTTGTATCCCCCGTTTTAATTTAAAAATGGAGTACTTGTAGGAAAATAGGTGATGCATGAACAATCATCAATAATTGAGACCCTCTACCAGTTGGCCATTTATGTCTGGTGAGAGAATGTTTTAGATTGGGACTACATTATTCATGTGAGTGCAATTTGAGATTAAAGTGGCCAAAATTTTAAAATGGGGGAAATTCAATAGTTTTCATGGTCGAAAACCAAACACATTGCTTTCTTCATGTAGAATTTTGTAGCCTCTCTTTTTAGTTTTAAGTTCGAGTAAATGCAGGACTAATTGCAAAAAAATAGGCGATGTGTAAACAAACATAGATAAATGAGATACAACAATGATTATGATTGGTAGATTGTATATTCCAGTCAAAATCTGTTATTTTTAATTTTTCTTTTACATCGTCAAGATTTTCAATAGACAACGTTTGATTTGTTAAAAAAGACAAAGACATCAATGGAATTACGGAAAGAAATAGTGATAATTAAATACCTACATCTATCATACCTTTTCCACATCTCAAATTATCAGACCCACATAATAGATATTATCATTGTTCCACTTTATCATCTCAATCTCACACGCATTAGTCTCATGAGTGCAATTTACACTTAAAGGGTCCAAAATAAAAATGGAGAAATTTAAATAGGTTTCAGGGTCGAAACCCAACTACAAACAACATAAGGGTTTTCAATTGGACAATGTTTAATTTGTTAGATAAGATGAACACATCAATGGAAATTTGGAAATAAGAAAGTGTGAAACCTTCATTTACTACACCTTTTCCTTGACTCAAATTTTAACACCTGAATAACATCCTCTATTTGGGTTACACTTTATCAGCGTGATCTCGCCCGCATTATTTGATTGAGTGAAATTTCTGCTTAAATGGGCTGAAATAAATAATAGGGCAAATAAAATAGGCTCCATGTTCGAAACCTAATTGAAATGCTTGTTTCTTGCACCACTTTGTAGCCCCTCTTTACAATTCTAAGTTCATGTAACTGCAGGGGAACAAATGATGTGTAAACTATCATTGATAATTGAGTTCATTGTAATCCCATATGTGTAATTTGCACTTAAAGGTGCCAAAATTAAAAAGGAAAAAAAATCAATAGGCTCCATGATCGAAATCCAACCGAAATCTTGACTTCTCGGAGCACATTGTAGTCCACCTTTATAGTCATAAGCTCGAGTAGGTGCAGGGAAATAGGTGGTGTGAAGAGAATGATGAAGCCACGAGTTTTATTTAAAGGATAGATATTATTACGCCGAAAGTGTTTACAACTTGTGTTGAGGCCATCCCCCTCTGACAATGGACAAGGCATGGACGGCGAAGATTGGCATCCTTACATGGTCGACATATTAATATTTTAATTTGATCGATGTTATGATGGCATCCAAGCTGTTAGAGCGTGTGTCATTTATGGCACACCATGGTTGGTTCAGGGAATATGGTACGATGCAGTGTTGGATGGAAGATGGTAGCTGCAACGTTGAGCTAAACTAGACGTTTCGTCAAGAACATCATTCAATTTGGTGAACCAAATATTCACCACAAAAGGAAAATGATGGTGAAAGACATGGATCTTTCCAACATTTCAAAGCCTTTTTGTATTCTTACATTTCCGTGTTGATGGAGAGAATTCTCACAAGGAGATGTCTAAGAGCATACAACTCTTTCCTGCAGCGGACAACAACATTGATGTGGGAAATAATCTGGTTTCCTGCCAACTAAATGGCATAACCAATCATTCCAGAGATGCAGCTAGGATCGGCCATTACTGAGCCACAAAAGTTTTTTTCAAAAAATATTACTTGGAACAATAAATGGGAGTAAGAGGTGGGAATTGTGATGGAATGTTGTGACCGCCTAGTTTTTATTTTCTATATTAAATTTCAATCATAACAAGTCAATCAAAATATAATTAAATCTTGACGATGTGGTGAAATTTGGGACTCTAGGGATTGTGGACATTCTAGAAACTACCGGGAGGTGAATTTTTTACATTATTCATTTTGTATTGTGTATCCAATGGGTTACTTTCTTACGCCGAAGGCGTTCATAAGTTGGATTGAGGCCTCCCCCCTCTAACAACGGACTAGACGTGGACGGTGAAGATTGGTATCCTTACATTGTCGACATTTAATATATTTTTTTGATTCAATGGTATAATGGTGTTCAAGCTGTCAAAGCGTGTGTCATTTATGGCGCACCATGGTTGGTTCATCTCATCTCTTTCGCAAACTGTAGCAACAATGGAATGAGTAGTAGTTGGTTATGGATCACTGTAGCCGTGGTGATGTTGCAACATTGTTCAACATGAACAGATGGCTAAAGAGGAAGATAATATCAAATTTGTCATGTTCGTGGCATCTCATAGCTGTAGGAGGGGGCATGTTTCTTTATAACTTCAAGAATGACAGAAAGCTTCAAGTTGTGAATCCATTAACAATGAAATCTCGTCATCTTCCTGATATAATGGTAGCAGATAAATGGCTATCAATTTTCATGAAGGGATCTGTAGCAAGCTATGTCATCGTCGGGAATTTAGTTGTGGATTCAACAGATCATCGAGTTTACTGCGTCATAGTTTTTGGCTATTTAAGTGCGTCAGGGAATCTTTTAATATACAGGTCTGCTGAAATGTCATGGAAAATTCGTAGGATCAAATTTGAAGAGGTGTTACTAGGGAAGCTTGGTTTCCATATAAAACAGTGCGCAGCCAAATTGTGTAGTCTTCAACGTGACAAGCAGAAACAATGAGCAATGGATTCCTATAATATTACTACTTTTGGTCATGTGGGCAAAATTGTATGTACTTCAAAGGAGGATGAAGGTGTTGCTCGCCTATTTGTTTTTTGCATTATAAGAAATATGAGATTGGCAACATGGAAGCCAACGATTGGTCTACAAGTAGAGATTTTATTTGAGTTAGATGAGCACTCTCAGTAGTGAAAAATGTTGTGTGCCTTTCGTAACAAGCCAATTAATTGGGTTGAGAAAAACCCTGTGCCTTTGCACAACTCCTCTGTGAAACAAAACATCCTGTGACCAGTGGTGGAGGAGAGGCAGAATTTATTTGGGTAAATACTTGATGAGGGTGATGTTTCCTATCCACTAGAGATTAAGTTGTCCAAAAATAATTTCAAAGGTTTCAACCATGAAAATACCATAGCTTTCCCCACACCTTTAAGGTTCTCACCCTATCCTTGAAACACTTTTTCATTATATTATAGACATTGTAAGAATTAAAGAGTGCCTTTAAGTATTAGAAGAGGCCAAGCACTTATTTCAAACATCATATATGTTTACGCCAAAGGCGGTCATAGTTGGGTTGAGGCATCCCCCCTCTGACAGTGGACAAGATGTGGATGGTGAAGATTGACATCCTTACATCATCGACATATAAATATTTTAATTTGATTTGACGATGGAAATGACAACGAAATGAATTTGTGGTGCAGAACATCCAATAGCAAATAAGTTATCTCTTCATCATTTTCTCCAGAAGCAAAAGGGCAAGTATCGTTGCGGCCTTCTCATCTTATTTCTTGTTTTCTAATGGAGACAAACAAATTCAATATATATTTTGTAAATCCGATGAATTTTCCCATGCAGACTTAACATATTACTTCCCTACATGACTTAATCAAAGAAAGGTTGTATATTTGTAAAATTAGGGAACGGAACAAGGGTGTTCACTTCAGAATGCGCAATGCACAGTGCCTAAGGACAAATTAAATTTTTTCCTTCTTGTTTTGGAAGATCGAGGTTGGTGGACTTGGAAATTGTATCTATTTAAACATCTTAAAAGAATTCACAAATGTTGACAAACTTAGCATTATTTCAATGTATAAATTATAATTGCGTCAAAGGCATTCACAGTTGGGTTGAGGCCTCCCCCCTCTAAAAGTGGACAAGAACGTGGACAACGAAGATTGACATAAGTACATCATCGACATATTAATATTTAAATTTGATCCGAGGGAAGGGGTTTGCCTTTAGTTACCTCGTCTAATTTTGTCCTCCTCATCGCCATTCTTTTGGAAATTTGGCATAAGACGTGCAGGTATGGATGGTTTCTTCGAGGGAATTGGCGCTCTTAGCTGAAGTCCATGCTTTTTTCCACCGCCAAAATACATCTTTTTTGTCAGTACATAGATCATTGTTTTGGGTACTTATTTAGATTTGTATTTTTAGATTAAAACATAAAACGGGAGGAAGGAAGAGATCATTGCATTTTTTTGTATTGTGGTTTCTGAAATCACAATTTCGAGCAGCTGCTCTTACATTTAAATTAAATATGAACTTTTATTAAAACCCAAAGCAGACTGATTCCCCACAACGTAGTTCGTTTAATTTAATTTCAACGAACCCTGAATCAATGGAACTTGTTGATTGTGTCCATGTACATTCGAGCTTCTTCATGGCTACTCTGGAAGAGCATGCTTCATGTGGCGTTTGTGTCCCATTTACAAATTAATCTCTCTGTTGTTACAAAATCATCCTCCAAATAATACATTCATAATCAGCTAGCAAATTCGAGGAGGATTTTGATCTTGGTTCTGGACATGTCGACCGAGGTGGCCAGGTATTTCACAACCTGATGTGCAGGGACCATAAATCTATCTTCACCCCTTCTTCAACCTACTACTCAAATCCTTGATGGGAAGGATCCTGAGGAAAACCTGGGAATCCATCATAACATAAAGGAAATTTAACACACATGCAAAGAAACTCATTAATATAAAGAAGGGAATGGACTTCATCTACAACGAAAATTCATCTTGGCATTATCCACGATGAAACCTCATTGGACGTTGTCACCTATGATTTTTTCCTCCTCGTCGCCATTATTCTGGAAACTTGATGTTAGACGCGCAAGTATGAATGGCTTCTTCAGGGAATTGGCGCTCTTAGCTAAAGTGCATGCTTTTTGTCGCCGCCTAAATTCATATAGATTGTTGTTTTGGGTACTTATTTAGATTTGTATTTTTGGATTAAAACATAGAAATGGAGGAAGGAAGGGATCATTGCATTTGACCAGTTTTTTGTATTGTGGTTTCTGAAATCACGATTTCGAGCAGCTGCTCTTACTTTCAAATTAAGTATGAACTTTTATGAAAATTCAGAGCTAGCTGGTTCCCCACAACGTAGTTTGTTTAGTTTAATTTTAATTACAACGAAAGGTGTGTTTACTGCTAGAAAGCCCGGGGGGCTCTGACAGCATTTTTTATTCCTCGTCGTTAACATCCTCGTTTGTATCAACATCCACGTACGTATCAAATTTGCCATCATCCACATCCTCGTCCAAATCAAAGAGAAATAAATTATGTAAAAGTTTCTCCATATCAAAAAGGGATGAGAATAAGATTAATGTCCCAAATAAAAATAAATTGATATAATAAACACTCCCCAATTCTTAATACTAAATCTAAAAATCTCAATAATTCGTATTTAATATAAATTATGTATTATCTATCCCAAAAATTAAAATGTTTACCCTTTAATCAAAAAATATATATTCAAACAATCAAAAAAATTCAAAAATAGCAACATTATATAAAAAAAAAATTTGTGTCGAAAGGTGTTGTCTCGGTTAGAAAGCCCGATCTCTCTCTAACATGCACAGTAAAAGAAGTGGACTTGGTTATTAGTTGTACATGGACGTTGATAAAATAAATCCTCTTCGTCCATGTGAGCGATCTAACAGTTTGTTGTTGAGTCTTTCTCTGTGGGCGAATAAAATGACGGCTTGGCCGATGACCACCAATCTGGATCAATAAGTTCACTGTTAGATAACAAAAATTGGTGAAACTCCTTCTCATGTCGAACCATGGACAAATTCTTAAGACCCTCTAAAAAGGAAAAAAACAAGGGAAGAAATTGTTTAGAAAATTATAATATAGAAGGCTATACGTATGAGCTTTGAGTTGAGTGTAGCTTATCATATATTTACTCTTCCCACAATACTCCCTTCAAGAAATAGAAACTACACGCAAAAATATGAGTAGGTAGTCAAAGCTTTTGGTGCGTTGTTGTTGAATTTGATAATGTTGTCCAAGGGAAAGTTTGGTTATCAATTAAGAAACGCTACATAGCCTTCTTCACATTCTTAAAATCTAAAGTTTAACCATAATCATATATGAGCTTTAAATCAACAACATATTGAACCCTCATTGCAAAAAAAAACGTTTCTTAACATATGTTGACTTCAACATTGAACCAAAAAATGTAAGTTTGTCTTTCAAGTATTCATTAACAACACCTTGTTTTCTAAGATATCTTCAAACTATATTGTCACGATGCCCTGCACACCATCTCCTTTCTTCATCGAACATTTGATAAAAATATGCACATGTTACATATGCTCCTCGTAAAAAAATTTGCTTCCTCAAAATGGTTCCGCCCAGTATTATCCTCTCCTAATTGCTTATCCTCCCTCTAACCCCCTCTTATGCACCCCTCTTCCTCCTTTTATGTTTTGGTCCCTTAAAATCAACCTCCTACACTGCCCCTTCAACGTTCACATAGCACATTTCACATGTGAATGCTAGTATTATGTTTTATGTAGATATTCGTGTCGTACGAATGTCCAATGAGATAAAAGTGGATAATACAAAGATAAACGAGTTATTTAGGAAGAGTTTATTTACTATGTGTGTTTACAATTTCTGCAATAGTGACCATTAGTAAGACCTACAAGTGTATGTCAAAATATCTTTCCGAAATTTTCACCTCTCAATTCTTTTTTCTAATTATAAGTAAACCGATCTAAACTAAATTTGATATTAAAAAGTGTAAGTTTCCACTATCTATCATATTGGATTTTGGGTATTTTTTGTTTTGGCCACTTTAAGCATAAATTGCACTCATGTAAATAATGTGAATGACATCAAGGCGATACAGTGTAGAAAATATACAAATTTTCTTTGGGTGGGAACAATATGAGTTGTGGGATAGGTGCGGGACATGCATGGATTTAATTCCCACCTTTTTTATTTCTGAGTTTTCGTTCATGTCTTTGCCTCATCTAGCAAATTAAATATTGTGCATTCAAAAAACTTGATGCCATAAAAAAGAAAAATCACAAAGCTCGATCAATGGAAAATCTAATAGGTTCCATGTTCAAAACCCAACTGAAATGTGTGTTTCTTGGACCACTTTGTAGCCCCCCTTTACAATTCTAAGCTCAAGTAAGTACAAGGGAACAAATTTGTGTGAACAATCATTGATATTTGAGTTCATTGTATTCACGTGCAGTATAATTTACGCTTAAATGTGCACAAATTTAAAAAATGAAAAAAAAACAATAAGTTTCATGTTTGAAACCCAACCAAATTTCTTGCTTTCTAGAACACCGTGTAGTCCCCCTTTACAGTTCCAAGCACAAGTATGTGCAGGGAAATAGGTGACATGCAAACAATCATTGATAATTGTTTGTTATGTGTTCCACTTTAGCATCTTGATCTCATCCATGTTATTCACATGAGTATAATTTGTACTTAAAAGGCCAAAATAGAAAAATCCAATAAATTTTAAAATCAAAACCCAATTGCAAAAAAACTTTGCTCATTCTACTTTTACAAGTCTATAAATCCTCACTTGTCATTCTTCCTCTAATTAACAAATATTTATAATATTAAAAAAATATCAACTAATAATTATTAAATAAAAAATGTAAATACAAATCAAATCATTTAACACTATCTTTAAATAATAAATCATACAAAATAGTAGTATACAATAAAGTTCTTAATAAAATTATAAACAAATGTAAAATAAAATAAAACTATTTTTAAATTAATAAATTAAACAAACAAAACAAACATTCAAAATCTATGGATTCCACACACACAAACATATATTAATTAATAATATTTTCGTCAGATATTTTTTATAACAAAAGAATTAAACATGCTTAAATCATGAAATTTCACCATTCCATACCTAATTACTTCTATCGTTCCAACTAATCTGTATTACTTTTACACCCGCTATAAATGTGACGGCCACATTAATTTAATGTAATTTTCAGTCAGTTTGGTAATCCCCCAAAACATTGTCGATTCAGCTGATGCATTGAAAGGGTTTATCAGAAAGATGATGTATAGTGACTTAAAACAAAGATAGTGAGGAAAATGAAATTCTTCTCGGACATCACATGTTTATGCAGTACCCTGAATTAGCTACAAGGTGTTTTAGAGATGACAATAATTATAATTTTTTGACATTTGACCAATAGAACTTAATTGACTCCTCTTACGGATATTTCCACCTTTTTGAGTAGTCTCAAGTTCACTAGCTCAATCTTACTTTCCCAATTTCCATTATTAAAATCACTTACAATTTACACACAGTTTCATAACACCTACACAAACCTCTCTCTATTCTATGTTCATCTCCGTGATGATTTCATAGTTAAACAAAACCGTCCTCTTTGGATAGTTTTGTTTACAAAATTGTCCAACATCCATGCGAATGCCATCTACCCTTCTAACAAGTAGTTTTTCAAATTGGGCGTCTTTATAGATTAGCCTACGCATAACTTTCTTGTTGGCATTAGTGGGAAATTGATTAAAGGACTCATATATAACTAAATGTCCTAGAGGCCCTAAATCCATCAAGCAACCCTAGAGAGCATTGTTTAAAAGACAACACATTTATCCTAAATCTTCCAAAAGCAATCTGTGTGTCAAATTTAGAGTACAAAGGTCAAAATTGTAGGTTGTCAAATGTCTTGTGCCAAGTGAAGGAATATTACATTGTCAAATTCATGGTTGTATATCACATATGATTTCTGGGGAACTATGTGTGGCTTGATCCCTTATCAAAATATTAGTAGATAGTGCAATAGTCAACATACATTTGGAGAATTATAGAGGTTGATCTATTGCAATAGTTCTTAGGCCATTTCACTTTGCTTTGTTGTTCAAGTGATATTTTCCATGGTTTGGAAAAAGAAGAGCCCAATTTTGTGCCACCACTTCATATGCATAGGGACATATCTAGAATCTAGAAGCTAATATAGAGGGGAACATGTACAAGAAATATTAGGCTAGTTAGAGCATCACATGTCAGATTCGTAGTTATCAAATGCTTTTTCTGGTAAAATAGATCAGGTGTACACTTTCAAACAACAAAAAATAGTTCGCAAACCCTTTTGGCAATGAAACAATCTAAGCATCCATAAAACCATCCTAGACAGGCACCTAAAGAGCCAACTTTGTTGTGTCAATTGATAACTATCTCCTAAGCTCATTTGTATCTCGTGTGATCATTGTGCTTTCATCCAAATAGCCAAAGAAAGCCATATTGTTCCTTATATGTGCCTCCTTGCAACTTTTACTAGTTTTAAATTGTCTCTATTTATCCAGTCGCTACATTTAAATTCATATTAGGACTATCTAATTCTATGTTATGAAATGTACACTTTCCCTTTAAAAAATATGCAAAATAGTTTTAAAAATTGGTCAAGTCGTATATTGTTTGAATACCAACCCTTAGTGTTTCCTTAATCCTAAAAAGATTTAATTTACTCCCCATTTTAGGGTCTAATTTTGGGATGTTTTTAGTAAATTTTTGGAAACCTTATTCCCACTTATTTGTGATTAGGTGATCATTAGACTAGCCTTTTTTAGTGTTTACATCATTATATTTCATGTCATTGAAGAGAGTTAGATCTCTCCCACATATTAGAATAAGTGTCAGGTTGAGTGGTGTTATTATTGATCATAATCATATTCATTTGATTCAACTGTGTGCTTGTTTATAAAAGAAAATGATGAATATTAAAAAGTTGTTTAATTCTTCTATTGATGCAAATGATGATAATGTAAATGAAGACAATGTCATTATTGAAAATGTAAATAACCTTGAAAATACCAATCCCAATTACTACTATGGGAAAGTAGATTCTTGAGACCTAAAATATGTAAATTTAGAGAATTTAGATAGACTTTCTAGATTTCATGTAGAACTCAAAAAATCCCATCAAGTAAATTGTCTATGGATCTTTGAAGTTACTCCAAGATTTGTAATTACTTGGAAATGTGTCGTAAAGGGATAGTAGAGGAAGAGAAGTGACATGGACACTATCAACAAATTCAGACAACTACGAAAATTGGTATTGCTCCGGTCTTCCAATATTGTCCCTGAGGAAGCTAGTGTTTGAAACTTCTATAAATCCTTCACCAATGCTTGTAATCTCAATATGGATATGTGTGTGATATTCATTCATGTATGATGATGCATGTTTGATCTCTCCTTTTTCCAAACTTTGATTATGCACACTTGATCACCAAAGACCTTAATAAGGGTTTAACATTTTAGGTTGGACTAACCTCGTCATGCCATTTTGATGGATGATTGTTTCCTATATACACTACTCCAAAGAGATCTCAAACCACATGTAGTTTTCCCACCTATATGAGTGTGTGAATTTGAAAATTCTCATATTTGGCCTAGGGACTACTTTAAGGATGCTCTTTGAAGATTTCAGATACGCTTATGGCTTTGTATAATGATCTGCGATGTATGTGATGGTGATCCAATAGTGTGAGGGGTGATTAATTACTTTAAGGATCAGTTGTGTGTATGTGTGTGTGTGCGCGCGTGTGCGTGCATGTGTGCATGTGCCTAAAACTGACAGCCAAAAACACATCGCCGGAAAAACGATGGTTCCCAACCATTGTTCACCCTAGAGTAAGATGCCTCCAGCATAAAAATGAAATGCTATGAAATCAAGCTACGTATATTCGTTCTGGAATTGGGAAAAAAATACAGAATCACATTGATGAGTTCTTTAAAAATGGTTTAATGTCTGGAAATGATGCATTGTGTCAGAACAAAATTTCATTAAGTGTGACATGACCAACTAAAACTCAATTTTGTATTGGCCACGCCCATGGACTTCTCATATTCTTCGCTTCCACTGCTAGAGTTCATGAATGGTTTATTTGTTTTTTCATCATGACAGAAACAATTCAGTTATATAAAAAACCTGAGGATCTATTGGATGGGAATGTTTGTACCATCTTCAAAGTAGTGGAAACTAACATATTTCTTACATGGAGCAGATTCACTTCTTTTCCTTCAAGAAATATAATGTCATTTATTTTTACGCTGTGAAGCATATAATTGTATGTCTCATAAAAGATGTGATCTCTTTTCTGAAACTACCTCTTTCGTGGGACTCTACAATCCATCCTTTGAAGTAATTTTCAATGTATCTTCTCCACACCAGACATGCCTAAATTGGTCAAACTTTGTGGTATCATCAATATTTGGCTTAAGATTGCATATTTTTGTCCTCAATTCTGCACCAAACAAATTATATATTATTAAATTTTTATCATTGTGAACTCATCTTCATTTTTGTGTCGAACTTAACTTTTATAGAAATAATTTTAATTTTAAATTACATAAATTTGTGTGTTGATGGAAATTTTCTAGCTACATCAAGATGTAGAACACAGCAAGCACCTACAAGCCTTACACTTGACATGGCCATTTTTTGCATTTCAGTTCTTTGTTTGCTTACATTTTTTCTATTCAGATCTATAATTGGTGAATTCTACAGTATATGACATTTTCTTTTTAGAGCAATCCAATGCCTTTAAAAAAATGAAATAAGGAACCAAAATTATTCACTTTCCATACCTTATTCTAAAAATATATCCACTTTGTTACATTCATATATGTCATTCAGTCTTTACCCCCACAAGTTTTTCCCTTCATTTCTCTCTCTATTTCCTCCTCTCTATTGGCGTGATCACTGCAACTTGGGATGGAATTGCTAGTGATATCTTCCTTCAACTCTTTCAATGCTCTAATTTTTTTGTCTTCATGGGTTGTTGACCAACAAATGTCACAGGATACGCTTTAGAGTTGTCGTACTTAATGTTGCAAGCTATGTTGCATGGATACGCCCAAGACCCCCTCGAATCCCCTTGGAAACGTATCAGATACGGATACGATATGGATATGATACAGATACGTTCCTAATACGTACAGGGTGCATCAGGATACGTATAGACGTATCTGTGACATATCCTGACATACCCCATACATATCAGGAACGTATCCAGCAGTAAATACGTTTTTTTAAAGTTCTATTTCATTTTTTTTTAACTTTTTCCTTTTCTACTCCCTAAAACTAAACCCTAAACACTAAATGAATAAAATAATACACCCTCTCCCCCACAAAAAGTTATAAAAAGCACCCACCCCTCTCATTTGAAATCACACAAACAATTTCATTGTCTTTTTGCAAGTGAATGAGCAAAGAGCCAAAGAAGAGTGTTGGGAAGAGCTTAGTGGAGCAAAGATTGGAAGGAGGTTTTGCAAAGAGCTTAGAGGAGGCAAAGATTTGAAGGAGGGGTAGCGATTGCTTTTATTGTTTGGAGTCCACCATTGCAAGGAGGAGAAGGAGAAGAAGCAATTGTTGAGACTTGAGAGGAAGAGATTGTTTTAAAATTTTAAATTTATTGTTCATTCAAGAATCAAAACTAGAAGAGTAGACTTGAGAGGAAGAGGTAGCATTTGTAATTTTGTTTAGAGGCAACCAGGATCTACAATTCTACACTACAGGTATACCGTATTTTAATTTTAATTTTATTTTTAATTCATCCTTTTGTTATATTTTTTTATGGTTATTTATTTATTTATTATGTTGCATTTTTTTTAAAGTTTATAATTTAAACACATTCTAAATTTGTGTATGCTCTCACCTCGCGCCTTTATGGCAATCTTGGTGATCAAAAACAGATTAGGATGGCATAGTTTAGGGTTATTTAATTTATTAATTGGTAAAAAATCATTTTTTAATTTTAAATGCATTGTTCAATGTTAATGTATTTGTTTTTTTATTTTTTTAGCTTCCTAAATCTGTGTATGCTCTCACCTCGCGCCTTTATGGCGATCTTGGTGATCAAAAACAGATTAGGATGACATAACTAATTAGTAATTTATTTGTGTCAAGGAAATGTGTGTTTTAATTTTTTAAACATCCTAAACTTGTGTATGCTCTCAGCTCGCACCTTTATGGTGATCTTGGTGATCAAAAACATATTAGGATGACATAACTAATTTATTTATGTTAAGGAAAAATGTTTTTAATTTTTTAAACATCCCAACTCTATATATGCTCTCACCTCGCGCCGTTATGGTGATCTTGGTGATCAAAAACATATTAGGATGGCATCAAGTTTTGCTTCAAGTGGAGTGCAAGGCCAAGTTGAAAACACATCAGTTCCTATGAAACATGATCCTAATTCCCCTCTTTGGAGACATGTGACAGTGGTAGACAACATTGTTGGTGGTGGGTGTCAGGTTTGGATATGTCATGGTTGCCAAGCTCAGTACAAATCCTCATATAGCTGAGTGAAAATCCATTTGACTAGTGTTGGAGGTGTGGGGATAAAGAGGTGCCCAAAAATATCAAATGAAAAAATGGCGGAGTACCTAAGAGAGCAAGAGAAGGTTGATAAACAAGCTGAAAGAAATAGAACTAGAATAATTCCTTCGCAAAGAAGGCCTTCATCACTAGCACCCACACCTAGACCTACTTCTCATCCTTTCATTCAAACTCAAATTCAACCATTTGATGAAGAGAGTCCACAGAGCTCACGAAAAAGGCCAAAAGGAGCATTGGAGAAAGCATTTAATATTGAAAAGAGGGAGATTGTTGATGAGGTTGTTGCTCGATGCATTTATGCATGTGGGTTTCCCTTTAATGTATTGAGATCTCCATATTGGCATCAAATGGTGAAGGGTATCAATGAAGCTCCACAAGGGTACAAATCCCCAAGTTACGAAAAAGTTCGAACCACACTCTTGGGAAAGGAAGTGGAACACATTCACAAGACTTTGCAGCCAATCAAAGACTCATGGAAGGAAACAGGGGTTTCCATCATTTCAGATGGATGGAAAGATGCTAGAAATAGACCCCTCATAAATGTTGTTGCAGTATGCCCTAAAGGGGCAATGTTCCTTAAAGCCATTAACTGTGAAGGGGAAGTCAAGGATGCACAATTTATTGCTGACATTTTAATAGAGGCAATTGAGCTGGTGGGCCCCCATAATGTTGTCCAAGTCATCACGGACAATGCTAAAAATTGTAAAGCAGTAGGAATGATCATATAGGGTAGATATGAGCACATTTTTTGGACCCCTTGTGTTGTCCACTCCCTTAACTTGATGCTCCAAAAGATTGGGAGAATCCCATGAATTGAGTAAATTTATTCTGAGGCAAATGACATTCAAATGTTTATCACAAACCATCATATGTCACAAGCCATTTTCAGGAAATTCTCAAGGTTAGAGATGTTGAAGGTTGCAGAAACTAGATTTGCCTCTCACACGCTCGTTTTGAGACGGCTTGTGAAGGTGAGAGAGGCTTTAAGCAGTATGGTGATCAACAATGTTTGGTTAGTGTGGAGGCAGTCAAATACAGAGAAAGCTACAAGGGTAAAATCATGGGTCCTTGATGAGGATTGGTGGGCCAAGGTTGAGTACTTGTTGAGTTTTCATAACCCATTATCTCCATGATCCGATATGTAGATACTGATGAAGCATGCTTGGGAGAGATATATGATGGCATAGATTCTATGCTTGAGCGTATCAGAGATATAATACAAAAAAAGGGCAAGATCCAGAAGAGACCTTCTACAGTGAGGTCAAGAGTGTGGTCATGAAGAGGTGGAATAAAATGACCACCTCATTACATCTCCTTGCTTATGCACTGACCCCAAAGTACTATAGCTCTGATGTACTTGGGCTACCAAACAGGCAAGCACCATTTTCTGACTCTTAAGTTAGAAATGGAACCAGGGCAGCATTCAGAAGAATTTTTCTGATCCATCTATAGCCAGTGTGGTCAGAAGTGAAATGGGCATGTTTACTGGTTCAGAAGGCAACATGGGATCGATTGAGGCTCTTTTCTACAAGAGCAGCTTGACTCCAACCACATGATGGCGTGTACATGGCCATGATGCCAAGTTCTTAAGTCCTATTGCTATAAAATTTCTTTCACAGGTATAGCATTTATAAATTTTAAAATTTAGAATCATTTCGACTATTTTAAATTTTATTGAGTTAGGATAATTTAAATTTAAATTTATTTTTTACACATTCTTAGTATGTTACTAATACTAAGTTGTCTTTGAATTTCAATTTTCTAACTTTGCTGTAATAGGTGGCTAGTAATTCTTTTGTAGAGCGGAATTGGGGTACTTATAGCTTTATCCACTCAGCTAAAAGAAACAAGTTGGCATCTAAAAAAGCTGAGGATTTGGTATATGTGCACTCCAATTTGCGCCTCTTGTCACACAAGTCTGAGGAGTATGCTAGAGGGCCTCATAAACTTTGGGATCTTATTCCAGAGACCACAGACTTGGATTCCTCTGTAGCCACGTTTGCCCAACTTTCATTATTTGATGGCGAAGATGACGTTCAAGGGAGTTCGCAAGAAGTGGAGAGTGGAGTTAATGAGAGTGGAGCTAGCGCAAGAGGCACACAAGAACTTGATTTTAAGGAAAATCTCAGTGTTACCTGGGACGGGGGGATGGCGGGACAGCGGGACGGGGTTTCCGGGACGGCAAAAAATTTCTAAATTTTGGGGACGGCGGGGGGACGGCTGATTAAAAAATATATAAATATTTAAAATAAAAAGATATAGTGACTAAATTATATAAATAAGCTGAAATAAAACCATTTGAGATTTAAATAAGGTGAAACTTGAACTCATAAACATCAAATACACTATAAAGTCTAATATCAATATGTTAATGTCATAAATTGAAAATTCATAATACATATTTGAATTTTGATTCTTGAATATGAGACAAGCTGAAATTTGAAATTTCATATAACCATTCTAAAATACGATTGATCAAGTGACAATAGCTAATATTCATATCATTAATCTCATAGCCAAATACAGCAACAATTGTCTATTGTCAATATTACAAAAAAAGAGGACAACTACAAGTATCAACCTAAAAATTAGAACCTCCATCTGAAGCAATATCCATGAACTCCTCCTCGCTGGTACTAGTATCCTCGTCCTCAAAGGTAAGCCCAATCAATCCTCGCTGCACAGTGTTGTCCTCTTCAACCTGCCTCGGCTCCTCGGGATCTACATCCCACCGTAATGCTAGAGTCTGTTTGTACTCAGGTGTCTTGCGATCTATAAGACGCAAAGCACTATGTACAGCAACAAGCTTCTCCGCTCTCGCAGAGGTAAGACTATTCCTCTTAACAGAGTGTATCCAACCATACGTAGACCAGTTCCTCTCAGAGGCAGAGGAGCTAGAAACCTGGGAAAGGAGGTGAATGGCAAGTGGTCGCAGCAATCCTGGAAGCCCATACAGTCGCCACCAACTCACTGGTTTCTCCTGTGCTAATGCTACCCTGTCTGTCTTTGCTGATGTTTTGTACCCATCGAGTTCAGTGAAGTCAAGCCTCTCCATTCTGATCTGTGAAGCCTCTTGTGGAGTGTACATTTTTTTAAAATCCTTCATAAGGCCCTTCTTCACCTCATCATCATCCAATGGGACAACTCTGCCTGGCCTTTGCACATACCATTTGGGATTTAGTGCATACGCAGCCATATGAAGAGGAGTGTTCAACTTCTCCCATCTCCGCTGAATAATGGGCTGTCTATGTTCATTATAGAACTCCAAAGTGGGGTCCCTCACCCGAATAGCTGCCTTCATTTGCCCAAGCACGCTATCAATGCACTCGTAGATCTCACCAAGATTGGGGCTGTTAGAATCCCCATATTTGATGACACTAAAAACTGGAGCTATAATTGATATGATGTATTTCATATCAACCCAAAATGTTTCCCGCAACACCACTTCCTTCACTCTTTTCCCTTGATCTGTCTTGGACTCACGCCACCTAGTCCAATCCTGTGTCATAATCATAATTTGCAGGGGCTCCTACAACTCGGACATCCTCTCCAACAAAATAAAATAGGATGCAAAGCGGGTGTCAATTGGTTTCAAAAATTCCTTCTTCAAATTTTTTTGAAAAAGTGCCAATGATGTGTGGTGATTGCATATGAACTTCTGCACATCTCTGGCATCAGTCACTATCTGATTAACCCACTGAATCTTCCCTATGTCTTTCAGTGCATTGTTTATGGCATGCACACAACATGGAGTCCAATAAATATGCCTATATTCCCGCTCCACTAGCTTGCCTGCTGCTCTGCACACATAAGCTGCATCTGTGATAACCTGTACAACATTTGAAGGTCCAACCTCCTCAATGGCATCCTTCAAAATCTGAAACTGAAACTCATCATCTTTTCGCTTCCCAGAACAATCAATTGCTCTCAAGAAGTACGGTCCATTTTTACAAGAAACAATGATATTGATGAGAGGACGGTGTCTAATATCCGTCCACCCATCCATGATAATGCTGCATCCATGTGACACCCATGTCACCTTCATCTCCTCCATCAATACATTAACCTTGGAATAGTTTCTATCCAAGATTGTTGTCCTGAGTTTTGTGTCTCCAGGAGGCACATAACTTGTACCTGCTTTTGCAACCTTAGCCATAGCCTCCTTGTAATAAGGAGAGCGAGCAGCATAGAAAAATTTCCCAATAGCATCATCTGCCTCTTCCCTTGCCTTTGAATCAAACATGTCAATAACTGAATTTGGGGCTGCCCCCGCGGCCTTTCTCTTCCCTCTGCTTTCCACTTCTGACACTTCAAAACTAGAACCAGCCAGAGTATTAGTAAGTTTGCCAGTCCTATGAGTGCTCAATGGAGTAGTAGCCGTAGAACCACGAACTTCTGGCACATTGCCCGTGGTATTTCCATTGAAGATTCTCACCATCTCAGCTCTCTGCTCTAGTGAAAGACCCTTACAAGTGCCAACCCCCCTTCCTGTAAGATGCAACAAGTGTGCATTGGTCCTAGTGATACTACCATGCCAAGTCAGTGCACATATGTTGCACTTCCATACTTTGCTCCCCCCTTCAGACTTGGGGTTATCAATTATTTGGGCAAATTGTTGCAATGGCTTCTTCTTATCAAATGGTCCAATGGCAAATTTGGACAACATTTGAGAGGGGCAATTGGTAGCACTACCAGCTGAACTACCAATTGCCGTTGCCACTACATTTTGTGCCCCTTCTTCACTCTCCCCCATTGTGGCATCACCAACTCTTCCACGGCCACCTATCTCAACTTCCCGTTCAACCCTCTCCTACTCTGATTCATGCTCTGATTCATACTCATTCTCAGTCTCAGTAGAAGAACTCATGGTGATGATTGCTGCAATGAATTAAAAACAACCATAACTATATGATTGATTGATTATGTAATGAATTAATTTAAAAAAAAACGTAGCCATTTAAATTTTAAATTTTACAACCAAACCCTAGCCTCTAGGGCCTATGCAAGATGCATTTTTTTAAATCCCACAAACTATATGCATGATTGCATTATGAATGTAGATGTAAATGCTAAAAAACAACCCCTAAAAAATGCAAAAATAATATAAATTTTAAACTAGAAATAAAAATGTAATTAAAAAAAAATGTAACCATTTACATTGTAGTTTGTATAACCAAACCCTATGCAATTGCAATATGCATTTTTAAAAATCCTACAAACTATATGGCATATGCATGATTACATTGTGAATGTAGATGCAAATGCTAAAAAACAGCCCCTAACAAATGCAAATATAATCTAGATTCTAAATTTTAAAAAAAAAAACTTTAACATGTATTGTAAGCAAATAAAATTATAAATACCTCTTGCTCCCTCTTGCTCTTGCTCTTGCTCTTCCTCTTGCCCTTGCTCTCACTCTTGTTCTTCCTCTTCCTCTTGCTCTTGCTCTCACTCTTGCTCTTGCTCTTGCTTGGTGTGAATATGAAATGAGCCCATATTGTAAATTTATAACATAAAATAGCACTTTTAGGGTTAGGGTTAGGTTAGGAATGTCACTTTTATGTTATTAGACATATACAATAAAAAAAAAAGTGTTTTAATCTATTAAAAGTTTTTTTTTTTTTAAAATGCGTAGAAGCCGCGGGGGACGGCGGGGACATCTGGACGTCCCCGGGAACTTCCCGGGGACGTCCAGACGTCCCCGCCGTCCCCCAGCCGTCCCCAACGTCTCCGGGACGTTTCTGTCCCTCTTCCGCCGTCCCCAGGGCATTTCGCCCTCTCCCGCCAAAAAAGGAAACGTGGGGGAAACGTTTCCCCCACGTCCCCGCATCCCCAGGGCGTCCGGGACGTCCCGAACGTGTAGAAAAGGGGGGGGACGCGTCCCCGCGTAACACTGGTCAAAATCTAGATGATATATTCTAGATTTGTTTGTATTCCTATATCATATGTATGGCAGCCACATGAACAATGAAATGTAAAATCTTAAGAATATTGTATGTTTTGAAAATTTGAACATGGATCCGAGTATATTTTTCAAATTTCAAGTTTTGTTCGTATTCATGTTGACATGATATTCGTATATCATATGTATGGCAGCCACATGATCAATAAAAATGCAAAGTCTTAAGTATATTGAATGTTTTGAACATTGATTCAAGTTTTGTATTACTATTTCAGTTTTTTATGGACTAAAAAATGAGTAAAATGAGTAGATGTACATATATATATATATATATAATTTTTTATTTATTTTTAATATATATGTATGGACGTATCCGCGTATCGTATCCGTATCCAAACCGATACTCGTATCCGTATCCTGGCAACATAGGTTGCAAGAGATGGCATTCTTGTCTGCAGTCTAGGCAACATATCAACTACTTTTTCTTTTTCCCTTGCTGAATTTCATGCAATCTGTGAAGCACAACATCTAGCTTGGCCTTAATTTTGCATTCCCGAATGAGCTATCTACACAATCTTATATATTTTCTACTCGTATGGTAGTTGTAGTTGTTCTGCTTTATTTGTAAACTGCATCTGTGCAGTGGAAAATCTGATTCTATTTCTCAGTCCTACAAACCAGGATGTTTGTTCCGTATCATTAAATTTAAAGTCCATATTATTCATTATATCTTAAAATATTTTGTCATGATCCACAACTGCTTCTCTTGGATTTTTCTTGATTTCAATCAAGCCTTCAATAGTCTGGCTCATGGATCTATGCCTTTATAATACATCTTACAGTTTCTTCTTTACGTCATCCAATGACAACTTTGTGGTATAGAACTTGCAAATATACTCCAATGCTCGGTCGTCTAATGCACCTATCCTTTTGCATTGTTTCGTTTCTTCAGCTTTGATAACTTTGACTCCTCATTTCATGTTGCAAACTACTAAGTAATGCTTTGGGTATATAGACCCATCATATGGTTGCAAAGAAACACACACTCCAGGGAGATAATGCCATTTGACATACAACCCACTGGTTTATATTTGGTATATGTTGGTTTGAAAATTCAGTTCTTTAATGTTGGTTGTTATGTTTTCTCTTAAGAATGTTTGTGCGATACTTGTGTATGCTGCTTGAAATACCAAATGAGAATCTCCTTTCCCTTTATTTTCTCCTTGGGCTCTATTTGCTAATCATTCCCTTCTAGAGTTAAGTCTAACAACTTGCTACATAATCCTTGTTCTATCATGTTTATTTGGTTGTCTTTCTAAGAATGCACCAGGATTGTATCTTCCATGAGTCGATGGTGCATCTCACTTTCTTGGTTGAAGTCTTTGTCATACCACTCACTTTAAGTTTCTTCATCCATTTTCTTCATGTGTCCTGAAGAATAACTTGCATACTAAAACTATCACCATACTGCTCAATTTATTCTCCTTCACTCATACATTTGTTTTCCCATCTTGGGAATCTATCTTCTTCTCTTCATTAATCTGCATGTACCTCTTTTACACCTGTTTCATCCCATGTCTTGTTTACTTCTACTTCGACTGTAGGTTTCATATATCACCCAATCTCTTCTTTTTCGCTACTATAACTCTACTCATAGCTTTCTTCGTTCATGCTACGTTATAATGATTCTACTTTCCTCATCTCTTTTATTATCTCAACTCCCGCTTGAATGCAAAGAGTTTCTTGTCATTGTCCATGTCTCCAGCAGAGTTCTTATGTTGTCTAGCCGTGACAGTTTTCCTGCCCCTCATTCACATTCCATGAAATCACATCCCAATGTTGCCTGAGTGAAATACTCCATATCAGCCACAGTCAGCACCATGGAATTTTCCACAACCAATATCTTTACCATCTTACGGACAACTTGGATAAATCTACCTCTTATCCCTCTAAGAAAATCATATACAGTATCACAAGCAACTATCCTGAAAGAGAAAAATCTGATATATACCTGTCTCTGGCAGTCCTTGTCCAGATATTAATTTCTCTTACATCTTTGTGTCCAATGTTCAAAACTTTTTTTGTTTCTCCACATTCCATTCAAACCTCCCATTCATGCGAGGTCTGCAGCAGAGTGTTTCTATTTTTGAAAACTATGCAGCTGATGGCTAGGGAAACTCACACTAAAATATCTCATAGATATCACCATATACGTGATATAAGTGCTTTACCAGGGATCCATATTTAACATGCCTCTTCTTTTGAGAACTCAGTTATCTTTTCCTCTCGCCATCTTTTTGTGTCTCTCTAGTTGGATACCCATCCCAACATTTCTTTGGTCACAGCAATAGAATTGTTGTTTGCAACAGTCCCTTAAAACCATAGTTCCATGGAGCCTCAGAACAATGGGACATGTCTCAGGGATGATGGACCAAGGGCCTAGGTTTGGGGAAAATGGGGGGACGGTGGTGTAAATATATATGGTCCTTAAAAATTTAGTTATAAAACAATGTACAAGTAATAGCAAATAAAGCTTTGAAATATTAAACACGTCGCAGTGAATGATGAAAATACTAAATATCAATATATCAATATATTAATAGCTATATCATAATTTATATTCAAAATGATTACATGATCCATCTAAATTTTAAATAAAACTGGCCAATGGCCCAATTCCTATAATTGTCACCAAAGTCTGTCAAACTCTTTATCAGTTGAACTACTAGACTCCTCGAGGTAAAGCTCCTCCAATCCAATATTAACCAAGCTTGTTTGTGCCGTATCATCATCATCAACCTGTGTTGGCTGCTCTGGCTTTACAACCCATCGGGCTGCTGGACTCCTTGTACGTAAGCATGTTGTAGTCAATAAGATGCAAGGCAATATGTACAGCCACAAAGCTTTCCCACCCTTGTAGAGGTAAGCCTATTCCTCTTAATAGAGTGGATGAAGCTATTAGTAGACTGGTTCTTCTTAGCAACAAAAGAACTAGAAACCTGGGACAACAAAGCAATGGCTAGTGTGGTTGTCAAAGAAGTAGGCCCGTGCATAGTCCACCTCAAAAGTGGGCACTCTTGTGCCATAGTCTCCCTATCCAACTTCGCATCTTCTGGATATTCCCTAAGAGTGGAAAATTTTGACTACTCAATATGAATGATGTCAGAATCTGTAGAATCGTACATTTTAATAGCTTTCATGAACCTCACCTTCACCTCAGCATCATGTATGGGGGTAGCTCTGCCAAGCCATTGTATGTACCACTTCAGGTTCAATGCATAGGCAACCATGTGCAAGGAAGTGTTAAGCTTCTCTCGTCTCTGGTGAATGATTGTCTGAATATGTTCATTGTAGAACTGCAATGTGGGGTCTTTCTTTTGTACAACGGCCTTCATTTGACCAAGCATATTGCAAATGCACTCATACACCTCTCCAAGGCTAGGTGCATTAGCGTCCTCATATCTAATGACTTTGAACGCTGGAATAATAATAGAGACAATGTATTTTGCATCAGCCCAAAAAATGTCACTCATCACCACCCTCTTCCCCTGATGTGACGTAGAATCAAGCCACGAATTCCACTCTCTTGTCATGACCATTACTTGCAATGCCACTTACAACTCAAGCATCCTCTCCAAGAGAATGAAATACGATACATAACTAATCTTGATGCAGGAGCATCATTCCTTTGTACATATCAACATTTTGGTTTTCATTGCAATTTTGGTTTGAGATAGGTTTAGGGGCTTCTTTATTGTGTTTAGTGTGGGTCCCAACTCATTTGGGCCCTTTCATGTTTGTAATAAGGCCATTTGGGGTTTTCCCTCCAAAATGAGCCATTCAAATATTTGAATTCTCTAAGTTGTTTATAGGGGTCTAGGTTCTAGGTTAGGAAGCATGTAATGATTCTAAAGGTTTAAAAATCCCTCATGTAATCTAAATGACATGTTCTTAACCCATGAAGAGGGGTTTACCTTTGTTATAGTTAGTCTTATCATAGTTTGATAAGCTAGAGTCAAAATGTAACTACCTCCATTAGGTCATTTAGGGAGATATTCGAATGGGAAGTTGTAGAGTAATAGTGAGGTTGTAGAGGAAAAAGGTAGTTGTTGAAGAGCTAAGAAGCTCAAGAATCCAGATGTACCAATGAAGATATCAAAATGAAGGATTTCTTGAGAATAAGCTTGTAAATGTGAGAAGAACGTGTATGGTTGATGAATGATGATTGATACTTGTTATATATATCTTAAAAAGTGTTATTGCAGGTATAAATGGACTGTGCGGGCTTAAGAAGAATGTGAAGGAGGTGTTTGAAGGGGTTGGGGCGTATCTATGCCAAAAGTCATTTAGTGAAAAGAGGTACTCCAAATGTGTAAGGTGAGTAAGTGTGTTGTTGTTTATATGGATGACTAAAGAACTGTAGGAGAACAAGTTTGCTCTGTTGAGAAGGGTGTAAGAATGTTAACTGGGCATACATTCATGTTTATACCAATGATTACTTGAAAAGGATCCAAAACTGGTAAATACTGTTGCAGAGTTTATTTGAGGACTGGTAAATCAAGATTTAGAGGTTACAAACAATGTTGCAGTGTGTAAGATGCTTGAAAGGATGTGGGAGAAGTTGTGAGAGGTCCTATCGAGGAAACTTGAGCCTATACTAAGCTTGATTGAACAAGAAAATGAAACTAAATCTAAATTACTTGCTCTCAGGTCAGTAGAACATTGCTTAGGGTTTGATAGGATGAAATGCACATAGCTTGAATTTTGACCGGTGAAAAAGCTTGAAATTTGGTATGGAGGATTTGGGGATAATGAAGGGTTTCAAGAAGTTTTACGTTCAATGACGGAGTTCTTAAAGGTCAAACAGTAGAATCTCAGGTAGACTGTATTCACATAACCCAGTTTTGAGGGTTTAACCATAGGAAATTGATTAAATATCTATAACCCATCTTTACTATCTAAGGAGACTTGTACAGGAGGTGGAGGAGGTCTAATAAAGGTGTGAAAATGGTTAAAAAGGATAACACAAGTTGATTAAGGGAGAAAACTGAAGGTTACAGTCGAGTACTCTGTTTTTGTAACAGTCGAGGGTTAGCTTGAGGAGCAAAACGCAAAGGGTGTCTTATCGCATTGATAAAACTTAGTCACAACGTAAACAGAGACTAGAGAAAGGTAAGGACAAGGTTTTAGGTGGAAGCCTTAAGGTTTTAGACCTAAAGAGCAAGAAACACTGTCAAAGCCTCATTAGCATATTGACCAAAATCAGCGAGAAAAGGAGAAATAATAAACATACATCTTGTTTCCTAGAAAAAGATACGTTCTTGATGATGAATTATGATTGAGTACAAGTGTTGTATGGCAAGGTAAGTTGGTACAGTAATCAATGACTTATGAACAGTGTTTTTATGACAAGTTGTAACTAGGAACAATGGCACAAGATGACAAGAAAGTAAATATTGAGTTTTGAGGCACATACAAAGTTTGAGATCTAGCAAGGATTTGTGGAAGGGTAATGGGGAATGTTCAATCTATTGACAGTGATTGAGAAGCTTATGAAACATGTGAAGACATTATTTCTTTGTAAACTGTGTTTTATAACATTGGAGACCTAATAGAGGCTTAATTGTAAAAGATGACAGGCGAGTTGGAAGAATTGTACTAGGAGTTAGAATCTGAAATTTGGCGAAAAGTAAGAACCCTATAAAGGGTATTGAAATAAGCATTTATTTTCTCATGAGACTGTGTCAGTCTTTCTGAACAATAAGACTTGCATGTGGACAGGGCTACTAGAATAGGCCTAATTGGAAACGGTGGAAGGTAAGTTGAAGAAGTTGCACATGGAGTTAAGGTCTAGAAATTGGTGAAGAGTTGTAAGCCCATAAAGGGCACTTGAAAAGGTATTCAGAATATTCTAAGTCCTTGTGAGTTGTTCTAGATAGTAAAGATTGCAGGAAACCAGAGCTAGTAGCTTTTAACAAGGTTGTAAAGGTGAATATGATGAAAAGAAGTCTTGACTCCTTAGTGAACGTTCAGATACATGTTAATTTGATGAAATTGAGTTAAGCACAGTGAAAATAGTCCTTGAATAAGAATTGAACAAAATATTGCATAGTTCTTTCATTTGGCCTTGTGTACATTGTGGAGATCTAATGCCATTTCATGATTTGATGATCTTAAGACTAACTTGTGTTGTGTTGGCTTGAGTTTTTGAACCTCCTCTACATCAAGTCTCCGCAGGATTCAAAATTCCTTCTTGGAGAAGTTCTTGAAGAATGTATGTTAAGTGTGGTGGTTGGAGATAAACATCTACACATCTCTAGCATCTTTAACGACCTCTTTGATCAAACATATTTTTCTCATGTTCTTGAGTGCATTATTCATGGCATGCACACAACAAGGAGTCCAAATATGTTTGTAGGTCTCCTCAATCAACTTCACTATAGCTCTGCATACATGTAGCGCATCTGTCAGTACTTGCACCACATTCTCCAGTCCAACCTCCTCAATAGCATCTATAAGGATTTAGAACTGAAAATCAGTATCCTTGAGGTGCGCTGAACAAACAATAGCCTTTAGGAAGTAAGGGCCATTTATAAATGTGACCATGATGTTGATGAGTGGATGATGCCTAATGTCCGTCCACCCACCCATGACTATGTTTCATCCACTAGTAAACCAATTAGTCTTCATTTTCTCCATTAGAATTCATGACTATGTTGCATCCACTAGTGACCAATTAGTTTTCATTTTCTCCATTAGCATATTAATCTTGAAACAGTTTTTATCCAATATTGTTGTCCTCAATTTTGTTTCCCCTAGTGGCACATATGGTGGTCCTGCTTTTATTATCTTTGCCATAGTGTCCTTATAATACGGAGAGCGAGTCACATGGAATAGAATGTCATTGGTAAATAAAAATTTGCCAATGGCATCATTTGCCTCATCCTTATATTGCACATTGAAAAAATTACCACCATGTCGCAGCATCACTACTAGTCATTCTTTGTTTCCCCTTAAGCTCTACTGCCCCTAAACTAGATGGCCAAGCAGGAAGTTGTGCCTCTTGCAAAGTTTTAGTCCTAGCGTGACCCCTCGATGGCATAATACCAGTTGCATGTGTTTCATCACCATAACCCCACAATTTTATTTCAGTCCTTTGTTTGAGTGACAATTTGTCACACACCTCCACACCTTTGCCTTGGATGTTAAGTATTAACTCTTGTAATGCTCCCTCGAAATTCCAATTGACAAAAATTACACTTATACAACCTAGTTCCCTTTGTTGTCCCAGGATTTGTTGTAAGCAGTAGTTTGGTTGCAAATTGTTTTAAAGAGGCCTTCTTGTCAAAAAGGAACCTTGGCAAAAAGGTTCCAATAGGTGCGCATTAACTCTTGTAATGTTGCCTCAAAATTCAAGTTGACAAAAATTCCACTAATAGAACCTAGTGCCCCCTGCTGTCCTAGGATTTGCTGGAAGTTGTACTTTGGTTGCAGACTGTTTTAACTTGTCAAAGGGACCCTTGACAAAAGGTTACAATAACTTGGAAGGGCAACTAAAATGAGAAGTTGCACTCCCAATAAAACTACTTACATCAGCCGCCACCCCCCCCCAACATCTATACTCTGAGTCCCAAATTCAACCCCCATAAGCTCTTGTAGACCCTCTTCATCACTCATGCTGTGAGAACTCATAGTAACACTGCAAGAAATGAAATTTATAAATTTAATAAATTAATTTGTGCAAGGACACAAGAGCCCAAGACAAGGATTTTTTTCTTACTTCCATTCGCACAAAGCGCAGAAGCAAAGGATGCACAAAAATAGGAATCCTTAATTCTAAATCTTCAGCCTTCGTCGAACAAAGATTTTAAATTTTAATCAGCTACTTAGGGTTCTCTAATTGTTGTTCAATAACCCTTAAACAGTAAGAAGACGGCATTTTATAAATTTATAAGCACATGCAATTCCAATTAATAATTTATTTAATTATTGTAATGATTTATAAAAATAAAAATAAAATTTTTAAAAATATTAAAATGCAATATTGCAAATCCAAAAAAATCAAATTGAACAATGAAAACAACAAAATGTGAAACAATGAAGGGTTGTGGCTTACTTAAAGGCTTGAGAGCTTCCGGCTTGATGAATATGTTAAAGCTTGAATGGTTAATCAATGAGGACTTGGCACTTGCTCTTCAAACTTGGCTCTCCCTCTTGCTAATGCTCTTAACCTCTCAACCTCTCACTCTTGCACTTATTGCCTTGCGAAAATTGTGGTTTGGAGTGAGGGTGTGAGGTTCATTCATAGTTTTTTGGAGTGCTTGGAAGTGTTGATGGGGCCCATAAACTATTAAAGTTAGGGTTGGAGGCACAAACATCTAAAAAATGTGTGTTTTTATTTTAAAAACAACAGCATTTTTTTTTCCGTTGGGGATGCTTGGAGGTTTCAGGGGGTCGAGGGACTTGGAAAGTCCCCAAAAGACATCTCGGGGACGTCCCCCAATCTCCTCACCGTCCCCTAAAGGTTGGGGACATTTCAAAAATAGGGGACGTTCCTTGCGAGCTAGTGGTGGTGGGACGATGGAGGGGCGTCTCCCAAATACCCCCAAGTCTCAGGGACATCTCCGTCCCTAGAAACGTCATTTTTTTGGGGGGGGAGGGCACATCCTTGTGGAAAACTGCTTAAAACCCTTCTAAACATGCTAAGGTTGTGTATAAGAAATTAAAACACCAATTGTAAGATTATAGGAACAAAATTACAGTATTTTGAAGGATTTAGATGTAACCAAAATGTGAATAGAGCATTCAAGAGCTAACTATCTATGAACACAAGATTTGACATCATGGTTCATTTTAAGACACCTCTAGAAAATTAGAGGTGGAAAATACCTGGCGAATATCCCCGGAACCGGTGTCAGCAAAAGGCGAATTTGACAATTTTCCAGAACCGAATTTTCGCTAGGGTTTTTGAGCCAGAGAGACTACAGATTTTCAGACACTGGCGCCTTGTTGACGCACGTCAACAAAGACCATTGACGTCGTGTTGACGTGCGTCAACAAGGGCCATTGACACGCGTCAACTACCCTTGTTGATGCGTGTCAACACAGCGTTAATGGTCCTTGTTGACGCGCATCAACAAGGGCCATTGACGCGCGTCAACAAGGACCATAGACGCACGTCAACAATGATAGTTGACGCGCGTCAATGACTCTTGTTGACGCGTGTCAATGGCCCTTGTTGACGCGCGTCAATGGTTCTTGTTGACGCGCGTCAATGGCCCTTTTTGACACGCGTCAACAAGGACCATTGACCGTGGATTTGTCCTATAAATACCCTCCCATCTGTCATTTTCACGTTTACACTTTCCGACTCTCGATTTTTTTTGTATACAGGAATCCATCATTCTCAAAGACTTAAGCACAGCTACAATGGCGACTACAAGTGCATCCCAACTGCAACCTCAAGACAAAAATCAAGAGGAAAATCCAATCCTATCCACAGGCAAGATCATCTACAGGAATCCTTTGTGCCCCCACATCCAGACTGTTTTACAGATGACTTTTGAATACAAAGATTTGATCAATGCATGTGAGTTTAGTGGGCTCGTTAAGATGCCCCATTTCGAAACAGACCCAGATATTTTGAACTACCTTCTCTCATCTTACAATATAGAGGATGGCCTGTTTTATGTTACTATGAACGACGGTCGATTGTTTCAATTCGGTATCGACGTAATTGACATCCATCGGTTTACGGGCCTTCCATTCAGAAATTTGCCCTTTGTTACAACGAAGGCAACACTCGTCGAAGAAGATAAGAAATATCTCGAATCGACGTTCAGTTTCCATGTTGATTGCAACTATAATTCGTTTTCATTCGTCATTTTTTATTCAGTTTTTGATTGTGATACAATTTAATGTTATATTAGTTCCCACTGTTTTTTGGCATTTGCAGCTCATGTCAATAAATCCAGGCATGGTGTGGATACGCAAGCAATTGCACACCACTTTCTTGCTACAATGATTTCCTTTTTTCAATCCAGAATAGTTTTGCAGGTTCGGCAAACAAATATACCAAACTGTGCCATTGCATACATTGTTGCAACTATCGCAAAACAAAAATTTGATTGGTGCACCTTTTTATCAAAAAAATAAGAACTGACATAACAAATGCAAAGCGTTCAGAAAAACCTGTCATTTACTGCACAAACTATCTCCTTGGCCTTTATTACGAGGCTCTTTTAAATTTAAAAGACAAACCAATTCCCACTTGCACTGACGAGGCGTTGATGAAGTTTTCAATTCCATTTGAAGAACAACAGGTATACCGTATATATTAAGTTTGTATTTTGACATTACACTGTGCACAGGTATTAACAATTTACTGTTTGCAGAGAAGATTTATGGAAGCCCTTCCCCGAAAAAAGGCGTTATCAAGAGAAAGAGGCCAACACGCTGAGGCTTCGAGAGATTCCCAATCTGAAATGGAAGCTCACTCCTCTCCAAACCCCCAACAGTTTGAATTTGTTAAACACCAGAGAAGTAATACCTTTTCATGTATTATTTACAAATTCCAAATTTGTATTTTCATTTTCCAATTTAAATTTTACCCAATTGAATTGACATACAATTCAATGTTGATCACATTGCAGGGACTTTGGATCATACGCGTGTTTCGGAAACTCAACCATCTTTCCCAACTCACTCAGGACAGTCGCATGCATTTGTATCTTCTCAATAACCACCAATTGCTACTCCAACACGGCCACCCTTAGCACCGCGACAAGCTACCCCTCAACAAGGTACAAGTTTTGAATACTACTTCGTTTAATTTCATAGTTTTTGCATTGTTTTCTAGTTTTTCATATGTTTTTTCTTGAACTTTTCAGCACATTACAGTCCTCCTGTTCAAACAGCGGCACCGACCCCCCTTCAACCAATAATATTTAAAATGCCAACCAAAGGAACAGGAAAAAAGAACATTAGTAAATGCATGCCAATTGCTCTGGCCCCTAGCGGGACACTAAACATTGCCTCCTTTCGAATTCCAACCCTCTCACTTGGTGGCTTGCCCAGTGCAATGGGCATATCGGTTTTGAATAATATAAATTTAGATGAAAATTACTTGGGCATTGATAGCAATGACCCAACTGGATTTTTCAATACCCGTGAGATGATTCAAGACCAGCAAGTATACTTTAATTTCAACATACTTTACCATATTGAATTACATTTCGCTTTAGATTTATTTGTCTGAATCTTGATTAATTTTATCACAAATAGGATCAGGCCACCCAAAGGCAGGAAAAAGTAGTAGTTGATCTACAAGAAAGCCCCCATACCTCTCCAGCGAGATCATCTTCATCAAATACAAATGGTGAACAGTTGCTACCTTTTCCTTTGGAGAACTTAATTGGTTATGATTGTCAATCCCATGTTGGTGAGTTTATTCTACCTCATATCAATCAGCTCATAGAATGGGAGAGAAGGGCTAAAGTACTTATCAATGAGATTATTAGTCGTTATGAAAATTATTGGCAAAGGGATAGTTTATATGCTGCAGTCCAGAATCAACCTGCGAAGATGGATTCCTTACTCAAGTAAGAAGTGGGAGTGTCACGTATAACAACTATAAAGACGACATTTTGAATAAGACATCATGTGTACAATGCAATGTGAACGCCGAACGATATATGTTATTTGGTTTAGAGGGATAGTTATTACTTTTGTAATTGATGTTGATAAGGGGTGTGATTGATTTTGCAAGTGTAGGAATATAGATGAAGCATTAAACTTAAAGGTTCTATCTCTACATTTCAAATTTGTTACAAATTCGTACGTGTACATTTGCATAGCTTATATCATGAGTGACAACGTTTTGTGGACTATTTTATTTGAACTAAACATAAATACATGAAGAATTCTGTATATTTGCAGTTTTTATATCATGAGTGGTCGCCTTTTATGGCCAATTTTTTTGGCACTAAACATGAATACATTTGATACCACTTTCCACACTCCCAAATCAGATATGACACAGAAGATCTGCACTCAGAAACAAAGGTTGAAACTGTTGATACAAAAGTTGCATAATTGAATACCTTTAGCTGCTTTTTAGTACAATTTATTCTATTTGAAAGGTGTGTGTGTGTGTGTGTGTGCGCGCGCGCGCGTGTGCGTGCGTGTATGAGTGAAAGATAGGGGAACATGGAGGAGGAGGCTCTCTTTTTTTATTGTAAAGATGAAACAAGACAACAAAAAAGGACCTAACCTCCACAGATAAAGAGCCAACTTTTGTGTGTGTTATATTAGTATAGTTAGGAATTTTAGAAGAAATAATTCTCACCGACACAAGCAACTTTCCTAAATCATGCTACAAAAAACATGGTACCCTTGAATCACTATTAATTGGAGTAAAGAAGTATGACCAAGAGTTGGGATGGTGGTGATGAGCTTCCTTAGATTGAACATGTATAAAATGGTAGTTTTACCAACCCTGTCAAGCCCCACAAAAAATTGTGCATCTCCTTCTTGGAAAACAATTGTTGAAAAATATTGGTAAAGGTCAGATCAAACGTGAGAAATACCAAGGAATCATAATCATCATCAAGGATCTAACTTTTTTAACATGGAAAAACAATCTGGACTCTTGAAGCATTGTTCCAAACCATATGTTTTGGGATCATTGGCTCTGCTACTTTTTTCGCCAAAAGCATTGATAATATTCTCAAGACTTCTTTTTATTTGGTGATAATATTCTAAGATGGTTTGGTGCATCTCTTTGGTCCCATAGACCTGTTGGTCTCGTGGACATAATTAAAATCTTTCAATTCAACACAGTCATGGAAACTATTGATGCAGAAGTTGAAGCAACCTGCTGGGATCTTGGTGTTGTAAGAAAAATCTTCCAGTTGGCCTTGCTTTGCACCAACAAACGACCCTTTGATTGACCCGCCATACATGAAGTTGCTAGAATTCTAAAGTTGATGTTGCCAGTGCCTGCTCCTAAGCAAGTTCTTAGTATGCTAGAGTGCATGGGAAATTTAAAAAATATATTTAACATGCAAAACTAAAAACAACAAACCAACATTCAACATGCAAAACTTAAAAACTAAAAATAATATATAAAAGACCACACTAGGAATACAAATATTAAATATGAGAATATTATTCACAAATTTTTATTAATTAAATATAGTTAGCACTATGTTGAGTAATTGAATAATTACATGTTTTTTTCATTTTTAATTTGTTACTAACACAAGAGTCAACCCCAACCACATGAGGTTTTTTCCAAAATAAAAAAAACCATCTAAGTGCATCTCTGATTCGAATTGTTAATATCAACAAATTAGTTTAAAATTTCAATATTTTAAAGAACCACGAAAACGATTATGGTAGTAAAAGAAATTAAAAGTTTTTGAAATGAAATTTTATATTGATAGAATTTTCTATGGGGAAAAGAAAGAGAGCTGGACACGGCAATCAAAAAATATACTTCCTTCCAATTCTCCAAACACATACAATATTAGATACTAAGTATTGAAATTGAGACGCGTTTATTGCAGTTGAGAGGGGGGAAAGAAGAAGCTTCAGGAGGATTTCTTGAGGGTCTTCCCTTCCGAAGTGACCATATGGATTGCGAGGATACAACAGTTATTGAGGCGACAAAACAATACTTTGATAAGTTCGTGTCTGCTTGGAACCCCCGCCCGGCTTGCAACCGCTTGGATTTTGTTTGCAGGTCACTCCTAGACGACCCTTGCTTGCTAGATACAACACATTCTATCCACCTCCCCGCATGCAGACCTTGAAGAACTGCTTAATTGAGTTCAATGCCGCACTAAATGTTCAGAGAAGACATGCCTACATAGAAAATAATCATAGCTGCAGTGCAGGTACAATGCCCCCTGGGCCACGCAACCTACTTCTTCCTTGCACATTGAAAGTGATGGGAAAATTAAGTACCTCCCTTCCAGAAACGATGACAGATTGAACATCCACAATTGAACAATGATATACATATGGAGAGCAAATTTCGACTGCCAACCGGTACTTTCCTGCCATGTCGTTCTTAAGTATATTGCAAAATATGCTTCGAAAGCCGAGCAACGTTCAGAAACATATCACCAATTGCTATCCAGATTTTCAAGAGACGCAGACGCAAATTCTCTAGCACATATCGCGATCCATAAAATGCTCACAGAAAGCGTTGTTGAATATGACATAAGCGCACAATAAACATGCCACATGCTGCAAAAATTGCCACTTGTTATGTGCAACCATCCATTTGTGTCATTAAATGTTGGAAAAAAATTCTGAGACGTGTCATTGAAAGTGATGTCGATGCACAACAAACAACCGCTTTCTTGGATGCATATAAAGTTCATCCAAAAACCATGGAACACTTACCACTTATTCAAGTTGCTCGAGATTGGAGCTACAACAAGAACTGTAAAGGTGAAAAATGGAAAAAGCAACCGACACAAGCAATTGTTCTGACTTTGAGCCCGAATTTAGTATTCAACAAGAACCATTGAAAGAATGGCAGGTCTTCGCACAACTTCGCCCTGGAAACAACACAAGTCTAGACAGTCTTGACATGTTGGGGAAATGATATTTTGACATACACAATAATTGGACCATACATGACGTTCCCCATAATTTAAAGATAATTGGTTCATCATTCATTGAGAGAGAGAAGGCAGACACAATTAACAACAACATACATGCCACACCACCATCTTCCTCTCTTCCTTTGTCTCCATAAAACCAATAAAACCAGTTATACTATAAGCAACATATTATAGTCAATGATAATTTTATTGCCATTCCATTCTGAAAAACTGGAGCAAAATGCATCTGCAAAATGTTAAAACTACAAATTCTCAGCCATAATGGCTATCTATAACAAGTCAACCATGCAGATAAGATAAAAAGGTAATTTACCTCAAGGGAAATATTCTTCAACTTATTCATTGTAGCGTATTGTTTTAGTTAGGACTACATGGTTGGATCGAAGGCTTTATCTAGAGCAACGCCATCTTTACATATTCGAGGGTGGTCTGAAATGCATTTCAAACTTAGCTTATTCATTCATATATACTTGACATTTTGCATAATTAAGCCGAAAGGCATTTCCAAATGGGAAGGAGACCTCACATCGCTGACATGCATGAGCGGAATCAATGGCCACAGTGACATCATACGTCGTCGCATTCTGCGGGATATAACCTGCCGATGATGTATCCAGAACTGCGTCTGTTTTAACCGAACTGAAAATTTAAATGAACCTCTCATAAAAATGTTTAGTTCCTACCGTATACATACATTTATGTATGGCTATTTAAGCGCCTGTCCTCACGGCAACAGCGGATCGATAAATTCACTTAAATGCATTCTTCAAACAGAGTGTAAAACAATTTGACCGGCTCAACACCATATATTATCGATTTCTCAACGGATTTAACAAGGCAAAGGCTCGTTCCAAACCCAAATAAAAATCCTTTCTGACTGTCGGGCGAGATATGAATCTGGCACCTGGAATTTTGAGGCTGAGACGATGAATTACGGTGCCCGTCTGTCAACAGCGATATATCTGTCTGTATGAAACTCGTTGCGTGATGGAAAAACAAAGTGAAAATGGAGAGACGTGACCCGTCGGATTTAAGGATCCAAAGGTCTGTCATTTTTGCATCCTATTTTTGTTTTTTATTCCGGTATTATAGTATTTTCGCAAAACCAAAAAGTAAACTCTTAAAAATAGCCCGAAAAAATGAAAAATGTCCAAATGATTGTCAAATTAATTGCATTGAAAAAACGTCTAAATGGCCGTCAAATTTGATACAATCAGAGAAACGTCCGCAAGGGCCTTTCCCATAGGGAGAACGCCTTCGGCGTAATTAATTTTATATTACTCTTCTAAGATAATTTTAAGTTCTATCATTGTTATTTTCAGACCTTCTCCTTATAATGCTTCTCTCTTTATGAGTTAGACAAGTCTATTAGGGCATGGTCCCATGGAATGGCTTGGGCTCCTATTTTCATGCAGCAGAAAGTCTCATGCTTATTTTTAAAGCAAGCTGCGAGAAATAATGTAATCTAGGCCTAAAAAATAGGAACTCCACTTTTTTAGGCCCCTAAACATAAAAGGTGACTGGAGAGGGGGCGCTGGGAGTTCCCCCCTACAGTTTAGGGCTGATAGAATCTAATATGCATTGCCGCCATTATTTTTTTTGGTGATTTTAGAGAGATGCTTTTATTTACCTACAAATATCCATAAAAATTCAATGGGATCCTATAATATCTGAGAGAGTATTGTTGAGGAAACTAATAAAAAATCATGGAACCTTAAAATTGATAAAATACTCCTAAATTTTCTCCGCTGAGATATTTATGGAGTCTCCCTTCCATGGGACCATACTCTTATTCTTACATACATTTTTCCATCTTAATGATTTTTCATGGGAAATGATTTAAAATATTGATAAACATTTTTTTACAAAGAATTTTATTCTATCCTAAAGCTTTATATGATGTTATACACTTTCAAAATTTAAATTCTTTAAAAAATAAATATGTTAATATGAGACAACTTAATCATGATATTAATTTATATGTATAATTATTTTACAAAATTTTGACATGATAAATAAAATATTCAAAATAAGATTATATTATATATTTTTTAATGTCAAACTTCAAAATTACAGCAATATATAAATATACTTACATATTATAAATTAATATGTTAAAATTATTGCATTCAAAGGCTATATACTGCCTAAAAGGAACCCCATTTATATTATAAGAACATGAAAAAAAAAATGTTAAATGCAATTGCAAAGAAAGAGCAAGGCATTTGAAAATAACTTCGGAGTAATTGCCAATTGGGGTTCAATATTTTAATCTACTGTGTTTAACTCCATTTCAACAGATTTATCAATGGATGCCTATGTTCATATGCAGCTTTAATATTAAATAATAAAAGCAGGCCAACTCGTGGAAATAGCAATTTATTACCTGGATTAATTCCATTTGGGGAAACTTGTTAGCGAACTCCTGGACCAGTTGTTTCCCAAGCGGCGCAGCTCCAGATGAGACGTATTTTAATGAAGACAAGTCATATTTGTGGACAAGTGGAGACTTAGTTAGCCCCAGAATTATGGGCGGCACCACCGGCAAATTGGTGATTCTGTGCTCTTGTATGGCTTTCAACATCCCTTCCAACTCGAACTTGGGCATCACCACACATGTCGCTCCTGCTGCAATCAGTCCCGACGTAAACGTAGCGATACCGTAGACATGAAACATTGGCAGCACCGCCAGAAATACCGATTCCTAGGAATTAATCTCTGATTCCTCCAAAATAAAACGGATGAAGACGACGATCATGGAGATGATATTTCTGTGAGTGATAACCACGCCTTTGCTGACGCCTGTGGTGCCCGAGGAATAGAGCAAAGCGGCCGTGTCGTCTTGCCGTATTTTGACGCTCGGCAGTTTGTCGGAGTCGCAGTGGAGCAGATCCGCAAACGTAATAACATGGTGTTCGTGTTGGTGTTTCAGAGTTACGAGGACGAGAGGAAGGCCGGTCGATCTCACTTTCTCAACCAGTTCAGGTACTGTGAATGCGAGCTTTGCCTTCGAGTCCTTCACCTGCTTGTTAAACAAACAAAATAACGGTTAAATTCAAGAGATTTTTACTCATGATCTCAAACCAGCAATCGACACAGCTAATGTTCGTCTGTCAAGATGTTCTTTTAACATGCAACTGCAAAATGCAGAAAAACACAAAAACGTATGGACGCCCGTCTAAATCGTCAAAACAAACGTCAAATTTAATCGCATTGGAAAAACGTCTGGTAGGCCGTCAAATTTAGCATCGTTGTAGAAACGTCCGCAAGGACCTTTCCCATAGGGGGAACGCCTTCGGCGTATTTTATTATCTGGATTTGAAAATTTGAAATACTATATAATCTTTAATTTTATAACTTCCTATATATTATGTATAGAATTTCTAGATTGTATATGGAGTTTATGTTTTTTGGTTTACTTGTAATGATGATTGCATTAGATAGGGATGATGACGTATGTTTCTTGTTTGCTTGGATTATCATGAATTGTATGTGGACGTAGATTTAGCTTCAAGCACGATAATTCTTCTTCTCTAGACGTTTCAACTTGTTTTAAGATAATTCTTCTTCTCTGTACTTGTAATGATATGATCATGATGACATTAGAATGGATATAGATGATAAATAAATGGAATGTGTTAAAATGGATATAGATGACAATAGAATGGATATACTTGTAATGATATGATCATGAATTGTTTTAAAAAAGTGGAATGTGTTAGGACAAAGACATTTCTTTAAATTTAAAATAGATATTTAATTATTTTAATAATAATTGTAGTGTCAGGATTATGATAATGATATGATGATGATATAATATATATGGATGATGATGAATTTTATGTGGACGTAGATTTAACTTCTAGCACGATCGTGGATGATGAATTGTATAATGGATCGTGGATTATGAATTGTATAAATCTTCCTCTGTAAAATTCGATTGTGTCATTTTATCCCACAAAGTTTTAAAAATATATCAAAGCATTTTGCAAATATAAAAAATAAATTAAACATAATTGTAAGAAATCAAGAAAGATGATATGATAAGGTTTAACTTACCTCTAGTGTTTTAGATGGCTGTGAAATCATCACTGGTAATGTGCTAGATCTTTGTTTTAAGAAAACTCAACACGAGAAATGGATTAGTAGATAGATGGGTGAGTTGCCTAACATTGTCAGTCCCGAGAAGTACCAGCTTCCTCGGATGGATGTCAACCCACGTTTTCAAAAATAAAAATAAATATATATATATATATTTAAATAAATGTAAATATATATACCTGTAACATCTTTAATGATAACAAGAGCTTAAAAAAAATTTAAGTGACAAACAATAAGATTAAGGTGAAGAAGATACCTATTTAAAGTTGAAACAATCCATTATAAATAGTTTCTTCAAACTCGATATTCTCTTTTGTAGAGTGTGACGATGTGCCAATTCCACTCTCAACGTTGGGAACAATTGTACTTGTAGCTGTATTATTCACACCTCTTCTTTCGCAAAGGAAATTTCAATGTGCAATTGCTCTGTCGAAAGGAAAGGTTTCCATGGAGTATCGAGTTACATAACACCTCATGCAACTTGCCAAATTTTTATCCAACCTGTTTCTCAGTTTTGATTTTATAAATGATAATGCACTGGAAACCCTTTCGTCCTCCACAAACCCCAAAATCATTGTTTGGCATAACTCATATAAGCTGAAATATTCATTGATATCTTCTTGTAAGATAGAACTTTGATAGATTCCTCGCCACAGCCTTGTAATAGCACCACTTTCAGAAGGTTCGTCTAAATTTTTATATTGGTTCTTCATTGTTGTTACAAAATTTGTTGATTGAAATTTTAATAAATCAGCATTCAGTATACCTTTGATTTCCATGCCCTTGAACTCTGAAGTCTTTGTGAAATGTTCCATTATTGTACCCATGGATTTATGGAAATGCTTTCTTACAAAGTCAGCACGACCACCTTCAGTATTCCAAAAATTAGGATTCATCACACCCATGGCTTCAAGAATTTTATCTTTGAAGAAATGTTCTCTAATTTTTTATGACAACGATTCTGAAATTTTTTTAAGCTTTATTCTTGTTTTAACTGTAACAGACTCAAAGAGATTGCATGTCATGGGAACATCTTCTCGTTCCAATCCTGTAATATCTTGACATGTTTGAGTCCCTCCCATTAATAGTGATGTAGAGGTGATCATGGATATTAAATCTCAAATAGTTACTGGGATTTTTACGATCTAATAAAGCTTTCCAATTCTCAAAAACAGTTGTATCAAAACTATCTTGGGAACAGTACAAGATATCAAGACTCTGACATACTATTTTTCTCATCCATATAAAATCACAATATAGATTAATCTCCCCTGTGCATGCTTCATCAGTGTATTAATCTCCTGCAACATTGGAAGAATACCAACCAATGTAAGCAATGTCTCCAAATCAGTTAAACGGAACAACAAGTCCCTCGCCCTATCAACTTCATGACGATATTTGTGCATGAAACCAACCAATGAAGGATACTCCTCACGAACTCTGCATGCAGGTTCATACAAAGAGATCCATCTAGTCTCAACATCTTTCAGAAGTTTTTTGCCATCTATAATTCCAATTGCAAATTTCTGGAACTCAAGAAATCGCTTTGGGCTGCTTGCCATATAGGCATGAAGTTCTCTTATAAGGTCTTCTAATTTAGCAACATTTTCGTGGTTGCTTACCATTTTATACGCTAAATTCATTCTGTGAGCCATACAGTGAATTGGTAGCATATATGGGGCCACTGTTGTTTGAAATCTAACACACAGCCCTGTTCGGTGACCCTGCATGACAGATGCACCATCCGCTCCGACGCATACCAACTTCGTAGCAATTTCATAATCAATCATTCCAGTAATATCTTTCAAATGAGAAACAACTATTTTATGTAGGTTTTTGGTATTACAGTTTTCAACCATTTTCATAACACCCAACAGATGAGGTGTCCTTATATGATTTTCTAAAGTATAGATGTGGATACATACCCATGCAGTGTTGTTGACTGTTGTCACTTCATCAATTGAAAGAGAGATAAACTTTGATTGTACATTCTCTTTCAAATCTTCCTTCTCTATCATCGAAAGACATTTTGCCATTTCCCTTCCACTACTTTCAGACCAATGAGACTGATGTACGTTCAACATTCCATTATATTGATACAAAACTTTGAAATCAAGGAAATCCAAAATTGGTCTTCTTTTCTTTAGTATGTGAAATAAAGTAGAGAATTGTATGAGTTTTGCATGTAGATTTGTTTGATTCATCTTACCAATTTGCGATGTGATCGTTCCTCCCTTTTCCACGAGATGTCTACGTTTTTTCTGCTCTGCCCCATAATCCGCTGCATATCTAACATGCATGCATTCTTTTTCAATTTTCCACCTGTGTGTTTTGATTTTCTGGCCATCTGCCCCCGTTACAGTCAAATATTGTTTTCCACAATGTTTTTTTATAGTGTCCAGCTTCATTTGCATTTTTTGTTGCTTTCCCAATTTCCACGTACATATTGTACATGTAAATTCAGATGGGATCTCTTCAGAATTAGATGAGCGTACAGGTTCGATAAACGAAAATTTAGCTACCCAATCAAACTTGTATGACATGCCAATGGTCCACATATTCTTGTTCGTTTTCAATGTTTTACTTTTTTGAGTAGAATTTTGAGCAATATCACAATCACCTAGTTTTCTCTTTCGTGAACCGGAATTTGAATTTGATTTGTGTTCCATTTTGCTGAGTATTTGTATATGTGATATCTTGATGCACTTCTGGTTGCACCCCAACAAGAAGAATATCTTCAAAATCTAGCATATTATCGTAGGTGTCATTTGTTTGATACTATGCAGAATGCATGTCCACCTCAATAATACCTTCCACACATTCAGTATTCTGATTCTTTCTGGTGGCATCTATATGGTTGTTGGTATTTTCAATATCTGTATCAGCAGAGTTTCCAAAATACTTGAACAACGATTTCTGAGATTTCTTAGTTACTTTTAGGGTCTTCGCATTCTTAGGACTAGCACCTTCCATTATTCTGAATTGAGTCTTGTGTCAGCAAAAGAACCAAGTAGCGACTCAACGAGTCAGAGTCAAAATTACTGTCGCGCATCAACTATGGTAATCCCTATCGCACGTCAACAACTAACCCTTTGTCGCGCGTCAACTATCCCTGTCACGCGTCAACAAGGCGTCAATTGTCTCTGTCACGCGTCACCAAGGCGTCAACTAGCTCTGTCGCACGTCAACTCTGTCCCTGTCGCGCGTTAATTGCTTACGCCCTTGTCGCGCGTCAACTCTCTCTGTCGCGCGTCAACAACTAACCCTAACAGGCTAACAACAATCTTTGGTGCTTAAGAGTATGCGAGTTCAAACTTCACGGTATTGATAATTTGGTAAGCTACTTGTGGTAGTACCGTAGTATACCACCCGGCGAATCACCTAGGTTTTTATAGGAGATCTTTTCAAATGAAGGCGAAGCCGACCCCAAAAAAATATATACTGTAAATTTTAGGTGAACAAGACACCGACCCGCTCCGAAAAAATCGCCTTTTCAAATTTTCCTAAAATGAAATTTTCACCATATTACGAATATTCGCCACTAAAATTATCCCTATTTGACATGCGAACTATCATCGATCATTTCCATTGAAGTATACAGGGTAGGTTATATCAATATCAATGCTTCAGAAGTATGACCAAATATCAGTCTTCTCCGTGCTAGCATTGCAATAAATATTCTTACATTTTCTTCCATTTCTTTAGTTTCCGACTCTTCATTTCAATTTCCTTTTCCTTCCATGGAAGCGATACAACTTCTACATTGTCCTATCAATTTTTATAATACATATAATCATTTATAAAAAATGCCTACCACAGAGATATTTCACATACAAATATTACAAAATATTTCTAGTCGCAATTCTTAATGTTCTACTAACAATTTCCTAGACATAAACATTTGTCCTGTCCCAAGATAAAGAGATCGTAGTTGGGAAGTATTTTGTGCATGCTAGATCATTGTATTTCCATATACTTTTACCACTTATGTTGTGCACTGCCTTGGAATTATGGTCACAATTCCGCAAGAAGTGTCATTTGTCAGTTTTCACTTCCTATGTGCTACTTAGCCACCCTTGTAGGTTTGCAACCAAGTGGCATACCATCCTACCTCCCTTTATATGTTTTGAATAGGCTGGCATAACTCACCGTTTATAGGTTTTCAACCTTCTTGGCCCCAACTAAATTACCTAATGAAGGCAAAAAAACCTCTTAAAATTACTAATTACCGAGTAATGCCCTTATTAGTGAATCTAAACTTCTAACAAGCACTTCATTCATCCTCTGCAACAACATCATTCATTAGATTTTATGTGGAAAGTAAAATGTAGAAGACTTTTGAAGATTGTTGGTGCTTTTCAACGATTGTTCAAAGAATAATAGTTTCATTAATAGTTTGGAAATATCCTTAGAAGCTAATCCACCACCTTCTCTGAAGCACCAACATTCCAACCGTTTGAATTTTAGTGCATCCAAAATTGTGACAATATTTTCCAAATTCTACCTAATCATGATAGTCTTGTAGTTATTTGTGTCAAAGTCACCTAATTTATGAATAGGGTGAATAATTTGCAGTGTTGGAAAATCTTGAAGGAGGGAGTAACGAGGACAAGGAAGATACTAAGATGGTGAAGACAGATAAGCATGATTGGCAAGGGGGAACTAGTAAAAGATGAAAACCCTAAATTTGAGGAATCATCTTACTACTCTGAAGGGAATAATCAACCACACTAGCATCTCAATTGCTTGGAAACAAGCGAATTTTTTAGAATCAGAGAAGTAGGGAACTCACCAAATTAAAGAATGTACCTCATGTAATATAAAGTATTACAAAATATAATAAAGGGGCTTAAACATTCTTTATTCTAGCCTCTTTCTATCTTGGACTTATAAGTTGGACTTTTGGGTATTCTAGAGACCATTGATTACCCTACGTATATGTCGATTTGGTCTTCACTCATACATCGAATTTGATCGTCAATAGCATTTAATACGTATTAAAGTGATTTAAAATATCTCCATTTCATATCATGTCACGTGGAATGGAGTCTTCTCCAATTAATATCATGTCATGAAGAATGGACTCTTTACTAGCTTTTGTTGATTTTGCAGCACTAAAGAAAGTTTTCAATTTGATTATATTATGATATATTAACAGTGTTACCTATGACTCCGAGACGCAGGGATAGAATTTCTATGATGGCAATAAAATTCCAAAGGGGAACAACTATTGAAATAATACATCAAATTATAAATATTAGAATTATACAAATAAATTTTCAAAAAATTATGAATAGCAATCTGTGACAGTCCACCATGTGCATTTGTGGTCGAAATTTTTGTATTCATATATAACTCTTGACTCTTAATATGTCTTTTTAATAAAATACAATCAGGTTATGGTTAACCGGTAAACGTTTTGATCTATGCCTTATTACATTTATTATATACACAACCTTTCTCTTCATATACAAATATACATACAGACTTTTTTAGTTATTGGAGCTTCCAAAGTGAATTTTAATTAGATTTATACATACAAACTTTTTTTTTCAAATAGAGATGAGTGGCTTCCACAAACAATCTTATACTACAAGAGTACAATTTAAAAATCAGTTTTTAAAGAGAGAAAAAAAACGTCCCCATAAGGGGGACGTCCCAAAGACATCCCCCTCCTTTCTTGCTCTTTCGGAAACGTGGGGGGACGTTCCCCCCGTCCCATTGTCCCCAAGACATCCGGGATGTCCCAAACACCTGGTTTTCGGGGGGATGCATCCATGCGTGACACTGTATAATTGCAATGTTCCTCTCACTCCTAAGGACATCTTCCATTGCATTCCTCAAAAGTTTGTGGTTCTTATCCTCTTGCCTTTCACTTGTTTCAAACCTATAGTGATTACAAATACTTTCCTTTCACCATTCAGTCAACCTTAACTACAAATCAAGTGCGCCCCTTTGTTCTCCATAGCCAAATTAGGCTCATTTAGGAGGGCCGTGGCCTATTTAGCACTCTCTTGATCACCATGCGACCTCCTCTCACTAGTATCAATTGATAAACCTCAATATGCCAAATACGTAATACCATATACATGCAATTACAATATAATATAAATTGTAATTTTACTTCTACTTATATAGTTTATTCTTTTCTCTAACATCAATCTCTATAACATCATTATGCATTTTTTTCAGGCAGTGTACATGTATGCCAATTACAATATAATAAATGTTGTAATTTTACTTCTGCCTGAAAATTATTTCTAAATTAAAAACATATAAACAAAATCAACTTAAAATTTAGAAAAAAGAAAGAATTGAGTTCACAATAATATTAGCACTCCCAAAAGGGATGTGACGGAACATTAGAAATCTCTAACCATGAATGAGACAAAATCTATGTGAGAATATGTAAATTTTCCATACATGATCTGGTACCTGTAATTCGAAAGGACGATACAAAATGACAAAGCTTGGTGTAAAGAACTATCAACAGAGGCTTTCCCCACCATTTCCAAGCATTGGATTGATTGTAAGGCTTAAGTCCTTCTCGCACATGTCCTTTTTTCTAGAGCATCTTTCCATCTCCTTCGAGTGTACCTCTTTTTTATTTTTCCTATCCTCCACCTCCTCCATCTTATCCTTTCAGGCATGCACAAGTTTTCTGAAAACAGTTCAACATCATTACATCTCCATGCTATCATAAAACAGCACTTTAACAAATACTCTATCTGTATATTAGACAGCAACACACATTGCATACTATACATTGGATTTTATGAATTCAATGGCGTGGTCTAGCTCTCCAAAAACTTAGAAAAAACCATTTTTCTAGCAACTGGAAATAAAACCCGGTGCCTTCTTTATTGCTCCAGGTATGATAAAGTGCATCTTGTTTTCCAGATTGCTTCACATGGCATTACCAATAATCTCCACAAGAACATTTTCCTTGTTTGAAATGATGGAACCGATTTGCATCTCTCACAACAATTTGTCTTGCAACAATCTTGGAGATAAACTTGGTTGCAGTGTGGCAGTCAATACATACTCGAAGGTTCTTAACTACTCTAATAGTTGTCCCAGAGGGCGTGTTTAACAATCCAAACGCAATCGCCAACTTCTCACTATGGTGGCAAAGGAATAATTCTTTTTCCTCATTGTCCACATCAGTCAGTATATGTTTTGAAGCTGGAACATATCCCACTGCCTTCATCTCCCAAGACAATTTCTCCAACATTGCATAGATCTCTTGTGTTTGTGGGTGTGATCTGTCTCCTATGCAAAAAGCATGTACCATTTTATGGCCTTCAATCCAACTACACCCAGGTAGCTTTTTAATTCCTCTATCTTTCATCAATCTCCTGACCCTTTGAACTTCATCCCACCTGCCAACTTCTGCATAGATGTTTGACAGAAGGACATAAGTTGCATCATGTTGAGGATCCAGCTCAAAAAGAAGAGTTGCTGTAAATATTCCTAACGCTATATTTGCATGTACTCTACAGGCACCAAGCAAACACATCCACACAGTGATCACAGGTTTAATTGGCATTTTGATGATAAAGTTTAAAGTTTCCTCAAGATAGTCAGCACGGCTAAGAAGGTCAACCATGCACACATAATGATCAATTGTAGGCATAGTGCAATAAGAGCCACTCAGGCCATTGAAATATTTACAGCCCTCATCTACTAAACCTGCATGGTTGCATGCTAATAAAACACAAGTGAAGCTTACATGATCAGGGTATGTTCCAGAGTGCTTCATTGCTTCGAAGAGGTTGAGAGCATCCTTGCAAAAGCCATTTTGTGCATATCCTGCAATCATGGCATTCCATGAGACCACATCTCTTCGAGGCATTTTGTCGAACAGTTCACGTGCCTTTTCTATGCTTCCACATTTTGCATACATGTCTACTAGAGCATTTGCAACTACAACATCTGATAAAAATATACTTTCCATTATGCTTTGATGGATGTCCATACCCTGTTTTAAAGCTCCCATTTTGGCACAGGCTGGAAGGATGTTGGCAAAGGTCATGGAGTTCGGCATTACACCTGCCAATTTCATTTGCTTGAAAGTTTCCAAGGCCTTTTCAACAAACCCGTTTTGTGCATATCCTGCAATCATTGCAGTCCATGCGACCACATCTCTTTGAGGCATTTTGTCAAACAGTTCACGTGCCTTGTTTATGCTTCCACATTTTGCATACATATCTACCAGGGCACTTACAACTAGAACATTTGACAAAAATCCACTTTCCATAACGCTTTGATGAATGCCTGTACCCTGTTCTAAAGCTCCCAATTTGGCACAGGCTGGGAGGATGCTGGCAAAGGTTATGGAATTTGGCTTTGCACCTGTCAATTGCATTTGCTTGAAAGTTTCCAATGCCTTTCCAACAAATCCATTTTGTGCATATCCTGCAATCATGGCATTCCATGAGACCACATCTCTTTGTGACATTCTGTCAAACAATTCGCGTGCCTTGTGCATGCTTCCACATTTTCCATACATGTCTACTAGGGCATTTGCAATTACATCTGACAAAAAGTTGCTTTCCATTATGTGTTGATGGAGGCCCATGCCCTGTTTTAAAGCTCCTATTTTGGAACAGGCTGGGAGGATGCTGGCAAAGGTTATGGAGTTTGGCTTTACACCTGTCAATTGCATTTGCTTGAAAGTTTCCATTGCCTTTCCAACATATCCATTTTGTGCATATCCTGCAATCATGGCATTCCAAGAAACCACGTCTTTTTGAGGCATTTTGTCAAACAGTTCACATGCCCTGTGTATACTTTCACATTTTGCATACATATCTACCAGGGCACTTGCAAGTACAAAATTTGACAAAAATCCCTTCTCTACTATGCTTTGGTGAATGTTCATACCCTGTTTCAAAGCTCCAATTTTGGCACAAGCCGGGAGTATGCTAGCAAAGGTGAACTGATTAGGTTGGACATCTGTTAGTTGCATTTGGTGAAACAGTGTCAATGCTTCGTGAGGAAATCCATGTCTTCTGTAAGCGGCCAGTATCATATTCCATGAGAAGAGGTCTCGTTCGGTCATTTGGTCAAACACTTGGCGAGCATCTACTAAACATCCACACTTATCATACATGCGTATAAGGGTATCTTGTAATAGTTTGTGTTGCAAACATAAATTCCCTCTCATTTATGTGAGACTGAATTTTCTTACCCTATGAAAGGATTTTCTTGGAAATGCAGGTCTGCAATAGGTGAAAGTTTGTGTTTTTTAAGCAGAATGTGTAGCACCACTTTCAACCGACCTTCTCTACATAATGTTGTGAGATTGAGATAGGAAGTCGATGGCATTCGCATTAGCATTGTATGATTATTATTGAAGCGCTGCAAATGTTCGATGCTCGGCAATATACTTCGACTACAATGACAATGAAACACTGTCATTGTTTCCATCATCAGAAGTGGTTTTATGGGTTTTTATTATTTATTTGTGTAAATGATACAGACACAGAGATGCAGGAAAAATGGCATTATAGTTGGTGTGACGTTACAAAATGGCGTCCTTCAACAAAGAGCCACGATCCAGGTCTGTAAAATTAAAAATGACTATATGGTTTATGGAATAATCGATAGCACTAATCTATGGAACAAACGATAGCACTCATCTATATATACGCTGAAGGATTTTTAAAAACGTCCCAATATATGAATGAGCAATGTTTGAAAACGTCCAAATTTGAGTGATCAATTTTTAAAACTACTAATTATCTTAGTGGGAGCAGTTACATCATATAAGACAACATCATTCTATGTATTTTATGTGGCAGGTAAATTAGCAAGTGCATATGAGTTGAAAATTTGGATAATAGTTTTTCTGAACTAGAAGAGTTCCTTGCTCAAGTCGGTCAGAGGCAAGTGTAGTCAGGAGTCACCTCCCAACTTTAGTTTCTACAAGTCTGATAGTGCACCCAACAGTGGAATTCAGTCTGTGTTACTCCTCCCCGCAAAAGATACTGAACAACAAAGGTCATTTGTTGTTTACATCTAGCGATACTGACCCCACCCAAAAGGGTTAGAGTTTTCAGGGAATGCTCCTAATGAAAACCGTTGTTCTTCACCCAGCCATGGGGAGGCCTCACGGCAAGCTACCCTGTTCCTAAGAACGGTGGCTGAGTGGAAGAGGAACTCTTCCAACAACGCGCCTAACAAGAAGGATAATAATGTTAAGTTTGTTAGAGTTGTATTTGTCGTGAATTGTATGTTATCTTAAATTGTTTTAAGTTTGTGTGATAGGGAGGAGTGAGCAATATAGTAATTTCAAACAAGAAAACACTTCTTATTATGTCTTGATGGATGTCCATATACCATTGCAAAGCTCTTATTTAGCTACACCCCACAAATATGCTGGAAAATGTGAGTTGATCGAGTTGAATATCCGTTTGTTGCATTCGGTAAAACAATTTCAATGGCTATTGAGGATGACCATGTCTTCTATAAGCTACAATTATGATATTCCATGAAAAGATATCACACTCTATCATTTGCTCAAACACTTGGAGTCCATCTACTAAAGCTCTCATTTTAACATTTAAATGTTCTCAATTCCTTTTCAACAACCCCATTTTGTGAATATCCTGCAATCATTACATTCCACGAGATTAATTATCTCTAGGGTATTTTGTCAAACATTTCACATGCTCTGTGTATGTTTCCACATTTGACATGCATAGCAAATAAGGCACCCACAATCACAACATCCCCAAATATACACATCCTATTATGCCTTGATGGATGTTTTTCCATTGTATTTGGTGAAACTGTTTCAATGACTCCTACTAGGAATTTAGTTGAATAAATCGTGTTAGAACCCTTCATCCTACCTTTCTTTTTGCATTATTATTGTAATAGGTGCTACAAATACATATGCTTTGTAAGTCATCCCTTGAGTTATTAGGAATAATCCCACATGTAGGGGTAGTAATAGTTTATAAAATAGAACTAGTATATTAGGTAATGCTTAGGCCTAATAAAGGCATCCATGAATAGTTTGTATTGAACTTGCTCAAAGGAGGTTTTCCCCCTCGACATGACCTACGATCTGGTAATGTGATTTTAGTCTTTTCATTCAATAAAATATTTTGTACTGCATTATGTTGTTTAGTTTAATCTGTTACATGAGGTTCATTACATTTGGTATCACAACTCTTCCCAAGACTGCAATTTTTTCCAGATCTCAAGGAATCATAGTGAAAGGCATGACAGAGTTTGTGCCTTGTTTCGCAATTTTAACACCTCGACTTGTTTTCCCGACTTGTTTCTCCAATTTGTTTCCCCGACCTGTTTTCCCGACTTGTTTCCTCGACATGTTTCCCCAACTTACTTCCCTAACTTGTTTCACCAACTTATTTTTTCCAAAAATAATTCCCATATAAACTGTTAATTTTTAGCCACTAATAGACAGTGTCTAAAAAATTGGGCTCCTCAAAACAATTATACTATTGCAATCTTTTGGTTGAGCAGGTCATTTTAACATATAACTCCAAACAACCTTTTATGAACCTCAAAACCTCCATTGGTCATGGTTGTAACCCATGTAAGCACAAAAAACATGTAGGATGAAATCACCAACTTGAAGGCACACGTATCTGAGCTCACACAGATGATGCAAGGACTCAATCATCAAAATGCCATCCTCACGGAGAAGCTTCATATGGAGTTCACTTCTGAACACAGTTTCTCTTCTCTAATTATGATGCATGGTCCCAAGCTTGATTTTCCTCACTTCAACGGTACAAAACCAATTGGGTGGATATATCAAACATAGTAATTCTTCAGTCTCTACAATACCTACAATGTGAATAGGGTTCCTATTGCTTCTTTTCACTTGGAACAGGAATCCCTACAATGGTACCTTTACATATTTAAAAGTTCATGATGAACCAAAGTGACCACGGTTTGCATCCCTTATTCTAGATAAATTTGACCGCAATGTTTATGATGACTTCATAGGAGTACTCACTAAACTTCAGAAAATAAGATCAGCAGACGGAATTTGAGAGATTAGTTAATCACACGGAAGGATTTTTAGATGATTTTTTCTAGATTTATTTCATACATGATCTCAAGGAGGTAATTATCTCTGAGGTTAAAATATTTTAAACCCAATACCATGATGGAAGCATTGGGCTTGGCCAAATTAGTAGAAGATAAAATCATAACACAGTGCTGATCTTCCAGTTTCACTTCATTTAGAAATACAGTAACCTAGCATGCTCTCATGGTGTCTCCTCTAGATACAAACCCAATCAAACATATTATTGAAGCATAAATGTAGGAAGGAAAAAGACCTCTATTACAATCATGATGAAAAGTTCACTAGGGAATATCAGTGTGTGGAACAAAAATTATACCTCATGGACGTTGAATCGACCCCCAAACTAGACAATTAGGAAGATACTCAAAAATTCCAAGAAGAAGAATCGTCATTGGATGAAGCCCCTCCATAGGATTATCAACTGGAAATATCACTTCATGCCTTGGCAGGAGTCACCACCCCTCAAACCATGAGGGTAAAAGGGTATTTCAAAAAGATTCCTCTTGCCATCTTAATTTATTCAAGAAGGACACATAACTTTATTGATCCGCAGTTGGCCAAACAAGTAGACTACTTTGTCCCTCCTTGTTCTATCTTTGAAGTTATGATTACTAATGGTGGTACATTTTCTTGTAAGGGAAAGTGTTGTAATGTTTGTATTACAATGGAAGATTATAATCTTTTTTCTAACATGTTTTTCCTATCCCTAGGTGGATGTGATGTCATTTTGGAAGCTTAATAGGTACGGACAATTGGACCCATCTTATGGGATTTCTTTGAACTATGTGTAGATGAAAATTAAGTTATTGTGCACAAATAAAATGAATATGAAACCAATTCAAATGTAACATACAAACTGTTAGTGTAGGTTATTATTTATCCTTTTATTTATTTAACAGGATAATGCGTACACTTGTTGGGTTAGCTTGCTTAGGTGTACTAGTTGTGTGGAGTTAGCTTACTAGTTGTGTTGAGTTAGCTTCTTAGTTATGTGGAGTTAACTTACTAGTCTTTTGGAGTTAGCTTAACTACTAGTATCAGTTAGTAGGAGTTCTTCACCACTGATTTAGGTAGTAGTTGCACTTCCCTCCTATATGTACATCTTTCTTATTGAGTAATTCAAGTCATTGTATTGTAATGTATTGAGCATTATGGATTATGATGTATTTCCATATATGTTATTTTAGCTCTTTTGTTTTACAAATGTAATGTGGTGTGCTATAATCATCTGATATTGCGCTTGGAACAATCTTCTTATCATTCCTTTCATGGTATAAGAGCAGGAGATTGCTATTGACATATGTCTGTAAGTTTCATTTTGTAAACTTTTTTTGTATATTCATATATTCGGGATTTGTTCATATTTTGTTTTTGCATGCAGTTTAATGCAAAACAGATCCTTCCGTTGGATTTGAAAGGTGGCAAAACCCTAAGATCAACTGTAAACTCGACCATTTCTAGAGGCAGTCATTTTTTCAGTTTTTTTGTTGTTGCATAGACACACGCTAGTTCATCTTGGAATTCGCGTTAACCAGAGCAAAATCCAAAAAGTCAATTTTTGAGTTTGTTGCAGTTTTTTGGGATCTATACTGGGTTTTTATCTACTAAGTTGCAGCATTCTCGATTGGCGTGAAATAAGAAGTTTCAAGAAAGACATTTCTTTTCTTTTTTGGCAGGGGTCCACAGGCATGCACGTTCTTTTGCTATTTTGGGAAAATCTACAAGCTGCTATTTTGGGAAAGGAAGGTCATTTTGACTTTAAATCCTTAGCCCTTGGTCATATGGTATGGTCATATGAGGGCTTAAAAGCTTGTGATTAATACTTAGGTGCTTAACTCCAGTCCCCTTTCATTTTTTTGTGTGGTGAAGGAAAAAGTATTTTATTCTATTTTAGTGGTAACTAAAATAAATAGTAGAGCATAATATTGAAAAGCTTATATCTTTTGATCGGTAACTCAGTTTTGAGTGTTGTTTTTTGCAAAAGTGTTTTTTCGTGCTCTTTCCATTGGAAATATTTATTTTGAGAATCGCACTATAATTATAAAGTGCCAACATCTAGGGGGGCTCTTGTTGCATTGCTTGGGGTCTTGTTGCATTGCTTGGTTCTTGCATTTCTTTTGGTGATTTTTTTTAAGATGGCGTCTTCATCTACTTCTGCATTAGATTATGTTGATCCACTAACAACACATAATTACCACACATGGAAACCAAGAATGAAAACAATAATTAAGTAGAAAGGATTATGGGCTCTAACTTCTTCAAAACAACCAGTGTTCACTAGAGAATATGAGAAATTTCAGTACCAATGCAAATTTGATGAGTGTATGGGTTTGATAGGAACTTATGTGACAGTATTTTGTTTCATTTGGAAAAATGTGACTCTCCTTTCAAAATATGGGAGAAATTAGAAGATTTATTTAGTAAGGTGGATCATATGAGAGCCATGCAACTTGAAATTGAGATCACCTCTCTTAATCCTGAAAATTTTCCAACAATTATAGACTATCTTACCAAATTCAAGTGTTTGTTGACACAGTTAAAGGAGAGTGGAAGAGATAAGAATGATGAAGAGTGTGTTTACTTGATTCTATCCAAGTTGAGAGGATCATTTCAAATATTTTCTTCTACCTTTTTTTTTAGCATGGATGCCTTAGGTGACATTCAAAATGTCTAACTTAGAAACATTTTGTGAAAGACTTACTAGGGAAGCTTAGAAACATTTTGTGAAAGACTTACTAGGGAATAATCCAAATTGTCTCACCTTGAGTCTTCCACCTCTCAAAAGGCATTAGTTGCATCCAATCCTAAGGACAAGGGAAAACAAAAACATATAACCAAATCCACCCATTCTTTATCTCAAAGTGCTCCTAAACCCAAAGAAAACAACTCTAAACCCAATGAGTCTTCTAAATCCAAGAATAAGTCTATCCTTTCATGCTCTTTTTGTGGGGGTAGTAATCATGAATAACATATGTGTTATAAGCGAATGCAAGCCTTAGAGGATGCAGTCAAGAAACACAAAAATTATATCTCCACTCCACCTTCTAATCAACATGACAAAGCACTTAATGTTATTATGAGATCTCAGTCACCACTTGTAGACAACTAGGTTATAGATTCTGGTGCTTCTCATCACATGACTTCTTCCAAAGAGTCTTTTGTTTCTCTAGGTTTGAGTTCTACTTCAAAAATTGAGGTTGGAGATTCTTCATTTCTTTCTATTGAGGGAAAAGGTGATATATAACTTGATGGTGGCAGTATCCAAGATGCATAGTATGTTCCTAACATCACTACAAATTTGATTTCTGTATATCAAATTTTTCATTCTAATCAAGGGAAAACAATGACTTTTACACCACATGGGGCAGAAGTAAGAACTTTTTTGGCTCCTTATTCACTTGTTGCTCAAGGTATTGTTGATCATAGTTCTAGACTATATCACTTTGAGGGTTTTGATGACATTTCTTCTATAAGGACAAGATTGGTTTCTCATGCAGATTAAGAGAGTAAGCTTGGGCATGAAATATTTGGACATCTTACTTATAGATATTTGAAAGAGTTGAGCACTCATGGTATGGTAGATGGTCTTCCTAGAGTTTCTTGTCTTGAGGGAGTTTGCTCTAGCTTTGCATTAGGGAAACAACATAAAGATACATTTCCTAAGAATTTTCCGAAGAGAGCTTCTTCACCACTTGAGCTTGTGCATAGTGGCTTGTGTTGAGTTGTGAAGCTTAATTATTTCATTTTAGCATGTAATTGGAACTTGTTGAAAAATACAGTAACCGGCATCGGTCAGGGCATACCGGCATCAGTCAAGCAAGTAAGGAACTGGCCACGATTAGGCAGAACCGGTGTCAGTTACCTGTGCGATGAAGTTTTAATTAACTCTAGGGAATTATATCTATTTTTAGCATTAAAATAGATTTATTGATTGTAATTGCATGGCTAAGTGCCCTAAGTTTATAAACGACTATATAAGCATAAAAGTTAGGGTTTAGAAATAGGGACATATCATAATTACAAGATAATTATGTGAGAGAGAATTCTTGGTGAAGAATCCAAAAGCTTGAAGGAAGAAAGTACTGAACATCTTAGAAGTGTAGAAGATTGTAAATCTTCATTGTATATCTTGTCAAAGTTTTGGATAATAGATTGGCTTGTTTCTTGGTGGACGTAGCCCACACTGGGTGAACCACATTAAATCTGGTGTTGATTTATGTCTCTTGTTTTGTATAATTCTTCTGGTAGAATATCCACTTTTATTTGCATGTATGTTTAGATCTGATATATTATCTGTACAACTGGCGTGCTAACCCCAACAACTGGTATCAGAGCTTTGTTTGAGGGTTTTGTGTGTTGACATATTTACTCTCAGAGGGTTTTCTCATTGAGTGGGAGCTACAACAATGACAGAAGATAATAAATACAAGGTAGAGAAGTTTGACGACCAAAATTATTAATTATGGAAGATGCAGATTGAGGATTATTTGTATAAAAGAGATTTGCACTTACCGTTGGATGAGAAGTCTAGACCTACGAAGATGACTGATGAAGAATGGAAGATTCTTAACAGAAAGGCCTTGGGATCTATAAGATTGAGCCTGACAGCATTCGTGGCTTCTAATATTACAGAAGCGATTTCTACGGTAGACTTAATGAAATCTCTTGCTAATTTATATGAAAAACCTAGTGCTTCAAATAAAGTTTATTTGATGAAGAAACTATTTAGTTCTAAGATGCATGAAGGTGAATCTGCCTCTAGAGTCATTTGAATGATTTCCAATCTATTATAAATCAGTTAAAATCAGTTTCAATACCATTTGATGATGAAGTAAAAGCAATTTTATTCTTATGTTCTTTGCCTGATAGTTGGGACAACTTGGTAATGGCTGTTAGTAATACAACATCTGCTAATAATATTTTAAAGTTTGATAATGTGGTTAGTATAATCTTGAATGAAGAAATTCGCAGGAAAAGTATAGAGGAAACATCATCTGGAATGCTTTGAATGTAGAAAGTAGGGGCAGGCAGAAGGAGATATATAAGAGTAAGAGTAATGAGAAATCAAAGTCAAGGGATAACAGATCTAAATCTAGAAGTAAGGGAATTACTTGTTGGAAATGTGGAAAGAAAGGACATGCAAAAAAAGATTGTTGGTCAAAGGATAAAGAGAACCAACAACTAGACAAAGGTAAAGAGGTGAATGTTGTTGCATCAGAGGTAATGCAAGATGCTCTTATTATTTCTTTAGATAGTAGAATTGAATCACAGATTTTAGATTCAGGAGCTTCTTTCCATGCAACCCCTAATAAGGGTTATTTCAGAAATTATGTCCAGGGCAATTTTGGGCATGTTTATTTGGGTGATGATGAACCTTGCAGTATTACTGGTAAAAGGGAAGTTCATCTAAAATTACAAAATGGAAATACATGGGTATTGAAAGATGTGAGGCATGTGCCAAGCCTCAGGAGGAATCTTATTTCTACAGGGCAACTAGGTGAATTTGGTTGCATGGTTACTTTTACAAGAGACTCTTGGAAAGTCACCAAGGGTGCTTTTGTTGCAACAAGAGGTAAGAAGGTAGGAACGTTATATTTATCTACCTTTATTACTGATTCCTTTTTTGCATTATCTACTTCAAATTCAGATGTATGTATGTGGCATAATTGGTTGGCTCATATGAGTCAAAAAGGAATGCAGATCTTAAAGGCTAAGGGTAAGTTATCATATTTGAAAGATTTAGATCTTGATTTCTGTGAGCATTTGATCTTTGGAAAGTAAAAGAGAGTGAGATTTTTCAAAGTTGGGCAACTAAGAAGGAGCAGAAATTGGAGCTTGTACACTTAGATGTGTGGGGACCAACTCATGTAGTTTATGATGGTGGATCCCATTATTATGTTACTTTCATTGATGATGCTACAAGAAAGGTATGGTTTTATTGTATTAAACGCAAATATGATGTTTTTTGAAACTTTTAAAAGATGGAAAGCCCTTGTTGAGAATGAATCAAATTCTAAGTTAAAGTGCCTTAGATCTGACAATGGTGGTGAATACTGTAGCAAGGCTTTCAATGATTATTATTCAGTGAATGGGATACGTAGAGAAAGAACGGTTCCAAGAACACCACAGGAGAATGGTGTTGCAGAGAGAATGAACAGGACAATCATGGAACATGCTAGAAGTATGAGGATACATTCTGGATTGCCCTTGCAGTTTTGGGTAGAAGCAGTTGATACAACGGTTTATTTGATTAATCGTGGCCCTTCAAGTTCACTAGATGGAGGAATACTAGAGGAAGCATGGACCGGAAAAGAGGTAGATCTTTATTTTCTTAAAGTTTTTTGTTCATAAGCTTTTGTGCATGTTAATAGAGACAATAGAAAAAAGTTGGATGCAAAATCTAAGAGGTGCACTTTCATTGGTTATGGATCTAGTGATTTCAGTTTTCTTTTTAAAGATTTATAGAATTCTAAAATTGTTATGAGTCGTGATGTTGAATGGAATGAAAAGAGAATGTACAGGGATCAAATTTTGGTACCTAAGGATGAGAAAATTGAGAAGTTTATTGATGAAAATGAAATCTCAAGTTTTAAAGAAACACCTTCAGAAATACACAGTAACCGTGGTTGGGTAGGCCCTGACCGGCATCGGTTAGATGAACTGTCGACGGTTACAGAGGATCAAAACCTGTGTCGGTTAGTCGAACCGACGTCGATTAGAGGTGACCGGCGTTGGTCATTGTCAGAATTTGATACTAATGTCCAGGAGGCCTAGATTGAGTCTCTGGTACCCCAAACTCCCGTGAGAAGGTCACAAAGGGTAAGTAAACTTCCTGAAAGATTTAAACCTTCTATATTTTATCTATTATTGACTAATAGTGGTGAACCAAAAAGCTTTGAAGAAGCCATGCAGGATAAAACTCACATTCAGTGGGAACATGGCATGGATGAGGAGATGAATTCTTTGGAACAGACCCAGACTTTGGATTTGGTTAAATTGCCAGCAGGAAAGAGAACATTGTAGAAAAAGTGGGTTTACAGAATTAAGGAAGAAGAGGGTGGACAGAAAAGGTACAAGGCAAGGCTTGTAGTAAAGGGGTTTGCACAAAAGACGGGTATTAACTTTGGTGAAATATTTTCTCCTATTGTTAAGATGACTTCTATTCATACTGTATTGAGTTTAGTTGCAGTAGAAGATTTGCATTTAGAGCAACTACATGTGAAGACGACTTTCCTTCATGGTGATTTGGATGAAGAGATTTATATGCAGCAGCCGCTTGGGTATGAAGTCAAGGGTAAGGAGAAATCAGTGTGCAGGTTGAAAAAGAGCCTATATGGGCTCAAGCAAGCTCCAAGGCAATGGTACATGAGGTTTGATAGTTTTATGTATGAGCATGGTTACTTGAGATGTGAATCTAACCATTGTGTTTATTTCAAGAAGCTTGAAAATGAGAGTTATATTATTTTGTTATTGTATGTGGATGATATGCTTATTGCAGGATCTAGTATGCAGGACATTGGTGAGCTTAAGAGAAAGCTAGCTCCCACATTTGCAATGAAGGATTTGGGAGCTGCAAAAAGAATCTTTGGCATGCAAATACATAGAGATAGGGAAAAAAAGATTGTATTTGTCCTAGGAGGATTATATCTACAAGGTGTCAGAAAGGTTCAACATGCAGAATGCAAAACCTATTTGCACACCCATGGCTGGACACTTCAAATTGAGTAAAGATAAGTGTCCTTCATCACATGAGGAGGTCAAATACATGACATGAGTGTCATATGCTTCAGCAGTTGAAAGTCTCATGTATGCTATGGTTTGTACAAGACCAGAAATTTCACAAGAAGTGGGAGTTGTGAATAGATATATAGATAATCTAGGTAAAGAACATTGAAAGGTAGTCCAATGGATGCTCAGGTATTTAAAAAGGACATCTAGAATGCAGTTATGCTATGGAGGTTCGGATATTTCATTACATGGCTATGTTGACTCGAATATGGCTGGAGATTTGGATGGTAGGAGGAGCACTACTAGATATATTTTCACAGTAAGTAGAACGGCAGTTAGCTGGATTTCGAGATTGCAGAAGGTTGTGGCTTTGTCTACTACAGAGGCAGAGTATGTAGCCGTTACAGAGGCTAGTAAGGAGATGATATGGATGAGTAGGTTCATGGAAGAGTTGGGAAAGGAGTAAAGTAATTGTAAATTGTTCAGTGACAGTCATAGTGCAATTCATTTGGCAAAGAACTCAGCGTTTCATTCGAGAAAAAAACACATTTAGTTGAGATATCACTTCATATGGCAGGTATTGGAGGATGGAAAGTTGAATCTGGAAAAGACTCATATGAGCAAGAAACCTGCGGATATGCTAACGAAGTCATTAGTAAAGGAGAAGTTGTAGCTACACTCCACTTCTGTTGGTCTTCAAGTTTGAGACTTGAAGAAGAAGAAACAAAGCCAAGGAAGGATCCAAGAATGATGTTGTACATGTATGGTGCAGTAATTAAACTCCAAGTGGAAGATTATTGATTTGTGAAGCTTAATTACTTCATTTTAGCATGTAATTGGAACTTGCTGCAAAATACAGTAACAGGCATCGGTCAGGGCAGACTGGCATTGGTTAGGTATGACTGGCATTAGTCAAGCAAGTAAGGAATCGGCCACGGTTAGGCAGAACTAACGTTGGTTACCTATGCGATGAAGTTTTAATTAACTCTCGGGAATTATATCTATTTTTAGCATTAAAATAGATTTATTGATTGTAATTACATGGCTAAGTGCCCTAAGTCTATAAATGACTATATAAGCATAAAAACTAGGGTTTAGAAGTAGGGATGTATCATAATTACAAGATAAATTATGTGAGAGAGAATTCTTGGTGAAGAATAAAAAAGCTTGAATGAAGAAAGTACTGAACATCTTAGAAGTGTAGAAGATTGTAAATCTTCATTGTATATCTTGTCAAAGCTTTGGATAATAGATTGGCTTGTTTCTTGGTGGACGTAGCCCACACTAGGTGAACCACGTTAAATATGGTGTTGATTTATGTCTCTTATTTTGTATAATTCTTCTGGTAGAATATCTACTTTTATTTGCATGTATGCTTAGATCTGATATATTGTTTGTACAACCGGTGTGCTAACCCCAACAACTTGATGGTTTTTCCAACCCCCTTTTTTTATGGAGCTAAGTATACACTTACCTTTATTGATAATTTATCGAGGTGTACTTAGGTTTATTTTCTATAGTACAAAAGAGGTTTTTTTCACACTTCAAAGTCTTCAAGGCTTTGGTCGAGAAACAATATTCTAGTTGCATAAAGAACCTTCGTATTGATAATGGGGGGAGTACTTCAGCGACAAGTTTTCTGAATTTTTGGTAACTCAAGACATTATTCACCAGTATTTTGTTCCTCATAATCCACAATAGAATGGCTTAGCAGAACATAAGAATAGAACTTTGAAGGAAATGACTAACTGTATGATGAATTATAGAGATTTACCTTCTATCTACTGGGCATAAGTAGTTAATTGTGCTAACTACATTCAGAATCGCGCACCACACAGAGCACTTGAGCATTTGAATCCAGGGGAAGATTGGTCCAACACTAAGCCAGATGTCTCATTTTTTCAAGTTTTTGGGAGCCATGCTTGGGCCTTTGTGTCAAATAAGAAAAGAAAAGATTTGGATAAGAAGAGCAAACCATTGATATTTGTACGGTATTGTGAGGACATGAGAGCTTATCGACTTTTAGATCATGATACTCATGACGTTATTTTTCAAACACATGTCCAGTTTGATGAGCACTTCACTCCTCACGTAATTCTTCATCTTCTTTCATGCCTCCTTCTTCTTCATCATCTCATCTTGAGGATCCTTTCTTTGAGGAGTTTGATGTGGAGGTTATAGATGTCGTTAAATATCCTATACCAACTGATGTTGTCATTGTGCCTAAGTGGGCTCGTATACAGGATCTTCCACCCACTAGGCATCACCACGCACATTTTACAAGTTCTGGAATTTTGTGTCAGGCAGTTTCTAAAGATCCATAATCTTTTTCATAGGCTCGTGGGATGCAAGAGTGGGATGATGCGATGACAGTTAAGTATTCTTCTTTGATGAAAAATCATACTTGGGATTTGGTATCTCTTCCTAAAGGAAGAAAGATGGTTAGGTGTAAGTGGGTATACCGAACCAAATATGCAGTTGATGGCTCCATTGACAAGTATAAGGCTCGTCTTGTTGCAAAGGGTTTTTCACAAGTTGAAGGTATTGATTACTCTGAGAATTTTGCACCCATTGCCAAGATGGATTATGTATGCCTTGTACTTATTATTGTTGCATCACAGGGGTGGCCCGTATATGAGATGGATGTAAAGAGTGCCTTTTTACATGGAGATTTACAAGAGGAAATATACATAGAGTAACTGGTTGGATTTTTTCAGGGTTATTCTCTTGTTTGTAGGCTCCGAAGGTCTCTCTACGGTCTCAAACAAGCCCCTCGGGCTTGGTATGAGAAGATAGATTCTTTTCTTCTATCTATTGGTTTTGTTCGTTGTCACTCTGATCATACAATGTATCTCCAACATGTTGGTGAGGATATTGTGATACTTGTCTTGTATGTTGATGATCTTTTACTTACTGACAGCTCTTCTTCCCACATTCAAACTATTCAGAGGGCTCTTTCTACACAGTTTAACATGACAGATCTTGGGTTATTGCATTATTTCCTTGGTTTGCAAATTTCTCAAACAAATTCAAGGATTCATTTTAGTCAGAAAAAGTACACCCATGATCTTCTTCGGCACTTTGATATGGCTGATTACAAACCAAGTCCATCTCCTTTTCAGTTTGGGGTTACTCTTACTTCCACATGTACCACACTACTTTGTAATCCTACATTATATAGGTAGTTAGTTGGGACTCTCATGTACTTGACCAATACTCGCCCTGATATTTCATTTGTAGTAGGGCTTGTATCTCAATTTTCACATTCTCCTCATAATAGTCACTGACAGGCTGCTAAAAGGATTTTGTGCTATTTTCACGACACTTGCCACTTTGGCGTACACTACACTAGGGGTTATACTCAGTTGGTTGGGTATACAAATTTTGATTGGGCAGGTTCTATTGATGACAGGCGTTCCACTTCTGGCTATATTTTTTTTCTTGGTTCTTCTCCAGTTGTTTGGGCGTGTAAAAAAAACATGCTATTGCACTTTCATCTTCAGAGGCATAATACAGGGAAACAGTTACAATCAGTGAGCAGATTCTTTGGCTTTGACAGTTATTGACAGAGTTTGGATTCCCACAGGATTCACCAACTGTACTTTGGTGTGACAACCAAAGTGTAATTCACATTTCTCGTAACCCATTTGAGCACCAACAGACTAAGCATATTGAGATACACATCCACTTCATTCGTCAGCACATTCAAGATGATTTCTTTACTTGGAGTACATTCTGACTCAGCAGCAGGTTGCAGACATCTTTACAAAGCCTTTTGCATCACCTCGCTACCTTGAGTTGTGTGGAATGCTTGGGGTTTTGGAAGTTGTTCTTGGGGGGTGTTTGTGAGAACATCTTCCTTCTTCTTCTTCTTTCTCTTTCCTTCTAGCAAGATTTTTTCCTTCTTTTTGTTCGAGATTTCTTGATGGATATATTGTACATGAGTACCTCATTAGGCCTAGTTGTTGGGACTCATACTGTGGACATGCCACTTATATTTTGGCCCCTAGCTTCACTTGAGGGGGGTGTTAGAGTAGGTATTTACCTTAGCTCATGTTCACCTAGGTACTTCATTTACCTTTATTTTATTTATCCTCACCCACTTAAGTGTGTGGATATTTCTTTTTATTTATTTAGATATTAGGGGGATATTATCTAGTTGTTAGGTATAGTTATTTCCTTGATCTATGGTATTGAATAGATCTTTCATTGATCTATGGTATTGAACAGATCTTTGATGTCTACTTCTCTCCTAAATCTATGGACTTGACTAGTTCTTTAATGGCTAGTTCTTTCCTTGATTTATGGTTTGATCTACGATCTTGATCGGTTCTTATATTGTTATTCCTTGCCTATATAAGCAAGGCTCATTCTCATTGTATTTCATTGAGTTCCATAATAATATATGATATTGTTGCTCATTTTTTTGCAAAGGTTTACGTAAAGTTATCATATCGAATTCCTTTCATCTTATTAATCGTGGTGTTTGATTAGCATCTGTGTTCTTAGCTTACTAAGATCTGGTTATCGTTCTTTTTTTGGAATGTTGACAATCTCTCTTGTGGGGGAGCTATTATGGTGAAGCCCAATGTTAGTTTGTCATTTTTCGAGTAGTTGATTTTGGCAACTCATACAGATTTTTGGTATCACTCTACTCATTCAATAGTATGAGAGGGTGTGGTGTTGATATTGATTCTTTGGGTTTCGTGTCCTTGCCTTATTACCTTGGCTTTTCTTGGATCATGACACTCATACTTATTTGGATCTTGTCTCTTTGCCTTGTTTCCTTGGTTATTGTTCTTGGATCATGACACACCTATTTGTAGCAGTTGATTTTACTTCTTCAGATTTTTTGTCATTGCCTTGTTACCTTGGCTTGTCTTGGATCGTGGCACTCCTATTTATTTACATCTCGTGTCCTTGCCTTGTTACCTGGGTTGTTCTTAGATCATGGCACACGTATTTGTAACAGTTTATCAAATTATGTTTGGTGTTTTTTATGTATTTTAGACATCACTCCATTGATAGTATCCTTGCACGGAGCTATCTGGTGAAGCCCAATGTCAGTTTTTTTAGTTATATGATCGAACAATGGATTCAGACCACAGTACGCACCATAATTCTTCAACATTGTATGAGTTTTTGGAGCCGAACTTCTGAGGATATCTTGCAGCGGGATTTCTCTCTCTCTACTTTTTTATTACTAGTTTTGGGTACCTTGTGGTGTTCAATTTTCCAAGTTAATGTAAGTGGGTACCTCATCAGGCCTTGTTACCAAAACCCACATTCTTTTTCACCCTCCTAATCTATGCTTACGGGAGGGTGTTAGTGTAGGTTATTATTTATCCTTTTATTTATTTATTAGGATAATTCTTACACTTGTGTTACCCCTACACTTGTTGGGTTAGCTTGCTTAGGTGTACTAGTTGTGTTGAGTTAGTTTACTAGTTGTGTTGAGTTATCTTCTCAGTTATGTGGAGTTAGCTTACTAGTCTTTTGGAGTGAGCTTAACTACCAGTATCAGTTAGTGGGAGTTCTCTACCATTGATTTAGGTAGTAGTTGCACTTCCCTCCTCCTATATGTACATCTTTCTTATTGAGTAATTCAAGTAATTGTATTGTAATGTATTGAGCATTATGGATTATGATGGATTTCCATATATGGTATTTTAGCTCTTCTGTTTTGCAAATGTAATGTGGTGTGCTATTATCATCTGAAATCATGGCTTGAAACATTCTTCTTATCGTTACTTTCAAAAACTCAAAAAAACAACTACCTTAGATCAAACAAAGATGAAAGGAAGAGGAACAATGCCTGCACTTACTGTCTAGCATGCAATTCTCCTTCCTTGATGGTTGGATGTGCTTAAGGATGATTGATTGCTATAGATTTGGATGTGGATTGATTGGACAACACCTTCCCTTGATGAGTGTTTGATTGTTGATGAAGATGATGAAGGATTTCTTGATTGTAGATGGATGATTGATAGAATGGATTGATTGATTGAAGAACAAAAGAGTGGAATTTTGTTATGGATTTAGAAGATTGACTCTCATGGAGGATGAGAGCTAAATTTATAGTTGAAGAGTGGAGGATTCAATGGCTAGGATGAAGTCATGTTAGATTGAAATCAAGGGTGGAGGATTGATGAGAGGATTGGAGGATTCTATAATGGAGAATTCTAGATTTTGTGAGGGATTTCCATTGAATTAAAAATTCAATGGAATGATGTAGATGTATTTGAATATTTGAAAATGAGAGGGAGAAATAGAGAAGATTCTAGATTTAGAGGTGATGTGCACATGATTAGTTTAGGTTAATGATGTGATTAGGATAATTAATGATGAGATTTGATGGAAAGGCTAGGTGTAGGGATGTGTAGGGTAGGTGGTAGGTGAGATGTAGGAATATTAAATTCCTATAAATGTTAATGAAGGATTTAAATAGGATAATATGATATAATAATGGATTAATGAGATTAAAATTAAAAGGATGAAATGGATATAATAATGATTTAAAAGGATTAATAATGAATGTTAGGATAAAATGATAAATAATGATAAAGGGGGAAATATGATAAAATGGATTAAATAATAATAATTAATCTTGTGATTAATTATTATATGGATGATGATGGGATATTTACGGGAATGTTAATCGTATTTAACCATGTCAACATTTTAAATGTCTACATTTTCCCCCTCTTTGAAGTGTTATTATGTAGCAATGACAGTTCAAAGAAGAATTATAAGATGATAATATGGTAACATGATTCCCCCTCGAGTGGGTAGGAGGGGAGGAACGAGGCGGCTAGCCACTCAAAAAGAGAGGAGATGCCCTAGTGAGTAGATGAAGGGTTGTGGGTGAGAGGATGAGAAGATGAGAGGATGTTAACTATAGGAGGCCCCGGTCATCAATGTATGACAAGGGTGTAGGATGTTTTGATTTTGGATGCCCTAGTAAAGGGGTTGATGTTTTAGATGTTTGGATATTGGATGTTGTTGGGTCACAAGATTTTGGATTGAAGATGTTGTTGGATCACAGGATTTTGGATTGTTGGATGTTATTGGATCACAAGATTTTGGATTGTTAGATGTCCCATGGACGAGGGGTAATATGTTTGATGGTAGGATTTTGGATGTTTTGTTGCCCCTGGTAAAGGGGTTATATGATCTTTTGTTATTGATGTGTTGGATTTTGATGATTTGGTTGCCCCAGAGGGGTAAGGATTTTGGATGTTGGATGAAGATGTTTGGGTGGAGGATTTGATGATTGATTGAATATGTTGGATAGATTGATTGGATGAATCGATTTGATGACTGGATGTTGGATGATTGATGAAGGGTTGGTTGGATAAGGATGATGATTTGATACAAAGGGATGGTCTGAAGGGGTAAGGATTTTTGATTTTAGATGTTGGATATTGAATGTGAATATGTTTGGGTGAGAGGATTTGATAGGATTGATTGAAAATGTTGAATAGATTGATTGGATGAATAAGATTTGATGATTAGATGTTAGATGATTGATGAAGGGTTGGTTGGATAAGGTGATGATGATTAGGCTAAGTGATGATGTAAAGGGGTGGTGTTATCATAAAGTGCCCACAATTATCATCATTAGCAAGTTTATTAAGATGTGGCATAGAGAAAGATGCACCAATGGTATAAAGACCATGATGTTTTAATTGTTAGATGCCCATGTCCTCATATCATTAGACAGATTAAAAAGAGGGTCCTCATATCATTGGACCTCTAGAAAGATAAAATAAAAGGTGGCCTCATATCATCAGCCAAGTGTTAAAAGAAAAGAAAAAGTGGCCTCATATCATCGGCCAAAATATGATGCAAATGCAAGAAAAAGATAAACAAGCAAACAAGCACACACACACAAATGCATGCAAAAGTGTTTAATATTTTATGTGCGTTGTTGATTTTTATGGATTTTTAAGATTTTTTGGATTTTTAAGATAGTTTAAATGTGGTGGGATGAAGATGTGATAGGAATGGGGGGTGAAATGAGGTGAATTTCTCCTATAAGTCCCACGAGAGACGTGGATAATAATTAGGGATAAAGGGATGATTTGGGATAGGATAAGGGATGTGGGATAAAGAGAGGATTTGGGATAGGATAATGTCCCAAGGATAGATGGATAGGATGAGGGATGGGAGATAAAGGGATGATTTAGAGAGTATAAAGGATGTGGAATAAAAGGATTGGTTGGATAAGATAAAGGAGGTTTGTTAGGATGAGGATAAGGTAGGATGTGGGATAGGGATGACTTTTCGATAAGGATAAGGTAGGATGGGATTTGGGATGATGGATGAGGATGAGGATGTGGGATAATTTGATAGGTAGGGATAGATGGGATAAATGAGGATTGATAGATAGGGATTGTTGGATAAGATTGTAGGATATGAGAATGATTGTTTGATATTGGATGGTTGAAGGAGGATGTAGGAGGATAAGATAGGCCCCCAAGTAAAAGGTGGGATGATTGATGATAGTCTAGGTTTTTGTGCCCCCAAGTGTAAAGAAGAATAAAAAGTAAGGGATGGTGCCCCTAGTGGATTATAAAGTTTCCTCCAATCATAATGATGATGGGTTAAAGGAAGCAAAAAAGGGGAAAAACAGCAGGGTGGATAGGATAAAGCAATAGGATCATCGATTGCCCATGGATGATGGATGCAAAAGGATGTGGATGCAAGGGATGGATGGTTTGTAATGGATGATGAACAAAAGATGAGCTTAAAAGCACATGTTGTAAAATAAAAGTGGGACTAAAACAAGAGTGTGACCAAGGTCTAAGCCATACTTGGCAACATACAAGTGTGATGCCTCTTCGAGATGAAGTGTGTGTGATTGTGATAGTTAATTACCACTTGTAGTGAAGACTTAATGGGTAGTATGTGAAGACAAACTAGCCAATGTATAGGGAGTGATTAAGTCAAGTAGGTTGATGGAAGGTGAATGGAAGGTTAAGTCATGCATTGCTCTGCTGCCAGCCAGGTGTCCATAGCCCCGACGGAGATACATCTGATTCTTGTCACAACATTGCTCTACTACTAGCCAGGCATCCATAGCCCCGGTAGAGTTGCTAGAAACACCCCTAGAGAGAGTCTTGAGGTGGATTTTATTGGATATTTTTTATTTTTGATATGATTTTTTGCTTTTAGTTTTTGCTTTTTGATATTTGATATTTTTGATCCACTCTCTTAAGACTTCTAAGGGTTAAGAATCACAAGTGGCTTGATGGGGGGATGGAGATGAGTGTGGTGATGACATTGGCTAGAGTGTCATAAGATGCACCCAAGGGTCTTCACCACAAGTTAATTAAGATGTGTGATTAAGTGATTAGATCTCTAAGATACGATCGTTCTTGGATGTTGATAGTAAGGATAGACCAAGGTCACACAAGTGTAATAGTTACTAATAAATTACATCATGTGCGAGCAAGTTGATTACATGTTCAAATGAATGGATGATAGAGGATATTAATGGATGTGAGGATAAGGATGGATTAGATGCAAAGGGATGTAGATGTTGGATGGAAGGAGGATGGGTGGGAAGGAAAGAACATCTGTGTGCAAAAGACAACCTAAATGCTCAATCTTATTTTAGGTGTTTTGGATTTATAGGGGGATTAGAGTATTGGGGATTTGTAGATGGGTTAGTGGGATGATCGGAAATAAGTAGGATTGGTTTTGATTGGGTATTGTTAGTGTGAGGTTTATATCCAAGCCGGATTGTTTAGGGTTAGGAGGATGGGTGATGGGAGTAAGGATGCCTTATTTATGAATACATAAACCTTTACCATGAAGTTTCTTGTTAGAAAACATCTTTTTGGTTATAGGAGATGAAGTGGACGAGGAAGATGATACCATGTGGTCATCATGAGACTGGGGGTTTGTAGTTTTTTCATTTTCTAAGAGGCAGGAATTTAAAAAGGATGGGGGGTGAGATTTGTTTTGATTTTGGTTGGTGAGGGATGTTTGGATGTGTGATAAGATTTGGATGGATGAGGGATGTTTGGATTTAGAGGTGGCCGGGGTTTTGGATGATGGCTGATGGTTAGAGATAGGGTTAGGATGGAAAGGTGGTGGATAGAGAGGTACAAGGATAAGAAGCCCTTTGTTAATGAGATTTTGGAAATAAGACCTAAATTACATGCAATGATTGGTCAAATGTCCATGGGTGCGGTGGAAGTCGCAATAATAGTGCTCTTGATACCAAGATGGTTTCGAGAGGTTTTGATCATGTGATTTGATTTGGGGATGGATGATCATGTTGAATTTTTTTAAGACAATGGAAGATGGTAGTCAAGGATTCTCCTAAGGAGGCGAAGGCGGTTGGGGTTGGTAAGAGAGATGGTGTGGGTAATAACGGTGGGTTAGGTAGGATATGTGTAGGAGTGGGTATGATAGGAGATGATTGATTGAATTTATGTGATTTGGATGTATATTTAGGATGTGGATTAGATGGTTGGGATTTTGAAGGAAGATTAGCCTTTGGGGGCTTTAGGAGGTTGGTTTAGTTTTAGATTGGTAGTGGATTTTGGCTCGGGATTTTATTTAGTTGCTTTGGGAGAGGTTGATGGTGTAGGGTCGGTTTGTGTAAGATTAGATGGTTTCAATTGGGATGGAGGGGATAAGGTAGGGGTGGATGAAGAAGGTGTGTTAGAATTGGATGAAGAGGATATGTTAGATTGGTTGGATTTTAGGGGAGGTAGATTGCGTAGATTTAAAGGATAGAGTAGATGTTGATGATGGATATGGGTTGAATGTTGGTTGAGTTGAGGTAGAGGAGGGTGATTTGGAAACCACATTGGATTTGGGTGATTGAAGTAACTTAGGAATGACATTGGATGTGATATGATTGGGGGATGGGGGAAGTTAGGATTAAAGTTAGGAGATGGGGGTGACTTAGGAGTCACATTGGATGGGTTGGGATTGGATTGTTATTGATAGACTTATTAGATGTGGATGGAGAGGATAGAGGTGGCATGGGGGGCACATTAGATGAAATAGGATTAGGGGATGAAGAGGATGTGGGTGACTTAGGAGTCACACAAGATTGGATGGGGTTGGATGTAAGTGATGGAGGCTGTAGGAGCCAAATTAGATGTTAGAGGAGGGGACTTGGGACTATCTAGGAGAAATTCCATGGGATGAGGTTGGGATGATGAGGATGATGAGGATTTAGGACTAAGGTGTGATGTAGGGGATAATGATTGTGGTTTGGTTTGATCTTGATTAGATGTGGATGGGTATGTATAAGGTACATTATGATATGTTTTGATGGGAGGGAGTTGGGGATTAGATTGGTTGATGGGGGATCTAGGGGTGGATAATGGTGATGAAGGATTAGGTTCAGATAATAGGTTAGCAAATTTTAAGAGAAGGTTGGTAGGTGGTGGTGGTGATTTGGGATATTTGGATTTGGATTTTGGTTTAGATTTTGATTTCAGTGTAGATTTGGATTTGGATTTGGAAGTGGATGTGGTGGATGAATCATAGTTGATTAAAGTTTGGATAAAGCTTCAAAAGGAGATATCTTTATTAGTGGAAGGGGATGATTGGAGTTGATCAAAATTGATGTAATTAGTTGATGTGTGAGGAAGGAGGATGGTTAGGGGATGTTGGATGATGTGGATTTAGGATTAGGTGTGATTGGCTGTGTAGATGGGGGATCATCTTGGTCGATGTCAATAAGGTCCTCACTATCATAAGTGGATGTGAGGGAGGATGGTTGAGAAGATGTTTTTTTAAGGTGTGATTGGAGGTCAATAATTTTTTGGTTAAGATTTTGGATGGTTGTGAGGATGGTGGGTCAACTTGGGATGGGTTAGGAGATATTTTTGAATAGAGGATGTGAGTGTCATAATTTAGTTTTGTAAAGATTAGATAGTAATAGGGATGTTTTGATCAAAGTGGGAGGGTAAAGGTTGATGAGTGGGGGATTTGACTTTGATGGGAGCCATGATGAGGATGGGGGTTTAGATAAGATTTAGGAATACGATTGGATATGGATGGTATGTAGGTGAGATAGGACTAAGATGGAGGGATTCAATGTGGATGGGATGGATTAGGAAAGGGGATGATATTGGGATAGTTAAATGGATGGATTGGGTTTGATTATGTTTGGATGGGGGGTTAATTGATTATTTGATTAATTTTTGATTGGTTGATTAATGTGTGGTCAAAATGATATGTAAGCAAGTAACTCACATGCAACACACAATCTAGCTAGTCAATTGGGCTTGCAACACAAGATATATCCCACTTTTAATACCACACACGACACAGTGGCACTCACTGAGATATCCCACCTTTACGTCAATGTGTGATCAGCTAGCGAGTAATCTTCAGTGGTTCCTTCCCCTGACACTATAGCTTGATTGCAACTAAAGGATACCTATGCTAGGAATAAACAAGGCTTGTTAAGGGAGTCCTCTATATACCTTTTGGTACGTGGGAGGCATGAATCCATGTTGCAAGGATGTTGTTATGAGGCCTGGGTGTTGGGATGTGGAAGCCCCTCACTTCACGTCATGCTTAAAACATGTAGACGCTTAGCCAATAATGACATCTCTCCAAGAATTTTTATACCCCATCGGAACACGGGGTGTGTCTACATGCGTGGAGATGAAGCCCACGGTCATGAGACCCCTAGGACTATGACAAGTGTGTGGTGATGAAATCCACGTCACGTTGCCCCTAAAAATGAAAAAGGGAAGAAGGTGGACCGCTTTTGATCCTCAAGATCATCCAAGGATGCGAGAGGAGAGCATTCATGAAATCCAACCTTTGAGTTTAACAAACAAACATGCAAAAGATGAAAGATGTAAAATAGAAAGATTTTTGTATTTTTAAATGATAAAAAGATGATTAAACAAAACGTAAAAGGGATCTTCAAGAGGAGGCCCTGAAAAAAAGTGGATTAGTAGTTTGGAAAATAACCCCAATCCTTGGACAAATGTGCTACAAAACAAAGGGGTTAGTAGTTTTGGATAAAAAACAAATTTTTGCAAGCCAAAAATGATTAATTTTTCTTTGATTGAGATAGATAACCTGCAAAACAGAATGTTAGATTCTAGAAAATGCAGCAACAAACAAAAATATGCAAGTGGATGGTTAATACTATTACAAAAATGACTTAATGAAATGAAAACTATGTAAAAATCTACGCAATAAAAAGTGTGTAAACGCGTTAACAGTAGAAAAATTGCACACATAGAAGGATAGATCAGGTCAAACACATTGATCCGTGAAACGAATTGAGTTAACAAACACGTGATGTTTTGAGTGTTTGGGTAAACACGTTGATGTGTTAGCAAACACACTATTGTTGGTAAACACGCACTCATTGTGTTAGCAAATGCACTGAAACATGCACTAAATATAAAAACCTACACAATTCAGAAGGATAGTAGATAAATGTGTTGATATGTTAACAAATGCAGTGATTGTGTTAACAAACATGTTGATGTTTGCAAACATGTTGATTGTGTTAGCAAAACTGATGCACATGATGTTTGCAAACGTGCTGATTATGTTAGCAAACGTTCCTATCACACATACGCGTTGAGTCAAAAAAGCCAATTTTGGGTTTTGAAAGATGGGACAAAAGCATTGTTTTATGATAAATGCATTGTTTTAGGTCATATGCACTGAAACAGGTCATGAATGCGCTAATACAGAAGAAAATCCTGAAAATTCAAAAATTAAGGGTGTAAATCACAATGAAAATTTCTAAATTTTTTACAGCTTGTTATTAGTACCTAATGCTAATAATTTCAATAAAAAATTAGGGGGGTAAGCCCCATGGTGGGCGCCAAAAAATGTAGATGAAAATCAATTTGACATGCACAAATAAAATGAATATGAAACCAATTCAAATGTAACACGCAAACTCAACAAATCAACTACCTCAGATCAAACAAAGATGAAAGGAAGAGGAACAAATACCTACACTTACCTCTAATGGAATTCTCCTTCCTTGATGGTTGGACTTTGTCTTGATTTGAGGATGATTGACCTGCTTTAGCTTTTTTGATGTGGGATGACTTGGACAACACCTCCCCTTGATTATTGCTAGATTGTTGATGAAGATGATGAAGGATTGTTTGATTGGTAGATGGAAGATAAATTCAATGGATTGATTGAGTCCTGATAAAATAGTAAGAACAAAATTTTTTAATTTCTAACCATGTGACTCTCATGGAGGACTACGAGAGCTCAAATTTATAGCTGGTGAGTGGAGAAATTCAATGGTTGAGATATGAATCCATGTTGGATTGAATCCAAGGGTGGATGATTGATGAGAGGATTAGAGGATTCTAGATGTGGACTAATTCTAGATTTTGTGAGGGATTTCCATTGAATTAAAAATTCAATGAAGAATAGTTAGAATTTGTATTTGAATATGAGGGAAAATGAGAGGGCTTCTAGAAATAGAGAAGATTCTAGATTTAGAGGTGATGTGCACATGATTAGTTTAGGTTAATAATGTGATTAGGATAATTAATGATGAGATTTGATGGAAAGGCTAGGTGTAGGGATGTGTAGGGTAGGTGGTAGGTGAGATGTAGGAATATTAAATTCCTATAAATGTTAATGAAGGATTTAAAATAGGATAATATGATATAATAATGGATTAATGAGATTAATGAATTAAAAGGATGAAATGAGATATAATAATGATTTAAAAGGATTAATAATGGAATGTTAGGATAAAATGATAAATAATGATAAAGGGGGAAATATTATAAAATGGATTAAATAATAATAATTAATCTTATGATTAATTATTATATGGATGATGATGGGATATTTGCGGGACATTTTCATTATTCGTATTTAACCATGTTGACATTTTAGATGTATACACTATGCTATGTCATGTCTCAAACTTGTTCAATTGTGGTGTCCCTTATTGAGAAGTGTAATATCAAATGATTTAAGCCCAAGAGTTACTGAATGTTGACCATTCATAGGTAGCAATATCATACATAGCTATACAACCTAGCGTATAGAGATGTTATTGCTTGTTCATAGTTATGAGTGTCACATGTGGTCAAATTGTTCATGATGTAGAACAATTACCTAATCAAGGAGTAAACACGTGTCTACAAAAACTCATGGAGATATTCAATATTTCAATTGACATAATGTAAATGTTGTTGAGCCAGTGAAATAACTCAAGGGATATGGTGACAGGATGAAATGCATACAATGGCCATCTTATCCTTGAGTATTTATCGTTAAGATATTAAATTAAGGGCTCTAATGACCAATATATCACTTGATATGTTAAGGGAAACACGACTAGGTAGTCACAAAAAGGGTTGTCAAGTTTTTGAGAAAGTTTATTAGTACAGAAATGGAGTTTAAATAGAAAAGTAAGGAAACCTTGATTGATTAAGATAAATAAGAATTGTTGGGTGTATTGAGGTGGGAAGGGATTGCAATAAAATTAACATGTGGTGTGTTATCAAATGCATTGACTGCCTACTATAGTAGACTTGAATAAACATTTCCAAAGGAACTATGGTCATGAGTAGTATCAGATTGAGTGATCTTAAGCTGAAAAATCCTAGGTCTAGTGGAGAAAAATGAGAATGAACCATTAAATCGTCCTCATCAATTAGATTCAAATTTAGTCGATGCAAGTTCTCATTAGGAATTATTATCCATATTTTTCCTCCGGGCCAAATATCGGATCAGCTACGACCCCGCTGGAGAAGAACCTAAGAAAAATTGTTTAGATCTGTAAATAGGTCACAGATGGATTCAACAATAGAATAACAGGGTCAGAAAAGAAGGTTTGGCAGTGCCGCAGAGGAAATAGGAGCAAGAAAGGAGAAAATGGTGAAGATCTGAAGTCATCGGGATCAAAACGGTTCAGGAAAGGGTCAAAATTGACTAAGTATGGAGGAGGCAATGGAAAGTAACCACATTGTCCTAACGACATTTATCCAAATATGACATCCAAAAAGTTGGAAGCCCAAACGAGTTGCCAGGCTACTGTGATGGCCCTATATAGGTCAAAAATGGAGAAACATCTTCAAGCTTTTAATGCAGGATCTCCTTGCCTCAACAACTAGATCAGATTCAATTTGTTACCTGCCGTTTCCTCTTCTTTCAAGGCACCGGACCAAGGATTGATGCAATAATGATAGATATTGGGAGGATATTTTTTCAAAGTTGACATTAAGAGTAGTGGTTGAGCTTCAACATGATTAATTCCCGAATTTTTCCTCATCTTTCTCCTCTCTAGTTGAATCTCACAAATATAGGGGCGAGATTACATTGTAAAGTGGTTGGAAATGTCTTCATTTTGCGGGCTTCCCCTTTTCTTCTGGAAAAAAAAATCATGGGGTTTCAGACATTCCACTAAACTGTAATACGTTTCTAATCAGTAGTTTTGCCACTTTATAATGCATTGTATCAATCTGTAGATAAATAAAACATGTCTGTGAACGACTTTAGATCCTTTCTTGTCCCTTTTGCTTTAATCTGATCTTTCATTATAAATTTGATTATCTGTGCTTGGTTATCGTGTGCATTTGGTTGGTTTGTGTCTATTGGAAAAACTATTGTTCATCATTCCTTTGGTGTAGCACCTTGTAGCTTAGTTATTTCTTATTTCTTATATCCATTTTCCCCTGTCTCCTTGGCAAGTTTTAGATATTAGTGTATAGAGTGAAATCCTCTGTAAGCTCTCTCGTATGCACCTAAACAGAGGAATAGGAACCAACCTTTAATTTGGAGAGCTTTCCCACTTTTTCAAGGTCCCTCACTTTGGGGAAAGCTCAATGTTATGCAATCACACCAAATGAACCTGCCTTAGAAAAGTGGATTTTTAGAACTCATTTGGGGGTGCTGTGATTTCGCACTAACAGGAATATCAATGGGGTCATCATCAATATCGGTAGAATAACTAGCTACTTGAGGTTGTTAAACAACATCATCCAAAAGGTTAGGCGTAACTATCAACTTCAAGATGTCAGTAGAAGATGAAGGAGGCACCTAAGTAAATGCATATGTTGGAAGCATAATAGAAGAAGGTAGATACAATCAAATTGTGAGGAACATAGTATCACCAACAATATATATATATATATATATATATATATGATATATATATCTTATTTATTTATAGGGATTGGTTGTGATGTAGGAGTGACAAAAGGCATTTGTATATTGGAAATATTGATTTTTCAATATTGGAAAGGCTCAGGGTCAGCAATGACAATACGTTTAGTACCATTTTGTAGAAATTAATACAACGATGAAAGGTAGATGGGACAACCTACATACCATGAATCCAAGGACGACCCAATAGTAGATTGTAATGAATATCATTGTCATGATGTGAAAATTAGTAGGTAAGACCTTAGGGCCAACAAGGATATCCAAAGTGATAGTGCCTAATTTAGATTACATAATGTTGTCAAATCCTTGCACAATAGAAGTAGTAGGAGTAATGAAAATGGGAGAAATTCCCATTTGTGTGAGTAGCGACAGAGGACATATGTTAAGGCTAATACCATTATAAATGAAAACTCACTTGATGACAAAATCCTGAATGCATGGAGTAATGAAAAGAGGTGGGCATGTATCTATATCAGAGATGGGAAGAATGAAAATGATAGTGAAAGTAATAGTTTATCGATTGCCTTAAATTTATCCATGAGATAAGTAAAAGAAAATGGCTGAGTATAGTTATCCAAGGTAAAAGAGCTCAAAGCATCTTGTAAGATATCCTTGTAAATAAGTGCTTTTTGAAGTAGCTTTAATAGAGATATTTTAACATTGATGAACACTAAGTTATTCCAATAGGTCACATCCCTTAGGGGGGACATTAGACTTGGCCACAAGGGTAGTGAGTGGGGGAGGAAAAGGCGGATTTCACCCAAGTGGTTACTTATTGCATCTTGTGGTAATGACATTAACTGTGGGAATCAATGGGGTAGAGTGTAAATGTGATGGATACTTAGTAGTGACAGGAGTAATCTCAGATAGTATGTCTAGATGAAAGGAATTTTTATCAACCAAATTACAAACAAGATCAACATAAGGAGTGTCACATCTATGTTAAGCACATGCATGTAATCGGTTAGAGGGATAATATCCCATGTTAGCATTGGATCCTTAGGCTTGAGTCAAATGTCATACAAAATTGGAGGAAAAGACATAATGTTGTAAAGTTTTATATAGAAATAGAACACCAAGAGAAAAGAGGAGCAACAAAAACAATCCCCATGATAACTAGGGTTGATGCAAAGATCAAGTCACGAGTCGAGTTCACCAAAAAAAATTACACCCTTTTTATTATTTGGCGTATAATAAGGTTAGTGATTTAAGTACACTAAGGATGTAAAGGGTAGATACATGGGGTTATTATAATTAATTAACTTCTAAAATTAATCAGACAATACCATAACAATGCATTCATGCTTAAACGGTATGCTAGAAGCTTAAAAATACATCATTGTAGATGTAGCCCTTACATCCACTTCTTTGATCACATTTTGATAGACTCCTTACAAAATTTATGAAAATATACATACACTTGGTCCTCTCTTATCTTCTTCAACCAATGTCAACATTTCAAAATAATAGGAATTAACATATACATGTAACGATCATTCATATTTAATGACTATTAAAAACCTATAATGCTAAAGAGGAGGTGCCAAATACAAATCCAAAATAAAAATATTCTAAGTTATTTTTGTTTTTGACTGAGTAAGGCTTGGAGAACGCCCCAAGAAATCTAATTACAAAAAGACTAGATACTTTCTTAGTACTCAAAATAGTTTATTTTTTGTTTATCCTTTCCCTCTCTTACTTCTACTATATTAGTGGAAGTGGGCCTATATAATTGGTGGAAGACACTTTGTTTCTCTTAGTTTACTATCCCATTTTCCTTAAGGAACCTCATATCTTTCTTTGAACAATACTATTGAGTGTCTTTCAATTCACGTGTTGCACTCCTCTTCCTCTGGTAATATTTCATCTTCACTCCAACATTATCTTCTTCTATGTCTGCAAGTTATCACTGTCTCCATTACACTGCTCACGTGTGATTACTAGTTACACCGAAGGCACTCTCCATGTGTTATAATGCATCCATCGAGCTCGTTATGACATATACTGCCACAACTATATCAATGACAAGCACCAGATGATTGGGGCATTGGTTCAAAAAAAAAAGCAAATGAATGATGATGGTGGAGTTGTGCTCTTATCTTCCACATCAAAATTAATAAGTAAATTTGCAGAAAAACACATTGTTGAGTTCCTACCCAATAAACATATCACAAAAGTTTCTTCCAGGTCGTCTTGTTAATTATCTTTGGTGTTGTGTTTTGATATAGGAACCCTACAAGATAACAACGTTGATTGAGTGACCCATCCATATGAAAAAGATGATGTGGCAAACATATGTAGATTACTATTTAATGTAGGATCTAGGGCATGATAGTCGCTTCTCCACAATGGATTTAAAAACATGATTTTATTTCTATAAAACTTGAAACATGTCGCCACTATAATGTATTATTGTTGATGTTGACCTACACACCTAAAACATTTGAAGAAAATAAAAAATAAATTCCTTGGCTTTTAGTATTCTTCTTTAATTAAAAAATGATGATTTATGATGTCCTAAGCTTACTTGACAAAGGATTTCATGCCAAACGAACATGTTCTGGTCTTTATTTAAAGTTCAAATTTTGATAGACACACATATATAAACAATTGTTTTATTTTTTACTAAAAAACAAGTTTTAAGTATTTACTTTAATAACAAATGATATAGTGACAATGTGACCAGTTATCAACTACAATTTAAAAAAATATAGGCAAGTAACGAGTTATCCACAATCAATTAACTACACAATACATGTTGTTAATTTTATAATCTTAACAAGTAATTACGTCGATATCCATTTTTGCAAACTAGACCAGTGCAAGAAAATTCTAATAGGGCATAAATATTGGATGGCTCTCACTTCTTTGGTCATCGTTGTATGGCCATATTAGTGGCATCCACATGAATTTGGTTCTCTTGGGCCCTACCGAGTCTTCTCGTGGTCATGTTCTCTGACCATTTATTGTATTGACATGTATGCATACAATGTTTTAAAGGAAAAATAAGTCATGGGAAGTGGGGCTTGCCACTTAACCCCATAGTTTCATCTTGGTTCATGTGTTATCTACTCATTGACTACCAAATGCCAGACTTAAGGAAGATGATAAATACACCCCTCTACAGGGTCATTAAGATTTGAAATTTAAAATACACGCGGTGCGTGGAAGGTATAAGAGAGTGTAGAAAAGTGTGTAGCTTGACAAAGTTGCATCTGAAAGGAGAAGCACATTTCTTATTTAAATGTCCATGACCATTATGTGTCATTGTCTTATGTTGGAATGAGCAGTCATTATCGAGGCTCTTTCATGTACAATTTTAGAGAGCTTGTCATTTAAGATGGGAGGTCCCATGGAAGGGTCCTACATACTTCACACTAGACATCTAATAATATCTAGATGTTCAGTTTTCTAGATTAGATGGTTAAAAGCGTCCAAGAATTCGATGCAAATAAGTCCAAAAATTGAGTGGTATGGGTGTACCATGTGCTTATGGGAAGTGGAGAGATAGGATACTTTCTCCTCCTTACATATGGTAGTTGGTAGAAAACTATCAATAAGCCCTTAATACTTATATTACAAGGATTCTTCTTAGAACATGTTATAATTATTTCCACCTCAACAAAAATGGTGTTATATCTAACCATCTATTATAGAAACGTGCTTGCATACAATGTTTTGAAGGAAAATTGAGTCATGGGCGGCGGGACCTACCTCTCCACTAACTTGCATCGTCTTAGTCCATGTGTTATCTACTCATTAGCTACTAAAAACCTGATGTAAGGAAGAGGATAAATGCACCCCTTCGCATAATCTTCAAGCTTTAAAATTTAAAATACATGTGACATGTGGAAGGCATATGAGAGTGTGTAAAAGTGTGTGCCTAGCTAAATCACCTCAAAAAGTAAATGCATCTTTCTTATTTATATTTCCATGACCATTGCGTGTCATCGTCTTCCACCGGATTGAGTCATCATTGTTGAGGATCTCTTGTGTACGGTTTTTGAGAGCTTCTCATTTATGATAAGAGGTCCCACATGAGGATCCTGCATACTTCAAACCTTGCAATACATTACAGATGTCGATAAGAAGGTGTTGAAGAACTCAAAGTCAAAGGATGTGCATACAACAAAAGACACATCCTTTATAGAGGGTGTGCATGTTTAACTGCAGAGTAGTTTGTTAGGTATAAACTTCACCAAATTCCTTTAATAGAAATTTTGTGTATAAACATTACAATTCCTTTGCAGTTTTGTAATGCATTTTCAGTGCCTACTTAGGAAAGTCTATAAAAATGTTTAATTTTTGTTTCAATGCATGTCATCTATTTGGTTTCCATGCAACATGAATCCCCTATTTGATCCATGACCTAGTTCTCCCTTCGCATCAACTTGTTGCAATGTTTGGTGCTTTTTATACTTACGCTCTATCTTTTGGATGACATCTCACCAATACATGGTGCTTGAGCTTGGTTTGTCTCAAATCCATTAAATATCCACTTATTGTGGCTCTCTACTGATGTGTTGGCTCAATTTTATCTACATTACAGTATCACCTTAACTCATCCAATGACCTTGAGGATTTTTCAAGCACCTCATGAGGGTGGAGTGTTCTTATCTTCTTGTGTAAAGGCTTTGGCTTCATAATGCTTTAACTTGGACTCATGTACAATCTCTCTAAGCTTATTCCCTTTACTTAGGTAGCTCCTTGAAAAACCTAAGTCATCTCAAATACCTTATCATCAATCACCACATAGGTCTCCATTTAGGTTTGGATCGATTAATGGAATCAAAAGAAACATGACGATTTGAGGCGAGATTCACATGGATCAAATAAATCGACCACTATCAATAAGTGTAAATAAGACGACACACTTTAAGTAAGTAAAGGTAAACATATGACACATTCTACCATTATCATTATTGTCACTTCTTTATCATCGTAGTTGCCCTATCAAACATTTATCATGGGTCCATGTTCACACTGAGATCAATAACATGGCTAATGGAACATTTTCGCAGGGAACCATCACCATGGTGAAAATGTGTCGGCTGCATCAACCACAACATCCTATCCTCAACCATGCTTTCCTTGCACAACTTGGGTTGATCCCATTCATGATTGTTCAAGTAGGATCTCATTTATTTCATCTGCTTCCCATTGTCTCGTCCATTTTAAGCAACTCAATTCATCACCTTTACCATTCACGAGCTTAGTTTCTCTCCGATGCAACTCACTTTGTTTGCAATGATGTGTTGCTAATGGTTTGGAGTTATCAACTCAAATTAGATCAACAAGATTTCCTCATCACGTACAACCACATGGCGTAAATTCCTTCATACTACACACATGTCTTGTGAGCTTTTGTTGGTTGTGGTAAAAAATCTCCTCACTCGTGACAACATGAGAAGACTCCTCCATTACCAGCTTGTTATCCCTGCAATAACATATATTGATTTGATTGGCAATGTATTGATGTGCCACATTCCCCTACATGCAAGCATGAGTAGACACAATAGAGTGCCCCACGTACGACTGCAACTGTGACATCCACGTGGCCATCTTCTTGGAGCTAATGTGTCCTTTTATGTCACACCATGCTATATTGAATGTCTTTCTCTTCACATCCGATATACATTATAAGTGCAGAGACTTTAAGCTTTATTATCAATCGGTAAAATTTACTATTTCGCCACCCTATCACTTTTCCTATCCTTGCACTCCTCCCTTAATCCCCTTCTTCATCGGCCCACTTCCCTTTCAACATCTCCATTATGTCGCCGACGTGCAATTGCTAGTTAATAAAGTTGTCTTGCAGAATGTCTCCATTACGCCGCCGACATGCAATTGCTAGTTAATAGAGCTGCCTTGCAATACTACATATGTAGTATATTTTCATCAACACTCCTACCATGAACACAAACAATTTTCTTTTAACGACAACGTTGTTTTTTTTATTGAAATCTGGCAGGTCTTTAGATCGCCTTACCCCACAGTGAAGTGGGCAGACTTCTTAGGTTTACTATTTCACCACCCTATCACTTTTCCTATCCTTGCACTCCTCCCTCAATCCTCTTCTTCATCCGCCCACTTCCCTTTCAACGTCTCAATTATGTTGCCGACATGCAATTGCTAGTTAATAGAGCTATCTTGCACAACGTCTCCATTACGCCACCGACGTGCAATTGCTAGTTAATAGAGCTACCTTGCAATACTACATATGTAGTATATTTTCATCAACACTCCTACCGCAAACACAAACAATTTTCTTTTAATGACAACGTTGTTTTTTTAATTGAAATATGGTAGGTCTTTAGACCGCCATACCCCACGGTGAAGTGGGTAGACTTTTTAGGCTAAGCAGCCAAGGACTGAAAAGTATAAATTTCGTCAAGTTCACCCAGGGCACGATCGCAGCCTCATCCGTTATTATGGTGCATCTCCTCACTTCGCTTTCTGTGGTGGGCTCTTTAAAAGCCAAGCATCTTCCCCATTGAATCAATAGTCATTTGAGAATGACAACGATGTTGAGTACTCACAACTCACACAAATCAACCACGTCGCCTGATACATTTGGTGTGCATTTATTCAGGTCGTAGCGATTATACAAACCATTTTAAGTTGCTAAATGCTGGACTGTATGTAGCCTGTTTAGGTATTTGCAGGCTCCCGCTGTATGGCTTTGTTAGTTGCTGTTGAAGGTCTTTTCCGTTTGAACGAGTTGTTTTCACCCCAGGGTATAATGCCTTTTTTCTACAACAGGGCTTCGTTCGCGGCATTTCTTTGTCAACGTCCACTTCCTCTGGATCCTCGTTCGCACAAATAAATAATAAATGTCCATAAAACCACTTTTGAGGATGAAGATGGCAGTGTTTCATTGTCGTTGTGGTAGAAATAAATTGCCTAACACTGCACATGTCCAACGCTTCCATTATAATCATACAATGCCAATGCCGATGCCATCCAACCTCAATCTCAATCTTAATCTCACAGCATTATGTAGAGAAGGTCGGTTGAAAGAGGCGCTACACATTCTGCTTACTAAACACAACCCACCTGTAAACTCTAACGCATACTTTCACCTATTGCAGACCTGCATTTCCAAGAAAACCCTTTCACACGGTAAGCAAATTCACTCCCACATCAATGAGATGGGATTTCAGTTTGCCACACAAAAACTATTACAAAATACACTTATACGCATGTATGATAAGTGTGGATGTTTAGCGGATGCGCGCCAAGTGTTTGACCAAATGACTGTACGAGACCTCTTCTCATGGAATAACATAATTGCAGCTTACGGAAGACATGGGTATCCTCACGAAGCATTGGTATTATTTCGCCAAATGCGACTGACAGGTGTCCAAATTAATCAGTTCGCCGTTGCTAGCATACTCCCAGCCTGTGCCAAAATAGGAGTTTTAAAACAGGGTATGGACATCCACCAAATCATAATGGAGAAGGGATTTTTGTCAGATGAGGTGGTTGCAAGTGCCCTGATAGATATGTATTCAAAGTGTGGAAGCATTAACAAGGCACACGAACTGTTTGAAAAAATGTTTCACAGAGACGTGGTTTCATGGAATGCCATGATTGCAGGATATGCACAAAATGGGTTTGTTGAAAAGGCCTTGGAAACTTTCAAGCAAATGCAATTGGCAGGTGTAAAGCCAAACTCCGCAACCTTTGCCAGCATCCTCCCAGCCTGTGCCAAAATAGGAGCTTTAGAAGAGGGTATGGATATTCATCAAAGCATAGTTAAAAGCAATTTTTTGTCAAATGATGTAGTTGCAAATGCCCTAATAGACATGTATGCAAAATGTGGACAAATTAACAAGGCACGTGAACTGTTTGACAATATGCCCGAAAAAAATGTTGTGTCATGGACTGTAATGATTGGAGGATATGTTCAAAATGGGCTTGTTGAAAATGCTTTGAAAACTTTCAAGCAAATGACCTTTGCAGGTGTAGAGCCAAATTCCATAACCTTTGCCAGCATCCTCCCAGCCTGTGCCAAAATGGGAGTTTTAGAACAGGGTGCGGACATTCATCAGAGCATAATGGAAACCAATTCTTTGTCAGACATTGTAGTTGCAAGTGCCCTTGTAGATATGTATGCGAAATGTGGAAGCATACACCAGGCACGTGAACTGTTCAACAAAATGTGTCAAAGAGATGTGGTCTCATGGAATGCCATGATTGCAGGATATGCACAAAATGGGTTTGTTAACGAGGCTGTTGAAACTTTTAAGCAAATGCAATCGGCAGGTGCACAGCCAGACTCAACAACCTTTGCCAGTGCGCTCCCAGCCTGTGCCAACATGGGAGCTATAGAACAGGGTACAGACATCCATCAATGCATAGTGGAAAGTGGATTTTTATCAAATGTTGTAGTTGCAAATGCCCTAGTAGATATGTATGCAAAATGTGGAAGCATACGCAAGGCATGTGCGCTGTTCGACAAAATGCCTCAAAGAGATGTTGTCTCATGGAATGCCATGATTGTAGGATATGCACAAAATGGGTTTGTTGAAAATGCTGTTGAAGTTTTTAAGCAATTGCAGTTTTCTGTTACAAAGCCAGACTCCACAACCTTTGCCAGTGTCCTCCAGCCTGTGCCAAAATGGGAGCTTTAGAACAGGGTATAAACATCCATCAAAGCATAATTGAAAGTGGTTATTTATCGAAATGTTGTAGTTGTGAATGCCCTTGTAGATATGTATGCAGGCACGTGAACTGTTCAACAAAATGTGTCAAAGAGATGTGGTCTCATGGAATGCCATGATTGCAGGATATGCACAAAATGGGTTTGTTAACGAGGCTGTTGAAACTTTTAAGCAAATGCAATCGGCAGGTGCACAGCCAGACTCAACAACCTTTGCCAGTGCGCTCCCAGCCTGTGCCAAAATGGGATCTTTAGAACAGGGTATATACATACACCAAAGAATAATTGAAAGCGGATTTTTATCAAATGTTGTAGTTGCAAATGCCTTAGTAGATATGTATGCAAAATGTGGAAGCATACACAAGGCATGTGCACTGTTCGACAAAATGTCTCAAAGAGATGTGGTCTCATGGAATGCCATGATTGTAGGATATGCACAAAATGGGTTTGTTGAAAATGCTGTTGAAGTTTTTAAGCAAATGCAGTTTTCTGTTACAAAGCCAGACTCCACAACCTTTGCTAGTGTCCTCCCAGCCTGTGCCAAAATGGGAGCTTTAGAACAGGGTATAAACATCCATCTAAACATAATTGAAAGTGGTTTTTTATCAAATGTTGTAGTTGTGAATGCCCTTGTAGATATGTATGCAAAATGTGGAAGCATACACAAGGCACGTGAACTTTTTGACAAAATGCCTCAGAAAAATGTGGTCTCGTGGAATGTTATGACTGCAGGATATGCACAAAATGGATTTTGTAATGATACTCTCAAACTCTTTGAAGTAATGCAGCACTCTGGAACATACCCGGACCATGTAAGCTTCACTTGTGTTTTATTAGCATGCAGCCATGCAGGTTTAGTGGACAAGGGCTGTAAATACTTTAGTGGCATGAGTGGTTCTTATTGCATTATGCCTACAATTGATCATTATGTGTGCATGGTTGACCTTCTCAGCCGTGCTGGCTATCTTGAGGAAACCCTAAACGTCATCATCAAAATGCCAATTAAACCTGTGGTCGTTCTGTGGATGTGTTTTCTTGGTGCCTGTAGAACACAAAAGAATATAGGGTTAGGATTATTTACAGCAAATCATGTTTTTGAGCTGGATCCTCAAAATGCCGCAACTTATGTTCTTCTGTCAAACATCTATGCAGAATCAGGCAGGTGGGGTGAGGTTCAAATGGTAAGGAGATTGATGAAAGATCAACGAATTACGAAGATACCTGGATGTAGTTGGATTGAAGGCCATAAAATGGTACATGCATTTTGTGTAGGAGACGGATCAGACCCACAGACACAGGAGATCTATGCAAAGTTGGAGAACTTGTCTTGAGAGATGAAGACAGCATGATATTTTGCAGATTCAAAAGATGTAGGAATCGATGTGGACAAGGATGAAGAAGAATTATTCCTCTGCCACCATAGTGAGATGTTGGAGACTGCGTCTGGATTGCTAAACATGCCCTGTGGGACAACTATTAGAGTCATCAAAAACCTTCGAGTATGCGTTAACTGCCACACTGCAATCAAGTTTATTTCCAAGATTTTTGCCAGTAAATTGTTGTGTGAGAGATGCAAATCGGCTCCAACATACCAAGCTATGACAATGTTTTTGTGAAGATTACGGGTAATAAGCATGTGAAGCAATCTGTAAAACAAGGTGGACTGTGTCAGACCTGCAGCAATCAAGAAAGGACCAGGTTTTATTTCCAGTTTCTTGAAAAATGGTTTTTACTTTTTTGCAAGTGTTCTAAGATCTAAACCATGCCTTTGACTTCATAAAATCAGATGTATAGTATTGATAAACCCCTGTTTTATGATATCATGAGGTGTCATGACATCGAGCTGCTTTCAGGAAACTGGTGCATGCCTGGGATAATAAGCTGGAGGAGGAGGTGAATATTAGGGGGAAAAAATAACGGGTGTACATTTGTAAGAGATAAAAAAATACTTGGCCAAAAGAAAATTTGAGAGAAGGGCTTAAGCCTTTCATTAAATCCAATGCTGGGAGATGGTGGGGAAGAGCATCTATTAATACCAAGCTTTGTCAATTTGAACCATTCTTTTGTCTGGAATAACTGTATAATATTGTGCTTAATGATAGGTTTGTCATTTGGGATTGAATTACAGATACCATATTATGTATGCAAATTTACATATGTTCATGTGGATTTTGTCTCATTTATGCTTAGGGATTTCTAATCTTGCTGCACACTTCTGTTGGGAGAGCTTATATATTTGTGAACTCAATATTTTTTAAAGTTAGTTTTATTATGTTTATATCTTTTAAATTGAGAAATAAACTATTAGAATCAATAATATGCAAAAGTACAATTAATTTTTTTATTGTATGTAACGGGCAAATATTTTATGGCGCCTAAAAAACTTGTAAAATGAGATTTGTGGACAGATGTTAGAGGAGAATAATATATTTATGTAGAAGTAAAATCATAATTTATATTACATTGTAATTACATATATATATATATATATATATACGGTACTAAATATTTGACATAATGGTATTAATAAGAACACAACAGTAAGGAGGACGTTCTTATCAAGAATGAAACATTTGCAGGGCGTTTTATCTCAGCTGGGTGTTTTAATCTTAGGAGGGCGTTTTTGATCTGTACCTGCTGTAAAAGAAATGCCATGGCGTTCCAAAATAACGTGGAAGCTTAAAAACAACGTTCTAGTTCTGATCTAAGTTGATTTTGCATGAAGAATATAGTAGATGTGTGGCGTAGGAAGGAGAGTAGCGTGGCAAGAAGACGAATGAATTCATGATCTGGTAAATTCTAATTCAATTTGCTGCTCATATTCATTTGATCTGAAAGACCAAAGTAGAGAACGCCATTTAAGGAGAAAGGGTGCATGTGGGTGGAGTAGGATGCAATTTCCATGTATGAAAGCTGGTTTGCACAACAATTTCCAATTGGTTGATTAAAAATCTAAATCTATTTAGCCAAAGTTTGTGGTTTTATAATTATTCAAGGCAAAAAGTGATTTTTTAAAAGTTAGTCCAAATTAAAACTTCATTAAATCTCAAATTTTCGACCTTAAAAATCTTACTTGAAAAGCCACGGTTAATTCCATAGTGAGAATTCCAGGTGGAGAAAACAATTGAAACTTGGCCGATTTGTCTGTTTTGATGTCCTTTTCTGCATGCAAAATAATTTTTTGCAAAAGAGTGTAAATCTCAAGATTTTAATTTTTCCGTAATTTTGGCAATTTTACAGGAAATTGTAAAATCAAAATCTCTCAAACTATAAGTAGTAGTGAGCTTAAAATTGGTTAACCATTCCCAGCCTCTCTCGACCCCCCTTTCCTTTACTATTTCCCATAGGACAACCTCTACATCTCCTTGCAGTATCTTCATACTTTTGTTGCACCTCCTTTGTTTCATGTGCTCCTCTTCTTTTGTGCACCCTTCCGCACACCTTTTCCTGAGATCTTCCTAGATCTCCTTACCAAGTATGCTTTGTTTCATGTGCACTTTCACAATCTCTTTAGATTACTCTATTTCCTCTGCAATGGTGCCATTATTGTTGTGTGTCTTCACGCACACATTTCCTAACTACTCTCGAAGCCTTTTTTCTCACGTGTTCTCCCGTATGTTCTTCTCTTTCCTTCGGAGTCTTCGTCCTTGTCCATCCTGTTGCACATTCTATCCATTGCTCCCTCTAGATTTCTTCTTCCACACATTGCATTGTGGTTCTCGACCCCTTAATTGGGACTTTGCACACTTCTTGCCATTCACACGCAATGGATTCCATCTGTGACATCAAGTCGCTCTCCTCTATGTGCTCTTGGTAGTCTGCGACCATTTCTTCTTCTTACGCAATATTCTCACGCACTGCCATTAGGCTAAAATGCACTCACCTTCATTTCTTCTCTTTATGTGTTGCCCTTTTCATGTGCTCCCGGGTGACTCCATCTTCTCCCTTCACATGTTGCTCAACTTCTGAGCCAGCCTTCGCTGCATTTTACCACGCACCTCTCCGTTGGTTCTCCTCGTTGTCTATGCTTTCATTTCTCTTGTGCATCGCCATGTGGCCTTGATGCTTTGTGCCTCCTTATCTCAATGGGGATAAATGAAATGTTTTCCCATCCTTGCGCACCTTCACTATGTTGATTCTCTCGTCATAGAGAATTTCCCTGTCATACTGCCATGACCTTCCTAAAAGGACATGACATGCATCCATCAGTAGGATGTCGCACAACCCCTGATCGGTGAATCTCCTAATCTTCATTTCCACTTAGCATTGCTCACACACAATGCCCTCTTGAGTTTCTAACCAAGTCACTTTGTAAGATTTGGGGTGCTTCCTTCACGCCAACCAACTTCTACATCATATCCTCCACAATGAGGTCATCGGTGTTCCAGTTGTCAACCACTACTAGACAACACTTATGTTGGGCCCATGCATATCATTTTGGTTGTGCCTCTGGTGGAAGCCAAATGCCTTGTTCCGACCTACTAGACTACCACTGCATACTAAAACATTTATAAGTGGTAATCCAATGTAATTTACTCCGGATTCAAATCCTTAACAAACAATTTAGCCACACGTTGAAACTCCTAGAGGAGAAGTTGGCCATGAATCTGTTAATATTGCTAAAATTAAGTCCACTTTCAAACTCATGTTTTATCCTTATCTCTAGCAGTTCTAGTTATGCAAGGTGTCCCTCCATAGCTATATTCTATATGTTTCCAATGATGATTAGAGTATATATTAGACCCGGGAACACTTCTATTATTTTGTGCCAAGCAATCTAAGAACTGTATCATTCTCCTCAAAAGTGGGGGCACTTAGTGGGGTTATCATATAAATATCAATGCAAATTAGACATACAAATTACAAGTTACATATTATAGGTTCCAAATAATAGGTTATTTATCATAGGAACACAAGATGCATTGCATATCACAACATTTGTTATGACAATAAAAGTATTTCATCTGATGAACTCAAGGTCTTGGGCTATTGGTGAGTTACGGGTTGTTTGTAATCATCAACCCAAGTTCTATTTCCATTGAGTTCATTGGATGCTTTCAATAAGTGGCCATGGGGACACCTTGAGGTAGGGGTTGAACTTCTCCATATGGACCAAGCGGAACATAGTGGGGCGCTTCGAATGCGGATCACTTGGTGGACATTAAGGACCTAAGTCCACCCCCATGTTCCACTTAGAGAAAGTGCTCCTCCACTACTCCAGTTCATCGCTCTGGTATAATAAAAAATGTTTATCGTCTAAAGTTTTGCCAATGGGGTTTGGGTGGATCGGTTAAGATGGATGGTTGTGTCCAGATCCACCCAGAGTCAAATATCACTAGGTATGGTCCCCTTCAGGGTGATTTACTGGTGGTGGCAGGTGTTGCATCACCGGTAGGTTGCGATGGTTCGGTGGTGGCGGGTGTTGCATCACTGGTAGGTTGCGGTAGTTCGTTGGTGGTGGGTATTGCATCACCGATGGATGTGGCTCGTGGCTTCTGTTGATGGTTCTCGACAATGGTGGAATTTGCATCGTTGGCATTGGCATTCACAACGGCTGGTGACTCTAAAAAAGGTGGTGGCGGAAAAAATTGTATCGTCGGTGCGGGCTCAGTGGTCGCGATTTGTGTTGGTCTTAATTATAATATCTTGTCTGAGGACATTGATGTAGGGTGGCGCATCACCAACCCTTCGATTCATAACTCCGGTCAAAAGCGTTTAACAATAAATAAAAAATATATTTTATTTGACACATAGATAAGTAGCTACTAGTTCATATACACCTTCTACAAAAAGAAAAGAAATTCAATATAAGTTTTTCCTATACTAAGTAGATATTAGAAACATACCCACGGCTACTAAAAATAAGGCATGAGAAAACCTAGACACTAGTCTTTTGAAATCCCCAACACCTACACCATTGCCTACACATCCACATTAGTAAACAAAAGCACTTCCATATAAACAAAAAAATTCATATCCACAACACTTTCCCCAACGAGCGGGTTGAAAATGCAAGAGGGGGTGATTATGGCACATCATAGGTTATACATTTATTAGTTTACACATTGTTATTTTTGCTATTTTTAGCTTAATAAGTTTCAAGAATTTACAAAATTGGATCTATCTATAGCAGTGCGGTTTCTTAGAAAAATCATGTTAAGGTCTAGCAACACCCAACATCCTGTCAAATTTACAATTTTTGGCCCCATGCGGTTCCACTTTCCTTTCTTCGATAGTTGGACATATTGCACCCCAACTTCCTAGTTTATTTTATTTATTGGTTTTCTTGTTGACGTTGGGGTCTTTGTATCACCCATCTTTATGGCATTTCTAGTTCTGATTAGGATTTTTATTATCACCTCCAATCCTCCATTACGGTTGCTATAGATATTCATGCATTGAAAAGGGGGTTTGTCCCTCTACATTAACATAGCATTATTGGTTCTACACATACACGTGTACTTTTCTATTTTTCAAGTTTTTATTTTAATTTGAATCTATTCAGATTTAAAGTTTTAATTTTCATTGTATGGACATCAACTACAATCTATTCAGAAACCAAGAAAATAAAAAATATGTTTACACACTTAAGTACATTTTTCCTTTAAGGTATCAAATTTCATTTATTGTATTAAAAGCGAGGAAACTATAACACCTAAATGTGGTAACTAGGTACTTGATCATTCTAGTTTGGTTATATATCCCACAACTATGGCTTATGCATACAAACAAAGGTTAATTGCATTATTGCACTCTTCTATGAGGCTTTTAAATACTCACTGTTCTCTCACATTATTGCTAAAACACCTACAAAAATAATTTCACTATGCATTACATATTTTATCTCTTATCATGTTTCTCCAAGACTTCACTTGTTCTACTCTTCTTCTTTAGACACTACCATCTAGTAAGGTCAAAGCACTATGTGCTTCTATCTCATTTTTGGTACTAGTGTCCTCAGCGTCACAATGATCAATTTTACTGTATCTGGCCTAATTCCTCTTTCTAGTTCAGCCTTAACGTGAAATTATATCCTATGAAAATGTATAAAAGTGAATCAAACACTCTCATTTACTTACTTGGCACTCACAAGGCTCTTGCTTGGAAACTCTAAGGGACACTTGATATTTGTCTCCAAAACTCTACAAAATCTACCATAATATTCCCTAAATCAAGAGAAGACATTAGCAACAAGTGCTAATTAGATTTCAAGCACTCCATACATATCCAAGAGCATCTTAATACAATTCAAAAGCACTCCAAAGCCAACTTAATAATTATCAAGCATCTACAAACTAAGGGCACAATTCAATGGTTTATTCTAGGTTCTACAAAAACTTTATCACAATACTCTATCACTCACAAAGGGTACATTCTATCTATAGCTACTGTTGACAATATCTGCCCCATGGGAAAAATTGCCTAACATGGTCCTCAATGGAGGCTTGGCATAAGAGGAGTGCAGAGCACCGGTTTGCAGCCAGAATGAAGGATCAACTCGGTAGGCATAGAAAAAGGAACTCAGTCAAGCCGAATACGTGGTGAGCGGAGTGAGCTCAGATGGAAAATGATGTTGGAGGCAAGAAATGGAAGGGTGGTTCAGCTCCAAGATCGACCATGGCGGACTTGACGAAGATAGAACCTAGGCCTGAAATCGAGCTAAGAAAAAATGGGGACCTCGAAGTCCGAAGTTTTCAGATTTCAGAGGTTTTAGATTTCGGAGTTTCGAAGGAGAAGCAGGTAAAAAACGTGAGCCAAAGCTTGAAATTCCGAAATGCCGAGGTCCGAAAGCGTTTGGCATTTTCGGGGTCAACTCCCCTTTTAGGGTCAACAATGCAATGGATTCGGCAATTTTGGAGTCCAAACTCCGAAGTCCGATTTTCAGATTTCAGAGGTTCAGAGTCTTCGCCGAATAAAACGGAAAAAAAGAAACCGAAATCCTGAAATCCTGAAGGTTCGAAGTTCGAAAGGGTTCGGTTTTCGGAGGTCAAACTTGGTTTTGAGGTCAATGCGACAGGAATTTCGGACTTTCGGAGGTCCCCAATTTTTGGGGTTTTAGAGGTTCGGGGTTTGGAGGTCTCGACGAGGCTGGTCGGATGAACAATGTCACGGGTCCGAAAGGTGAAAGGTCTGAAACCCGAAGTTTGAATTTCGGACTTCGGGGTTTCGGAGGTTCAGGGTTCGGAGTTTCGGAGGTTGGGCGGATGAATAATGATAACGATCCCTGAAAATCAAAAGGTTTAAAACCCGAAGTTCGAATTTCAAACTTTGGGGTTTCGGAGATTTCACATGCCCAATTGGATAAATAATAACATCAACCTCCGAAGTCAAAATGCCCGAAATTCTGAATTTTCAGATTTCAGAGGTTGCGAGGCATTTCAGATTTCGAAGAACAAAACCAACCACTCGTAATTATTGCAGAATGACATCCCCAACTTCAAATGGCCATATCTTTTGACTGGGAGCTTAGATTTACACAAGAAAGGACTTTTTGGAAATATCTCAGGGTCCTCTACGCAACTACAACTAGTTATCTTAAATTAAGTGAGACTAAATTCTTAAAAATTAAGAAATACAGCCCGCCATTTTAGAGGGTGTTTTAGACTCCCCACCTACCACAATGATGAGGTATGGGTTCCTTTTTTCTCCAATAAGGAAAAGTACATGGATATATGGGTTTTGCATTGGCACCCATAATTGTTTCAAGTGAATTCAATGCATTTTTGGGTGGTTGAAGCAAGATTTCAAATTCTTCTCTCCCCCTTTCTCTCATTCTTCATATATATTGTAAGGAGGGGCATTGTTTTGATGTTGGATAATTTTACTTTGTACCCTCACTTCTCTTGTTAGCAAGTGAATTTGTGGAGTTAAAACCTCTCATTCAAGCTGTAATGCAATTTTGTGCCTCTTGGGCCATTGTAATACACTGTATCAAATCTGTGGAGTAATAATATTAGTCTGTGGATGATTTCAACCCTCTCTTGTGCTCATTGTTTTCATCTGATATCTCATTGCAATATTGGTTATCTGTGCATGGTTATTGTGTTGCATATTTGATGGTCTGTCTTTAATGGTGAGTGAATTGGTGATAAAAAACTGATCTGTGTTGGTGTTCATCCTCTTCAGTCTTGCTTCACATTCATTTCCATGCAAGACAAGTTATTCAACATTCCTTTGGTGCATCACCTCTGTTAGTTTAGGTTTAATTTCTTGTAATCTTCTTAACCATGTCTCCTTGGAAAGATTAGAGTAGATCCTTTATAATTCGAATGTGTGCATCAGAATAGAGGAATAGGAATCGGCCTTCATCCGGAGAGCTTTCCCAATTGTAAAGTCCCACACTTTGGGAAAATCTCCATGTTATGCAATCACACTGATAGTTTGAACCCATCGAGTTGCAAACATTTAGGGGTGTTGTGATTACGCATCAACAACCAAACCCACTACTTTATTGAGGACATAAGGGTAAACATAAGAGGATAACAATCTAGATTTGCATATACATTTTCACATACACTAAGATAACTACATGGAGTTTGATCCCCTCATTTATTAAATGTGATTTAATTTAAATTGAATTAAACCATTTTTCAAAGTAATTATTGTAGTTAATGATATAAAAATGATAATATAAAGTAATGGACAAGTAATAAGCATGCAATAATATGAAACCATAAGTAAGAGAGAGAGAGAGAGGGGGTGACTTAATTGATTTCGTACAATATGGAGATGATCTGGGTAGGGAAACTGTTGAAACAAACTGGAAGCAGTGTCGTCAAGACTCATTGGAGGTTTTGGAACTCAAAGACGTATAGGACAGAAGCTCCCACAGGCGAACAAAAGCTCCTGGACACTAGTGACTGATCTGGGCAACAACGTTTGATTAGGTGCTTAGGTTTTGATCCTTTATGGGTTTGAAGAGCTTTGTTGTTGATCCTCTTTTGTCACTCTAGTTTTACTCCAATGTTGTTGGTCATACCTATAACCTACAAAATAGATAACTAGCTACACATGCCCACAAACCACATCAAACATAATAAATAAGATGCAGAATGGGGAGTCGTACTGACCTTGACGGTCACCCGAAGAGTGATCTTACTGTTGAGTTGTGGAGCTAAATGGCTTCACAAATAACATGTTTTACAAACTTGCAAGTTTACACTGTTACCAACGTCAGTCACTTGGGAGCAACCAACATCGGTTGGGTAACTGCCATCAGTTATATGTGCGTTACTATTTTTATTTTACACACGGGATTAGATCCGACCCTTGGTTATAAAGGTGATCGAAGGGTTGTAAATGCATAGTTAAGTTGCCCTAAAGTTTGTATATGCTTATAAGCTAAAAAAACTAGGGTTAGAAGATAAGAATTGTGATTATTGTAAGAAGGAATTCTTGGAGAGAGAAAAGAGAAGCTTGTGAGGAAAAAATATTGTACATCTGGGAGAGGTGTGAAAGATTGCAAATCTTGATTGTATTTCTTCTGTAAAGTAAAGAATAATAGATTGGTTGTTTTTTTGTGGACATAGCCCACACTGGGTGAACTGTGTTATATCTTGTGTATTTTTCTTCTGGTTTAATTTCCATATTTATTGTTTGCATACATATATATATGTATATGTGTATGTGTATGTGTATGTGTATGTGTATATGTATATGTATGTATATGTATATATATATATATATATATATGTACAATTGGTGTGATCTAACCCCAACAACTAATATCAGAGCTTTTTTGTTTGAGGGTTTTGTATGTTGAGAAATTTACTCGCAAAGGGATTTTTGATTAAGTTGGAGCACAACAATGACAATATAGAAAATACAAAGTGGAGAAATTTGATGGTTGTAATTATCAATTATGGAAGATGCAGGTGGAAGATTATTTGTATCATAAATATTTATACTTACCATTGGATGTGAAGACAAGACCTACAAAGATGACTGGTGAAGAATGGAAGATTCTTAACAAAAAGGCTCTTGGATCTATAAGATTGAGCTTGGCAGCATCTGTAGCTTTGAATATTACTAAAGCAACAACCACGATAGAGTTGATGGAATATTTAGCTAATTTATATGAAAAACCTAGTGCTTCAAATAAAGTTTATTTGATGAAGAAATTATTTAATTCAAAAATGCAAGGTGGATCTGTATCAAGCCATTTGAATGATTTTCGTTCCATTGTAAATCAATTAAAATCAGTTAATATTCTGTTTGATGATGAAGTGAAAGAAATTTTATTCTTATGCTCTTTGTCAGATAGTTAGGATAACTTGGTAATGAATGTTAGTAATACAACATATGGTACTCATATTTTGAAGTTTGATGATGTGGTTAGTATAACCTTGAATGAAGAAATATGCAGGAAAAGTACATGAGATTCATCATCTGGAAATGCTTTGAATATAGAAAGCAGGGGAAGGAAAAAGGAGAGATCTAAGAGCAATAATAATGGGAAATCAAAGTCAAAGAATGGCGGATCTAAATCCAGAGGTAGAGGAATAACTTGTTGGAATTGTGGAAAGAAAGGACATGTAAAGAAGGATTGTTGGTTTAAGGAAAACAAAGAGAATCTACCAGATAAAAGTAAAGAGGCAAATGTTGCAACTGAGGTAATGCAAAATGCCTTTAATCTCTCATTGGATAATAAAATAGGATCATGGGTTTTAGATTCAGGAGCTTCTTCCCATGTTACCCATAATAAGGGTTATTTCAGAAATTATGTCCAGGGTAATTTTGGGCATGTTTATTTAAGAGATGATGAACCATGCAATATTACTGGTAAAGGGGGAGTTCATCTAATATTGAAAAATGAAATACATGGATATTAAAAGATGTGAGGCATGTGCCAAGCCTCATGAGAAATCTAATTTCTACAGGAGAACTAGGTGAAGATGGTTGCATGGTTACATTCACAGTGACTCTTAGAAAGTTACCAAGGGAGCTCTTTTTGTGGCAAGAGGAAATAAGGTAGCAAAATTGTATTTGTCTACCTGTATTACTGATTCCTTTTCTATTCTATCTACTTCATATTCATATGCAAGCCTGTGGCATAGTCAGAAAGGCCGTATGAGTAAAAATGGAATGTAGATATTAAAGGCAAAGGGTAGGTTATCAGATTTGAAACATTTAGATCTTGATTTCTATGAGCATTGCATATTTGGAAAGCAAAATAAAGTAATATTTCTTAAAGTTGGGGCAACAAAGAAGGAGCAAAAATTAGAGTTTGTGCACTCAAATGTGTGGGGACCAACTCAGGTACCTTCTCATGGAGGATCCCAATATTATGTGACTTTCATTGATGATGCCACAAGAAAGGTATGGGTTTATTATATAAAGCGTAAATATGATGTTTTTGATACTTTTACAAGATGAAAAACCCTTGTGTAAAATGAATCCAATTTAAAGTTAAAATGTATTAGATCTGACAATGGTGGTGAGTACTGCAACAAGGATTTCAATGATTATTGTTCAGTGAATGGAATATGTAGAGAAAGAGCAGTTACTAGAACACCACAGGAGAATAGTGTGGCTGAAAGAATTAACATGACTATCATGAAATGTGCAAGAAGCATGTGAATACATGTTGGATTACACTTACAATTTTGGGCAGAAGCAGTAGATACAATAGTATATTTAATCAACTGTGGGCCTTCAAGTGTACTGGATGGTAGAATACCAGAAGAAGCTTGGATTGGAAAAGAGGTAGATATTTCTTTTCTTAGAGTATTTGGTTTAAAATCTTTTTTGCATGTTGATAAAAAAATAGGAAGAAGTTGGATGCTAAATCCAAGAGATGCACTTTAATTAGTTATGGCTTTGGTGATTTTGGATTTCATTTTTGCGATTTAGATGATGCTAAGATTATTAGGAGTTGTGATATTGAGTGGAATGAAAAGAGAATGTACAGGGATAAAATTTTAAAACCCAAGGATGAACTAGTGGAAGAGTTTATGGAAGAAAATGCATTCTCAGATTTAAAATTGACACCTACATGTACCATTTTCAGTTACAGTAACTAGTGTCAGTAGCCACAAGACCGACGTCGACATCTAGAATCGACGTCGGTAGAAGAGCAAGAACGATGTCAGTCGCTTGGACTGAAGTTGGCTATAGATGACCGTCATCGGTCATTGTTAGAGGTTGATACGAATGTACAAGATGTACAAAATGAGCCTCCAACACCATGAATTTATGTGATAAGGTCACAATGGGTAAGTAGACCCCCTGAAAAATGTACTCCTTCCTTATTTTATCTATTATTAATTGATAGTGGTAACCCCAAAAGTTTTGAAGAAGCAATGCAGAAGGATACACACAAGAAGTGGGAGCATGACATGGATGAGGAGATGGATTCCTTGGAACATAATCATACATGAGATGTGGTTAAGTTTCCAGCAGGTAAGGGAACATTGTAGAACAAATGGGTTTATAGGATAAAGTAGGAAGAAGGTGGACAAAAAAGATACAAGGCAAAGCTTGTAGTAAAAGGGTTTGCACAAAAACCAGTTATTGATTTTGGTGAGACTTTTTTATCATGTAGTAAAAATGAATTCCATTCGTATTGTTTTGAGTTTAGTTGCAGTAGAAGATTTACACTTAGAGCAACTTGATGTCAAGATGACTTTACTTCACGGTGATTTGGAGGAAGAGATATATATATGCAATAGTCGCTTGGTTATGAAGTCAAGGGTAAGGAGAAACTTGTGTGCATGTTGAAAAAGAGATTGTATGGGCTCAAGCAAGTTTCAAGGAAATGATATATGAGGTTTGATAGTTTTATGCATGAGCATGGCTATATGAGATGTGAATTTGATCATTGTGTTTATTTCAAGAAGCTTGAAAATGAAAGTTATACTATTTTGTTACTATATGTAGATGATATGTTTATTGCAAGATCTAGTATGCAAGACATTGTTGAGCTTAAATAAAATTTAGCTCATACATTTGCAATGAAGGATTTAGGAGCTGCAAAAAAAATCCTTGGCATGCAAATTCATAGAGACAGGAAGAACATGAAATTTTATTTTTCTCGAGAAGATTATATCAATAAGGTGTTCGAAAGGTTAAAAATACAGAATTCAAAACTTGTAAGTGCACCTATGGATAGACACTTTAAATTAAGCAAAGATCAGTGTCCTACATCACATGAGGAGGTCGAGTACATGGCACGGGTTCCATATGCTTCATCAGTTGGAAGCCTTATGTATAGAATGGTTTGTACCAGACCAAATATTGCATACGCAGTGAGAGTTGTGAGCAAATTTATGGCCAATCCAGGTAAAGAGCATTGGAAACTAGTCTAATGGATACTAATATATTTGAGAAGGACATCCATCATGAATTTATGATATGGAGGGTCAGATACTTATTTATGTGGCTATGTTGATTCATATATGTCTGAAGATTTGGATGGTAGGAGAAGCACCACTGGATATGTATTCACATTAGGTGGCACGACAGTTAGCTAGATTTTAAAATTATGGAAGGTTGTGACCTTGTCTACTATAGAGGCTGAATATGTTGCAGCTACGGAGGCTAGCAAAGAGATGATATGGATGAGAAGATTCATGGAATATTTGGGAAATGAGTAAGAGAATTTCAGATATTATAGTGATAGTCAAAGTGTGATTCATCTGGAAAATAACTTAGCATTTCATTCAAGAATGAAACACATTCAGTTGAGATGTCACTTCATACGACAAGTGTTGGAGGATGGGAAGCTAAAACTGGAGAAAATTCATACATATGAGAACCATGTGGACATGCTAACGAATTTGTTGGCAAAGGAGAAGTTGGAGCTTCACTCCACTTCTATTGGTCTTCAAGCATGAAAATTGAAGAGGAAGAAACAAACCAAGAAAATGATCTAAGGATGGAGTTGTACGGTACAATGCAACAATTTATCTCTAAGTGGGAGATTGTTGAGTTGTGGAGCTAAATGGCTTCACAAATAACATGCTTTACAAACTTGCAGGTTTACACATTAACCGATGTCGGTCACTTGGGGGCTACTGACATCGGTTCGATAATCGATATCGGTTACCTGTGCGTTAATGTTTTTATTTTAGACACGGGATTAGATCCGACCGTTGGTTATAAAGGTGATTGAAAGGTTGTAAATGGATAGTCAAGTTTCCCTAAAGTTTGTATATGCTTATAAGCTATAAAGCTAGGGTTAGAAGATAAGAATTTTGATTATTATAAGAAGGAATTCTTGGAGATAGAAAAGAGAAGCTTATGAGGAAAAAGTATTGTACATCTAGGAGAGGTGTGGAAGATTACAAATCTTCGTTGTTTTTCCTCTGTAAAGCAAAGTATAATAGATTGGTTTTTTCTTGGTCGACATAGCCCACACTAGGTGAACTATGTTATATTTTGTGTATTTCTCTTCTGGTTTAATTTCCGTATTTATTACTTGTATACTTAAATTTGATATATATCTGTACAACTAGTGTGATCTAACCCCAACACTTATGACCAAGTGTTGCACTACATCTCAGACTCCATGTAGTTTTGTGTGTGTGTATGTAATGATGCCCTAGGTTTCCCTATGATAGCGGGTTAGATCTAGATTGCTCAAAGTATGCAAATGTGTGAGATTGAATAGAATGAACTTCGCCTCCTATGTTGTGTATGTAGAGTGATGTAGCCATTGTCCCTTGTATGGATGTGTTAGATGTATGTTCTTGTGTATTGATGAAAGCTTAGGTGATAGCAGATAATGCTTAGTGTTTGGTCCTTGACTTTGAAGAAGTAACTAAGTATATATATATATATATATATATGATTCCCTTGTTTGAATTTTGTAACTGACAACTGAAAGGCCAACCCAAAGTGTTAAAATATTCCTAAGAAGTAAAAGAGATTAAAAAGGGTAAGAAAAGGATAGAGAGAATCAGAAGCTCTCATGCGGGATATAAGCGTCTGGGCGCTTCTATCCTAATTGGGTGCTAGTGCCCGAGACCATAAAAGATAAATAATTCAAGTTCCAACATGGATGTAAGATGTGTAAGACCATAAAGAAGGCAAGAGATCAAGAAAAGAGGCCAAAAGGAGTTTTTAACCACTAGTTTTTTTACTTAGGAATCATGTATATATTAGTACGCTTTAGGACTTATAAATGTACCCAAGTGCATACATTTTGTGTCTACATTTGCCCCCACTTTATGATGTTGAGTGAATACTCGATGGCATAAAGTAGATAGAATATGTGTACCTTTTAATCTTGTAGATAAGAGTGTTGTCGATAACGTGCCAAGTGGACAAGTGAAGCGTGAAGTGATTGCAATGTGAAGTGTGGAGACTAAGATAGAGAAGTAGACCATAGGGGTGAAGTGTATGCATAGTAGCGTGTTATTGGATCTTTTTCTTTCTGATGTGAGTTTTTCTTGTTGCGTATAATGACGAATGCACAAAATAAGAGAGAGAAAGAAGTCAAAGTTTCGTATGTGAAAAATCAGAATATGTGTATAAGCAAGTAAAAAGTGTATAAAGGAAAGAGTGCAGCTTATGTGTAAGAGAGTATGAGATAGAAAATTGTCATGTTTGCTTAGATATTTTGCCAGATTTGAATGCTTTTTTTTTATGGTTATGTTTTTGGACTATCTCATGCCAAGAGTGAGTTTCTTGGGCCATCTAATGTTGAGAGAGAGTTTTTTTGGAGATCTCACACCAAGAGAAGAGTGTTAGGGAGAGGTATGTTTTTCTCTCCAAGCATGATGCTTCCCAATAAGCACCATGTAGATGGTAAGTCCTTGATTTGTAATATGTTTTTCTTATTGCAACTGATTGTAACTGATTAAATGCATTATGTAACTAGAGGCAAGTGCCTGCCACTGGAGAAATGTATTGTAAACTGCTAGAGATTGTGTTGAACTGAGAAATTGACTATTTTTTCTCCTAGGACATAAATTCCCAAGGGGACATAAGTTCCCACAGCTACTATCTAGTACTGAGTGCTAGTTGAGACACAAAATCACGCTCTTGGGTACATTTCTAGGTCCTAATCACATACAACTATTCATATGATTCATAAGTGATAAAACTAGTAATTAACATCTATCTTTGGCCTCTTTTATGTCTTTCTTACTTTCTCTTTGGTCTTACACATCCTATTGCTCAATCTGATCTTCGTTGCTTTATCTTTATTGACTTTAGACACCAATGCCTAGTTAGGACACCAACACCTAGGCACCTTTGTCCCCTCTAAGCGCCCTCAACCTCTTTGTATCTTACTCACCTCTTTTGGGCCTCTTTTATCTTTTATGCATATTTTTTTCTTATGAGTCATCCTTTTTGTTGTCAATTATGAAATTCAAACAAGGGAATCATATAAATACAAAGCTATGTGAATAAAGGACCAAGCTCTAAGCACATACTATCATCAGCTAATGTTGCATCCAAAGGCATTCTAAGAGCATCAAGGCATCCATCTAGCTTCATTTAAGGGACAAGGGACTACATTTTCTGCATACACGCATGGGAGGAGATGTTCATTTTTTCCATCCACACATTTATCTACATTGATACATATATTTATCGCTTGTTATCAAGTGTATTTTGCACAAGATATTCCTAGGGCATCATTCTTACAAACACACAAGAACTACATGGAGTCTGAGATGTAGTGCAATGCTCGGTTGTAAGTTCACTCTAACGAGTGATCGTCGGGGTCAGTCTGAATCTACATATGTATTTTTTAATTTTTAGGATTTGATGTGTTTTGATGTTTTGCAGGATATATTTGTTTTATAGATTACATGAGAACTATGTGATTAGTCAGCGACACACATGTGACAAATAACGAAGGTTGGTGACATTGGTGTGACATAAGAATAATCAGTTTCCAAGCATCTACACAATCACAAGAACATACTAGAGGTCTCTAATGCCTAGGCACCCCTGACCTAGTCTAAGCGCCAAAGTCCAGACTTATCCAACAATTATAAAATTTTCTAGGTGTAGTTGTGACAATTTCCTCCTCCTGTTCATCAATTTTCCAGTCCAGAACACTTCAAGATTTATTGTGAAATCAGATAAGTCTTTTATTCCCTCTCTTGTACTTAGGGTCTTAATTTACTTTACTTATTGCTTGTGTAAAATATGTAATTTAGTGTCTTATTTATCATATGCGACTATGCAATATTTAGGATTTCAAATAATTCCATATTTTTTAAAACCATCTCATTCAAACTCTCTTGGGTCCTCATCTCATCACTTCTTTGGGTCCTCATTTCATCATAGATATCTCCATTCATGATCTCTTGCTAGCCAATCCTGGTTATAGAGATAAAATTATTTCTCTCTTGGCTAATACTTGCATTCCTTCTGATACACATCCAGACATAATATATCATTTATTCGTAGATGCTTTTTAAAAAAAACTCACTTTTCCATTTGATATAGCTGCCAATATTTTTGTTTATGAAAATGATCCTCCCCTATATATATCGGCTCACATTCATAACATGGGTATCAAGTGAACTATAATCGATAATGGATCTGAGCTCAATCTTTTTACCCTATCACTCCTTCAATACATCAGTATTTCCTCTACTCTGATTAACCCAACATTCATTTATCTCTATGTGTATGATTCTTCTACACGTCTGTACATACGCACTATCATCTTATAGCTCACAGTTGGGCCAAAAACTATTCATGTTGTATTTTTTTGTTATCAATTTCCTAGTTCAATACATTTGTTTGATTTGTAGGCCATGGTTTCATGCTATGTAAATAGTTCCTTCTACATTTCACTGGTGTATTAAAATATTACATCAGGGATTTGAGTATACCATAGTCACTGATCGTGACCCATTTAAATATTGTCACCTAGATCCAACCATTGCATTACCTAGTCTAACTTTTGTTACTATTATGCATCTCGTTGATGATCGGCAACCCACAAACTATCCTGACAACTTGCCTCCACTTGAAGGAACTATTTGTGCATTAGACACTGTCCCATCCAATTCAACCTCACCCTCTCCTATTAATGTTATGATACTTTATCAAGGGTCTGTCTATACATTAAACATCATTTCAACTTCAGTATCTTCTCATGAGCAACCTGCATCTGCTCTTCCTCCTTTCACAAGCACTCTTTTCATGAATAATTCTTATTGGCCACACATTCCATTTGATCCCACTTGCTCTGACATTGTTTGCACATATGATGGCTTGACTCGGCTAGGATTCACACTGGATATTCTCCCCCTCCATCGCATCCTCCTCATCCATATCATGGAAATATTCATATTACTTCTACTTATGGTCTCTACATCTTCCATCTACCAGTATTTGTTGCATGCATTCCTCGCATTTCTCCACTTACTCTTGGAAAATCTTGGCTTGACTACATTGGTGGTACTTTGGATCCTGAGCATATTGATATCACATTCCCCGTGCCTTTCGGTCGTGTTTCTATTTGCAATGATTCATTTCTTGGTTGTACACAAAATCTTACTCAAAGGTATGCACATGGTTGTCTATTACCACCTTTCACTAATGAAGAATACGCAATGGGTATGTATAATCTATGTCACAATGAATATTTATATGATCAACCTCTTTTTATAGCTTACCAGGTCTGTGATGCATCTCCATTTTACTTTGACCATGACAATGATGATCTCTTAGACATTATTACTTAATTTTTATACACATCATACACTTGGGGGGGGGGGGGGGGGGCGGGGGGGGGCATCGTGTTTACTTCTCCCCCCTCTTAGCATTATTATGTCTCTTACTTTTACTATCACGCTCTGTGATTCCCTTCTAGTCTTTCTCATTCATCACATACACCACTTGTATCGTCACTACCCTATGACACACTCTTTTTCTATGCTTTGCACTTGGCTATTGAAGGCTCACTACATCCATGAACCACACACACTACACAATTCACGCTTTGTGCTTCACGATACATATTTCTAGCATTTTACTCTCACACATCATACCACCCTATGACGCACTCTAGTTCCATGGTTCATACTCAACTGTTGAGGGTCTAAATCTGAAATGAACTTCACCACATTTGCACTTTTTATGCTCTATGCTTCATGATCAATATTTTTAGCGCATGTTTTCAAACCATTTCCCGATGGCACACTCTTATTATATAGTTCATTCTTAACTGTTGCAGGGGACTTTATAAATGAACCTCATGTCATGCATATCCATACACATACACTCGGGGGGCACATTGCTCCCATCACATTCACATTGCATATCATTACATTCCACTCATTCACAACATATCACATATCTTGGTTGCACACTCTTGTTTGTTTATACTAGTTACATGTACATTTTTTTTCACATCCCAGATAAATACTTCGTATGTCATTATATTTCTATATATACTCATGTGCGTTCACTTGGTCTTTAGTTGTGAATGTATATGTCCTACAGATCTTTTCACGTAGCATTGATACTTGGGATTGTACCTCTTCCTAGTCCCATCGAGGCTCTTGGGGGCGTCTACATTTGTACTCGTACACACTATAGTTGTTATTGTTTTGTTTTCTACTATTTCCTATTCTTACTAGCACACTACTCTCTCGATATATACACGTCTTGACATACATTTTATCTCTCTGGCATGCTAACAGGGGTTTCCTATACAACATTTACTTTGCAGGAACTATTTGCCACCATGGTTGCATGATACTATTTTCCATTGTCTTCTATTATATGCTATTATTTTCGGGCTATGTCTTATGTCTTGTTTGTTCATTTCTTGTATGTCCCATGTTTGTAACCCACTTTTTGTGGTCTACATTGTCTTCTTGCTTGCTAGATTTATACATTGTCTTCTATACATGTATTTGTCTTAATTGCACTAACACATGTTTCTAGCCACTTTATTTGCATGTGACTTGGTTTTTACCAAGCACATCCCCCCCCTTGTAGGCTATAATTTCATATCAGATTTCGTTCCTCTCATTTGGGCCGCATCCTCCTAACAATGTCGCATACACCCAAAATGAGGGAGACATGCATTGGGTAATCACTCACCTCATACAACATCCCAGAGCTTCCGTACAGGCCTGCACAATAAAGGAACATGACAGTCTATAGTTTCATAAATGGCCCAGAATCTGACTTGGGTCCTCAATACAAAATATACACTTCATTTTATAACATGGGCACTTTTGACCTTTCCTAGGTGCCTATAACCAAGGGAAGTTATAGTTACTTTCTCATATCAGTGTAGTTTTCATAATTTCATACAACAATTTTCATAGTATAGGCACAAGTCCTCTAGCAATCAAAATGTATTCTATCTCCTTTTACTGCTTAGATTGAACTAGATCGAACTTGATTGAACATGAAACAAAGTAGGATCACACCATCTACAGTGGTGTAAAAATTTGAAAAGCAGCCGAGGATGGAGAATAACACTAGACCTTTCTCCCCAACCCTCTTTTGCCATGGCGTGAGATCACCCAAAAAATTTGCTCTTGGCACGAGATCACCCAAAAAAATCATTCTTGGTGTGATATTTCCCAAAAAACTTTCTCTTGGTGTGAGATCACCCAAAAAAATCACTCTTCTACAACAGTTTAGCACACTTTCTATCCTTTTCACTCATCACGGATCAGGTGCGCATGTTCCTTTTTTTACTACTTTTTCAAATTTTTATATACTTTCACATACTTTTACATAGTTTTCATAACACATGAATTTGACTACACTTTCGCTCTTCTTTTGCAGGTCTGTCCTTAATACATAAAAATAAGTAGCCCTTCATCAAGCGACAATGACAAAAAGTATAACACGATACGACACATACACTTCACCCCAAGGGTCACTTCCTCTTCTTTAGCTTCCACGCTTCATTTTATATCACTCCACGCTTTTTCGTGTCTCTTTGGCATGATTTTTCCATTCATCTACATGGTTATCAGATAAGCATCTCTTATCTAATTTATTTTATTGAGTATTCAATCAACAACAAAAATTGGGGGAAAATGTAGACACAAAATCACGCACTTGGGTACATGTATAGGTTCTAATCACATACTATTATTCATATAATTCATAAGAAAGAAAACTAGTAATTGATATCCATCTTTGGCCTTTTTTTTTGTCTTTTTTACTTTCTTTTTGGTCTTATACATCCTAATTCCCAGTTTGATCTTCATTTTTTTATCTTTATTGACTCTGGACATCAACGCATAACTAGGATGTTAGTGCCTAAGTGCCCTCATCCCCTCTAGGTGCCCTCAAACTGTTTGTATCTTACTCACATCCTTTGGGCCTCTTTTATCTTTTGGGCATCTTTTTTTCTTATGATTCGGGCTTTTAGTTGTCAATTACAAAATTCAAATAGGGAATCATATAAATACAAATCTATGTGACCATAATAAAGGACCAAGCTCTAAGCATCTACTATCATCACCTAAGGTTGCATCTAAAGGAATTCTAAGAGCATCAAGGCTTCCATATAGCTTCCTTCAAGGGACAAGGGACTACATTTTATGCATACACATATAGGAGGGGAAGTTCATTTTTCCATCCAAACATCTATCTACATTGCTATATATAGATATTTCTCGTAATCATGTGCATCTTGCACACACACAAGAACTACATGGATTATGATATGTAGTGCAACACTTGATCGTAAGTTCACTCTATCAGGTGATTGTCAGGGTCACTATGATTCCCCATTTATATCTTTTTATTTTTAGGATTTTATGTGTTTTGGGGTTTTATAGGATAACATTTGTTTTGCAGGTTACAGGTGAACTCTGTGATTATTCAGTGACACACATGAGAAAAAAAATGAATGTTAGTGACATTGGTGCGACACAAGAAAAATTAGTTTCCAAGCATTTACACAATCACATGAGCCTACTAGAGGTCTCTAGCGCCTAGGTGCCCCTGACCTAAACCAGACGCCCAAGTTCAGACTTATCCAGAAATTACAAAAAAATTTGGGTGCAGTTATGACAATATCCTCCTCTTGTTCATCAGTTTTTTAAGCCATAAAACTTTGGGATTTATCGCAAAATAAGCTATGTCTTCTATTCCCTCTCTTTCACTTAGGGTTTCAATTTACTTTGCTTATTACTTGTGTTAAATATGTACTTTAGCGTCATATTTATCATATGTGACTCTACAATATTTAGGATTTTACAAATTCCATATTTGATAAATAAAATAGTATTTGAGCTATATTTGTGATCCAAGTCTGATTTTGGACCACTATGTAATTGTCTTCCTGTGCTAATTATGTAGTGTTGTGTTGTTTTGAAGCTTTGAGTTGCTGTAAGGGTGATTTTTTCATTCAATAAATTCCCCCTCATTTGGGGTGCATGTGATGATTGTAGGACAATGTGATCCAAAAGAGAGAACATGAAGCTAATATGCATATCTGAGAATGGATACCTATAGGGGGTATGGGATGTGCATGGTAGAAACCAAGTCACATGTAAACAAGATAGGCTAGTACCAATTGTTAGTGTGGGAGAGCTATCATATAATAGAAAACAAAGTAGCAAACAACTATGAAAAAAAGAGGTACCATGAATAACGGGTTGCATACATGGGACATCACTCATAATGTCAAAAGATAATCAAGGCCGAAGCTGCCAAAAGCATACAATTATCAAACAAGACATAGGGCATAACCCGTAAACAATGACAAGAAATAACAAGCAAAAAGTGATAGATAACCATGGTTGTATAGATCCTACAAGGAAAATGCTACACATGAAGCACCCATTATCATGTTAGAAAGATAAATAGTATGTCAAAGTGTGTATAGATTAGTGAAAAGTAGAGTTATAGTAACAAAAGGTAATAAAGAGTGTAATAATAGTCCCTGTGCTGAGTAGAGTGTGAAAGTAATAAAGGATAAATGCCCCCAGGAGCCTCGACGGGACTGGTGAAGAGAAGTGTCGAGCATCATGCATCGTGTATGAATCTATGAAAGGTCTTGCATTCACCTCAAGATACCAAGTGAATGCAAATGTGTGTATAAAGAAAAATAATTACATACTTAATAAGTATCCACCTAACATAGGAAACAAAGTGTAATATGTAAATACAATAAGCTAAAAATGACAAATGCAACCAAGATATGCAAATGTTGTGTGAGTGTGATGATATGCTACGATGTGTAGGATGTGAAGATGATGAGATCCATGTTTCCCCCAATGGATGTGCGTGAGATGAGGTTCATTTAGGAATGTGCCCTCAACAGTCAAGTATGAACCATAGAACAAGAGTGCGTCATTGGGTAATGACGGTACAATGTACCAAAGATGTGAGAGTGTGTAGAAAATATGTATCGTGAAGCACAAAGCGTGTAACCAAGAAGTGAAGAGTAGATGATGTGAGGTTCATTTAAGAATCAAACCCTCAACAGTTAAGTATGAACCGTGGAACTAGAGTGTGTCATCGAGTAATGATGGTGTAGTGTGTGTACCAAAGATGTGAGAATGCATGAAAAGATATATCATGAAGCACATAGTGCGAAGTGTAGATGATGTGAGGTTCATTTAATAATTTTACCCTCAACATTCAAGTATGAACTGTGGAACTAGAGTGTATCATTGGGTAATGACGGTACAATGTGTGTACCAAAGATGTGAGAATGCATGAAAATATATGTTGTGAAACACAAAGCGTGAAGTGCAGATGGTGTGAGGTTCATTTAATAATTTTTAAGTGGAGGTAAAAGACTTTGAATGAAAATATCTTGTAATTTTGAATCAACTAAGGCCTTTTTCATCTTAGCAAGGTTTTTCTTATAGTGCAAGACATAGTCCACTAGACACTCATTGGATCCTTGTTTGATTTGAGCTAATTGTGCATAGGATATCTTAGTGATCTGTAAACACCAGTAAAAGTTGTAATTTTTCAACTGTTTACCAGGAACTTAAAAATTCATCAATTTTCATGATATTAATTGATCCAATATTGATCAGAATCTGATATAAATCTCAATTATTATTGATCCAAAACCATTTCACTAATTCACCAAAATCACTCGTTCGATCAACCATTCAGATTAATATATTTACCAATTCATCACAAAGTGTCATAAAATGATATTTAATCATGCTTGAATTTTAATTTAACTGATTAAATGTGGAAAATAAATCATAATTCAAATGCAAATATACTTGATAAAAAGACAACAACAAAATTGATTACGAAGTTTGGGAATAGCCTACGTCCCCAGGTTCATACGAACCAATCTATTAATTTTTTCTTGAATTGAAAATACAATCAACTCACAATTCACAAAATAGATCAATAGCCTACAAAGTAGTGCCCTTAGACCTTTGAAAGACCATGATAGAGCCCAGTGTTTGTCTTTCACCTTCCTGAATTACTTGCAGTAGTGTATTCCTGATGTTCCTAGACTTTAATTGAGTTATGATGCATAGAAAAATGTCACAAATTCTCCATATCGGGAACAAAATACACCCATTAAGAGCATCTCATATTTCTGGACAATTTTCTAGTTTGGGTCGAGATCCAAAAATGCCTCTAAATTGCTAAAAAACTGAGTTTTCTACAATCTACTTCTTATGCCTATAGCACAATCATTCACACTGTGCTATTGAAATACCTGCGAGCCCATTTATTTTCTAAGTGAGCTCGTGTAATGTGACGATGAGGGATTATTTTAGAATGTGGGACGTTGGGGGTTCGATTCTCTCCAACCAACCTGCTTATCTCTTTGTTATGTGGGGGATAAAATCCCACATCTCCCACGGGATAGGTGTGAGGCCTATTAAAATATAGGGTGACTACTTTGTAAGGGTGTGGTTGCGGCCATACATACCCATGTTTATTTTCCACATATGGCTGAATGGTCCATGTTGGGGTGAGTTTGTTGTGGCCGAAGAGTTGCGTTTGTTGAGCTGCTCATGGGATGGGTCGATTGTTGAACCATTGGGTTTTGTTCACCACGTAGTGGTATACATAATTTTGGTCACCTGATTTTAGTGGTTCCCACGTTGTGAAGATCCTCCCCAACCAACTGCTTATCTCTTTGTTATTGAGACCAAGAATCCCACATCATACGCGGATAGGTGTGAGGCCTATGTAAATTAGGTTGACCACTTTGTTAGGGTTGGTTGCGGCCAAACACAAAGTGAATGGTCCATGCTGGGGTGAGTTTGTTGTCGTTTGTTGAGATGCTCATGCGGATGGGTCGATTGTTAACCAGTAGTGGTATACATAATTTTGGTCGCCTGATTTTAGTGGTTCCCTCACGTTGTATTATTTGAACGTCCATAGATATGTAAAAGTTGGCTTACAACCCGAATGGTGTGGTGGGTGAGTTGGAACACTAAGCTATTATCTCTTTGTTATGTGGGGGATAAAATCCCACATCTCCCGTGGGATAGGTGTGAGGCCTATTAAAATATAGGGTGACTACTTTGTAAGGGTGTGGTTGCGGCCATACATACCCATGTTTATTTTCCACATATGGCTGAATGGTCCATGTTGGGGTGAGTTTGTTGTGGCCGAAGAGTTGCGTTTGTTGAGTTGCTCACGCGGATGAGTCGATCGTTGAACCATTGGGTTTTGTTCGCCACGTAGTGGTATACATAATTTTGGTCGCCTGATTTTAGTGGTGCCCACGTTGTATTATTTGAACGTCCATAGATATGTAAAGTTGGCTTGGCAAAGGAGATAAGTATACAACCCGAACGGTGCGGTGGGTGAGTTGGAACACTAAGCTATGTTTGTGGAGAGTTGTAATATTAATCTACCAACATAGAGAAAGAGGTGGCAAGCCACGTGGTGGCTTAAGGACCCACTACATGGAGCTTTATAAGCCCACTATACCTAATCCCACATACAATATGTAATAACAATTTGAGGCATATATAATGAAAACTATGGTAATAGTAATGTGAAGTCACAATGGCGAAGACATCCCTCTGTCAAAAAATTATGTTGATCCTAGCTAAGGGTCACCAGTCAGCAAATAACTTGTTCAAACACGAGTGTCAAAGACCAGTGTTGCAAAACCACATTTTACATTTTTGTCCTTTTTTCACTTTTTCCATGTCGCAACGTGACTTGTCAGTTGACCCTGTCTAATCCAAGAGTTGATCAAATTTTAGCCAACCACAACTTTTTCGTACGGGCTCCATTTTCCGCGTTCTTGATATCTTCAAAAATCTCGCATGATGCTCTACCACACTGTCCTATTTTTGGGAGATTTAGGGAACTTCTAAAGTCCTAAAATGTCCTTTGGATCACTTAGTACCGATGTTGATGGAAAAATGAGAAAGGAAAGAATAGACTAAGTATGTAAAAGAAGTTATTGAATGAACATGTACATCATAGAACCAACACATAGTGTAATCATGTAAGCTTCAAGGGAAAAATTTAGCCAATAATGTAAGGTCATCAACATAATCAAGGCATGCAACGTGAAAGGATCGGAGACGCTCATGAGGATTTCCATGACCATTGAAGGTGGAAAGATTTAGTGCAATGAAATTAGGAGGCAACGGATAAGAAGAAAAGGCAGGTGCAAAATGGATATGAAGAAGGAGCGAGGAATCTAAAGATGGAAAGGAACTTGAAGTAATCTGTTATAATTGGCGGATTTGTGATTGTAAATCATGATATAAACATGTTAGGTCTTGAGTGCTAACAGATGAGACATGTCATGTGTGAGAAGTAATAGGGAGGGTAAAGTGATTTGTATGAGTAGGCATAGAAACAAGGATAGTGGAAGTAGGTGGAAGAGTGGTGGTGGAATTAGGAGGATGTGTTGTAATAGAAAGATAAGTATTATTAGAGAATGGAGGGTTGATCTTAGATAGAGTAGTGTCTTTCTCATGAGCAACAAATAATAAGAGATCTACGTCTTGAGGATGTTCAGAAATATGATCCTAGAGATCATAAAGATCCTCATCGGTAAAGGGTTAAAAAGTTTCAACCATGGGAGAAAAATTAAAAGAATGCCTAGAGGCAAGGTAGGTTTCGATTGAGTGGGTTCACCAAATGATTTAATTTAAATTGAATTAAACCTTTATTCAAAGTAACTATTGTAGCTAATGATATACAAATGATAATATACAGTGATGGAAACACAACAAACATGCAATAATATGAAACCCTAAGCAAGAGAAAGAGAGAGGGTGACTTAGCTAATTTCATATAATCTAGAAATGATTTGGGCAAGGAAACTATTAAAACATACTAGAAGCAGTGTCTTCAAGACTCACTAGAGGTTATGGAACTCAGATATGTGCAGGACAGAAGTGCCCATGAGAGGAGAGGATCACCTGGGCGCTAGTGACTGATATGGGTGTTAGTGTCTAATCAAGTGCTTAAGTTTTGATCCTTTATGGGTTGGAAGAATTTTGTCGTTGATCCTATTTTTTCTCTGGTTTTTCTCCAATGTCATTGGTCATACCTGCAACCTTAAAAATAGATAGCTAGCTACACATGCCTGCAAACCACATCAAACCTAATAAATAATATGCATAATGGGGATTCAGATTGATCCTGATGGTCACATGAAGAGTGACCTTATGACTGAGCGCTGCACTACCTATCATACTCCATGCGGTTCTCTGTGTATGTGTATGTAATGATGCCCTATGTTTCCCTTGTGTAAGTTGCACTATGATAGGGGTTAGATCTAGATTGCTCCAAGTATGCAAATGTGTGAGATTGCATAGAATGAAATTCCCCTCCTATGTTGTGTATGCAGAATGATGCATCATTTTTTCCTTATATGGATGTGCTAGATGTATGCTCTTGAAATGCTCTTGTGCCTTAATGCAAGCTTAGGTGATAATATATAATGCTTAGTGTTTGGCCCTTGATTTTGGAGAAGTAACTAAGTATATATGATTCCATTGTTTGAGTTTTGTTATTGACGACTAAAAGGCAAACCCAAGGTGTTAAAAGATACCCAAGAAGTAAACAAGACCGAAAAGGGTAAGAAAAGGATAGAGAGGGTTAGGAGCACCTAGGAGGGACATGAGTGCTTGGGCACTTCTATCCTAACTGGGCACTAGTGTCCAAGGACATAAAAGGTAAATAAGTGAAGTTCATGTAGGGGTGTAAGATGTGTAAGACTAAAAAGAAGGCAAGAGATAAATCAAAAAGGCCAAAAGGAGTTGTTAAACACTAGTTTTCTTGCTTAGGAATCATATATATATTAGTATGCTTTAGAACCTAAAAATGTACCTAAGTGCATATATTTTGTGTCGACAAATGTAGTGTAGTTCTTGGTCATAATTAACAAAGGAAGTTGGCTACCAAGGAAATGCCCACTTGGCCACAAATAAACCACTCTTTCTTATATAATTGTGTGCTTTAAGTGCTAGCAGGAAACTATGTTTTTGATCATTATAGGTGCATGGAAAAAAATCCAAAATGAGTGAGAGTATAGGAAGGATTTACAAATAGTGAAAAACAACATAGAAATCAATAGAAGTGGAAATAAGAGCTAGAAACTAATTCCACACATGATAGAAGCACCTAGCATTAGTTTCTCAATTTCCATAGAGAAGGCAAGTTCAATACTATCACTTCTTATTTGACCTAATTTCTTATCTAGAACACAACGTGAAACATGAAAAAAACTAAGTTTACTCATCCTCTCGTGTTATAATAAATTTAGCATGTGCCTATTTAAATTCCCTTAAATAAATTAAATGTGTTTTCATATCTGAATATTGGATCATTTATCGATTAAAATATGATTGTGCATTAATTTCAATTTTTAATTTGGAATAGAGATACCAAACCCATATTTATTTAATTTACAATAAAACACTATAAAGCATCATTTTCGATTAGAAAGGCATGGACTAGGACAAGATTTCAAACTATTAGGCCATGTTTATGAATATTTAGTTTGAATAATTCTATGATACGATTGAATGGGATTTCATTTTGGTGATGCTTCAAGCTCTTAGTTTTAGCCCCATGTTTTTCAACATAGTGAAAATTTTCTTCCACGAAATAGGGGCATATATCACCATTAATGGTGTCAAATTGGAATATTTTGGCCTTATCTGGTCCATTTTTCAAGGTTTCCCTCTCATCCCTTCTCTTTATGTTTTGGCTACTAAAACTCCTAACTATCTCCTTAATAATTGCACTTCTAGAGGTCTTGTCAAAGAGATTTGTTTTCCCCATTTGATCCAAATGTTAACAGTCATTTTGTAGATAACTTATATATCACCTTAATTAAAGAGGAATCATCTTAACAATGGCATGGATTTCTTGCATAACTTCTACTTGACCTATGGATCCTTTGTATAGTGAAAAAACACAAGTGTTATATGAAGGCTTGTTCTCCCATGTACAACTAGCTAAATAAGTTTGATTGGAAGTGGATTGAACTTGACAAAGAATTCAAGTTTTTGGGAATTCAAATTTCCTTTCGATGCACACCTTCATTTATTTGTGTTTTAGTAGATTTGAGGATTCAATCTAACTGCCACAAAAACTCAGAAATGACAAGGTTTAACGAAACCTGCATGGATGATGATGACGGATATCAGATCCAAACAGGCACACAAAGCTCATCTTCCCATGAAAGGGAAACCTACACAAACATAGACAACTTGACAAAAAATAGATTAGACAATTACAAGGTGAGTTGCTTAGAAAAGGACAATTCTAGGAACCAAAGGGCGTCCTTTGGCAGATGTCAAATCACTTTTAAACAATCAATCCAAGAACAATCAAAAGTAGAATTAAAACTGATAATATAAAGTGATGCACAAATAACAAACTATAGATATGTAGTGATTGGATACTAGAATTCAATCAACGTCTTTAATAATAGACTGAGGTGGATTGAAAATATTGTCTCGATAGAGATTGGACTCATCATTGTGTTCAAGGAGAAGATCCAACTATTCGGGAATGTCATACGAATTAGGCATAAAGACGACAATGCATATGCTCAACTTGTGATTGATGTTATACTATTCCCACACGAAGGTTTGACGGACTATGTGTAGGTCGTAAATGTTAGCGACTTCATAAACTACTCATGGGATGGTCATCTAATAGAGAACGATACTTATGGATAGGATATTATTATTCATGACTTCAAAACATGGAGGAAAGATATCAAAATATACTAGAAAATTAAAGTTAGGGAATTTGGACAGGAACTAGTGTTAATCGTGGTGATCGGTGTTGATCTGTACTATCGACGTCGATCTGTGCAATCAATATTGATCATTGTTAAGATTATGTTTTCGATAAAAAATGTTTTACAATGTTTATCTTTCTAAATTAAAAAATGGATGTTCTTAGATACATATAGTTGGATAAGGTGAATAATGCTATGATTAAAAATACGAACAATGACTTACATATTCAAGTGAATGACATACCTTTGTGGTAGAGGAGACTTGGATAATCAAACGATGAAGAAGACTTCTCCAAAGGGAGGTTAGCACACCAGGGTGTTTTGTTTCTTCATGTAAATAATGTATCCCAACTCAACTCTTTAGATGATTACTCAGATGGCCCTTTCACTTAGAAATTTTTCAGATCCTTGGGCAATGGCCTGTGTCAAGTTTTATAAGATTGATGTCATTTTAACAATGTGATCTAGCATGTGGGAAAAAAAGTGGAGTACTGTGTTTCCAATTCTCTTTTCCTTACTAGCAAGTTTCAATTTTGTTCCTAGGTTTTATCTACTATTCCTCTTGTTATACTCCTTCCAAGGCCACCTATTCCAAGATCGAGAAAATTCTTAGAGACTTTGCCTATGCCAACACTAAGGGTGGAGGAGCATTTAATAGAGTAGCATGGGATGCATGGTGTATTCCAAAAGAGTTTGGTGGCCTTCAACTCCTTGACATTTAACATCAAGCTCATGTCATATACACCGAATGACTCATTTGACCTCCCGAAGGTGATGAGTCATATAAAATCATCCTTAGGAATTGCATCAATATTAAATTCCCCATGGGAAAAGGATCCTATTAAGGATTAAATATAGAATCACTCTTGCTCACTCACGTTACTGTAAAAAAATTTGGCATGTTTATAGCTAAAAACATTTACAAATATTGGGAGTTGTTGAAACCACAATTAATTTAGGATGGGGATAGTTTCATAAATGATCTCTTTATCAATTTTCACTCCCTGTGGTGGTCTCAAGTTATCTCCTACTATAGTTTTCCATTTTCCTTGATTCATTGGACCAAAGGAATTATACTATTTAGAAAAGGCATCAAAGTCATTGCTGACTTGATTTACTAGAATTCAGACTGGATTTCTTAGCCTATGCTCAAAGAAAATTTTCAATTGCAATCCAAAGATCATGGTCAATTGTGTAAGTGCAAAATATCAATCTTGGTCGTTATCTCCAAAAAATTGGTGTACAAACAATTATTAGATGTCTGATTTACTTGAATGACTTGTTGAAACTGCTGTCAATCAAGATAAATTTTGGTTATGATACTAACTTCTTTCCCTTCATTAGTTATACATTGATCCTCTCAATGCTCATTAGAATATTCAATCTTCTAAATAAGATTGAAAGATGAGATTCACCAAATTTTAGGCAACCATTATTGAGCCCAATAAGGCCCATTTCCTTTAGTGTATCCTTCATCAAGGTCTCCCAATTGGTTGTCTCTTGGCTGATCTTGGCATGGCTCACCCAAAATGTTCTTGTTGTAACCACGTAGAGTTTTTCAAACACATGTTTTGGTTATCGAAGCATGCTCAGTCTACTTGGCATTGGATTCATACCCTTTTTTATCCCTTCTACCATGAGATGTTTGCTTGGAAAATGGTGATTTAATGGAAATCATCCACGCTTCTTGCAAAATATTTGCAAATTTGGCATGTTTTCATTCTAAAAATATGTATCAAATATGGAAATATATAAATGATGCTAATATCAATCATATTTCTATTGAACAATATTTTTTATTGTTAATAAAGTTAATTATATTTCCCATGTTTCCCTCTAGATTCGTGGGTGAGTAGAGAAAGTCCGCTTAGAGATAGAGAACATCTAGTAGTTACTTGACCAATGGGGAAATGCATGTTGTATTGTTAGTCAAATTCCTTTAGACTTGCCTTGACGTTGTTCCCCTCCTCAAGGTCATGGTTATGGTCAACATAAAATATCTTGTTCTCATAGCACACATGAAATTTTCTCCCACGACGGTGGTTTCCTTCTCCCACTCGCTTCTTTTAGGGTGACGGAAGTGGTGGTGGTGTCCACATCAAGTAGGAATCTATGGCTAAGAGAAACCTTTGTAGGGGAAGTTCCTTCACTTGGCTCTAACCATTTCTCCCTCACACTAGAATGTTATTAAAGAAAAATAAGATAAAGATAAAGATGAAACCTACCAAATGTTACTAACCCACCTGGTAGTGGTTGGGGAGGGTGTGGGGATAATCTTGATGATCTCCCACCTCCCCTGCCTTTGTTGGTTGTGGTCTCTATGGCTTGACATTTTTTGTTTATTGTTATTTCACTCTTTTTATTGAAAAAAGTGTTTCAATTGTTGATTTGTTGGTTGTCTTGACATTGTTCAATGTCTGGCTCGGAATGTGATTCATCTACTCATGGATTTGTACAATTAGCTTGTACTTTATGTTATATTAATAAATGGGGAAAATATATTCAATAAAAAAGTCTTCATCAACCATTTGAAAATATCATGAATTTTCTTTGTGGAAGCTCTTATAATGATTAAGTCATCAACATAAAGGACCAATATCAAACATTTCATGTCTACTTTTTTGGTGTAGATTGTAGGATTAGAGGGAATCCATGTAAAACTATAATTGATTAGAAACATGTTGATATTTTCATATCGAGCTTGAGGATGTTGTTTTAAGCCATACAAGGAATTTATTCATTCTACACACATTACTAAATTTCTCGCTAGTGACAAATCATGAAGGCTTAGACATGAAGATTTCATTTTGTAAGTCTTCATGCAATAAGTTATTTTTGACATCCATTTGATGGATTTCCCATTCATTGTTGCAGCCAATTGATTTAACAAATATGGAAATTTTTGAAACTTTAATTGCAGAGTCACAACACAATTTAATAAGCAATGAAGTACAAATCTGACATAAGCAATAAGCTAGATAAACATGAAACCTTAGGTGCAAGAGAGAGGGAAGAATACTTAGTTGATTTTGCAATTAATCCCGCAGTTTTCTGGATTAAAGCACTGATGAATAGGAGGAGGAAATTGTCACAACTACACCCTAAAAATTATGAAATTGCCAAATAAGCCTGGACCAAAGCACCTGGGCTGGGTCAGGGGCGCCTAGGCACTAGAGACATTTACTAGGCGCATGTGACTGCGAAAATGGTCGGAAACTGATTCTTCTTGTGTTGCACCAATGTTGCTAACCTTTACTGTTGGTCACATGTGTGCCATTATATGATCACAAAATTTGCTTGTAACCTACAAAACAAATGATCTCTTGTAAAACCCCAAAACACATCAAATCCTAAAAAGAAAAATATGCAAATGGGGAGTCGGACTGACCTTGGCGACCACTTGACAGAGTGAACTTATGACAAAGCGTTACACTACATCTCAGACTCCATGTAGTTCTATGTGCGTATGTGTAGGATAATGCCCTAGGTGGTTCCTGTGAAAGATGCATCGAATAACAAGCAATAGCTAAATGTAGCAATGTAATTAGATGTGTGGATGCCAAAATGAACTTCCCCTCCTATGAAGTGTATGTAGAAAAATGCAATCCCTTGTCCCTTGAATGATAGCTAGATGGATGCCTTAATGCTCTTAGAATGCCTTTGGATGCAACCTTAGGTGGTGATAATAGATGCTTAGAGCTTCATCCTTTATTATGGTCATATAACTTTGTATTTATATTATTCCCTTGTTTGAATTTTGTAATTGACAACTACAAGATGCCCAAAAGATAAAAGATCCCCGAAAGGGGTGAACAAGATACAAAGAGGCCGGGGGCGCCCAAAGGGGATGAGGTCGATTGGGTGTCGGCGTCCTGGTTGGGCACTGGTGTCTAGAGTCAAGAAAGATAAGTAAGTGAAATACCGACTGGGTTGTGGGGTGTGCAAGACCAAAAAGACAACAAGAAAGATAAGAAAGAGGCCAAAGACAATAGTCAATTACTAGTTTTCTCTCTTAGGAATCATATGAGTAGTAGTATGTGATTATGACCTAGAAATGTACCCAAGTGTGTGATTTAGTGTCTACACCAACAAGAGCACTAGCCGTATGGAATTCATCTTGGAAACTGGAGAAAGGTTTCATTATAATCAACACCTTCAACTTGTGAAAAACCTTTCGCTACAAGTTAGAATTTCTAACTTTGAATGGATCCATCTATTGCATACTTAGTGTAATACACCCATGTGCACACCACTATTTTTCTACTTTTCGGGAGAGGAATCAAATCCCATGTATTCTTCCTTTTTAAAGACTGAAGTTCTTTTACCATAGTGGCCTTCCATTCAAGACGCTTATAAGTTTGATGATAACTCTTAGGATGCTTAGAATCTCTAATACCAAATAAGAATTTTGGACAAGTTTCAGGCTTGTTGCAATAACATTAAGACAAACACCCACATGCATGTATACATGTGAAACTTTAAAACAACATAAACACATATATGTCAAGGTAGATTTACTAGGAAATATATTAAATCGCTTATGTGAGGTATAGGGCCATCACAATGAACTTCTCCAATGACCCTCTTCTTCCATAATGAATTCTTCAAACACTAGCACTACATGCTTTTATATAAAAAAGTAGTCTATTATTAGGGTTTAGAGAGCAAGTTTGTTTTGATTTATTTATAGTGGAAATCAATCAAGCCAATAACCTGATTGATACTCTTTTCTATAAATAGATTAAGCATTATCCAAAAATTATATTACAATTAAATATTATAAGTGCATCTTAATCACACACAACAATCTTTGATTAATTAAATACACTAACAATTTATACTAGCAGTTACTCCTAAGGTTACAAATGTGCACTAGGAAGAGTAATATTTTTTTTAATCCTAAAATAATTACATAGAATATGTAACAAGATCCATGTAACTTGTAATATTAAATTTATTTGATACTAATTCCAAAATCTGTGAGGATACCTAGGACAACCCTACACTTAGATAAGCTCTAAAGGTTATAGAGTGTGTGCATTAACTTACAAAAACAAACCAATACAAACATTCAATAACTGGAAGTCTTACTAATGGGAACTGCATCTCCTATTTAGTATGAAAGAATAGGAGAGAAGTACAAATGCGTACAATGTTACAGCAAGGCTACAATTCAAGTTCATGTGATCAAAAGAGGAAACAATTACTCTGATTTGCTTAGATTGAACATATGAATATAGATGCACATGATAAATATTAGACACTTAGGGCATGTTGATAAATCAATACTATTTAGTGTTTGGCTCTTTGCATTATTGACCCTTGGTCAAATGTGTACTTATATATTTATACAACAATTACAAGAAAGTAGTTATAACTAACAATGGCTACAAAGTAGACTTGTTACAAGTTGTTTCATCTTATAAGTCAAGTGACAGTGGAAATTTTTCCGAGGGTGGCAGTTGAACCTCTTGTCATGATATTATTATGAGAGAATCCTTGACATGCCATAGACATGAAGGGTGCCGCTTGGTAAGCCACATGGTAGTGAGACATTGACACATGGTGGTTGTGTGAAGGATCTTGCACACAATGTGGTTCTTGCATAGAAGTCTGCAACAAAGGAAAAGTGATTGTTGAGCAAGGCAAGATCTATGTGGGACGTGATATGCCACAAGGTTTTTACAAGGCTCAAGAGGCTTCATGAAGGAGTGTTATGCAGTATTCTATAAGGTGTTGTGATGGTGTGTAGAAGTACTACGAGACTTGCACACACTTTGTAGGATGTCGTTATGCAAATGCACTCCAAGTTTGTGTGGAGTGATGCGTAACTTGCACATTCACGCAAAGGAGAAGTGTATGCCCATGTACACGATCAATTATTAATTCAAATTTTTATTTATTTTCATTTAAGAAATTTGTCTACTTTTATGTGTTTGGTTGGAGTCTAGATGAAACATACTACATGCTCAATGGCATTGTAAGGTGGCTATATTAAAAATGAATTACCTAAGTGAAGTGAAAAAAAACTCTTAAAACAACTAGGGGGACTCAGTCTATGTCACTCCTCCCTGTGAAAGATATCGAGCAACAATGAACTTCTTACTGATTATAGCTAGCGATAGTGACCCCGCCCAAAAAGGGTTAGAGTCTCCAGGGAATGCTCGTGGTGAAAACTGTAGTTTTTCCACCCAGCCATAAGGAGGCCTCACGACAAGCTCCCTTGTTCCTAGGAACAAGGGCTGAGTGGAAGAGAAACTCTTCCAGCAGCGCACCTGACAAGAAGGCTTTGCCCTACACAGTTGTGCATCGGCTCACTCCTCAAGACATCTTCCATCATGTTCCTCAAAAGTTATTGTACTTTTCATCCTCCCACATTCCACTTGTTTCAAACCTATAGTGACTACAAATAATTTCATTATGTTATTTTGTCAACCTTTGCTACAAATCATGACCATCCCTTTGTTGTCCATAGTCGGATTAGGCTCATTAGGGAGGGTCATGGCCTACTTAGCACTCTTTGGATCCCCGTCTAACGTCTTCTTACTAGTATCAACTGATAAACCTCATAATGTCAAGTATTTAATACCATATATATGCAATTATAATGTAATATAAATTGTATTCTACATATATTGATTATTCTCCTCTCTCTATAACATCAATCTGTAAACTTCATTATACAAGATTTTCAGGCACCATGCACGTATGCCAATTACAAATATAAATAAAATTGTAATTTTACATCTGCATATATTAATTCTTAACAATTCATTTCTAAATTATAAACATACAAACAAAAGCAAATTAAATTTTATAGAAAAGGCTGAAATCAAAACATATTAACACTCCGAATAAAAAATGTGAAAATCCTTTAGAAATCCCTAACCATAAATGAGAAATTTAAAAATATAATTTGGGATCTGTAATTCAATCCCAAATGACAAACCTAACATAAGCACAATATTATACAATTACTCCAGACAAGAGAACCATACAAAATGACAAAGCTTTGTGTAAAAAACTATTGAGCGATGCTTTCCCCACCATCTCCAAGCAGTGGATTGATTGTAATGATTAAGCCCTTCTCTCACATTTCTTTTTGGCCAAAGCATCTTTCTGTCTCTTTGAGTGTACATCGCTTTTTCATCTTCCTCCAACATATCATCCCAGGCATGTACAAGTACCCTGAAAACAGTCTAATGTCATAACATCTCCATGATATCATAAAACAGGGCTTTAACAAATATCCCATCAGTATATTAGGCAGCAATGCATATTGCATACTATACATCTGATTTTATGAAGTCAATAGCATCGTCTAGATCTCCAAACACTCGGAAAAAAACCTTTTTCTAGAAACTGGAAATAAAACCTGGTCCCTTCTTCATTGCTGCAGGTCTGCAACAGTGCACCTTGTTTTACAGATTGCTTCACACGGCATTACCAATAATCTCCGCAAGAACATTGTCCTTGTTTAAAATGATGGAAGCGATTTGCATCTCTCACAACAATTTGTCTTGCAACAATCTTGGAGATAAACTTGGTTGCAGTGTGGCAGTCAACACATACTCGAAGGTTCTTGACGACTCTAATAGTTGTCCCGGAGGGTGTGTTTAACAATCCAAATGCAATCGCTAACTTCTCACTATGGTGGCAAAGGAATAATTCTTTTTCTTCCTTGTCCACATCAATCCGTACATGTTTTGAATCTGGAAAATATCCTGCTGCCTTCATCTCCCAAGACAATTCCTCCAACTTTGCATAGATCTCTTTTGTTTGAGGGTGTGATCTGTCTCCAACACAGAAAGCATGTACCATTTTATGCCCTTCAATCCAACTGCATCCAGGTATCTTTTTAATTCCTCTATCTTTCATCAAACTCCTCACCATTTGAACCTCACCCCACCTGCCCACTTCTGCATAGGTGTTTGACAGAAGAACATAAGTTGCAGCATTTTGAGGATCCAGCTCAAAAAGAAGAGTTGCTGTATATAATCCTAACCCTATATTCTTATGTGCTTTACAGACACTAAGCAAACACATCCACACAACGACCATGGGCTTGATTGGCATTTTGCTGATAAAGTTTAGAGTTTCCTCAAGATAGCCAGCACGACCAAGAAGGTCAACCATGCACACATAATGATCAATTGTAGTTCTAATGCAATAAGAAGCACTAATGTCATTAAAGTATTTACAGCCCTCATCCACTAAACCTGCATGGTTGCATGCTAATAAAACACAAGTAAAGCTTACATGATTAGGGTATGTTCCAGAGTGCTTCATTAGTTCAAAGAGTTTGAGAGCATCCTTACAAAGGCCATTTTGTGCATATCCTGCAATCATGGCATTCCATGAGACCACATTTTTCTGAGGTATGTTGTTGAACAGTTCACGTGCCTTGTGTATACTTCCACATTTTGCATACATATCTACCAGGGCACTTGCGACTACAACATTGGATAAAAATTCACTTTCTGTTATGCTTTGATGGATGTCCATCCCCTGTTCTAAAGCTCCCATTTTGGCACAGGCTGGGAGGACGCTGACAAAAGTAGTGGAGTTTGGCTTTACACTTGTTAATTGCATTTGCTTGAAAGTTTCCAAGGCCTTTTCAAAAAATCCATTTTGTGCATATCCGGCAATCATTGCAGTCCATGAGACCACATCTCTTTCAGCCATTTTGTCGAACAGTTGACATGCCTTGTGTATGCTTCCACATTTTGCATACATATCTACTAGAGAATTTGCAACTACAACATTTGATAAAAAACCAGTATCCATTATACTTTGATGGGATTCCATACCCTGTTCTAAAGCTCCCATTTTGGCACAGGCTGGGAGGACGCTGGCAAAGGTTGTGGAGTCTGGCTTTACAGCTGCCAATTGCATTTGTTTGAAAGTTTTCAAGGCCTTTTCAACAAACCCGTTTTGTGCATATCCTGCAATTATGGCATTCCACGAGACCACATCTCTTTGAGGCAGTTTGTCAAACAGTTCATGTGCCTTGTGTATGCTTCCACATTTTGCATACATGTCTACTAGGGCATTTGCAACTACAGTATTTGATAAAAATCCACTTTCCATTATGCTTTGATGGATGTCCATACCCTGTTCAAAAGCTCCCATTTTGGCACAGGCTGGGAGGATGCTGGCAAAGGTTGTAGAGTCTGGCTTTACACCTGCCAATTGCATTTGCTTGAAAGTTTTCAAAGCCTTTTCATCAAACCCATTTTGTGTATATCCTGCAATCATGGCATTCCATGAGACCACATCTCTTCGAGGCATTTTGTCGAACAATTCATGTGCCTTGTGTATGCTTCCACATTTTGCATACATGTCAACTAGAGAATTAGCAACTACAACAGTTGACATGAGTTTGCTTTCCATTATGCTCTGATGGATGTCCGCACCCTGTTTCAAAGATCCTATTTTTGCACAGGCTGGGAGGACACTGACAAAGGTTGTGGAGTCTGGCTTCACACCAAACAATTGCATTTGCTTAAAAGTTTTGACAGCTTTTTCAAAAAACCCATTTTGTGCATATCCTGCAATCATGGCATTCCATGAGACCACATCTCTTTGAGGCATTTTATTGAACAGTTGACATGCCTTTGGAATGCTTCCACATTTTCCATACATGTCTACTAGGGAATTTGCAACTACGACATCTGACAAAAAATTGTTTTCTATAATGCATTGATGGATGTCCATACCCTGTTTCAAAGCTCCGATGTTAGCACAGGCTGAGACAATGCTAGCATAGATGAACCGATTAGGTTGGACATCTGTTGGTTGCATTTGGTGAAACAGTGTCAATGCTTTGTGAGGATGCCCGTGTCTTCTGTAAGCTGCAATTATTATATTCCAGGAGAAGATGTCTCGTTCAGTCACTTGGTCAAACACTTGGCGAGCATCCGCTAAACATCCACACTTATCATACATACGCATAAGGGTGTTTTGTAATAGTCGCTGTGTGGAAAACTTAAATCCCCTTTCACTGATGTGGGAGTGAATTTGCTTACCCTCTAAAAGGGCTTTCTTGGAAATGCAGGTTTGTAATAAGTGAAAGTATGCGTCAGAGTGTACAGGGGTGTCGTTTGTAGTGAGCAGGATGTGTAGCGCCTCTTTCAACTGACCTACTCTACATAATGCTACGAGACTGAGATTAAGATTGGGATTGGAAGGGGATGGCATTGGCGTTGGCTTTGTATGATTATAATCATTGAAGCGTTGGAATTGTGCAGTGTTTGGTCATTTACTTCTACCACGATGAAACACTGCCATCGTCTTCACCCTCAAGAGCGGGTTTACGGTCATTTATTATTTATTTTTATGAATGAAAACGATACAGAGGAAGTGGCTGTTGACAAAGAGATGCAGCTGAAGAAAGCCCTGTTGTAGGAAAAAGGCTTTATACCTGGGGTGTGACACAACTCGTTCAAATTGAAAAGACATTGTAAAATGGTGACAATGGCGTGCTTCAACAGCAAGTTACGATCAAAAATTGACAAAGAAATGCAGGGAACAAAGGCCCTGTAGCTTAACCCTGCAAAAACCCAGAGAGAAGCAGGGAACAAAGCCCTGTTGCAGAAAGAGATGGAATCCACGTTGTACAACCATCGTATTCATATATATAGCCATCCATGCAAGAAAGTTTCCTTGTAAATGCACCAAAGGACTTCGTTATACATTGGTTAAGAAATTTAATTGTTAAATAATCTTATAAACGCATCTAAGACTTTCGTTATACACTAATTAAGAAAATTAATTTGTAAAACTCATTGTCAATGTATTATCCTCCCAACTTAAGTCATCTATGTCATTGTAAAAGTATGAAAAACTCGTTATTTTTTCGTCTTGATAAACATGTATTAGGTTGGACTGAAATTTGAGCAAGAAAAAAGGTAATTTTAACAAATGGCTTAGTTTCGAATGTCTTTCTAGTTGTGTATGCAAAATGTGGAATCTTACAAATGGATTGGAAATCGTTTGATGGAAAAATTAAAGTATTAATTTGTTTTAACTATTTTTGGATTTTAGTACCTTTAAACTAATCAAAACTATATATATTTCAGATTATGAAAATAAACTATAAAATCATATATGTATCACAAAATATATAACAATATAGTTTATTGGAATTAGAAAGAAAAGATACACTAGTATGAATAAGGAACGATCTATCCTGATTATAAAAAACTTAAAACTCATAAACTCAAAATAGGCTTAGAAAGATACTGTGAATATGGATGGCTCGTAAACAATGTAGGTAAGGTTCAACAGGAAAGGTTGGTAGGAAGGTACATGATCGAACTTGTACTATGTTAGTTAAATATGTCCTAAGATGACTGTGAGATTTTAATTTTCTATACATTTTCTTTTTTCTCAACTTTTTTTGAAGCCTTTCTCAAAATTTTATGATTATATGCAGATGATGAAGAAGAATATAATTTCATGCATAATCTTGTATCAACCAAAAGCATTTAAACTTATCCGATAAAGACATGCGCAAATCATATGCCACTATGTACCAATGTTGAACAAAACCATGAAGCCTTATTGATCCAGTGCATGCAATGAAGTCTTATCAAAGTCATGAAGGTTTTCCCATACTACGTAGACTTTACCCTTTTTCGTGCAATTCACACAACATTATTGATGTTGCACAAAACGTCAAAATATTGCAAGTGCCTAACAATTACTCCAAAACCACATAGCCTTATCTTGAGCTATGAATGCGTACTTCATGTTGCATAGTATCGTTAATGCATTACCAACTCTTCCACAACTATTTAAGCCTTGCACAACCCGACAACAAAAAACTTCCACAATGCCATGAAGTATTACATATCCCGCAAAACCTTATGTGCTACCATACTTTTGGGAGACCACCAACTTATGATACCATGATGAGATTTCATGTTTCATAGAAGCTCTTGTCAACATGGTAAAATTAAGAAGATCACACGTGGTCCTTGATCTATTTTCCTCACCCAAGGACAACCCAAGAAATCCAATAAATCTTGATCTAACAAAGGTGATTTCATGGGGAGTCACCTATAAATCGGTTGAGGAGATCAATGTGATTTACAACGTATGAAGGAATCTCTACAATGGAATTTACTTGCAAAGGAATATTTTATCTCTCATTTGATTCATGGAAGATTTTATAAGTCAAAGGGGGTGAGACTCAATCTTCATTTTTGTTGATAGGTTATTGCAATTGGATCATTTTATTAATTGTAACTACACGAACAATGTTACACATATAACTAACTTGTTTTCCAAGAAAGTTGTGGGATTGCATTGATTGTATTGTGTCTAACAGAGACTAATTTTTGGGGTCATTTTTGGTACACATTATGATCGAAGCTACACACAAAGTTGATATTTAGTTATGTGTATCATCCATGAATGGATGGCCAAACAAAATTTGACATAGGAGTCTTGGAATTTTGGTGTGATGTTTAGTTAGATAGAAGAAAAGGGAATGTGTTTCAATCATTACGTAGGTGGATTTTATGTATAACAATTCTTTTAACAAATCTCCAAGAAGTCATCTTTCCATAAAATTATGGGACGATTCCACAAGTATTTATGAAGATTACCACAAGAAAGAGGAAGCAACATAAAAGTATAATATTTTATAAAGTACATGAGGGAAGTGCATGAATAAGTGTGCAAACATATGGAGAAAAAATGTATAATACAAGCAATGCACATAATTGAGGAGAAGATAATTGGATTTTGAGGTGGGAGACATGGTTCTTGAACAACTACAGAAAGAAAAGTTCCCAATATGAACATATGATAAACTCAAGTGGAAGAAGATTATACCTTGTGGATTCCTATTGAAGTTTGTGAAGAATATATATGAGATAAGAGTTTCCATAAGTGATAAACATCTCTCCTATCTTTAATGTATCATATTTATACGCATACTTTGAGGGGGAGACTGTGACAAGTAAACTACATAAAATTATATTAGAGATGCTAACTACTAGAGAAACCATGTGAAGAAATTGAATAAATTATGGGGAAATGTGTTCCAAAGCCAACAAATAGAATGGAGAAAAAAGAATATTTGGTGAAGTGGAATGTCAAAGAAGTTGAGGATGCACATTTACTTAGTGAAGTAGAGATTAATGTAATTTGTCATTTCATTGTAGAGCTTATGAAACCTACTTGAGTAACTACTTGAGTAAGAGATAAAATTTATTCTTACATGAGGTGTATGATGCAGAATCATTCAATTTCATGTGTAATCATGCATAAACCAAAAAAAAGAGCTAGCTAAATGAGACTTGTGTAAATTTTGTTCCACTTTGTACACATGTTGCACAAAACCATAAAATTTTGTTGATCCACATATGCTATCAAGGCCTATCAAATATGTGAAGGCTTTCACATACCACATATAATTTACACTTATTTAACATAACTCTATCGATGCCACACAACACTATAAATATTACATAAAATTATATAGCCTTCTTTCAAATGTGAATGTTTACTTCACGTTTTTTAGTTCCGTGAACATCTTATCAAATCTTGGACAACTACAAAAACTTCGCACAATCCAAATCTTGTGTGAAAGCTAAATTTGACACCATGAATATCCCGTGCAATATCACAAATCATTCCATATACATGAAGCTTAATGTTTACCATGTGTCCTACAGGACCATAACTTATAGCTACCATGATAAGATCTTTCATTTCAGATAATCTCAAGTTAAAATTTATAAAGTTAAAAGGAACACATGTGGGCTTTGATCCATTTTCCTTTCCCAATGAAAAACTACACAACTAGTAAATCTTGATCTAACATAGGAAGTTACATATGAACATGTTGGGGAGATCAATGGAGATTTAGAGCGTATGAAAGAATATTTACTTCCAATGGAATATTTGTCCTCCTATCTAATTCATGGAAGATTCTATAAATAATAGGGATATGTGATCATGTAAGGAATTTATCCTAGAAGGGGGGATTGAATTCCATTCTTGTATGACAATAAGAGTGATGTATTTAGGAAATATATTGAATAATTGCTAAATTTATCCAATTTTTGTTATGTAGAAGTATAACAAAGTTTGCAAGCTTATGATAGGTCATAAGACTGAAATCTTAGAGAATTTTTGTAGTTTATTTTGTAAAACTATCATTGTGTGTGAAATATCATTATTCCCAAGTCTCTAATCTTTCTTCATAATCGATAGAAGAATCCTTTGTGATTTCATGTTAATTTTTGTTTAAGATCGTGGATTTTGTGGGATCTAACTACGGAAGTATAGGATGCATATTCTAAGGAATCCCTTCATTGAAAACCTTAATCATGATTACATTAGTGACTCTCCAAAAATTTCTTATCCTTGGCTCTAACCCTACAAAAAATTGAGAGGACATGAAAATGAAATTTACGAGGGTTTACTGCATTATATATCTAATGTAATTAATCAGGGATGGCATAGTTCTAAAAAGTTTTACTTCACATGTAAGTGTAGAGTTTTTCCTTTACTCTCTCTATATATTTAATGAATGAAAATAACGATCTCTTTTCTTGACAACATGAAACTTGAATTCGGAATATTTTTTAGATTTTAAAAGTTTCTCTAAGACTACTCATGTCTTCTCCTTAAGCGTTAAGGATTTGTATAGACTTTACAATTAATGACCTCTGAGTGATATTGGCATGCCTTCTGAATATTATATGATCAATTAATATATAAAGATTTATCTATACAATATTATTTTAATGAATTTATTATGAAATTTGACCCAAAAATAAAGCCTATTACGACCTAATGAAAGTACTGAATGTAGATAATTATTTTTGGAATGAAGGGAGCATGTCTAAAGGGATAAAACTTGTCCTTGATAAGGTTCATTAATTCCAAAATGTCCTGCAATTAAAAAGGACTTGAAATTATAAATAGATATGGAAAGATACCTACAATGATGTGCTTAATGTCTTAGGAAAACAAAAATTGATCCCGAGAGTGTGTAAATGGTTATAGAAGGTCATCAAAGTGATATGAAGATAAACAAAAATGATGTAAAAAATATTTAAATTTATCTTAGACGTCCAAGTATCCTATGAGGCTTCAAAATTGATGTTGCCACATGGCTTGTACCAAAATTAGGGTACTACATAGTGCCTCTATTTAATGTGGTGTTTGCATGACATTAAATGCGAATTTATACCTGAATTTCATGTGAATATATAATAAGGAGCGTAAACATAAGTTTTTTTACTAAAGGTAAATGGTTTTGAAGGGACCATACCCTAAAGTACAACCAAAAAGGCTCAACAACCAAGATAAACATATGAGAACAAAGTGGTTTTTTGATATGTGGGGGCCACACCCCAACCAAAAGCCAAAAAGCTAGATAAAACTATAAGAGTACTAAGGCAGGGGCCAACTACCTACAAGAATCCTGACAACAACAAAACAACAACTCAAAGACAACACCACAACAACTACACAAAGAACACAGAGGCAAAAAGGCACTATTCCACATATTTTTTATACACCTTAAGTGTTACCCTAAGTCCCTTGTAAAGATTCATGGTTGTCCCAATATTAGGGTCCCAATTGGATGCTTTGAAATTTTTAGTGATCCTCCCATTCTTCCAAGTTGATGTAGGAATCCCACTAACATAAAAAATCTGGTTAATGTAAACCTGGAGAAGATTAATAATTATTATGTGAACATGAAACTAGTTCTGTAAACTGATCAAGAACTAGTTTCATGTTACAAAACCCAACACTTGTTTTTATAAATTGTTGAAAGAGTTTTACATTATGGACAAATTCTCACAACAAGAGGAAAAATGAATTTTTACACTCAAATAATGTTGCAATTAGCTTGTTGTTAAGCATTTTTTAGAAAAAGACTATATTATGCTAATAATAACACATTGGTTTAGGTGTTATTCCTTATTTATAGGATTTTGGCTTAATCCTTTTGTTGAAGCAAGTTTGGACACAACCTCCAACATAAGCCAAGAATTTAATCTTACTCATTTTATAATCCCTACTAGAAATAGGATTCAAGGAACAAAATACTTACAACATATAACTCAATTGGGAACTATGTCTCTTTTTAACCTATAGAGAAGCTAGCGAACTTTAGAAAAATCACCAAATTTTATATACGCTATGAATATTCACAATGGTACCAAATATAAACTAGGTGAATTTAATTTTCATGATAAACTCAAAAGGAAATAAAGTTATGGTAGAAAAGAACTGCACATCTATGAATTATGTTGAAACAACTCACAACAAACATAGTCAACTTATGATGATGGAAACCATAATTTAAAGAACTTGTAGACACAAAATTACACACTTTGGGTAATTATCTAGTCTCGATCACATATTACTATTCATATGGTTCCTAAGTATAAAAATTAATAATTAACCCATGTCTTTGGTCATCTTTCATTGTTTTTTGTTGTTACTTTCAGTCTTGCACCTTGACCAACCCATTTTGTCTTCTCATATCGCAGTTTACCCTTTTTGGACTAGGGCGCCCAGCCAAGTCGCCAATGTCAAACGCCCTCATCCCCTCTAAGTGCTTTTGTTTTCTTTATACTTTACTATCACTTTTTGGGTCCTTTCTAGCCATTTGGGCATCTTATCATTTTTGGGAATTAGCCTTTTTGGGGTTAGTTACGAAATTCAAGCGAAGGAATCATATAAATATAAAGTTATGTGATCATAAAAATGGACAAAGCACTATACATTACTTACCACCACTTAAGGTTGTATTCATCAAGCCTTCTATTACTCCATTTGCATCCATCTAACTCCATCACAAGGGACAAAGGTTGGTTTATCTGCATCAAAATTCATAGGAGGGGAGTTTATTATATTCCATGCACACATTATTTGCATTCTACATCTATATACTTGCTCACTACTTCAAGTGCGACACGCACAAGAGAAACCTAGGGCACAATTTTACACACACATATAACTATATTGGGTTTGAGATGTAGTATAACACTCGGTTACAAGTCCACCATTATGACGGTTGAGGATAGTTTGACCCCTTCATTTGCATCTCTCTTTTTTAGGGTTTGATGCTTTGTATGGGGTTTTTTGGGTGGCTTCTTCATTGTAGGTTTATAGTGACATCAATGACCTAGGTGCGACACACACGTAACAAGAAGAGAACAAGTACAAAGCTATAATGAACATGTCAGAACTAATTTTCGACCCTTTTCATAGACCAAGGTGCCCAAAATTCATACCAGAGTGCCCTTGGTGCCCCCATCCTTCTTCAAGTGCCCCAGTCTAGCTGAATCACTCAGATCTTCATTTTCAAGCTCTTGTGAGATGGTTTTCCATTCTTGTTCAGTCGGTCTTCACTGTGACATAGTCCCGCAACCTCTACAAATCAATTAAGGCTCTTTTAACACTATTTGCACATTAGGGTTTCTACATTTCATTTCTTAGCTTACTTGGGTTATTTCCTTTATTTATTTATTTGTTATTTACTGCAAACTTGCATTAGATTAGGCTAATATATTACATTTTATCATAATAATTTTGGTGAACCCCACTCGTGATCGGTCTTTTGGATCCTTCTTTGACATATCAAATTACTTATCATGGCTCCTACAATTCCTATAATTCCCTTGTCTGATTTACTTTAAATGCATCCTAATTTCCAAGTTGTTCTTAAAAAGGCCCTAGACACCATGTATCTTCCCTGAGATATGCCTCCACATCAAGTAAGTGCTATTTTTGATCATTTATTTGATGACCCTAGTCTTCGTGATCCTCCATCTAATCAACCCATGTTGGAGTCAATTCAATCTTTGCATTATTTATTTCAAGACAAATTTAAGGCTATGAAATTCATGATTACATCTCTCAATTCTGAAATCCAACATATTAAGGATGTTTCTCAGGGTCATGTTAGTTCTCCTTATACATCTCATCTTCATTCTATGTCTACTATATGTGCTCATATCAGTGATCCTCAAGTCATGCCATTGCCATAACCTCTCACATTTGATCGCAATACTAAAAAACATGACATTCTTACTGAGCTCCTTAGTCATCAATTGATCACTTTACCTCCTACTCATTATTATCCTCCTTATTGGCTAGCAAAATATCAAGGTCATCTATATTGTAATTATCATTGAATCAATGGACATAATGACAACGATTGCTATGCTTTACAATGTAGAATCAAACATCTTGAGTGTCAAGGATTTATCTCATTCACTACACAACATTTTGTTGCATGCCCATCTATAAATGTTGCATCTCAATAGGTTCCTAAACCTGATTCGTCTATGTCTAATGAACACCATGCCATCACTTCTAATGGTCGTTCTACAGAAATTCAAGCACCACCTAAGCAACCGCCTCTCAAATCAATATAGCACCTAATCTCTCTCAATACATCTACAACATTACCAAGTCAAATTACACAAACACTTCTCAAAATAAGTCAACCTTATTCTCCTATCAAGTCTTCTACATTGTCATCAATACCACCAAAGTTGCCACCATTCAAGATTTCTCTCCATCCCACTCCACTTCCGTTTCCAATTCATTTTTTCAAAGAAATTTCTCCTTCTACTAAGGGCCAAGACACATTTCAAACTCTGCCACCATCACATGGTTCTAATGTTTTTTCCACCGTTAAATTGCCTCTTAATATCTTGTAGGTGACTTCTCTCACCTCACTCATGTTCTTGCGGTTCTTACATGACTGTTGGGGGCATGACACTTATCTTACCCCCCCCTCTAATCAACAATGCACATATTATATCTTCATCACATTACAATTTAATATTCACTCAAAATAATCACGTTTTAACACACGCTAGCATCAAAATTTCCTGATGATGTACTCTTGTGCTTCGGTTCACACTTGACTGTTGAGGGTATCTTATACACATAAACCTCACCCACTACACACTATAGACTACACATCATGCATCTTCACACATCCTACATCTTTGTATATACACACCATCTTACATCTTACATCTTACAATCCTACATTTTACATCTTACATGCTACATATATTATGCGTCATTCACACTTTGTGTTTTATATGTCATGCATCTTCTACACCTATATCATCTACACATCTTGCATTAAAACATCTACACTATACATTACACGCTTTACATATCACACTACATCTACTACACATATTACATATTCTACTCATCTACTTATACGTGATGAAGTCACTACCCTATGACGCACTCTAGTCTCATGATACATACTAGACTGTTGATGGTATACAATCTCAAATGGACCACATCACACTCACACACTCAAATATTCAATCCTTTTCTCATGTGACATTCCTAGATTAGTGATATACGCCGTAGGCTACATCATCACTTCCGCTTACATCATTTAGTGGTATACGCTTTAGGCTAAATCACCACTCCTCCTACTCATCTTGGAGTGATATACACCGTAGGCTACATAATCACTTACTCTAGCATCATCATCACGTATTTTGATAATCATTTAGTGATATACGCCACAAGATACATCTTCAATTCTTCTATCATGCTTTAGTGATATATGCTTAGGCTACATCCTCACACATAATTCATTTTTATGTTGCATATCATCAACATGCATTCATCACATCATACACATATCACTTAGTTCGACCATTTCCCGATGACGTACTCTCATTTATGGTTCATTCTTGACTGTTGAGGGGGTATAAACAAATGAACCTCACTACATACAATTCCATTCACTCAGGGGGAAATTTGCTTCTATCATTCACTCTATATTCCATTCCATCCATCCACAAATATTGCATATCTTGGTTGCACTTACTCTTTCTTGCATTTACTTGCACATGCTCACTTTATTACACATGTTAGATATATATCTTGTATGTCATTATATTTATCATACACACATGCAAGTTCACTTGATTTCTAGTTGTAATCACAAATTATACAGGTCCATTACATGTAGCATGAATGTTTGGTGTAATACCTAGTACCAATCCCATAGTGGCTCCTAGGGCATCTAATTTTGCATACTATAGGTGTTATTATTTCATTTTATACTTAGCAAATTACATTATAAGCTTATACACACCTTTGACATAATTTTTATATTTCTAACATGCTAACAAGTTTTTCATGTGCAACATTTGTTTTGCAGGACCATTTGTCCCCATGGTTATCTGTTACATTGTTTGTACTTGCTTGTCATTGTATGCCTTTGTTTGTGGGCTTTGACCTTTGTCTTGTGTGTACACTCGTATGATTTTGGATTCATCGGTCTTGATTATCTTGCAACACCGTGAGTGGTGTCCCATGTTTACAACCCACTTTCCATGGTCTAAATTGTTGTCTTGTGTGTTTTAGCTTACACATTTTTTTCTAGCTTACACTTCGTCGTATACATGCATGTTTTTATTTCCTTGTACTAACACTTGTCTCTCAACAACTTGTTTTCATGTGCCTTGGTTTCTACCAAGCACATCCCTCCTGCCTGCAGGGCACAGTTTCAACGGTTGGTCCACTTTTGGGTTGCATCCTCCTACAACGACGTCACATGCACCCCCAAAGAGGGACACATCATTTGGGTGAATCAATCACCCCATATAGAGGTCTGCACACAATACACAACACAAGACAGTACCGATACAACATAGTTCAGGGATCATAATCAAAATTGGGTCCTTAGTATAGCGGTTTCTTTCATGGAGCACCTATAACTAGGGGGTGATTACACAATGATAGGGTTCAACATAGTTTACAGAAATCTACACAAAATATTTTACAATGTAGGTTGTCTTTAGCACATCCATTGGTACACATCATCTGCAATGGTGTTTTATTCCGAGGAGTAGTCAAATGTTAGAGGATAAACCAAACCTTCCTCTCTATACTAAAAAACCAGATAGCTAGATAGTAAAAATATCTCTATATTTTCTAGAAGTAGTTAAATGTTAGAGTATAAATTAGGCTTTCCTCCTTATACTTCTTCAGCTAGTGGTGTGAGATCACCCAAAATACTGACACTTCATTGACATGATCCTTTCCATGCCCTTTTTCTCATCACAGATCAGGTGCACATGTTCCTTTTTCACATTTTTCATCATTTTCTTTTACATACTTCCTTACATGATTTTTATACAGATACATGCATATTTGACTACTTGATCGTCTTCTCTTTTGAAGGGTTGTACGTATGGGAAGCAAGTAGTCAACATAAATAACATCATACAAATCAATATTACCCATAGGTACATCACACACATTGGCATTTATACACGCGCTTTCACCTTAGGTTCATTTTCATCACTCTTTACACTTTTGCATCTTTAGTCTCCACACTCCATATTTTTATCACTCCACGCTTTGTCTAGTCCCTTGACACACTTTCTACATCAATCTACATGGATATTAGGTACGCATCTCTATCTACTTTATGTTACCAAGCTTTTTTCTCACCAACATAAAGTGGGGGAAAATGTAAACACAAAATCACGCACTTTGGGTAATTATTTAGTCTCGATCACATACTACTATTCATATGGTTTGTAAGTACGAAAAGTAATAATTAACCCATGTCTTTGGCCATATTTTGTTGTTTTCTAGTGTTATCGGACTTGCACCTTGACCGGACCAGTTTGTCTTTTCATACCTCAGTTTTATCCTTTTTAAACTGGGGGGGCCGGTTAGGATGCCAACACCAGGCACCCTCGTCCCCTCTGGGCGTCCCTATCCTCTTTATACTTTACTCTCACTTTTTAGGTCCTTTCTAGCCGTTTGAGCATCTTATCTTTTTTGCAGTAGGCCTTTTCAGGGTTGATTATGAAATTCAAGCGAAGGAATCATATAAACGTAAAGTTATGTGATCATAATAATGGACCAAGCACTAAGCATTACTTACCACCACCTAAGGTTGCATCCATCAAGGCTTCTATTGCTCCATTTGCATCCATCTAGATGTAATTTTGGAACAGGGATGCAAACTTGATAATTATATTGATGTTCGATCAAATTAGATACACATGAGATGGTTGCAATATTTATAGATATTGGACAGCTAGATACAAACAAAAGAGATGTTACACAAGTGCAAAAATATACACAGTTACAGTAGTTTCCAAAATACATCCAGGAAGTAGAACACTATAAAATACAAACAAATATAATTGTTACAACTACGTAACAATTAAACTTACGAGAATATAATAAAACAATACAAATGGTTATAATCTCATAATCATATAATAACAATATCAAACTACCTAGTTACCTTAGTAAATGCTAAATTAACTACAGTAAAATACGCTTACCTAACATTCCCCCCCCCCCCCCCCCCCCCTTAATTTTGCATTGCCTCAAGGGATGAGGAGAGAAATTATCTAAACAACTTGAACTTGTCATGTGCAAGCGACTTTGTGAAGATATTTTCTTGTTGTTCAGCTGTTGGGCAAACTTGAAGTTGTATGTTACGTTTCAAGACATGCTCATGTATGCAATGAAATTATACCTCAATGTGCTTTGTTCTCTTGTGAAACATTGGATTGCGAACAATTTTGAGAACACCTTCATGTCTACATACAAGGTGGTAGGTTTTTCATGTGGTATTCCAAGTCCTTTTAGTATACGACGTAGCCATATCACTTCATAGGTAGGTTCACCTACAACACGATATTTGACCTCTATAGAAGAGCGAGAAACAAAGTGTTGTTTCTTGTTTCCCCATGATATCGGTCCAGATCCCAAAAATAATACAAATCTAGAAGTGGATTTCCTGTCATCAATGTTACCTACATGATCTGAATCTGAATATCCAGTCAAGAAGAAGTTATCGTTATTCTTGTATTCTAGACCAAGATCCATTGTACCCTTGAGATATCTCAAGATTCGCCTTGCTACTTTCTAATGAAAAACTCCGGGCTCCTACATAAAAATGGAAAGATAGCTCACTGCAAAGCTGATAGCTGGTCTAGTGTATGTTAGGTAAATGAGACTCCCAATCAATTGTTGATAGAGAGTTGCATCTACCACAGGAGATAGATTTGAATGGGATAATTGAAATCTCATCTCCATAGGTGTAGAAATAGGTGCACAATCCATCATCCTAAATTTATCAAGCATTTTCTTGGTATAATTAAACTAAGAAACAAATATGTGATTCTCTTTCTGCCATACTTCCAATCAAAGACAATAGTGCATGAGCCCGAGTAGTGCATCAATCATCTTCACTGAACTGTCAGTGATGACTAGATCGTTGACATAGAAAACAAAAATCACAATCTACCCCCTTGATTTTTAAGGTAGAGATTGGGATCATATGGATTTATAATGAATACATGTTGAACGAGATGCTCATCAATTTTGATGTACCAAGCCTGAGGTGCTTTTTTAAGGCCATACAAATATTTTCTGAGCCTGTATACCTTTGTTTATTATCTAGGTACAACATAACCCTCATGTCGAGTCATGTATAATTCTTCATGTAGATCTACGTTCAGAAAGGCACTTTTCACGTCCATTTTATGGACTTTCCAACCAAACTGTGCAGCTAGAGCAAAGATCATCCTAATCATTTTGATCTTAGTTGTGGGAGAAAATGTCTCCTCATAGTGTATGCCTTCTTTTTGTGCATACCCTTTTTCTACCAGTCTCACTTTGTAATTTTCTATGGCCCCATTTGTTTTGTACTTTATTTTGAATATCCATCTACAACCAAATGTGTTTCTTCCCTGGTGGAAGATCAACAAGTTGCAAAGTGTTGTTTTTCATCACTGACTTATATTCAACATCCATGGCATCTTTTGAAACTTTCCACTATTGGGCTTCCTAGATGGTAGAGGGCTCAAAAAATTCAAAAACTCTACTCATCAAAGCAAAGTTTACTTCTTCTCATTCTTTATTGTGAATCCGTGGTCTAGTGGTGGATTTTTCTAGTGGAGCATCCAATTTTACATCTCGTATCATATTATTATACCACTTAGGCATACGATATACTGCTCTCATGGGTTGTGGTCCTTTCTGATAATCACCATTATCTGCATCATCACTTTCATCATCATTGGGAACATCAACTTTTATTTTTAGAACATATCGAATATCTACATCAGGTGAGTCTGGAGGATGAGTCTCATCTTATTTCTTCTCAAAGAACTTAACATCTCTACTGGTGTAGACTTTCCTAGTCTTTATATCCATCAATCTATACCCAAGAGTATCTTCACTGTAGATAATGAATATGATTTTTTGTGACTTCATATCTAACTTCTCTCTATTCTACTTCGGTATATGCATGTTTGCTTTGCACCCGAATACTCTAAGGTGTGCAATGGATGAATTTCATTTCGACCATGCTTTGTGTGGTACCACTCCATCAAGAGCAATTGTGGGCACTCTGTTTAAAAAATAAATTGTTGTATTTGTTGTTTCTACCCAAAATGTCCTCGCTAGTCCAAAATCATTGATCATGCAAGACACCATTTCCATGATAATATGATTTCTTCTCTCAAAAACACCATTATGTTGTGGTGTGTGTGGAGGAGGCATCTGTCGATGAATCCTGTGAGCTTGAAGTTAGGATTTGAACTCATTACTGGTGAATTCCCCCCGATCTGAATGGAGAGATCCGATATGATGACCAATCTTGCTTTCTATAGCCACTTTAAACTTTTTTATGTTCTCAAAAGTGTCATTTTTCTTACGAAGACAAAATATCCACATTTTCCTTGAACAGTCATCAACACAAAGCATGAAGTACTGAAATCCAGAATGACTCAGTTGCATCGGACCATAAAGATCGATATGAACCATATCAAGCTTACCATGAGCTTGATAAGTACTCTTTTAGAATGAAGCTTTGTGTTATTTTCCTGCTAGGCATTGAGGACACTTATATGTATCCTTCTGGAGAGATGGAAAAAATCTCACCATGTTGTACTGACAAAGTGTTTTGAGATACTTGAAACGAATGTGACCAATTCTCTGATGCCACAATTGTGTTGATGAAGAATTGTTAGCCACAAGTTCTTGACCATCTCTGTGGACAAAGTCAAGCTAGAACATATTTCCCACATTGGAGTCTTTTGCAAAAAAATTGAGCCTCTTGATTTGTCTCAAATCAAACACACTTTCTTACCGAAATGACTTTCAAAATCAATCTTCAGATTGTGATCTAGTAGTTGACTAATTGATAGTAGATTCTTTGTTAACCCAAAGACATATAATACATCTGATAGTCTACAATTTCATGAACCAAGAGGTAGAGAATTGTTCCCAATCCCCTGTACTATGTATGAAGAATCATCACCTAACGAAACATGATTTTTCGAAGGTGTGTACCTCATTGTAGTAAACTAGCATCTGTGCCTGGTCATGTGTCGAGTGGCTCCTGAATCAACATATCAAACAACACTAGATGATGTGGATGGTTCACTGGAATGAGCAGTATACAAGAAGTTCTCAATTTATAAAACCTCTTCTTACCCAGCTATATTTCCTTGTTGATGGGGGTTTCTTTGTCAGTTCCTTGTCTTCTTCCCTTGATTATAGTGTGAATGTCCCTTACGAGATTGTTGATTTTGAGGTCTAGAATTACTCGATGAACCTTTTTTGTAGGCATTGTACCAACAATATTTCACATCATGTCCTCTGTTGCAGATAGGACACTTCTTGTTCTTGTCCCCATGCTGATGTTGATGTTGTTTCTGGGACTTTTGAGAAGAATGTAATTTTCCTTTTCCTTTCTGATGAGAATATAGTGTCGTCTCTTCTTCTTCATCTTTATTATACATAGCTTCTTCTTGTTGCAGTAGATTCACTAATTTGTCAAAAGAAATTGTTTGATCCGACAAGTTTAGTGTTGTCACAAAAATGAGGTATGAAGGAGGGAATTCTACTAGAAAAATGGGAATGAGAGTTGTATCAATGACCTCCTCTCACAGGGATACAAGTGAAGCCCTCAATTCTGTAACTTTTCACAAGAAAGCTTCAACTTTCTCATTCTGTTTAAATTTTAGTGTATGTAATTGAGTCTATAAATTCAATATTGTGTTCTTATTTTTGGCCTCGTACACTGTGCTCAACTTATCCCACGCTTCTTTGGCTGTTGTGGTACCTTGAATGTGGGGTTGTACTTCATAAGACAATGCGAACAAAATTTTGACTTTGGCCTTCTGATTGGCCCTGTCAAACTGCCTTTGTTGAGCTACATTATCTAGTGATATGGTTATGGAACCATTCACAACAGGCCATATCTCCTCAAACTCAAGTTGTGTTTTGATCTTAGTCTTCAATGTAGCATAATTATCTCCTCTTAGGAGGTCTGAGTCTGGAAGAAATAACTTAGGGGCATTGGTGCCCATTTTCTGAATTTACTGACAGAGGGTAATGATCTTATCACTCCATGTATAAGGTCTCCCAATATATATACTATCAGTCTGATATGACAAACCTTTCTATATACGCACCCTTCTAATATACCTATCGGTACGTGGAAGAAGATTTCCCTTTCGATATACTCTGCATTATGTGAAAGAGGTGTTAACGTACATGAGAAAATTCAATATGTGGTATCTAGACAATATTGAAAGGGGTCTATGTGATTATTGACACCGGATAAAATAAATATCCTCATACGCATGTGTCACTTAGCTATATACTCAGATAATTTCAATGTCTGGATTTATGTGGTGCAGTCATTCACATACGGATGGGAGGGCTCAAAGTGTGTGCATTGTGTCCTTATTTCTCCCTGTCAATTTATAGGGATGATGCCTAAACGACGTTGTTGCGGATATATTAGGTGTTAAGTGCAGTAGTAGTCATGATGAATTTACCTGTAAGTGCTTCCCAGAGGCACTGCATAGACTGAACGATGCGAAAGAGATCTGAAGATCTTGTGAGTGTTACATAACCATATTACACTGATTTTGTTTACAAAACTCTATCAGTTTTTAGTAGTTATAATGTTTGAAGTTGAATATGACAACCTGTAAATTAGTACAATCCACTGAAATATACAATTACATCCAAATATTCCAAAAAATTGAATGACAGGCAATTTTTTTAATTTTGTGAGGCCCTTATGGCCTCTAGAGCTCAATATGGCTCTTAGAGCTAAAAACCGCAAAAAAAACTGAAAACGTGTAGTTTTAGCTACCCCTCCTTTGGAAAAATATGCTCAGAATAAAATTTTGAGCTAAATGAGAAGAAAAAAAATTCCCTAAAACTAGGGGTTTAACTGTAACCAATGAGTTTAGCGGGGTTTTCCACCGCTATGTTTAGCAGGGCTCGTTAGAATTATGCCAAATGCAAATAGTTTTAAAAATTATACAGTTTTTTTTTGGGGGGGGAGGGGGGCTGTAGAACCAAAAACCTTGCCTCCCCATAGCTTTTCACGTATCCAACACAGCGCTTGAAACACATGGAATATAAACTGAAGTAATTTATATTTGAATTATTGAAAACATGACTAATTTTTTTAAAAAAGGTCGGCATGTTGCCTTGGTGGGAATCCATGTCGTTGTGGCTAGGAGGGGGTAGATGTAGGTTTTTTTCCAATGCATGATATCCTCTGTTTAACCTGTGCTTTGCTATTATCTTCACCATTTTAGTCTACTTTGGCTTTTGAATGGATTTGCTCGCTACCTCCACAGAATTTCAGTTTATTGAATGGCCTGATCGTGGTGAGGTATGTTTTTGTATGCAAGTGGCTCACCCTATCAATGGATAACTCGGCCGGTTGTTTTATAATGTGACTCGGGCAAGGGCTCGACTGAGTCTAGCAATGGCCTGACAGTAATGTTTATGCCAATCTGTGTAGGATCTGATGGAAATCGATGCACAGGTTGTAGATCGATTCTCGGTTCGGTTTAGAGGATAGCCGCAACTTGGTGGAATGAAATCTTAGCTGAGTCATGTAGTATGTAGGGGTAGTAATCAACTTAGCTACTTTAATACAGAGCTCGGTAGACTGAATGTTAGTGTTCTTCGGTAGTAATCAACTTAGCTACTTTAATACAGAGCTCGGTAGACTGAATGTTAGTGTTCTCGGTTTGAGAGCCCTTGGCTCGATGCCACAATGCTTTGGATGCAACAAAATAGCCAAAGATCAAATCAACTTCACGTCATTCAAATAATGTGACCGACACCTCGACTTGTTCAATGCCCATCTTGTTCCTTTGTAAATGTTAACTCATTAGATCAACACGGTTGCAATGAAGACAACTTAGTGGGGACTCTATGGGAGGCTCAACATAACTCTTCAAACAACTCGGTCAGGAGCTTTGTGAGCTCTCTGATTTTTGCAACTATTTTTTTTTTGATATGATATGATTTTCTCATTTCTTCTGAATCAGATTTTTTTAGAGATCTAATTTTCTTGAATCATAATGGCTCCAAGAAGGAAATTTTTCTTGGTGCCCCCTTCCCAGTGTAAAAAAAATATTTTTTTCAATCTCTTAGAGAATGAACAATAGGTTGTGGGGATGCATGGACGTTCTAGGAAGCTACTGGAGGCAAAACTGACTCTCCTAGAACACACAATTCTTCTTCAAAAAATTTTCTACCTTTTGCAACCTCTCTCCAACCTGACAGGGTCTCATATATTGCTCTAAAATAATTTGGGAGATGATAATGTAGGGGTTGGGATGGAGGGAATGTAAGTGGCTCCTCTGGCTCACTCAAACACTATTTCCCTCTCAAAATTTCCTTAGCATACTCTGAAACTTCCTCACTTCTCCACATGCAAGATTAACCTGCTCTGGTACCAAATGTAATTTTGGAACATGGATGGATGCCTAAAAATTATATTGATGTTCAATAAAATAAGATACACAAGATATGGTTGCAATATTAATAGATATTGAACAGCTAGATACAAACAAAAGAGATGTTGCACACATGTAACAATATACATAGTTACAATAGTTTCCAAAATACATCTGGGAAGTAGAACAATATAAAATACAAAAAAATATAATTATTACAACTACGTAACAATTAAACCTACAAGAATATAATAAAACAATACAAATGGTTATAATCTCATAACCATATAATAACAATATCAAACTACCTAGTTACCATAGTAAATGCTAAATTAACTACAACAAACTATGTTTACCTAACACTAACTGCATCACAAGGGACAAAGGCTTGTTCATCTGCATCACACTTCATAGGAGGGGAGTTTATTTTATTCCATGCACACATTATTTACGTTCTATATCTAGCTACTTGCTCGCTACTTCAAGTGTGACATGCACAAGTGAAACCTAGGGCACAATTCCGCGCACACAAACATAGAACTACATTAGGTTTGAGATGTAGTGCATCACTAACTTGTAAGTACACCATTATAGCGGTTTATGACATTTTGGCCCCTTCATTTACATATTTCTTTTTTAGGGTTTGATTCTTTGTCTAGGGTTTTACAGGTGGTTTCTTCATTGCAAGTAAACAACGACATCAACGACCTAGGTATGACACACTCGCGACAAGAAGTGAACAAGCGTGACACTCTAGTGACCATATCAAAACCAGATACCAGCCATTTTCATAGACCAAAGTACCCCAAGTGCCCCCATCCTTCTAAATGCCCTCCAGTCTAGCTAAATCACTCAGATCTGCATTTTCTCAGGCTCTTGTGTGATGATTTTCCATTCTTGTTCAATTGGTTTTCACTGTAACACAATCTCATGACCTATGTAAATAAGCTAAGGTTTTTCTAACCCTCTTTTCACATTAGCGTTTCTACATTTCATTGCTTAGGTTTTTTGTGTTATTTCCTTTATTTATTTATTCGTTATTTACTGCAAACTTGCATTAGATTAGGCTAATGTATTACATTTTAGCATAATCAGAACTCTATAAACACTTAAATTCTAACAAGTCCCAGGCATAAGTACGAGGGAACATGAATATTATTCTTGCATGCATAAGATTAAACCTTGAAAACTACCTAAATTCATTTTCCACAATTTATGAACCAACAAAAATAGTTGAAACAAATATTTGTTCAAATCAACCAAACTCGCATGATTTAATAAATTAATCCAAAACCATGATTCAAAAATTCATTTATGTATTGTTTCAAATCACTTAAGCACATTCAAAATTAATAACATAATGAGATCAGGCTATTTTCCTGAACCAAAAAAATTAGCATTTATTTAATTCTAATTCATTAATTTAACATAAGAATTAGAATTTAACTCTTAAATCTATTCAAAACATAACATGAATCTAAATAACTGAGAAAAGAGAATGCATAGTTGAATAAGTGAACATGGTGAAGCTCATTATTGTTGTTTTGTACAAAAAATATTTAAATTAAAACAAAGATTGGCTACAATGTTTATAGTGGAAGAGATGGGAAACCATATCATCTTACTTTTCTATGTATACTAATGATAGAGCTTCTAAACTAAAAATAAAGCATCTTAATAATAGATTCAATTTTATGACTAATTAAAATTTGGGACTTTCCAATATTACAATTATTTTAAATCACATGCACATATGGACTTTCTATTCCATATAACAATTACATACAAACATATTTTAAAAATAGGATTGTGTATTCCTTATCTCAAACCAAGAGTTTGACAAAGAGTCACATCAACATACTAAACCATGGGCCATTTCTATTTTATCCTTAATCACATGATGTTTGTTGAAGCCCTCTTCTGATGTTTGTGTTTCTACAAATATAATCCTAATTTTAGAGGAGGTTGTGTGAGCTATCTTTGTATGCTCTATCAATGGTGTGGTTAGAAAATATTTGGCACAAGTTCTCCTTTATGTTTTCTTAGTTATTTCCATCATGAATTTATGAATGGACACACTTACATTATTTTATAATGTGGACAATTGTGTATCGAACCCTTTTTAGAACCTCTACATTATTTCATCAAATTATTGTATGTTATTAAGTGTGTTGTTTGGTTTGTAATTTTGTGGAGGACTTGCACTAGAAAATAATGACAAAATGCTTTATTTAAATAAAACAAAACCTTTCAAATAACTATCCAATGAGGAATTAACTTCCTAAATCTTCTACTTCTTCTTGATAAATATAGTGAGTATGCCATTTCCATCCTCATATGAAATCAAATAAATATTTGGGACAAGTTTTTTCTTGATACATTCATTAGTGTAGCCAACTATATTTCCCAAATTGTTATTTGAGAAATATATGATCTTACATTACTTTCAAGGTTTTTAGAATCATCTCGTGTTCCTTCCAATTATGTCAATATTTAGAACAATTACCTCAAATTTCCTTGTACCTTTTTATGATGTGTTAGGTGGAACGCTAAGCATTGCTCTCATTTGTGTCAATTCATCTTGCAATTTTCTGACTACATCCTATTACACCCTATTTTTGGCCTTCACCACTAAGGCAGGGTCTACCCTAAGTGTTGAATCATTAATATGTATCTCACCTTAATCCCTAGATCTCTTCTTTTCTCAAAGACTCATAATTTTCAATAGTGACATGCACCCCTAACCCCAATTTTTTATGGAAACCATTTTTCAAGCTTTTATATTTTTATCAAATTATAAAGAAATATTTGGATAAGCAAATATAATCTTTTTGGTTTGATCCAATTATTTATTTACCCACTCTTGGTGATCCATTGAAATTATATGTTCATCTCAGGTATAAGGTTCTTTGGATGCAAATGTGGTTACGATACTTCATGTGGGAGAGTTCATAGAAGTGGTAGAAGGAATTAACAAATGATGAATTTATGTTTGAGGCAAGAGGGATGCCCTAGTAATATGCATTGTTGGTGGAGGGTTAGACATGCCCAATTTATAAATGGTATACCTTGTGAGATTTGAGAAAATACACCTGAGACAAAATATGTTCCTAATTTCTATCCTCTCCTCTTATTTTGTGGGATTTTTTGTGGTATAAATATTTATAGTGTCATTTGGGTTTCATGCTCGATCTGTCAATGTAGGTGATGGACATGGTGGCAAGTTTTGTGGTGGATGTTGTGGAATAAGGTGGATGTATAATGATGGTACCAAAATAATTAGTTTGGGAAGGAGAGGTAGATGGTGAAGATGAGGCATGGGTGAAACAAGGACACCCAAAATGGAAAAAACATTTGAAGTGGTTTGAAAGGCATGGGACACATTATTCACAAGGGAAGGAAATTGAGATAAGTCAATTGGGGGTATATGAAATTAAGAAACCCGTGAAATTGAAATACCTTGAACTTCTCCACCAATAGAATAAATTGTTGGGACATGAAATTGGGAAACCAATGGTATTAAAAGAAGCTTAATCTCACTTCCAGTTGATGAAAATGGTGGGAAAAAACATATGAGACAATACATGGAATAACACCAACTTGGAAAACAATATATGCTTGAGGAAAAAAAATGCCTATCTTTAGGCATTGGTGAAACATCTTGAACCTCACACCAATAGAATAAAGTAGTAGGAAAACAAAATTAGATGTTTGAACATGCACATACAGATTACTAACTATAGTTTGCATACTTTCTTGGGAATATAATTTAGGAGTCTCATAAGAGATAGAGGCACCATGTTCATATCCTAAGGGTGAAGAGATTAGGGGTCCTTGTGCAGATGAAGGAACATTGGGAATCCCCATGAGAGTGAATATCCCCAATTCCTCATTTTTTAATCATGTTCTTGACCTTATTCTTCCTCTATTGGTTATGTAATTCCAACATGAATGAGGCCTATAAGCACCTTTCTCTCAAACATTACATTTTAAATTTTGGGTTTGATAAAGATATAATCTTCTATGATTTAATGTTTTTTAGGATAGATTTCAATATCTAATTTTACTTTTAATGCAATTGGCGAAATATTTTGTTGCAAAGACAAATTATTTGATTTTTACCAACGCTTTGGGACCGTATCCCTCCTCTTTGTGATAGGAAGGCTCTCATTTAAATAATGTAAATAAAACAAATTATGTGGGTGGTTGTTAAGCTGGGGATCACATATAACTACTCCACTAGACACGTGAAAAATTTCTTGCACCTAGTGCAAGGGTTGAATTTTCTTAGGAGACAAGGTGAAGGGGAGTTATAACTTAGGAAAGGAGGGATTAATCTTGTAAATAGGTACTATAGGAGTTTCACAAGCATTAACCAAAACTATTCTACACTTAATTATAAGAAAATAACTTTGTAACAATGATAACATACAATAAATAATGGACATAGAATTATATTAATTCATTCCTCAAATGCACTAACACCTTCCTTGGTTGTACAAGATTATCATGTGCTCAAAGTTGAAAGGTAGAGATAGCAGAAACATAGAGAAAAGGAATGGAAGAATGTTATCTTTTTCTTACTTCTTAGTAGTGCAATAACATCATAGTTATCTACTTAGAGACTCACAATTGACAACCCTTTGGAATGAGGAAGTCATACAATATATAGCTTTACAAAAATACTCTTCACCTACCCCCCACTTGAATTTTCACTTACCTTTACAACTCGTGACCTTTCATATCCCTAGGAAAGAAAGCAAGTCCCTTTTTATTAATTAAAGGAAACTCATTACAATGCTTAACTATAGGTCACATTTAAATGAATAAGATGAAATAGTGAAAATTAACCCCCCTTAATGAAGAATTAGAACATGAGAGAAGAGAAGAATGGGGGGAAGAAAGAAGAAAGGAGATAGTTGTGTCGAAGGAGAAGCTATATCTATCGATGAAGATCCAACCATTGAAGGAATTTGAGATATTGTACCTAGATAACTATTAATTCCTTTGAAGTCTTTATTGAAACGAGCCGCTGTGAGTGCCACTTTCTCTTCTTGAGGAACATACATGAATATTAAATCCTTAAGAAAATTCTCATAAGTATTGTTGATGTTTTTACATTTCTTGAACCAAATTTGATGCCCCTTAGCTATGTTAGAGATAACACATATGATCTCTACAAGGGACTCCAAGGTTCCCTCATTGAAGGATAAGGGGTCTCCTGCCTCTTTCCTAACTAGATCCTAGAATGGCTTCAGAATATCATTCATTGAGGAATTATCTTTCACTGGAGGTGCTCCAAGCTTATGCAATTTTTTTCTTATGTTTTCCTACATCTATGAAGTGAGATCATCACAAGAATATAGCTCATCAAGAGCATTGTTCAACATCTCATAACGAGCAAATAACATTTGAGACCAAATTAGAGACATATTCTCAATTATTGAGTTGAACACATTTTTTCCTTCCAACACAAAAGAATCAAGGTTCCCCGTGTCTGTTACCAATGGAAGCACTTGGTCCCCATGAATTTTTTCTTTCTCAATTTCATCTTTAGTAATCCTTAATTTTGCAGCAGTGGCAAACATGAACTCAAACAATGAAAGAATCTTTACGTTTCACCACAATGTTGTGTATAAAAAAAATAAAGGTAAAGGTGAGGAGGAATACATGTGAATTCAAAGAGGTTGTGTGCATTGTAGAAGATCAAGTTGATTATGAAGTGCTCATTTTTGGCTAGGAAGGACTACTTGAAATAGAACACAAGACCACAAGACCACAAGATACCATTAAAAACATCAATTGGTGGATTGCCTAGTGGAAGCTAGATCCAGGAAGCGAGGTGCTTCCTAGAAGGTTTTCCATCCACATTTTAAGACAAATCAATGCTAATAGAGAACATGAAATATAGAGACCTACTGTAGTTGTATAGTTTATGTATCCTATACAAGCATAGTAAATTAAATATAGTCTAAATAAATGCATACAAGACTAAATATAAAGAGTTTGATAGGTTGTTTAAGGTCTGTGGGTATGACAGAGGATGTTAGGGAGGTCTAGGTGAAGTTTAGTGGGGTTTTAAAAGATTTTGGGTGAGTAATGGGTTTTCTGGTCTAGGATAAATTACTAGTCACAAAGACCGGTATCACTTAAGTGATCGATGTTGGTACTTGGTAATGATCAGCGCCATCTGAGTGACCAGTTTTGGTAGGGGAAATTGGGTAAAATTATTAAAATAAGGTTGTTTCAGGCTCTCTATGCAATCAAAAAGTGTATAGGGGGCTTAAGCAAGGTAGTAGGATTTATGTGAGGACTCAGCAAGGGTGAGAGAGGTGATTAGATAAGAAAAGGGGTTCAAGTTGGTAGTTTATTAGGTAGATGAGTGGCAGATGATATTTAGATGAGAAAGGAGTCAAGTAATAGAAGAGGATGAGAGATCTAAAACAAAATTAAGAACTAACAAACAAGGTTAAGATACTTATCTGAAGACCTGTAGATCAGTAGATGGTGGTGGTTGATGGGCATTCGTAGGAGAAATGGGTATGGGTCTAGTGTCGCAGTATTGAAGCCTTTGTGATTCCCTATAAATGATCCGAGGATGAGGAGCAAGAGATTGGTTGCTGGTGAAGAAATCGAATTCTCTGGTTTTCCATTTGATTGCTTGGATGCTTGAGAGATAAGAATGCGAGGATTCCCAAAACCAAGATTCTAGAACCTGGGTAAAGGATTTGAAATCCTTATTTAAGGGAATTGATGGCGGTTATGTGACTGACACCGGCTGAGGAATAACCAACGTCGATAAGGGAGAAAAGGTCATACTTTTCCAAAAATAGCCTTTTCTTCCCAATTTTGGTGTGATTCAGAATTGATTCTGGGTCAAAAGTGTGGAATGACGCTAAATGGAGTGGGAAGTTGGTTGGAGGAATGATATGCAATTAAGGTTAATGTTAGAATGAGTCTTAGTTAGTTAAGGGGGTAGGGACTTAGTCTAGGTTAATTAATAGGATTGTAATATGCCTAGGATGAGGTGGAGAGATGAGGTGGCTAGGTGAGGTGGAAATTAATTTAATTTTGGTAATTAAATTAATAAGGATGTGAGGAAGGGTCATGGTTAGATGTATGTTAATCGAATGTGACTTGGCAGGGTGTGACCTAATTTGGGTGCCTAGGTTTGCCATTTTTGTCGCGTAGCTTGTATTGATAAGCGGTGATGACAAAAATAGGAGGTGGTTTCCCTAGGTATGAGTGAAGGTTAAGTTGCATCAAGTATGAGTGGAGGTGATCCCCCTCAAGCCATGAATTGATGAAGTAGCAAGTAGAATTGGTGATGGGTTTGATAAAGTGGTAGGTGATGAAAAAGGTGGTAAGGTGTGGGTGTAGGTAATGTTGATATCGATATGGGTAATAGCTGGGGGCATTCAAATGTACGCACACATGTAGAATGTGATAAGGCACCTGATTGAAGAGCTCACAAACTCTACATTGTCAAGGGTTGATAGTTTATCTAAACAAGGTTGATGTGGTCTAGGTATCCAAGGTATAGGATATGGTCTTGGAAACAAAACGACGCTAGGTGCAAGAATGGGCATTAGGTGTATTCCAAAACACCAAAAGGTTTGGTCTGGTCAAGATAAACATCACAACATAAGGCAAGGCAAGGTCAACAGGCTAAATAATATGAGTAGCATCATCACAAGGTGCAACGAGTAAGCAAATTCGAGTGTCAAATGGTCAGGTTTGGGTTGGGTGTATAGGTAAGGTTGTGGGTAAGGTTGAGGTGTAGGTAAAAATGTATCCTGCAGTATAATTAAGGAGATGACTAGGTGAGTGGGGCTTGTAGGTGAGGCCATAGGTTGGCAGTAAGGCTATGGCGGCAAGAAAATGGCCTCTTGTAGTAAAAATTTGGGCAAATTAGGAAAAATGGTTTAGGTAGGGTGACCGGTATTGGTTGAGATGTAATTGATGCCGCTAAGGGAGACCGACACTAGTATCCTAGAGTGTGACATGATAAACTTTGGTTGACCTGTCAACAAGTTAAAAGTAAAAACCCATGTTAAAATAAATCATTTAAGCATTTTAACTTTGTGAAAATGACAGGGAGATGAACAAACTTGTGGAGGAAACATCAGAGTTTTCCTTGTGAGTGTGTGGGCAAGAGGTTAGTGGGTGTTGGAGTGTAGTTTTTGGGCCCACGAGATCTAGTCGAGTGATTTGAATGGGTGAGTGCTTGGAGGTGGATTGATACATGTCAGAGGTAGGAGAGGGTGTAGGTGGAGAGAAAATTCCTATTCCTAAGATCCCACCATGGAGGCGGCATCGAGTTGTGGTAGGATTCGAGATCCATTGGTGTTTTTGTGAAGAATAAGGTAGAATAATTAAAAATGTTGGCTTTTTAAATTTGATTGGATTTTGGGTAAAATTGGGTGAAATTGGGTACGGGGAGGGTCAAACTAGTTAAAGTAGGGGGTAAAATGAATTTTGTGTGAGTGAACAATGGTGGTACACCAACGATCATGTTTCTAGGAACTATAGAAATATAGGTGGTATTAATGGATTCTTGAGTGATATAAGTGTGTGAAAAATGCAAGCATATTCCCAAAGAATCAAGGTTAATAATAATGTCTTCTAGTTTTCAATGTGTAAAGATGCTAATATGTTGATGTTTATTGTTTGATCAGTAAAAGAGGGTTTGTGGGTACCTCACCCTTTTATTGATATTGTCAAACATATTTACAAGTTTCCATGGCTACAGATTGTGTGGTGGGTAAAAGATAGGTTCCTAGTTGGGTTCTAAAATGTAGGGATCCTATCTAAGATTTGTCACACTATGCATTTACAAAGGTTATCAAGGAGCACTAAAGTTGTAAACCTATAGGATACTATCCCTAGCCATAGGATAACTATAGGTTTCCAAGGCCTACAACCAATATAGAGATAGGTATCCTACTAGGATTCTAAAGTAAAAGAGAGATATCTGACGGGTGGATAAATCCAAGGGGCATAATAAAAATAAGATAGAGCAATAGATCAAAGCAAAACTAAATTGATTATAATCTATAACAGTAAATGACCAATAACAACTAGTACATGAAAAATAAGATAGAGTAAAGAGGATTAGATAAACTTACCTATTGTGTGTGTAACCATTGATGCATAATGCTTCCCAGAGATAATAGCACTAAGAGATAATCATTATGGGTAGATAAGGGGAAAGATAAACAAGAATATCTCCAGTCCTAACTAACGATGGTGACCTAAATGCAAGAGGAAATCTCTAAGAATCCAAAGTCAATCATTAAGTGTAAAGTTGTGTGAAATAGTGTGAGCATAAACAAGTATGAGTGTAAGAAAATAATTGTTAATTAGTGATATTACTAGGAAAACATGGTATCATATATACACAATGTTATCACCTATGGGTGATGGAGTCAACTATGAAAAAACCAAAACAAGCGCTATCGACCATGGGTGATGGTGTTGGCCTTGGGGGAACCCCAAGTTCATAAGCTGAAAACATAAGGAGGAATCCATAAGGAGTTTAGCATGAAACAAGAGGAAACAAGTTGACATTATGTGACAAGTAGATGTAATAAGTGCAATGTGTGAACAAAGGTGAGAAACAATACATGTATAGGGTGACGAAGGCTAATAACAACATTTCTTCAAATGTTGTGTTCCAAACCACATGACCAAGTGTGATCATACCCCAATCTCAGTAGGGCCTTTAAGACAAGATCATCGTGTGTCACAATAGTGATACATAAGATGGTCTTTAGGAAAATATCTATGCAACATTAAATTGAAAGGAAATGGGGAAAGTAAAGAGTTGAAATATAAGTTTTAAAAGGAAGTAATGAAATATACATACCTCATAATTATCTGCTAGTGTCACTTGGCTTGCATGTGTCGAGTGTAATAGCTACTTAGAACCCTGATTAAGAAAGACTGAAAATAAACACTGTAAGATAATTGGTAAAAGAAGACATAAATCACATAGCTAGGAGGTTCATGGGAAGATATACAAGAGGTGGATAAAAATGCTGAAGAGCACAAAAAACCAATAGGTAGATGTTATAAGGATGATAAGTTATAATAGGCTCTGACTAGGATGCGATGTCATAGGGTTAGCGGGATTGAAGAGATAGATAGGGAAATAAATAACCAAAGTATCCAATGTAGGAAACAGTGACTATATAAACCTAAGCGGGAAGGATAAACCCAAGCAAGATGAGACTAGAATGTAGTAGCATGTTGATGAAGTAGTAAATTTGAAGAGATGAGGAATGAATAAGTGGGTAGCCCAAGCATCAAATTTCTTTAAAATTTGAGATTTTTTTGGTTCTTTAAAGATGTGGCCCTCATTTGTTTGCAAATGATAAGTACTAGGACCTAGAATATGTTTAGTGAGATAAGGACCCCCACCACTTTTGAGCATATTTACCTTATTTGTTGTGGGTATAATATAACTTCAAGACTAGGTCACCATATTTGAATTTTTAGGATTTAACAATTAAATTTATGTTACTTAGTGATGCATTTTTTGTATTAGTAGTTATGATGGACAATTTTATCATGATTTTCATCAGCAATATTGAGAGCATGACAACGGGATTCCTTGATATCCTTATCAAGGAATGATTCCATGTAAAGAGATATAGAGGGAGGGAAGTTCCACCCAAATGGAAGGACTTATTTATATCCAAATACAAGTGAGAATGGGGTTTCCCCACTAGATGTACAGACACTAGTATGATTAGCCCAAAGTACTAGATAAAGATGAGATGTTAGTCAAAGCAAGATTATCAAATGGTCATTTAAAGAATTTTTTAATGATTTTTTTAGAAGATTTAACTTGTTTATTACATGAAGGATGATAATTTTTGCTTGATTTTAAATTTTGTGCAGATCTGATTCTTTTCTTTGCATTTGAAATTTCCATCGTTTTTGAAAAAATCATGTGAGAAATCCCAAAGTGATAGGTGATTTGGTTAATAATGAATTTGGAAGTGATAAGCCCTGTCATGTTAGTAAGAGGAATGGCTTCAACCCACTTTGTGAAGTATTTAATGGTTGTAATGATGAAAATATGTCCATCTTAAGAATTAGGAAGTTTACCAATACAATCCAATCCCCGCATACTTAAGGACTGGGGAGATTCAAGGATTTGAATCTCATCTAGTGGAGAGTGAATGAGGTCATCCTAGTATTAACAAGGTTTAGATTTATTATTAAGGCATGGACATCAACCTCTAGAGTAGGCCAATAGTAACATTTTTGGGCTATAGAATAGTTGTCACAATTTCAACCGCAGATTCCCCCATGCGCCTCTAGGAAGAGAGGGGGAACTTCATCATAAAAAATACAATAGAGTAAAGCACCATAAAATCTATGATAATAGAGGATATTATTTTTGAAAACATATTTTAAGGATTTATTATGTATTTAAGTGCATTTGTGAGAATCATAGTTAGGAGGGTAAGTTTGATATTTGACGAATTGGATAATGTTGGAATATCATGAACTGATAAGAGTAGCGTGGCATCCTGTTCGTCCGAAAATCTATCGCGTGGACAGATCTATGGATAGATGAGCCAACAGTGTGCAGGGCCTAGCCCCTCTTTGAGACAGCAAAGCGAAACTGGTTTATTGCTATTTCTACTAGCAGGAACCTATGTAAGTCTCACAGATTCTGCCTTCGGGGGTTGGGATCTCATCCCAGTAGAGTGTTCCAGGCTGCGAAAAGAAAGGAATGAAAGAGGGAGAAGAGAAAGAACAGATCCGAAGGGAGAAAAGAAATGAATTCCAAAGCAGAAGGGTCAGAAGATTTATGTTTTTAGTTTGGTAGTAAATAGAGCCAAACCTACTTGCATAAATAAACAAAGCAATACTGAAAAACAAATGACGGAAAAGTAGATATGAATCCAACAGATTAAACACATACAGATCTAACGTAAGAAAGATCTAATGTATAACACAGCTATTGAGCACAAAGTCTGAATAATTGTATTACTGTTTTCTTCTGTTACAAGAAAGCTCAAAGTCTTTCTCTCCTCACTTCTATTTCTATCTAAAAAAATGTTCACCCTTTTTTGAATACAACAAGTATTCTCATATTTATAGAAGATGAGAGAGAGAGAAGGCAAAATGGAGCCAACCACTTATTTACAAAGATATTTACAAAATATCTAAAAGTCATGTTGACTTTGACAACTTGGTGGATGACATCATCCCATGATGCAACATGGATGATGTCATCATTTGTGCCAACACATTTTAGACATTTCGAAAAGAAAGTCGGAGAATAGAGAGAAGAAGAAGAAGAAGAAGAAGAAGAAGAAGCTACTCATCATCATCATCCTGCGGCCGAAAAGGGGTTGCCTATTTCTGATGCTGCTCAGGTGATGATATGTGGAACTGAGCGCGGTATTCCAAAAACTTGCTGATCATTGACCCAAATTGATCTTGTGATGGATCCTTGTGCCGTTCACTGATTGCTTCGCAAGTCTCCCGCTCGTCTATGAGCTTTTCTGGGAGTTTGGAATAATCTTTCTCCGCCTCGATGAGGAACCCGATGAAGTCCCTACAGGCCAGCAGGTTGTTGATAGACTCAGTGTCAAATGTGACCCAACTCTGAGTCCCTGACATCCATACTGCACTCAGCCTGTGATTCGGGCATCCTGACCCGTTGATATTTGTACTTCATCTCCTCTTCAGTAAGCTTAGCCTTTCCTCTTGGTTTGGTGGGTCTCTTGCTGGATGTAGACATGTGTTCTTTCGAACTCAGTTGCTGATCTGCATGAAGAAGAAGCGAGACCCAATCCAAAAAGGTTGAATTAGCCATTTGATCTTCCATTGGAAAGCTAGCAGAAGAAAGAGTTAGAGATTTTAAGGCTCAGGGTGCAGGGCGCATGAAAATTGTGTGTTACATTGGGATTCGGTGCGCCCTTTGGCGCATGGATGGATCGTGTAACATTGACTTTTCGTGCACCAAAGGGATATGGCGTGGCACATGAAGGGTTTACACAACATGATGTTGTTGTAATCGGGGATGCGCCAGCGCCTTTATAGCTTCAAATTTTGTGCAGATAAAGCTTGTGTAACATGGAAGTTGGGTGCGCCATTGGCGCGGGTTTTGCTCACGTTACAGGTCGGTCAGATGCACCAAAGGGGTGCACATGTTCTTAGTGTTGCAAGACGCGCCGATGCGCCAAGGGGAAAAGACAGTGAACAAACCTTCTTTACAAAGGGGGGTTTCTCTATGATGTAGGTTCTTTTATCCCTGACTTCTTATTTGAAAGGCTCAGCTGGGTAAACGAAACGGTTTAGATCAGGAGGGCTACAACCACTGTTTTAAGAAAACTTCCTTCTCCAGCAGATCTGGAAAGAGGGAGGATAGCATAGGGGGAGGGCAGCCAACTTAAAACATATATTTTAAAGACCAGACCAACAAGCATAAAAACCAGACCACAAAAATACCAAGAACCGAAAACACTAAACGCACAAGGGGGAGAAGAACCTCTTACCTGATAAATAGAAAAAGTGTGCAATGGGTCCAAAAGGTGAAGAAAACGACGGAGCAGAGGCTGACAAGTTCAGAATGATCACGTGCTCAACAAAAGTGAAAATGACATTTGGGCGCGCAAACCATATATATATATATATAAATTGGACATAAATGCGCCAACCACTTTTTCAAAGGCGCATGAGATTTGTTGTCGATAGGAGAAAGCGTGCGCCCTTTGGTGCATGAGAGTATTTGACAACAGGAGACGAAGTGCGTCTTTGCGCACCAAAAGCATTGTCGACATGAAGTTATGTGTGCCCTTTGGCGCACCAAAAAGCGGAGTGACAAAAGTTGTGTCAATAATAAGGCGCATGCGCCTTGGCGCACGGAAAAGAGACTCAACATCCTTTGGCGCACCGAAAGATGTGTTAACATGGAAAACCATGCGCCAAAGGCTTTTAAGGGGGCGCATCAAAAGCTAGTGTTACAAGGATATTTCATGCACCCAGCCAAAAAAGGCTTGAAAAGACCAAGTTCGAAAACGAGATTTCCCGAGAAAGGATTTTACAACATTTCAAACACAAGGGATCCCTAACAAGGGATCGGAACAAAATTTTCCGTATGGTTATCGGTAAAATTGCCCTTGTCAATTTCACGGGATAACAGCTGGCTCTTTCTGGGGACTATCCCTGAACGAACTTATGGGTAGAGAATCCCAGCTCACTTGTGCCTATCCATTGGGTAACAGAGTCAAAAACAAGGGGGACTGGAGGGAAAACAAAAGAAACACACGACAAACCGAAAGCAAATGCACGACGAAAGCAAACACACAACTTAAAACAAATTGTACAAAGAAGAGAGCAAGCTCTACTTCTTGAAGATCTTCAGATGCTGCCCGCTATAGGGAAGCGGGAGCTCAGTTCCATCTAGATATGAGAGATAGAAACTATTCTCTCCGTTGAGTTGCTTGATTTTGAAGGGCCCTCTCCACAGGGAATCAAACTTTCCATGCATTCCCTTTGGTTCTCTTCGCTTGTCCCATAAAAGGACGAGATCTCCCACTTGAAAACCCCTTTGCTTGGCTTTCTTATCGAAAAGCCTCTTAACTTGATTCTGATGTTTAGTGATCCTATCGACCACCTTCACTCTCTTTTCTTCAAGTTCTACCAGATACATGATTCTCTTTTCAAGAGAACTTTGGAAAGTTTCATCTTCAATGGCTCGTGCCAAGCACAAAGCAGGAAGTTCCGCAGAAATGGGAAGCTCGGCATCAATGCCATATAACACTTGAAAAGGTGACATGCCGAGAGATCTCTTGGGAGTAATACGATTCGCCCACAAAGCGTCGTATAAGGACTTGTTCCACATCCGCTGATTTGATTCCACCAGTTTTCGTATGATGGCCACCAAGTTCTTGTTGCTGGATTCCGCTTGAACATTTCCCTGAGGATAATAATCGGATGCGTGAGCCAAGGTTATCCCATATTCATAGAAAAAAATAATAACTTCTCATGAGGAGAAGTTAGAAGCATTATCAGCAACGATTTTGTTTGGAACGCCGAACCTGACAATGATATTTTCTTTAATGAAATTGCAAACCACCTCAGAAGTGGCATGCTTGACAGGTATGGCTTCCACCCACTTGGTGAAGTAATCCGTTGCTGTAAGGACATAGCTATGTCCAGCACTTGATTGAGGATTGAGTGCGCCAATAAAATCAATTCCCCATTGTCTGAATGGTTCGTTGATAATGATCGGCCTTAGGGGAAGGACAGCCAGCTTGGGCTTGCCAACAAATTGTTGGCAGGGTTCACATTTCGCCACCCAGGTGGCTGTATCTTGAAAGAGCGTCGGCCAATAATACCTGGCTCAAATGATCTTGTGTGCAGTTACGGATGAAGAGAAATTCCCTCCACAAGCTGAATTGTGAAAACTTTCCAGTAGTTTTACTTGCTGGGGCTTGTCGACACATCGCAGGAAGATGCCATCTATCCCGCGCTTATATAAGCCGTCATCCCAAATGACATATTTAGCCGCCCTGAGCTTTATAGTGCGCTTCTCCTTTGAAGTTAGGTGCATCAGGCATTCACCGTAGGTAAGGAAGAAAGCAATGTCAGAGTACCACTCATCACTAGTTGCAACAAATAGAACCAGAGGCAAAGAATCAGGCCCTTCTTGCCGGTCCTGCGCTTCTTCGATGTAGTCACCCCTCTCATCAAGATTTTCTGAATCTTTGTTTTCAGCCATTAGCTGACACAGGCCCTTGCCCCTTACTAGCTTGTTTGGTTTAATATCCAGGTCATACTCCTGGACCTTTGCGATCCAATTCCCTCGCAAGCTTCCTAACTCCTGTTGAGTTAGAATTGATTTCACCGCCGTGTCAGGGACCAACACCACCGTATGCGAGTTTAGAATGTAATACCTGAAATTCTTCACTGCTTTGACAACGACAAAGGCATGCTTTTCCAGTTGAGTCATCTTCAGTTCGTGAGGTTTGAGAGGAGAACTCATGAACGCGATTGGAGATTCAACATCCTCCGAGTTCTTTTGCATTAAGATTGCGGACACAGTATGCTCAGATGCATAACTATACATGATGAAGTCCTTGGAGAAGTCTGGGCATACCAGGACTGGTGCATGAGCAACATAAGCTTTTATTTCTTCAAATGACCTTTTCCCCTCCTCACTCCATCTGAAAGTTGGTGACCCCTTCATCATGTTCAATATGTGACGGGTCTTCTCGGCAAAGTCAGGAACAAAACGCCTGAGAAAGTTCACCTTTCCAAAGAAAGAATGAACACCAGTCTTGCTTGTAGGCAGAGTAAGGCTTTGAATAGCCTTAACTCTTTCAGTATCTATCTTTGTTCCTTCTTTGCTGACCATATGGCCTAGCAACTTCCCTTCCGTGACTCCAAAAACAGACTTTTTTGGGTTTAGGGAAATCCCATGTTCTCGGCACCTGGCCAACACTTGTTCCAAATGATCACAATGATCATTTCATTTTTTAGAGAACACGGTTAAGTCATCTAAGTAAACCACAATGACTTTCCCCATCATACCTTTAAACGCAAAATCCATGGCCCGCTGAAAAGTGGCGCCAGCATTAGTTAGGCCGAAAGGCATCCTGCTGTAGGCAAATGTACCCCAGGGAGTAGTGAAGGTTGTTTTAAACTGATCTTCAGGTGAAACTTCAATCTGATTGTAACCTGAAAAACCGTCGAGCATGGACAACATCTCTGATCCAGTTACTGCTTCCAGAACTTGATCCATTATCGGAAGAGGGTAGTTGTCTTTCAGCGAAGCTTGATTCAAATTTCGAAAGTCTACGCAGATGCGTATTTCACCGTTTTTCTTGCGCACTGGCACAATATTTGCTACCCAAGTACTGTGATGGATAGGGAAGATGATTCTTGCATCTAGCATTTTCTGAATTTCGGCCTGGATGGTACCTGAAATCTTGGGATTATAGTGCCTCTGCTTCTGGCGGAAGGCTTTGGCATCGTCTTTCAACGGAATACCGTGCTGAACGTCCTTTGGCTTGAAGGACTTTAAATCGGCATAAGACCATGCCAATACATCCATATATATTTTTAGCACCTTGACAAATTTCCACTTTTCTTCTGGCGTGCAACATTTCCCGATGTTCACAAATTGCGGATGTGCCTCCGAACCTAAATTGACCGGTTCGGTCTCTGGGGATGAGTCAGGATCATCCCACCTCTTCTTTTTTACAAAACGGTTATGCCTGTCGAACAAGTGTTCCAGAGAAATCAGGCCCTTTGGAATTTTATTTCCCTTGAGCTGACATATGCCATCGTTCTCCTTTGTTTTGTGGTTTTGACCGTTGATTGATTCACGGCATGTAGAGGTGGATCCTTCGAAATACAACTCGTTAAAATTTTTTGATTTTTCTAGAAAGGCAATGAGTTGATTATCATCGTTGAACACCTGCCAATGCTGAGAATTATCTGGCATGCTTGGGCGGAAAACCACCTCAATGGTGTACTTGTTCGTTTTCAAACCTGGATGTGGGAGCATGAGAGATGCTGAGACAGCCAATGAATCAGCCATGTCATTTTGAGCTCTTGGAATTGATTCAATTGAAAAGGCATCAAACTCCTCAATGCTGTCCCATACCGCATTACGGTAGTGCCTGAGCCTTTCATTCTTTACTTGGTAAATCCTTTTGACTTGATTTACAACTAGCTCAGCATCACCTTGTACTTTTAGATTTTTTATTCCTCTTTCTTTTACGGCTTGCATACCGAGTAAGAGAGACTCATACTCAGCAGTATTGTTAGTGTTGAAAAACTGCAATTTGAAAGAGAGAGGAATGACTTCTTCCTCAGGAGATATCAGCACGGCCCCAGCGCCACATCCACTAGTTACACAGCTCCCATCAAATTGCAATGTCCAGATCTTATTAAGATCTCCTTCCTGAACGAGAACAGCCCCTGTTTTATCCGTCTCAGTAGATAAGAAGTAATTCCCCATCCCTGATGATTCAAAAAGGATTTGAGCTTTGGGGTCTTCAGAGTTGGTAACCAAGTATTTCTTTTGTGATTCTGGCTCCAAAGTCTGCATTACGCCTTTGACTGGAATTCTAGCTTTGGACCAGTCCATATGAATTTCTCCACCAACTTCACTGCAAAAACTTCTTCCCAGCAATATTCCATATGCTGCCGGAATGTCGACAACGAGGACTGTCATTTTTACTCTTTTATCCGGGAAAGCCGCAAATGCAAATTGCGCGTCTTTGATTTGGCCAACCAACGGAACTTGCTTAGTTTCCAAAGAATAACATCTGCCAAAAGGCTTGGTAAGAGTGAGGCCTAAAGCGTGGGTGACTTTTGCCGGCATGACGTTGTCAGAAGCCCCGGAATTAATTATGCAATTACTCAGCTTGTGACCATTGATCAGCAGAGAGAGATAGAAAGGTTCTATCTTGCCTGACGCAGATGTTGAAGCTACATTTATATGGGATTCAGGGGGAGTGGAAAGGATTCCTTTTGGGGAAACCTGATTAGATATAACAGCTTGACTTTGGATATACTTAGTCAATCTTACAAGCTGTTCGGGGTTTGACTGAAGATACTCAGCTTCAGACATTTGGATCTTGGTCTTTTTTGCATGATCTATAATATCAAATGCGGCCAAGGGTTGCGTTGGTAAAGGAATGAGTCCCTCACCTCGCGATGATGGAATATGATTGGTGGTCTTAGTAGGAATGTGAGAGGATTGTTTGGAGGAGAGATAGGGGAAAAAGATTTCTTTGTGAAAGACTTGCCAGGGAGTTGAGTAGGAAGAGGATTACCTCTTTTAGCAATGATCGGAGGCACGTTTGACACGGCCTTCTCCTGCTGGACATGGGCAGCAACTTCTGCTTCTTTTCCTTGTGAGTGAGTAAAAACAGCGTATGACTGCCCGCTTGCGTACCCCTGGGTACCCTCTTCTTCATCAGATTCTTCCTCATCAAATTCCATATACCCGATAGTAGAGTCGCTAGTCGGTTCACCGACATCTTGATCATCTTCGCCTTGAGACGAAGGTTCTTCATAATACTGCTCTTCTTCTTCAATCTCAGCCAGAGCATTGACCGGAGGGGCCTCAAGTGCCAACCGCGGAGCAGCTGTAGGTAAGCGCGGTCTTTGTGAAACATTGTTAGGAACGAAATTCCTCCGCGGAATATCCCAGTATGAGGAACTGGGGGAGGCCTGGGCCAACTGCTTCTTCAATGCAAGCAAATCGTTTGCCATCTTTTGGAATGCTGGATCAGACGAAGTGGTGGGCGAAGGGCCCAAAGATTTAGGCTTGGCTGATTCCTTTTTTAATTCGCCGGATATTATTAGATTATCTTCTATGTGAATGGCAGCGGCTTGGGCTAGAACCAAGGTGGCAACTCGTTCCTGAAGGAGCAAGAAACTAACTTTCGAGCTCATAGCGTTTACGAAGAAACACTTTTGATTTTCCGGCGTTGGAAGCATGGCAACAGGGACACGGTTGATTAGTGCATTGAACCAGGCGACAAAATCGCGCATGGTCTCATTCACCTCCTTCTTCATGTGAGTGATTCGTGATAATAATGCAAATGCATCCTCTGAAGGCTTGTACCTATCTTCAAAAGCATCCCGCAAGGTCGCCCAACTGGTGATAGATCCGGCCGGCAAATGCTGAAACCATTTAGTTGCAGGTCCTTATAGGGTTTCCAGAAAAAGGTGAACCGACACATCTTCGTGGGTCACATCCAAAATACTGCATGACATAATGAATGCAGATATGTGGGAATCTGTGCTTTGATTTCCGCTCCCGTCGAATTTGGGAAAATTATTTCGATTTCCGTGAGGGAGAGCGTGAACTGGATGTGGTAAAGCCAAAGGACCCATCGCGTTTCCCCATGGTACCGCAATCTGAAAAGCCGGAAAGAGAACACGAGCTGGGAGGGTGGTCCCGCTGAGAAGCAAAGCACTACAAAGGGACGTGGATGCCCCCTGTGAAAACTGGCTCTTCCGTGGGGGTGAGGTGCTTCTGGATGACAGATCAGCTGAACTTAGTGATAAAAAGCGCGTCGGTGCTACACTGAAATTGTGCCTTTGAAGCCGAACGAAAGTAGGATCAGCTTCTCCACGGGCTCTCCTGCTGCACGTAAAAGGTTCACTCGCCAGTGTACCTTCCAGATCTGCAATGTTATGGCGCAGATTTAAACTTTCTTTTTGGTTGTACTGGCTGATTTTCTGGTTTTTTTTTTTTTTTTTGACAAAAACCAGCAGCAAATACTTTTCTAAATATTTAAAATCATCCTCTTCAGAAACCGATTGCGGTTAAATGACAAATTACAACGAGGATAAGACGACAGGGAAGATTAATAAGCTGATTTTCTGATCTGATTTTAACTTTTTTCAGAGGGTTTCAAACTTTTTGCAAACAGTCAAAAACTCAAATCTATGGAAAAATACTGATTTTTTCAAAAACTCAGCAAACTAAAGATCTTTAACCGGACCAGATCTATGACTCTCAGAAGAAAATTTTTCAATTTGAGCACTTTTGCAAATTTTTGGATTTTTAACAAAAAGTTCAGATTTGCAAACAGGCAGCAATCTTTTGATTTTTTCTGATTTTTTATCTTACTACCATCATAGATCTGACAGATCTATTCGTTCCCCAGCGGAGTCACCAAAAACTGTTGGTCTGAAAATCTGTCACCTGGACAGATCTATGGATAGACGAGCCAACAGTGTGCAGGGCTTAGCCCCTCTTTGAGTCAGCAAAGCGAAACTGGTTTATTGCTATTCTACCAGCAGGAATCTATGCAAGTCTCAAAGATTCTGCCTTTGGGGGTTTGGGATCTCATCCCAGTAGAGTGTTTCAGGCTGTGAAAAGAAAGGAATGAAAGAGGGAAAAGAGAAAGAACAGATCCGAAGGAAGAAAAGAAATGAATTCCAAAGCAGAAAGGTCAGAAGATTTATGTTTTTGGGTTGGTAGTAAACAGAGCCAAACCTACTTGCATAAATAAACAAAGCAATACTGATGAGCAAATGGCAGAAAAGTAGATATGAATCCAATAGATTAAACACATACAGATCTAACGTAAGGAAGATCTAATACATAACACAGCTATTGAGCACAAAGTCTTAATATTTGTATTACTGTTTTCTTCTGTTACAAGAAAGCTCAAAGTCTTTCTCTCCTCACTTCTATTTTCATTTAAAAAATGTTCACCCCTTGAATACAACAAGTATTCCAGTATTTATAGAAGAGAGGAGAAGGAAAGCAAAAAAGGAGCCAACAAATATTTACAAAGATATTTACAAAATATCTAAAAGTCATGTTGACTTTTGACAACTTGATGGATGACATCATCCCATGATGCAACATGGATGATGTCATCATTTGTGCCAACACACTTTAGATATTTCAACAAGAAAGTCGGAGAATAGAGAGAAGAAGAAGAAGAGGAAGAAGAAGAAGAAGCAGCTACTCGTCATCGTCATCCTGCGGCCGAAAGAGGGTTGCCTGCTTCTGATGCTTCTCAGGAGATGATATTGAGCGCGGTATTCCAAAAACTTGTTAATCATGGGCCCAAATTGATCCTGTGATGGATCCTTGTGCCGTTCGCTGATTGCTTCGCAAGTCTCCCGCTCGCTTATGAGCTTTTCTGGGAGTTTAGAATAATCTTTCTCCGCCTCGATGAGGAACCCGATGAAGTCCCTACAGGCCAGCAGGTTGTTGATAGACTCAGTGTCAAATGTGACCCAACTCTGAGTCCCTGACATCCATACTGCACTCAGCCTGTGATTCGGGCATCCTGACCCGTTGATATTTGTACTTCATCTCCTCTTCAGTAAGCTTAGCCTTTCCTCTTGGTTTGGTGGGTCTCTTGCTGGATGTAGACATGTGTTCTTTCGAACTCAGTTGCTGATCTGCATGAAGAAGAAGCGAGACCCAATCCAAAAAGGTTGAATTAGCCATTTGATCTTCCATTGGAAAGCTAGCAGAAGAAAGAGTTAGAGATTTTAAGGCTCAGGGTGCAGGGCGCATGAAAATTGTGTTACATTGGGATTCGGTGCGCCCTTTGGCGCGTGGATGGATCGTGTAACATTGACTTTTCGTGCACCAAAGGGATATGGCGTGGCGCATGAAGGGTTTACACAACATGATGTTGTTGTAATCGGGGATGCGCCAGTGCCTTTATAGCTTCAGATTTTGCACAGATAAATCTTGTGTAACATGGAAGCTGGGTGCGCCATTGGCGCGGGTTTTTCTCACGTTACAGGTTGGTCAGATGCGCCAAAGGGGTGCACATGTTCTTAGTGTTGCAGGACGCGCCGATGTGCCAAGGGGAAAAGACAGTGAACAAACCTTCTTTACAAAGGGGGGTTTCTCTATGATGTAGGTTCTTTTATCCCTGACTTCTTATTTGAAAGGCTCAGCTGGGTAAACGAAACGGTTTAGATCAGGAGGGCTACAACCACTGTTTCAAGAAAACGTCCTTTTCCAGCAGATCTGGAAAGAGGGAGGATAGCATAGGGGGAGGGCAGCCAACTTAAAACATATATTTTAAAGACCAGACCAGCAAGCATAAAAAACAGACCACAAAAATACCAAGAACCGAAAACACTAAACGCACAAGGGGGAGAAGAACCTCTTGCCTGATAAATAGAAAAAGTGTGCAATGGGTCCACAAGGCGAAGAAAATGACGGAGCAGAGGCTGAAAAGTTCAGAACGATCACGTGCTCAACAAAAGTGAAAATGACATTTGGGCGCGCAAACCATATATATATATATATATAAACTGGACATAAATGTGCCAACCACTTTTTCAAAGGCGCATGAGATTTGTTGTCGACAGGAGAAAGCGTGTGCCCTTTGGCGCATGAGAGTATTTGACAATAGGAGATGAAGTGCGTCTTTGCATGCCAAAAGCATTATCGACATGAAGTTATGTGCGCCCTTTGGCGTACCAAAAAGCGGAGCGACAAAAGTTGTGTCAATAATAAGGTGCATGCGCCTTGGCGCACGGAAAAGAGACTCAACATCCTTTGGTGCACCGAAAGATGTGTTAACATGGAAAACCATGCGCCAAAGGCTTTTAAGGGGGTGCATCAAAAGCTAGTGTTACAAGGATATTTCATGCACCCAGCCAAAAAAGGCTTGAAAAGACCAAGTTCGAAAACGAGATTTCCCGGGAAGGGATTTTACAACATTTCGAACACAAGGGATCCCTAACGAGGGATCGGAACAAAATTTTCCGTATGGTTATCGGTAAAATTGCCCTTGTCAATTTCACGGGATAACATATATCAAGTCTAAGTTGTAGCTTAGCACATTCAGGGAGTTGTAGCTTCCTTGTAGGTGGGTGCCTGCTAAACAAATATCTTGTGATGTGATATATTCACTTGAGTACATTTTTGTGTGTAATATCAACATAGGTGTAGTGGTTAGAGCTCCTTGTGGGGTTGACACCTCACTAAATGTTTTTTTATAAGATGTGTTATATTCTTATGAGTCATTTCTTTATGTAATATAAGCAATGGTTTTGGTGGGTTTTTCTCCCGAAAGGGTTTTCCCATGGTAAATATTTGTGTTTAGTGTTATTGTGCATGATATATATTTGAATGTTTGCTCATAGTTTAAATCCACACATCATTAAAAGGTTTAAAATTGGCATCAAATGAAATTTTTTTAATCTGCACTGATTCACCCCCCCTCTTAGTGTTTGTGATCTCTAATAATTGGTATCAGAGTGACGTCCTTACAGTAGAAGCTTAACATCTTCAAGGAGATCTTCTTATCACAAGCATGGAAAAAAATCAGGCACAAGGTGGTTTATCAATATCAAAATCACCTTTCTTCACTAGAACAAATTATGCATGCTCGTGAATAAGGATGAATACATATTTGATGTCACTTGGTTTTGACATCTGGGAATGCGTTGAAAAAATATATTCTTCCTGTCACACCGATTACTTATTCTACAGATAAAGCAGAATACGAATACAACTCAAGAATAATGAATTCCATTCTATGCGGACTGATTGAAACAGAGTTTGTGAAAGTTATGCACTACATTACCACAAAGGAGATATGGACCAAATTTCAAAATATCTACGAAGGAGATAAAAAATTCAAAATGGAAAATTTGCAGACCTACAGAGCTCGGTTTGAGAATCTGAAAATGAAAGATGATGAGAGTATACTGGCCTACATGCAGAGAATAGATGAAGTTACTAATATGATCAGAGGCCTAGGCAAGACACTAGAAGAGTCAGTGTTAGTTCAAAATAGCTTGAGATCCCTGACCAACAAGTATGATGTGAAGGTTTCAGCCATAGAGGAATCCAAAGACATGAAGACTCTCATGATGGATGAAATTCAGAGCACCCTATCAACATACAAGATGAGGATTGTTACATCTAAAACTACCAAGAAAGAGGTAGCATTTAAGGTCAAGAAAGAAACTCAATCCACACAAGAAGAATAAGAAGAATCAACTTTAGGAGATGAGTTGGATGATGAAAAGATTGAAGAAATGTTTTCCAGAAGACTAAAAAGAGGTTCATGTAAGTATAAGGGAAAACTTCCTTTCAAATGTTTTGCATGTGGACAAGTATGTCACTTTCTGGTATGTGTCCAAACAAGAATAGAGATAATCAGTCTAAGCATGAAAAGCACATTCATAAACAAAGAAAAAAAGAAATTGAATATAAGAAGAAAAGTGAAAAAATAAGTTCTTTAAGAACAAAAGAAACTTCTATTCAAGGGAAGAATCAAGTGACTTTAAATCAAACAACCTAGGTATCTCTGAGAATGAAAAAAATTAAGATTAATCAGAATGTTTGTTTATGGCCATGGATGCAAATGAATAAAACAGCTCCAAAGGGAAGAACACAACATATTTTGAAGACTTTGATGAAGAAGAAGTTGAAGTGAATCTAGAAGCAGAGTTGGTATGTGCTCTTGAAGAATTAAGAGTGTGTAGGAAAAATAATTAGAAACTAAGATGCACATTGAAGGATTATGAAGATCAAATCTGCATCTTTGAAGGAAGACAATCCCAAAGAGAAGAAGAGGCAAATGATATTAACAAACTTGAGACATAGATGGAGAATATTTCTTAGTCTTACAAATCAAAATAAGAAGAATGCACAAAATTAAACTCAGAAATGGAGCAACTAAGATTAGAAATGGAGCAGCTAAGATCTGAAATGAAAGAACTGACCAGCAAGCTAGCAATGTATGAAAATCTAGAGAAAATTTCAAATGTGTTGTCTGATATGCTCAATAGTCAACGAGACACAACTAATAAATTGGGAATTGGCTTCAAGTGAGAAAATAAGGAAAATGAGCTAGCTAAGAATGAATGAAACAAGTCCGCAGCAACACCAAGTATCTCCTTTACTATAAACAAATGATTCAACAAGTCCGTGAGAAGAAGAACCACTGCACCAAGGATCACCTATGCTATGAGGTACACTCACTCATTTTATGATTACTATTATTCATGTAATCAATTTTGACACATGGCTATTAAGTGTAGAAAATTATCTAGATGCTATAGGAGAAACTTTGGACCATCTTACACCAGATCAAACTACAATGGTGTCCAACATAATTATCAAAGGAAGAGTCATGTGGTTTCAACAAACAAACAAAAACTGCCCAAGCAAAAGAAGTGGGTATATGTGGTAAAGAAAGGTGAGAACAAGAGAAAAAACTCATGTTCAATAGTACAAATTGCATTCCATGTACAAAATGAAGATAAAATATGGTATTTAGATAGTGGATGTTCAAGCCATATGATAGGTGACAAAATTAAATTCATTACTTTGTCTAATAATACATCAGGTGCTATAAGATTTGGAGATAATAATTAAAAAAACATAGTCGGAAAAAGAACTCTAAGTTTAGTTAATAGAAAGACTATAACTGAAAACATTTTATATGCAGGTCTTAAACATAATCTACTGAGTGTGAGTCAGATGTGCAAAAGGGGATACAATGTGATATTCCATGATAAAGGCTGTGATATTATAAACTACAAAACATGAAAAAAAGGTTCAAAGGCCAAGTGGACAAAGAACAAAATGTATGTTCTTACCAAAATAAATAAAGACAAGTGTTTTATAAAAAAAATTGACTACGGATGGTTGTGGCACAGGAGACTGGGGCATGTGAGCTTTAAAAATTTGGTGAAATTAAATGCTAAATGGTGTGTGAGACATATGCCAAAGATTGTGAAACCCACAAATAATCTATGCAAGGCGTGTTTGCATGGCAAACAAACTAGGATTTCATTCAAATCAAAGGAGTATTCTACAACCATACCACTGGAGTTGATCCATACAAATATCTGTGGACCCATTAGAACTGAAGGCATAAATGGTGAGTCATATTCTATGCTTCTAATAGATGATTACACTAGGATGACATGGGTGGCATGTTTGAAGCAAAAGTCAAAACCCTTAGACATATACAAGAAATTCAAGGAGTTGGTAGAGAATGAGAAAAATAAGAAGATCAAATGCCTAAGATCAGAAAGAGGCAAAGAATTCTAGTTCAATAATTTGATGAATTTTATAAAGAACATGGAATAAGAAGACAATTCTCATCCATCAGGAAACCTCAGCAAAATGGGGTTATTGAGAGGAAGAACAAGAATGTTCAAGAAATGGCAAGGACCATGCTAAATGAATCCAAACTCTCAAACGAGTATTGGAGTGAAGCAGTTTACACCGTGGTTTATCTTTTGAACAAAACTCAATTGAGAATAAACAGTGAGAAGACTCCCTATGAGCTATAGAAGAAGAGACCAACCAATGTGAAACACATAAGAGTATTTGGCAGAAAATGTTATATCAAGAGAGATGAAGATAATTTGGGAAAATTTGACTCCAGGTGTGATGAAGGGGTATTCCTTGGTTACTCAGCGATTAGCGTGGCTTACAGGTGCTATAATAAGTGGTTACAGAAAATTGTTAAAATCACAAATGTAAAGGTGGATGAGAACAGTACACCAAAACTAGCACTCAGCACAACGAGATAAATGAAGAACAATAAGATGATGATGAAATGAACAGTCCATGTGAAGAAGGAGATGAAGAGGAAGAAAGACCAAACACTAAGGCACCCTCTAGGAAAGTAAAAAAGGACCATCCTTGTAATCAAATAATTGGAAACAAAGATGGCGGCATTCTCACAAGAATAAATCTAAGAGATCAGCAAAACCATGAAGATATAGTGCTCATGTCAATGATAGAACCCAAGAACATTATAGAACTAAACAAGGATCAACATTGGGTAGATACCATGAATGAAGAATTGGATCAGATTAAAAAGAATGAGACATGGGAGATGGTACCCAGACCACATAATAAGAATGTGATAGGCACCAAATGGGTCTTCAGGAATAAGATGAATGAGAAATGAGAAGTGACAAGAAATAAGGCAAGGCTAGTGTGTAAAGGATACACGCAAATCAAAGGAATTGACTTTGATGAGACATTTTCACCGGTGGCGAGAATGGAAGTAATAAGACTGTTTCTAGCTTATGTGGCATAAAAGAAGATTAAATTATTCCAGATGGATGTGAAGTCAACATTTTTGAATGGTTTTCTGAATGAAGAGGTATATATTGAACAACCAGATGGATTTATACTAACTAAAGATAAAGATTATGTGTGCATATTGAAGAAGGCATTGTATGGTTTAAAAGAAGCTCCCAGAGCTTGGTATAGCAGAATGGATTCATACCTCATTGAGTGAGGATTCAGTAAAGGTGTAGGAGACAACAATATCTACATCAAGGAAGAAGGAGAACATCCACTCATTGTCAGAGTATATGTAGATGACATCATATTCTATGGAGATTATGATAAAATGACATATGAATTTGCAGTCTTGATGAAAGAAGAGTTTGAGATGTCAATGTTGGGAGATCTTTCATTCTTTCTAGGTTTACAGATAAGTCAAATAGATCAAGGTATATTCATATCCCAAACCAATTACAATAAGGAGATGCTGAAAATATTTAGGATGGAAGAATGCAAACCAATTGGAATACCAATGGAAGTTGGATGTAAGCTGAGTAGAGATGATGAATCACCAAAAGTAGACAAAACATTGTACAAATCCATGATAGGAAGTCTACTTTACTCCAAAGAATCAAGACCAAACATCATGTAGGTGGTAGGTCTTGTTAGAATATTTCAAGAGGATCTAAGGGAAACACACCTCAAGGTGGTCAAGAGAATACTGAGATATCTAATGGGCACAATTGAATATGGACTAAAGTGCTCCAAAAGCAATCACTTCATCATAAAAGCATATACAAATAAAAATTGGGTAGGCAATGTTGACGATAGGAAGAGCACAAGAGGAGGAGCATTATTTGTTGGAAATTGCTTAGTATCTTGGCTGAGCAAGAAATAGTCATCAGTGCATCTTTCAACATGTGAGTCAGAGTACATACCTACCATGATGTGTTGCACTCAGGTTTTATGGATGAAGCAAACATTAGAGGATTATAAGGTAAAATCTAAAAATATAATTCCTCTATTGTGTGATAGTACAAGTGTAATAAGTGTCTCTAAGGACCTTGTGTTCCACTCAAAGACCAATCATATACCAATAAGATATCACTTCTTGAGGGAACAAGTAAATGACAGAAAGATCAATCTAGAATATGTGAGCACAAAAGAAGAAATTGCAGATATAATGACTAAGCCGATACAAAGAGCAACATTTGAACACCTAAGGAATGAATTGGGGGTCATTCCTGATCTTGCCAATAACTAGAGGGTGTGTAGACACAACAAGGGAGAATTTTCAAGTAAAATCATCTCCTAAACAGTGCCAAAGTGAGAGGGAGCTAATCCATTAGCTCAAATTTATCAAAGTATGCATCAGCTCAGGGGAGCATTGCCACGGATAATCTAGAATAGGTGGATAAGAAGCATAATCCAAGGGGGAGCTTCTTGAGCAAAGAACAAGTATTTATAAAAGGGAGAATGTGCATCATCATAATTAGGTGGCCGAATTGGCACCTTTGTCATTGTTTTCAAAGGGGGAGGGTAGCTATTGATGTCAGAAACCAAGCTGATCATACCAACACAAAGGGGAGAGTAATTGTTAAGGTGCTGCATAAATATAGCTAAAAATGAGAAGAAAATCATGAAGTCGAAGGAGGAGAGTAGCCAAACTCTATATAAAGAAAAAAATTGATGTCAAAGGGGTAAACCACTTATGCAACAACCAAAAGGGAGAAGACTAGGTGTTACCAGAAACCAATCGTAAAAGTGTTTTTCCATCAAAGTTGTATGTTTCTGATGTAGGCGTGATAAGGTGTTGCCATCAATGACAAAGTTGTAGATTTTTAGACCTTTTTCACGAGTAAAATGTGTTGTCATTGATGTCAAGCTGAATCAATTGATGTCAAGTTACATTAATGGCAAAAGGAGTGAATTTGCTAAGGTGAGAAAGTTGAAAAGATGAAGGTTGATTGGTAGTGTCAGATCTCAAGATGATAAAGGAAAAGTTCTAAGGAACTTAATCAATGATTGTGCAAGATGTGAACAAAAGGAGATATCTTCCAAAGCCTAGAGATAACCACTAAAGTCTGCACAAAGCCGCGAAATGCTAGAGGTATTTGTAGAAGGTAAGAAGTTGTCGTGCATAAAAGGATGAAGTCACGAAGCTATGAGGAGTCAAAGGTTGAGCCGAAAGTAATAAAAGTGAAGCTAAAAATGAAAAGGAAAAACTGTGAAGGTGAAGGCAAAGCCACGAAAGTAAGGGAGTCAAAGGAAAAATCGCCGATAAGGAGAAAAGCCATGAAGAACTGTGGAAGCTGCGGAAGACTACAAAAGCCGCAAGAAGAAGAGATAGAGTTACAGAAGAGGAACAAAGCTGTGTAAAGAAGAAATCCAAAAAAGGATAGCCATGAGACATTTGGAAATTTGTGAGAAGAAAGATGAGCCACAAATAACTAAAAATCCACCGTGTAAAGGGAAATGTCGTAGAACAAAGAAAGGAGCCGCAATACAAAAGAAAAGGTCAGAGAAATAAAAGGAAGCCCTGAAATGATGGATTATGGATTAGACAAGGGTCAAAGGCAATCAAATTGTTTCAAAATTGAATAAGTGAGAGTGAGTTTTCCAAAATCGATGATTGCAGCTACGTACACGACTTGAAATTCACAAAGAATTAAGAAAACTTCTATTCCAGCTAACAAAATTTAATGCTTATTGACTTCATGTAAATGCAGTTACATTCTTCATGAGATCCCAAGCTTCAAGGTGAAATAAAATAATGAGGGAAGGAAATGGCTCACTCATCTATGTCATATTGCAAATTGTAAAAGAGGTAAAATCTATTTTTGGAAATGGCTAATAAATGGATCTAACAGGTGCATGGAAAACAACATAATCAAGCCGAATACATAAGGAACAAGATATGAAGTTAGATGTATGTATTTAATGGGCCGAATTCTTAGGCGATAAAGAAATAATATGCACAACACATAATTTGATGTGAAGGAATGGGTTAATTGTGCATAAAGTTCAAACTTAGAACTATTTTGGGGTTTCTCAAGTAAGAAATGAAATATTCAAGCTAAGGAAGAGCTGCAAAAGTGAGAAGATGATGCAATCAAGCTGAGAAAGAGTGACAAAAGAAAAGAGAGAGAGAAAAGGAGATAAGATCGATGATGAAGTGATTTAACATATGAAAAGAGCATTAAGGGCGGTAGATTGATTAAGCAGAGAGATCAAATTAGATGAGAAGAAGATTGTGAAAGAACATAGACCGAGCCAGGAAAATGATCATAATTAATTGTAATAGCAATTTTTGTAACTAGATGATCAAAACCTTTATATATATCAAGTCTAAGTTTTAGCTTAACACATTCACAAAGTTTTAGCTTCCTTGTAGGTGGCTGTCTGCTAAACAAATCTCTTGTGATGTGTTATATTCACTTTAGTCCTTTGTTGTGTGTAATATCAGTAGAGGTGTAGGGGTTAGATCTCCTTAAGGGGTTGGTGCCTCACTAATTTTTTTTTGTAAGATGTGTTATATTCTTATGAGTCCTTTCTTTGTGTAATATAAACAATGGTTTTGGTGGGTTTTTCTCCCGAAAGGGTTTTCCCATGGTAAATCTCTGTGTTCAGTGTTATTGTGCATGATATGTGTTTGAATGTATGCTCATAGTTTAAAGCCGCACATCATTAAATGGTTTAAAATTAGCATCAAGTGAAATTTTTTTTAATCTCCTCTAATTCACCCCCCTCCGAGTGTTTGTGATCTCTATCGGATACCGATCGAACGAGTCAGACACCAGTTTGCGCTGTAGCTAGATGTGCCTTCACCCTTTCCACGGTATCGTAGGGACGACATGGAGAGACCATTATCTCCACCACATCTAAAAAATCCATTAGGATAGGATGAGAAGGTTACTGACAAGAGGATTGATGATGCATGCATGACTCCTGGGCATAGGTAGTGGTGGATAGCCAAGCTATGAGCAACACCTCTGAGGCCAGAACAACCTGATTTGGCCACTGTCATAGTAGAGAAAGATAAATTACAAGGAGCGGTGGTTAGGTTATAGGGGAAACTAGCAAGTTCTCAGGAACATGTGGCTACCATACAGCGACAACTAGTAGTAACACAAGAACAGGCACATGCCTAGGCACTAGTTGGAGATGGGGGAAGGTTGCAGGACTCCAAGTTAAGGTGACTACTTTACATGCATATGTGGCCACATTATAGGCACATCTAATAGCTGCACATGCATCAAACGTGGGATAGGGTCCCATTGTATAGACACATGCATCGAGATAGGGTCCCATTTTATAGGTATCAGGATAGGGGCCGTTGGTATAAGGATAAGGGTCATTGGTACAAGGACAAGGGACACTAGTACAAGGACATGGGCCACTATTATTGGTTCAGGGTCCACATGTTGGGGTTATAGTGATGGCACCTCTCATGGTTATATCCATAGACAAGTACAAAGATGTTGTGGCTAAGGCCAGGTATTATAAGGATCGGATTATAGATGCTGGTCTCTAGGTTTTGTCATATGCCGAGTACAGAGCCCAGCAGGTAGCTAGTGTAAGGACCAACTCACATACTCATAGTACCAGTAGCTTAGGGAGCCACTAGTCTCATAGATAGGGTCAACGAGAGGTGACTGGTGCTCATAGATGGAGGCCAGATGAGGGTACAAGAGAGAGTAGCAGAGGTTATAGCCCCTCATAGAGATGGTATGGATATCATAGAGATATTGTTATTTTGTATTTTATATTTTGATTTTTGATGTATATACCGACTTACGTGCCAAAGAGGTGAGATTTATATATGAGATTTTGAGAGACACTCATTATTTTTATCTGTGTAAACATGTATTGACACATATACATTTAAGATATATAATTTATGATGATGTTTACATATGATGTGTTTGATTTAATTTCCATTGTATTGTTATTATGGAAACTAGATATGTAGGCATGGTTGGTTATGGTTGTATGATTTGATTTGATTTCCATTATATTGATGTCATGGAAACTAGAAGTTTAGGCATGGTTGGTAATGTATTTATGAGTTGTTTTCATTTCCATTATATTGTTGTCATGGAAAGTAGATGCTTAGGCATGGTTTGGTTTAATTTCCAATTTATTGATGTTATGGAAACTAAATGTTTAGGTATGGTTGGTTTAATTTCCAAGTTATTGATGTTATGGAAACTAGATGTAGCCATGGTTCAGTTAGGGTTTGTTTCGATTTAATTTCTGCATTATTGGTATTATGGAAATTAAATGAAAATGTGTATAGGTGATGTATGTTTTGTTTGGAGATAATTTCCAAGTTATTGTTTTTATGGAAACTAACTAACTAGGTTTTTGGTTATGGGGGAAGAATTGTGGGGGAAAATAGTGGCTGAGCTAACCTTCAAGGGCCCTATGCCCTTAGAGTGCTTCCTACATATCCCTTGTAAAAGGGGCCTCAGGTTGATGTAGTTCTCCCTTAAACTAGGGAAGAATGAGATTAGGTTAGGTAAATTAGGTAGGTAGGTTGGGTAGGTAATTTGGGTAGGTTGGGTTGAGCAAGTAGGTTAGAATAAGTTGGTTGGGTAAGGTATGTTTGAAAATAGGAAAGGTCGAATGTTGAATAGGTAATAAGCAAGATGAATTAGGCATCGACATAGACAAAGGTGTTATGATTGATTCAATTTCGATGGTATTGTCTTGTTAAAGAAACAACAAGTAAAAAAATTAGAAAAAAAAGAGGTGGCATGTCCATATTTAGCAAGGACCATAAGTGTCATACCCCTAGACTTATTAAACATAAGTCCCTAGATATACTACATGAGCAATAGGTCCATAGGTGAAAGAATTTGCGTGATCAAAATGTGTAGAATACATGCCAAATCCCTTGAGTTGATTTAGGAGATAATAAACAGAAGGTAAGATGGAAGAGTTTGTTAAGTATAAGCTTGTTGTGGGACAACATGCCCCTTCTGCAAGATACCAAAAACTAGAATAGGTAAGTCCCTTACCAAAAGTTTTTTTTAAAAACTTTTTACATGTACAAACTAATCCATGCAGGAAGTATATATTGGGATAAATAAGTTCTCCTTGAGGTCTTCGTGAAGCTGATCGATGCGGGAAGCTCCAGGATAATTTTATTTGAGAGATACATATTAGTATTCTTTTTATTAGATATTCTAAGTGCAATAGGTGGTTGGATTTTTATAGTTTTCCTTCAAGGGAGAAATCTACTTATAACAACACAAGAGAGAAAGATAGATTTACTTTTTTAGGGAATCATCTATTTATAAGAAGTTTGACTAAAGGAGTAGATTATTTGTTATCCCATATATGTTGTATTTTTGGACTTGAAGTCATGGAAAAGACTATAAAGGAATAGAGGCCTCTTTTATGAAGGAAAAAACCATAACATGAAAAGGTTAGCTATGAAGGAAGGGTTTGAAGTGACAAATAACCATGGGATTCCACCTTGAAAAGGACAAAAATTATCCACGAGAATCATGCCATGAGTAGAGCCATGGTACTCATATTTAAGACAAGGCTAAAATGGTGAGGGGTAATCACACAATTCTGTTTGAATCGTTGGTTAAAAGAGGTAGGTGAAAGGAAAGGTTTGCTCAAGGGATGAGAATATAAGTGACATGAAGTGATGTAATACTTTATTCAATAATAAAATGGTCGAAGATGTAAAGCATTAAGGGTCTCAGGTTCGGGTTTACCCTCAAGATAGGATTACCCTCAAGAGAGGATAAATTATAAGCTCTTGATCCATAGGTATGGGTGATGATATAGGGTTCAGTTCAATTAGAAGAAAACTTGCCTCATTTGCTTTTCTTGGCTTTGGTTACATGTTCATTTTCCTTAAGGACAAGGTCATTGATTTTGAAATTTTGTTCATGAACATGTTTTTCATAGGAACATTTGATGTGGTTTTAGTAGATTTGGATATGGTTGAGAGCATTTAAATGGTGTTCATCCAATAGCTCAAGTTGTGTAAAACGTTCTTAGCAAAAATTGTCCTTAGACAACATATCCTTAAGTGATATATGAAGAGATGGAATTTGGACTTCGAGAGGTAGGAAAACCTCTGTGCTGTAAACCAAAGAGAAAGGTGTGGCGTTGGTAGAGGTATGAATACTGGTGTGATAAGCCCATAAGGTGAAAGGAATGTGCGTGTGCTATTCCTTACCGATGTCATCGATGACTTTCATAAGAAATTTGTTGAGGCTTTTATTGGAAGATTTGGCTTGGTCGTTTACTTGTGGGTAATAGGGTGAAGAGAAACTGAGTTGAATGCCAAAGTTGTCACAAAATTTGCAGAGGGTTTTGTTTTTAAATTGCTTTCCATTGTCAGTAATAAGGTGATGAGGAACACCAAAACGACAAATGATATGGTGATTGATGAATTTCATGATCTTTTCAACTTTGGTAGAAATGAGAGGAACGAACTCTACCTATTTTGTTTAGTATTTGATCACTATGATGATCCATTGATGACGTTGAGAAGAATGAGGGTTAATCTCTTTGATGAGATCCAAACCCCATGGTGAATCTCCCATGTAAGATTTTTTCAGTTGTATTTCCTAATATTTATGTGTTCGTATTACTTTAAATATGTAGCTCATGAACCATAGCTAGGAAATTTTGCATCAAGTAAGTAGATGTAAGCAATATGTGCAGGAATGGGAAATAATTAAATGTGAGAAGAAAGGAAAGGAAATGTGCAACCTAACCAATAGTTGACAGAGTTGATCACATGTACATAGATGAAACAAATAGATCTTAAAATGTAGAATTTGAAGCAAGGGAAAGTTTCAGATCTAGATCTAAGACAACACATTTTATGCTTAGATCTAAAAATAAATAAGAGACAAATTCTCCATTGACACAAAGTTCTCTAGAAATATCTTCTATATTCCTCTACTTGCAAAAAGCTATCAGGGGTTTCAACTCAAAGTCTGGAACACAAGAATTTTGATTAAAAATTCTAATCTTTTTACCTGTATGCTCTTCCTCTATTTACAGTGTATAGAGGGAAATTACAAATAGGAAGCTTTAAATGAATTCCCACAAGCAGAAGCTATGAAAAGGGGAGCAGTTGACAATTTACCTCCTAGAATTCCTCTTTGCATGACATGCATGATTTATAACTAAAAATAGAACCTTCTATTTTGCATGTCTGCCACCTATTTCCAAGTAATTTACTTCTTAAAGTGATGTATTTTAAACCAATCACTTAATTTTTATAATTTAATTGATCGCATAATTATTTTTTCGGAGAAAATAAGAGAAAGAAGAAGAAAGAGGAAAATAAATTAGAAGAAAGCTGCAATACTTCCAGTCTTGTTCTTTTTCCATATTCTACATGCGGTTGACTCTTTTTCCTTTGATTCTCACCAAACTAGATCTGGAAGTAGCTGACTATGATTTGCTTACGGGTATTTCCTTTGACTTGTCTCCCCTCTTATCCTTGAAGTTTTTGCAGTTCTTCTCTAGTACATGCACCAGTGCAATGCTTGCCATAAATAATTTAGACAAAACTCATCATTTTTATTTTTAATTGCATATAAGTAATTTTAAATTCCAGAAATCACTCTGGGTGAATGCAAATAAAAGTAAATTAATGAAGGCTTCAACTAGAAGATTGGGAACATGTGCACAAGATTCTAGAAGGAATTTTCCATGCACTAACTTCTACACGGGGTGCATTAGAAATAAGAGGATGAATTTTTGTCGGAAGCCTTTGCAATTATGAGATATGGATTTGTTAATTAAATTGGTGATACGTTTAGGGCCTGTGTCTGTATCATTGAATTTAGAAAATTTGAAAGCGATGCATGATTCTGCTAATCCTTTCCTTTCATCATGCTTCATCATAGCTAGAACAATCTTTGCCTGAGCTCTTTTGTTTAAAATTCTACCGAAATCAATTTGTGCAGATCTAGAAAACTCTTCGAATTCCAAAGATATATTCAATGTACCTAACATTGATTTTAGCACTTGTGGTGAATACCTATAATTTATTCAAACAAAGATGGACTCTATGGCATGAATACTTGATTTTTATAACAAAAATCTGCATATAAAGCATGCTGCCCTAAAATTTGAGGTTTTGCTTGCATGAAAAGCAAGAAAAAATATTATTTAATTCACCTGGGCACATACACCAACATGTAGATACTAAGAATGACAAAAATTAGGCTATTCCAACCCTAGGCGCCAAAACTGGAAGCTTCCCGGCAGTGGAAAATATTTATTAATGCAACATCCTCCTTCTTTTGGCGCCAAAACTTGTCTGGGCTGCAATCTTCATCAAAAATAAATAAGTGCTTCTCCTTTATGGCATCCCATGCTTATATAACCTCCAACATGCTATTTTTAATAATTACCTCTTCCTATTTCTGGCAATTTAATTAATTAATAGCCATGTCTATTCATCCAATTTGAGTGCCCAATTATGCATGTTGCTGGTTACTTTTTAAATAATTTATTTTATTTATTTTTAGCATGCATCCTTGACTTCTCCTTAGCTCTTCCACTTGCATTGAATTTCCTTCTATTTATGGCACCAAAATTGGGTGAATAAACCATTAATAAATATTATTAAATGCATTGTTATTCACCCAAGGTGGGTCACACTTTTTGGCAAGAGGAATTGCTAAAAATAAGAAGTCAAATTTGATTGGAATTTCCACCTTGCACTGAAGCTCCAAAAATCCCTTCTTCCTCTTAATTGATTTTGCTTTCATCGTGGGAATTTTTATCCTGCAATGCAGGTAAGAAATTCCTGTCTGCCTGCCACTGCCGAAATTCCCAATGGAAACTTAAATCATCTCCCAAAAAGTGTGACTTGTATGGAAAATAGCCTTATCTGATAAAGTGCGACTTGCATGGGTGAATAAACCTCTTTGGTGGGAAAAGTTAGCTTGCTAGGCAGGCAAAAAATTGTCATCAGTGCTTTAAGTTGTTTTTCTTTATTTTATAATGGGAATTTTTACCCTACAAGGCAGGTAAGAAATTCCCGCCTGCCTGCCACCTCTAATATTTCCATTGCAGCTTAAGCGACTTTGACTTCATGGGAAAAAGTACCCTGTAAGGAAGGTAAGAAATTATCGCCTGCTTGCCAGTACCTATAATCCAATTGCAACTTAGATCCATTTAATCCAAAATGTGTGACTTGTCTAGGAGAGGATTTTTGAACTTGACTTCATCTTTTTTGGTTAGAATTTTGTTTCCTAAGGCTGATTCCTTCTGGTGCAACGACCGTAAATGATCTCCAGATGCTCCAAGAAATATAATAGACTATACATGACAAAGAATGAACCCAGGGGAATGAAACAGAAAGACCACGGGGAAAACCAGAGAAAAATGTAAAAGAAATAAATAAAAACAAAAAATGTTGCCAGAAGTCACAGAAAAAGATCTAAATTCATTCCTGGTGAAAATCATGTTAAAATGTGTGGATACTGGCATGCAAAACTTCAATAGGATTCAACCAGAGCACAATTTACTTCAAACGGGGCTTTATTTATTTAATAAATAATTAAATAAAAATTTCCCGCAGATAAAACTTGGCGAAGGGATAAAATGAGTTTCAACATCTGGGTATTTGTCGAAATTGGCTCATATGATTCACTGGGAATATCTTAACATAATAGAGACATCTTTTGGCAATAAAAATAGAAAAGACCCGTTATTTTAAAAGAACGAATTTTTTTAAACATGGGGTAGTCTCAGATTTAAGGGTAAAATATGGAGACACCAGTTGGCTTTGTCTGTGGACATCTTTACCTCCGTCAAAATGACAGGAGTAAAGATGAGATCCCAGCTTCTCTAGGTTCGTATGTTGTCCATTGGGTTCAGGGTCAGGCCACAAAAACAACACAACACTAAAAAATAATGAAAAATAGATAGTTTTATCTATATACATACAATTTTTACCCTATATCTCAATTTGTGAACAACTTCAAATGTTTCCCGTTGAAAGGAAATGGTAACTCAATTTCATCCTGGTAGGTAAGGAAGAAAGTATCCATTCAAGCAACTCTCTTGATTGTGAAGGGCCATTTCTAGAGTGAATCAGATTTTCTATGCATGCCCTTCAGTTCATGTCTCTTATCCCTCCAGAGTACCTAGTCTCTAATCTCAAACTTCCTTTCTCTTTCCTTCTTGTCAAATACCTTGGGTAAGTCCTCATCAACTTCATTTTATGGTGGCTTATCCTTTCTTCTCTCGATGGTGAGAAATTATTCATCAACTTCTTGCATTCCCAGATTTACCAACTGCATTTCTGAGGAAGAACTATCACCATATTCTTTGTTCTTATTCAGGTACCAATCGTGCTTGTCAAAAGTCTCCACTAAGGAAACTAAACCCTTATAGATTTTGTTACCTTTTGGTTGGATTACTCCACTACTGTCATCATAACCTGGATCAATTTTTTCTATGATTGTTCTTCGTGGTGGCGATTTATTGCATTCAACATGAAAACATGCAGATGTTTGTTTGTCATTGTAGAAGGTCTACCACTGTTCAACACTATTAGGGAATTTAGGGTGGCAAACCATATCCACTTTATAATTTCCTTGTTTGAATATGGATGGTGGTCTATCCGGATTTAATAGTGAAGCTATGACTGCCAAAAAATATGCCTTGGAATTTTGATTGGTTGGAATGAAATTGATAGAGAATCCTACAAAATATAGTGTGGCAGAAAGCACTTTATCTTTGTAATGCTTCAACTCATCTCTTTTGACTTGATTTTTCCCTCAAACTTGCTTTACTAGAAGTTCAACATCTCCTTAGGCTTTGAGGAGTCTTACTCCTTTCTTTCTAGTTTGTTCCATTCCTAACAACAAGGCTTCATACTCCACCGTATTGTTGGTGTTCTCGAACATCAACTTGTGGGAGTATGGGAATATCTCATGATCTAGAGATATTAGTAGAACACCGACTCCTGATCCAAAAGAACAACAGGTGCCTTTAAACTCTAGAGTCCAAATTTTTTTAGCTCCTTCTGGTAGCTCTGGTGAACAGGTTTGGTACATTTTTATCCATTTCCAAGAAATAGACCCCATGGTCAGATTCTTGAAAAAGAATCTGAGATCTAGGATCCTCAGATTTTGTAACCATGTACTTGGACTTCTTTTTCAGCTCTAGCTTCTAATTAATCCCCTTGATAGGAATATGAGCACAGGACCAATCCATCTTTACTTCTCCTCCTAGCTCTTTGTAGAAGTTTCTGCTCAGCAACATCCCATATGAGACAGGAATATCTATAACTAAGATTGTCATCTTTAATCTTTTATCAGGAAAAGTTTCCAAACCAGCTTGTGCATCTTTTATTTGTCTGATTAAAGGGACTTGTCTCTCCATGGAGTAACACCTTTTTATGGTCTTTTTCAAGGTAAGCCTATGAGCATCTGTAACTTTAGTTGGCATGACATTGTCAAAAGCACCTAAATCTAAAATGTAGTTGCTTAATTTGAAACCATTAAGCAATAAGGAAACATAGAAAGGTTATACTCTTTCAGAAGATGATGGGGTTTTAACAATTGTAGTGTTGTTCTGGGGAGGAGTATCTTTAGGCTTAGGAAAAAGGCCTTTTGATGTATTGGATTGTCTTGGTGATTGTACATATTTGACTAGCCTATTTAACTACTCAGGAAAGGCTCTCATGTATTCAGCTTCTGAAATTTGAATCCTAGTTTTCTTGACATGATCAATAATGTCAAAGGAAGGTATAGATTCAGATACCTGAGCTGCTTTCTGTGGTTGAGATGAAGAAATCACATTCTTATTTCTAGGAGCTAAAGAAGAAGGTAAAAGGATGCCACTTTTGTGTTCATTAGCTAATGCCTCAGCTTGGTGAGTTTGTGATCTTCTAAATACTGCATATGTATGACCATGATTATCTTCAGGAAGGTTCTCATCGTCATGTTCAAATTTGTATTTTTGGTAATTATTGTTGGAGTCGTCAGCAACACCTATAAAATCATCATTCTTGAGATGATAAATGTCAGATTCCCTGTCTTCTTCATTCATCTCCACATTGTCTCTGAGAGCAGTTTCAATTTCTAATCTTTGGGAACCATCAATGCGGTTCTGGTTGTTGTTGTTGAAATTCCGAGCTGGGGCAGTGTTGTTACCTTGAGCCATTTGTTTCTTCATCTGTGACATCTCATTTGCTAAATTTTGTAGTAGTGAATCAGATGTAGTTGCAGAAGATGAACTTTCAGCTCTAGAATTTTTTCTCTTTATTTTTCTAGCCATGATGAGGTCGCCTTCAATTTCAACTGCCATGTTTTGGGCTGCTAACAAATCAGCAGGACGTGATCTTCAAATTTGATAGCTTACTTATGGAAGTAAATATTTGATGAAGAATACCTTTTGATTCTTGTCATTCAGAGAAGCAGAAGCCAAAATTTTGTACAATAATCTTTGGAATTTTTCAATAAAATCTCGCATGTGCGCATGTGGCTCCTTCTTCAATTGATTCAATTGAGTTATCAATGTACTGGAATCTTCAGATGCCTTGAATATTTTCAGGAATGTATCTCACATTGTAGCCCAGTTGGTTAATGGTGCCACGAGCTAGCTGGTAGAACTAATCTCTAGCCAAGGCATGCAGAGTCTCTATGAAGATTCTGATAGACATGTCTTCATGTTCAACTGCAAACACTCCATAAGATATAAAAAACTCAGCCAAGTTATCATCTGGATTTTGTTTTCCATCTCCAAATAATTTTGGAAAATTCTTTCTCATCCCTTTAGGTAGATCATGCATAGGAGGAGTCAGATTCAAAGGTCCAAAGGTTGCACCCCATGGAATAGGTGTTGCAGTGGCAAGTGGTTGATTTAGCATCATGAAATAATCACATCTTCTTTGAGAATAGACTTGGTGAATAATATCATCTATTGGATTGTGCTGGACACATTCTGAATCTAGACGAGTTTAAACTCTTCTTCCTGATAAAAGGATGGATCAGCGGCTTCTAACTTGAGGAGGATGAGTGAAATTAAACTACTCTTGCAATCTATAAAAATGGTCGATCCTTCCTTGAGCTCTTGATAGATCATGTGAATGGATGTTCTACCAGTTTGAGCTTAGAATATAAAAGGAACTGGAAAGAGAAAGCTCTGGTCTTCTAATTTGTGTTATTCCCCAGCGGAGTTGCCAAAAATTGTTGGCTAAATTTTCTGCACAGTTGAAAACATAAGAAGTCATGAGATAAATCTCCCTCATTTACTGGAGATGTTCCCATGTAAGATTTTCTCAATTATATTTTCTAGTATTTATTTGTTGATTTTACTTTAATTACGTAGCTCATGGACCATAGCTAGGCAATTTTACAGCAAGTAAGCAGTTGTAAGCAATATGTGCAGGAAAGGGAAATAATTAAATATGAGGAGAAGAGAAAGAAGATAGATAACTTGACCAATAGTTAACAGAGTTGGTCACATGCACATAGATGAAACAAACAGATCTAGAAATGCAGAATTTGAAGCAAAGGAAAGTTTCAGATCCAGTTATAAGATAACATAAATTTTATGTAAAGATATGAAAAGAAATAAGAAAAAAATGCACCATTTAAACAAAGTTCTTTAAAAAATCTACCTCCTCTTTATTCCTTAGCTTTCAAAAAGATACTAAGGGTTTCAGCTCAAAGTCTAGAACACAAGAATGTTGATTACCATTTCTCCTCCACTAACCCATAGGTTCTTCCTCTATTTATAGTGTATAGAGGGAAATTACAAATAGGAAGCTTTAAATGAATTCCCACATGCAGGAAGTTATAAAAAAAGGGTAAGAAGCTGGAAATATTCCTCCTGGAATTTCTTCTTTGCATGACATGCATGGTTTTTAACTAAAAAATAGAATACTTCTATTTTGCATGTCTTTCATCTTTTTCCAAGTAATTTACTTCTTCTAGTAACTTGAAGTAATGGCCTTTAAACCAATCACTTAAGTTTTACAATTTAATTGCTTTACTCAATTACTTTGTCGAAAGAAAATAAGAGAAAGAAAGAGGAGAATAAATTAGAAGAAAGTTGTTGCAACACTCCTAGTCTTGTTCTTCTTCCCTATTATGCATGTGGTTGACTCTTTTTCCTTTGATTTTCACCAAACGGGATCTGGAAGCTATGCATGACTATGATTTTCTTGCGGGTATTGCTTTTGACATGTCTTCTCTTCTATCCTTGAAGATTTTGGAATTCTTCTTCAGTACATTCACCGGTGCAATGTTTACCATAAATAATTCAAACAAAACTCATCATTTTTATTTTTTAATTGCATATGAGCTGATGCAACCTAGAATTCTTAGTTAACACCTAGTCTTGCTGACACATTTCTTAGTATAGGCTGAGCGCTCACCCGAAGCATGCCAAGGTACCAGGTCCCTCTTTAGGGTTGTTGTAGTAGGATGATAGCATGGTGAAACGATAAAGACATATATTTAGAAACTAATCCATCATTACATAGTTATACCGAACTAGATATATAAAGGCATGCATTTAAGTATAAATCATCAAGAAATCAATAGTATGCAATGATAACACATAGAAGACACTTTGGTTTAGCCAATATTCTTCATATAGTAAACATGACAATAATATAGAAGCTTGATACAATAATAGTCATGCGCACATGGATCTGTTACAATTATCCAGTCTCATGCACTCATCAATCTCTAACTCTTCAACACCATAATTTTTAAACTAGGTTATTCATCTAATATATATATAGGGTGGGGAACTTGTCCTTCACTACTAACTATGCCAAAAGTAGGTCGCATGCTAATAATAGCCATGTGTTGTTTACAATTATAGCCATACATGCAAGTATGCTATCTATAGATCACTTACAGTTAACTAGAGTGATGAATCTATTCTTTAATTACTTCCATGCAAGAGTGCTTCGATATGACCCTTGAAATATAGACAAAGTGTGGCGTGCATGTCTCGGCATCACTTTGTGTGTTCCACACGCCAGCCTCTGAAAATAGACTTGATCTACGAAATCGGCTAAGTCCTGAAAGTTTGACTCTGCACCTCTACGCGTGACGCCTCCCTATTCCTTCGCACCTTTGATCCCATCTTGTTTTTCCATGCGGACTCTGTGTGTGAGTTCTAATAAGTGTTTTATCTAATCAAAATTACCCCACACTAATCTCATTGTAGCCCCGACAATGGTGATGTCCACAACTAAGTAAAGAATAGTTGAAATACAGAATGCCAAATGAATTTTACACAAAGAATAGAAAAGAATAAAAGAATAAAAGAATTATTTAGGCTTCAAGCTCCTCCGTTTCTTTCTGAAGTATCATCTCTGGATACTCCTCCTTTATGTCTGCTTCTAAGTTCTCCCACTCCGTTAATGCCTTTCATGCTTTCTTTGGAACATCCACAATGGTAGATTCCAGCTCATCCTGAGTTATTTTTCCTTGCTTATTCTGGATTACAAGCATTATGCTTGACATAGATGTATGCATCCCTTCCGGCACATCCATCTTCTGAGCAATGAGTTTTCCAAGTTCATCTAACCTCTCTTTATGTGGTGTTGTGCTGCGGCCAATGCCTCACACTTCTACTTCACCATAGTTAGTCATTTAGTGCGACCTAGTGTGTCATCCTTCATGGCCTTTTGCACCTCATTGTCTTCTGCCAGTGTTTTTACCCTTATTAGCGCATCTGGAGCTGTGCATATCATTAAGGCATGATCAAATTTCTTCAGCTCCTCTTGGAGTGCTTGTAGTAGGCCCTCATATGTAGCAATCTTCCTTACTACTGCAGCCTGTGCTTTTTCTACCTCTTCTGATGGGTCCTTGGGCTGCGCTGGTATACGCACCTTTTCATACTCCAATACTAATTTTATCATTGTCTTTACATAGTGCATTGCAGAAGTAAATTATTTTGGTACTTGTGATTCCAAATGTGGGCGTACCTTTAGTACATCATCTCCAATTTCATCTGCCATACTAACAAAATTCTCTTATTTCCTTTTTCTCAGATCCCTCTCCTACACTAAACGTGCTATTTCCACATTCTTTGCCTTTAGCTCCTCTGTCAGTGCTTTAATTATAGCATATTTGTCAATGTTTCTTCTAGCTATCTCAGCAGATACTTTCACCAAGGCATTGCTTACCTGCTCATCCTTCATAACAGTTGGTTTAATTGTCATGTGTCGGGCTTCCGGTGTCTTCTTAACATGATTCTTCACAGACATCAAAATCTGGTTCATCCATATGCGTATGCATCGACCTTGAAATTTTCTTTCGTGTTCGTAATGTCACCTTGTTCTCGTCCATAAGCGCCCATCTAAATAAATCTTTTTAAGCAACGGTGCTCTGGATCTGAGCATGAACAATCTTGTCCTAGTCTTGTGTATACCCCATTGTTTGTACCCTCACGTCCTCAATTGTTTGACGGGAGATTGGCTCTTTTGGAATGGTGGCATCAAGGTTAGGAATACTAGCTATATCCTCATCCTTGCCTTGTGTAGCTTCTGATTGCTCCCTTTCTTCCTCTCTACTCAATTTTTCCTCCTCCTCATTCTGAGGCTCCTCTTCTGCCTTATGATGGATTGGATATGGAAGTGCTTTCTCCTCAGACTCTTCCGCTTCTTCATCTAGCTTGAGCTTTCTTATTTTCTTCTTCTCCTCAGGTTCCTCTACTAGTGAGATTCGTGGTGACTTCCTTGTTGTCTGTTGGGCTTCTCCTTTGGTGGTCTTGGGAGCATGAACTCGTTCTCTACATACTTATTATTTTCCATCTTTGGCTTAAGTTGGAGATATATGAGCATAACCCTGATATCCCCAATAGTAAGTGTTTCTGGTTTGATATTAAAAATCTCTGAGATAATACTCTCGTTGTAAGCATTCTTCCTTGGATATCCATATTTCTTTCACAAGGTGTGGTATTCGCAATCCACCTTGTCTGCATTAAACACTAACCTCCTTGTATCAGTGAAATGATGAACATAAGCTTATCAATACCGTACTGTGAACATGTACGGTAGTTTGCACCAGGTGCTCCACGATCCATCCACCATCGGAAAATGTGCAATACAAAAGTGCTGGTAAACAACAAACTGAGCCTGCTTCCCCAATACTGAGGGTAACTCCTTTGGTATGCACCACTCCTCTTCAAAAGCTGTGTGGAGCCTTTCATACCACATCTCTGCTCTCTCCTTTACCTCATCTGTCATAGACCCCTTGCATAGATACTTGCTGAATCTTTCAGCTAGAGACTTGTTATTCTTGGGGTATTCCCATATATTTTCTTTAGGGCCATCCGGTACTCCAATCTCCATGAATACTAAAGAAAGTAGGAAAAAACCAAAACTTATCTTACTTCCTGTGCATGCTTCCTCTACTATTTGTTCTACAATAAATCCATTAATGTTGTAAATAACCCCTTCTAACATGCACTTTGCCACATGCAACCACATTGATTTTACTTGTGACCAACGATCTTGGTCATTCAATTTCGTAACCAAGTGTGCTGCTACTTTTACTACCGGACAATCGTGTAATTTATCGATGTCCATTCCACGCAGTCCTTTTCGGTATCTCAATGCTTTGTGTGTTTCTAATATGGCAACCTTGTCAGTTAGGTCATTTTTGATGTCCTCACCCGTCGCCTTCAAAACTGTTACCATGGTAATTAAAATGGGTGTTAGTCTTACCCTTCGCCCTGCAAAATAGAAGAAGTCCTCATGGACTCGACTCATCAGCCACTTGTATAATGGTGTATATTTCCCAAAGTATGGGAGCTCATATAATTGGTAAACACCAATCCTTTTCAATAACTTCTCCCTTGCGTCATCATATATCGACATCCCATCACCAGTTCACCTGTCCATTCGAGAGTTAAGTAAATCATCCAAATTCTTCTAATTGGCCTTGGTTCGATGGTTGTACTCACTTATTTTGCTCTGTCATATGTGGGAATCCAATTCTTGGCCCACAATTACCTCTTCAGGGTACTGCATCTCTAAAAAATTACTCTCAGGAGTCATCTCTTCCTCCTCTTCCACTACTACCTTCTTCTTTCCTTTTGCTACTGCTGCTTCCTTCTTTGGAGCCATTCTTATGTTTGTGTTGTGTTTCTACACCTTATTTTGTAACTCTTTAATGGTTTACTTCAAACCGTAACCCAATTTAATCATACCCTAAATTGTAATCACAAAATTGCGTGCCCTAGCTCTGCTCTGTCAATTTGCTTCGTTCAAAACCTTCTCCTCCAAGGATACAAGCTTCTCTAATACACAGATCTGCCTTTCACGCTTGGTTTCGCCCTCTTCACACCTTGAATCACTTACTCAACTCTTCACACTTAGCTCTTCATTGAATTCTCGAAGTTGCAAGGGTAGAAATGAATTTGCATCCCATCCTTATATAGGTTTTCAATTTTTGATGCATTAATTACTCCTCCACCTACCAAATATTTCTCATTTATTGCTCAATTTTGTCATTTCCGCATGGTACATCTTCGTGCCACAACTATAAACTTCTAGCGTGCCTTTCTACCTTATGGTTGCAGACTTCTCTTCAGTGCGTGCTCTAGCGCCTGAGTACCTCGTCACTGCACCTTCTCCTGGTAGTTATCACAGTTGTCGCTTACCTCGCGTTATATTTTTCCTTCATTCATCTCCATCCTTGGTTACTTTTGAGAAGCAATCCTTTATAAATCACCTTTAGCAACTTACTTCCTCAACATCTGCAACATTATACCTTCTAATCTTCACAGCATTATACCTGGGAGTCACCAACAATCCACCCCATACTAAAAGTATGTGCAGTCCTCTGTGCATCAACGTGCTTTATATTGTAATTAGCTTTATGCATGCAAGCATGCTTATTACACAAAAACAAGAACTAAATTGACAAAGCATAATGACAATGAAAGAAACACATTAAGGAAATGTAGGAAGGGAAACCTAATCTATCTCGCAACACTGCCTTATTACAAACACCAAGAAGACTTATTTATAGTAGTGTAACACCTTGATTTTGTAAGTTATCTTGGTGATTATTTTTCATACTGTTATAACTGCTGAAATGAAGGCAAACATGTTAAGATATATTCTGATCTTAAAGGAATGTGTTGCTAACTTGGATTCTTGCATGATGTAATCTATTTGCATGGGACAACAGTTATTGTTGCTTGTATGTTCCTGATGTGACGACAAATTGTTGTATACTTACTAAACTCTCTTTGCTGATTGACAGCACACCTTGAATCAATTCCATTGATCCAAAGTATGGTGTGGCCTTCTTGTGATTGTTTTGTCGATTTACTCTTGAACCGAACTGGAGGTTGATATAAATGTGCAGCACCTGATTGCAGGTATGAGCAGCTAGCATGTAAATGCCGACGACAAAGGTTTGATTCTCGAACCATGCACTGTCGTACTTAAGACCTCGTGAGGCAGGAAATGTCTGGACATGGGTGGCTTTGGCATGTGAAGCAAAGGACGAAACGTCCTGCACAGCATTGACATGAATGCCAGTTGGAAGACTAGATTGGAGGTTGATTAGTGTTAGTGGTTAGAAGGAACTAAATCCTAAGCTAATCCTAAGTTCTACCTTACATCCTAAACTACTATCCTAAGTGGATTTTTAAATTCTAAAATGACTAACATAGACCTAAGTCCTATTAACCTAAAGACTAGGCTATGACCTAGGTCGAACACTAATATGAATCCTAAACTAATCCTAACCTAAAGGGGACGCGCAGACCCTTGGGGGAAGAGGATAAGGATGAAGGGTGTTTAATGGCATTAATGAGGAGTCCTTACGTGGACAGCGCTAGTCTGGCGGGGACAGGTAGGTGGCAGAGGTATCTAGTGGGACATGTAGCTAAATTTGGTTTTACATGCAAAATTTGAAATTAGGAGTTCGCCAACCCAAGTTGGCAGTGGCGTGGGAAAATGGGAAAAGGCAGAGCCTTTAATGCATTAAATTTTTTCGGTCCTTGCGACTAGCTCGCCTTGGAAAGTGTATGAGGGAAATTTGATTGTTTATTGTGTCGATTTGGATTTTGTGAAGTTGCTCTGCATTTGGTTTTTTTTGTTTGGTTCAGTCGAACCAGTTTCATTGGGTTTTATTACTATTTCTTTGGAAAAATTAGAGGTTGTTGCTGAGCCTGTAAGAGGAAAGGTGATTCTGGGAAGCTCGTGCTGTCGCCGTGGAAGGAAATACCTTCGGTAGACACGGTTTTCTTCGAGTTTTGAAGAAGAATTTACAGGCATGTTGAGCCCTTCTCTTTAAAAATACTTGCTTTGTTTAAGCGTCTCATTAAAACAACCCTGCTCTTGGGTTTTGGGTTTATGTGATTGTTGTCGTGTTGATACGATTTGGATTTAGTCGATTCTTGCTGTCATTTTTGGAAATGAGAGGTAAAATCGTTTCAGGTTGTTGTATTTAAACTGTCTTTGCATTTTCTTGGAATGGAATACCTCCATGATGTGTTGGTTTGTTTGACAGTAAGAGGAAAACTCGTCATATGTGATATGGAACTATGCATGTTGTATGAGTTGTTATCTTTAATGAATCAACCGTTCTTTTGTTGAGGAACTAGAATGATAGAAATAGTAGTTGTTGAAGTTGTTTCTTACTGAAATCTTTGAAAAAGGAAATAGATCCTTTTCCTTCTGCTGTTTTGGTTTTGATGGAAATGGCAAATGGGTTTTGTATGGGCATATGAATTCAATTTGAAGGAAGAAATGGTAATATTTTATTGTTGTCCCCTTTTTTTTTCTTGCTTAAGAAATAGACGAATACGATATGGGTATTCGTGGGAATTGGAAAAGAAATAGTTTTTCTTCTGAACTTATGATGAATTATATTATTTCCTTGTTGAGAAGGTAGGATGATTAGTTGTGTTTATTGATGCTATTTGGTCTACCATTCGGACTGTGAACATGATTAAAAAAAAAATTTGGCTTTGCATTTCTGAGCAATGAATGAATATTTATGAATTTTACTTCTTCTTTCCTTGGAGGAAAGTTGATTTGTTATGTCTTATTTGAGGCGGTTTGATCTCTAATTTGGACTGTAGTCGTGAAAACGAGTTTGACTTGTATTTCTGTGCAATAAATGAATTATATTGTTTTCTTGCTGAGATGGGAAGTTGATTTTATAGTGTTCTATGGATGCGGTTGGTCTTCTACTCAGTTTTTCATTGTGAAAACGCACTTTACTTTGGATTGCTGTGCAAAGGAAGAAATGCTTGGGAAAATTGTCTTGCTGTTGGGCCTGTTTTGACTGTACTTTGTTGTGCATCTGATATCCTATGCGGGTTTTTAATAATAAGGGTATTATTGTATGGGTTCTGTACATCATTGTGAACAGAAAAATGGATTCGGGTAGAAACATTTATTGGTAAGGAATTCTTCTTCTTTCTGCTGTTTTGATTTGGTAAAATCAGTAGTCGGATGGTTTATTGAACTTGTAAGTTCAGTCTGTATAGAGGACAGTGGCATTTAAATTGTTTCCTGAGCGCTGTGTTTTTCTGTACAATTAGAATATTTAAATGTTTCTTGCGGTCTTCAATTTTACACAGTCATTTACAAGAAATGAAACCGACCTGAACAATTCTTGTTGAGTTCGAAGAAAATGGTTGTTTTCTTATTGAAAGGTGAAAGGGATGAATTCTTCTCTTCTTGCTGTTGAATTCTGGGAATAGTATTAGAGCCTTACTGTGCTTTAAGATTTAGTCTTGCTGTAGGTAACAACAATGTGTAAATTGTATTTTGGAACTGTATGTGTTCATGGAAATAGAAAGTCATGCGAATAATTGATTTCGTGATTGTATAACTGTTATTTGGTTAAAAATACAGTGAAAGAAATATGGATTCTTCTAGTACCGTAAGTACAAAGAATGCATCCTTATACTATTTGATCTATGATAATTACGATGTTGTACTAACCTGTTTTTGGGTATTCATATGAGCATGATTTAAATGAAGTATTGATAAGGACGATAAATTCTTCCTTGTTTTCATTTAAAGCTGATTATGAATGAAATTATTCTCGCTGCCCGAAAGTGAATTCCGAATGGATTTTGTAAGTTTCACTCTGAACTGTTATCTTGAATTGTGTCTCGTTTGGATTCCATTTTTAGAACAGTCATGAGGAAAGAGATAGGAATGTGGATGAATAACTTGGAAAAATGATCTTTTCTTCTTTCATTCAGTTGAAAATCTGTAATCGTTAATAACGAATCTTGTAGTGCTTAGAAATGAGCAACTATATGCATTGCTGTTTGCTTCCTCATCTGTGCTTGATTTCTTAGAATCTAATATGATGTATGAACTGAAAGGAAAGTAATTGGTTTACGTTTCAGTTAGTTTTAACCTTTGCATTTATTATTAATGAAAGGAGTGGAAAAGATAACAATATGTTATATCAGCAGTATGATACTTGTATTCCTAAACTTTACAAATATTGTAATTTGGAACTTGTAACGGTTATGTGGAAAAATAGGACAACAATTCTTTGGCTGATTGGGATGGTATTTGATGGTTCAGTTGTTATGCTGTCCATTCTTTGATGCTTGATTTTTGATTGATGTTCTTATTGTCGATACATAAAAGTAGGGTTCTTTTATTGAGACAGTTAATTGAAGCACCTCATTTTAATGACAAGTGCTTAATATGCTCAGTTCATTGAACTGACCCGTGCAAGTAATTTTGCAGATGGAATTTGATTAGAACAAAGACATGGCTGTTTTCTGATGCTTCTTTTGATTGTCTGGAGATGAATTGTATTTGTTAGTTAATATTCCTCTACGAGGAATTGTGAAAAGAAGAAAGTACATTCTTCTAACTATGAGTTGTAATGATGTTTAATATAAACAAAGTCCAATCAGTTGGATTGGAAAATGTATGGATTATGAAATGGATGATGAATACAAATACAAGTGTGGTATATTAATGACTATATCAGTCGATATTGTTGATTAAATTGGAAATATAATGTTATTTCTTGATTTGGATTTATTTAATTGTCCTTGGATGGACATTAAAAAGGAACTGATATCTATTCTTACCTAAATGTAACTTTTAAGTTGGAATGTGCAATTAGTTCATACTTGGGTAAAGATGAATTCTTAATTGACATTAAAAAGGATTAGGAAGAAAATGATCCCATAACTGATAGGTATTCAAGATTAGCTCGGAAGCTAAGGAATATCAATTAACTTAGGAGTAATCGAACTTCACTTTCGAACTCCATTAATGACCTCGTATGTTAAATTCAGAAAGAAAGGATATGGGATAAGTATATCCATAACTAATGGACCTTAACTATGTAATGTTAAGGAGAATAAATGAATACATTTATTGGGAATTAGACCTCGTTTAAATGACGTCTAGTAAGCTGGAATTCTGAATTTAGTTACAGTTGTAAAAATCCTGGTTAAGTTTAATAGGTTAAAATTATCACGTCCGTTGGTTTCGGGCTACTTAATCTGAAGATTAAGAAGAAAACCAAATAGAGAAATGCAGCCCTTCGGTACGAAGGAGAAGATGCATAGCAAGCTAAAGGACAGATTTAGTCTCTCTTAGCTACGTACAACTGTAACGGGAACGAGGATAAAGGATCAACACGGTTGCTGAAAGTTGATCTTAAATATTAAGATCATATCCAAATCACTTGAGCAGGATGTGTACTCTCGATGGGAGGATTCCATAGGACATTGACATATGCCAGCTACAGCAAGGTGTCTTCATGAAGACGGGGTCTTCATGATGACACAATGTTATAGCTGACATATTGCAATGCCCTCCTGAATTAAAACATCAAGAATACATAGGTTGAATGTGAAGTTCTTGGCTGGGGATAGGAGTATGATCACGTATACAGAGTGACTCCGGAGTACTAAAGATAACTAGACACACGGAGTCATGGGGAACGACACCGTATGTCTGCATATCTTTAGTTACCAGGAGTGCCTTCCTATATTCGTTCATATTGCTAGTTGGAAATTGAAAGTTTAAAGCTGACCTTAAATCGAGAGGACTGGTAGGAACCAGGAAAGACCATTCTAGATAACAGGTGAAGTGAAGTGAAGGACGTATTCCATTGATGTGTATCAAATCCAGGAATATGATCATGCAAAGCATGTGAAAATCTTTGGCCAAAGTATCGCAAGTGCTAGTTGCGTAACAGATATTCAGATAGGCTTCTTAAATGGATCACTTCGATAACTGGAAACGGTTAAGAGAACTGGTACATATAATATACTATGCATGAACGAACATGAAGGATCGGTTGTTGCCGAGTCATGAAATGAGAGATCGTTGGAACTCCGATCCATGAAAATGGGAGATCAGCAGTTCTTCGAGTCATTTACAGCAGCATATAGAATTTGTTATAAGATTGAATGGCATTGAATGTGTGTTCCATATTGTAAATATGTGAACAGGGAACATTAGTTTTAAAAGGAAATTGTGTGTTCCAAACTGTGTTGTTTGGGAAGAGAACAATTATTAAAACTTGAATGTGTGTTTGAATTTTATAATTCATAATAGAGAACGTTGTATAAAAAAAAATAAAAAATTTTCCCTTGTTCTAGTATCTTAAAATGGGGATGTTACAAGTAGGGCTTCAACCTACTCCTGTTAAAGTAACTGGGAAACAATGTTTCGTCAATTGCTTCTAATTGGCAAGCACCTGCCTCAAGTATGTGAGTTATAACATATGGCCCCAACCAATGCACCTTGAGCTTCCCTAGATGGCACAAAAACTTAGAGTCATACAGAAGTACCATTTTTCCGACCGTAAGTTTCTTATCCTAGATATGCCTATCATGCCATAATTTCTAGCACACTTTCTCCTATTTCTAACTCCATCGTACTATGGACCGACGCTCATCTAGTTGAACCATGTTCTCAATCCATTTTTCCAAAGCTTTCTCATCAGCTAAACCTCCAACATGCGTGTAATGCGCAAAGAAGGTAACATAAATTCTATAGGAAGAACAACTTCCATGCACTAAACACCAACTGAAAAGGTGTGGCTTTGTTCAATCTCTTAGATGTTGTTTCAGTAGGAAAGAAAGAACAACAGATACTTTTTCATCCTAATCTTTTCATCCCACATCATAAAGCTAATGGTCAATCTGTGGCTCAAAATTTTGTTCAAGGCCTCAGTAGTTCCATTTTGCTTGAGGGTGATAAGGTATAGTCTTATGGTGGGAAACTATAAACTCATCTAACAGAATTTGAATTGTCTCATTTAAAAAATAGGTCCCCCTATCACTGATTAAACTTAAAGGACAGCCATACCTAGTAAGAACACTTTTCCCATAAGAACCTTGCTGGCTGTAGCCATTGTACAGTCCTTCATAGGTGTTGTTTCTGCCCATCTCGTAAGATAATCTGTACATGTAATGATATAACGCGATCCAGTCCTACGCGTAGCTAGTCAAATAGGCCATAAAAATTCTATCACCCATTTCTCAAATGGTTCTTCACTTGTAATTGGTTATAAAGGCATCTCATCCCTCTATCTTAGTTAACCTAGATGCTCACAATGGTCACATGCCTTACAATACTCCTTACAATCCTTATACAACATTTCCCACCACAAACCAGCAAATAGGATCTTTTGTGCTGTAGCATCACCTGCATAGTTACCACCTGCAATACCGCCATGAGCTTCCTCCATTATATCCTTACATTCATACTCTAATACATAATGACGGAACACATCATCTCTACCTAACTTGTATAAGTCACTACTAATTAACATGAATGGTGCCATGCATGTATAGCAAGTTGCTTTATCTCCAAGGACCTCATGCCTTCTTGTGTCATCCCCGTCCTTAAGAAGATAGACAATGTCCGCTAATTCCATTGGCATGCATGTTGTAACCTATACAACTATGCATCAGACATGGTCTCTTCTATTGTTTAGTGATTCTTCACCTGATTGAACTCTAGATAAGTGATCCAGTCCATAATTACTTATCCCTAGTTTTACCACAACTATAAAGTCAAACTCTTGAAATAAGAGCATCCATCTACATATGCGCCCTTGTAAGATGGGCTTGTTCACCAAATACTTCAATGCCATATGATCTGTATAAAACACAAAAGGTGTGGCCAACAGATAATGTCAAAACTTGTGTAAGGCATATATCATGGACAAAGCCTCATGCACTCTGTAGTGGTATAATTCTGTTCTACAGGGGTCAATTTCCTACTAGAAAAAAAAAATGGGATGATCAACTATACCTTCTCCAGGTTGAGCTAAGACATCACCAATGGCCATGCCAGAGGTGTCGATGTGAACATGAAAAGGTTTATCCCATGAAGGAAAGTGCAAGATAGGCGCGGTAGTAAGTTTCTTCTTCAGTATCTCAAATGTGCCCTGCTGCAACTCCCCCCAATAGAATGTACCTTTCCCCTTGATCAATTCTTCCAAGGGTGTAACAACTTTGGCATACCCTTTTATAAACTTCCTGTAATACCCTGTATGACCCAAAAATCTATGCACCTCACTCTGACTGGCGGGTGCTTCAAGCCTAAAATGACCGCAACTTTAGCTGGATCGACCAACAACCCTTCCTTGCAGATTATGTGTCCTAAAATTATGCCAAAGGGAGTAGCAAAGATGCACTTCTTGATATTCAACGAGATACTCAACTGTCTACATCTTTCAAAAATTAAGCGCAGATTGTCACAATGATCCTTAATTAGCCCATAAATGGTCCAATCATCAAGATAGACCTACAAGAAGTTGTGAATAAAATCCTTGAATGCTTGTACCACTATCCTTGAGAATACAACAAGTGCATTCTTCAATCCAAAGGGCATCACAGTATAGGCAAAGCTTCCCCATTCAGTAGTGAAAGTGGTCTTTTCTTGATCTTCCGGGGCAATCCTAACCTGATGATACCTTGAGAACCCATCTGTAAATGAATATATCTCATGCACCCAGCCCACTCCTAATATTTCCTCTGTGAATGGCATAGGAAAAGGATTTGTAACACATGTTGCATTCAACTCTCTATAATCAACACAAATTCAAATCCTACCATCCTTTTTTGATACTTATCACCATAGGACTGACCCATTCTGACTCATCCAATGGTCGAATGATCCCAGATTTCAACATCTTGTCAATTTCCTCCTTTACTTTCTCACGCAAATTGGGATTCATTCGATAAGGTCTCTTCCTAACAGGGCGCACACCTTCCTTAAGCTTTATCTTCATTTCTCCAAGTGATTTATGCACACCTTTAAGTTCATGGTATCCTCTTGGGAATAAGTCCTCATAGTCTTGAAGTAACTCTATGATCTTTTCCACTTCTGATTCTGACCAGTAATCCCCAATTATCACTTCCTTAGGTTCAGCTCTTGTGCCAATATTTACTTTTGTTGTCTTCATAGGTTCATGATATGTACGTACATCTACATCTGCACTGATCTAACAATTCACGTGCTCCATGTGAATGATCAAACTTCTAAGTGCTCAACTTCCTCATCATCAATTATGTAAACCAACTTCCCCTTGTCTTTTTCCAGAGAAGCACGTGCTCAAGTAGTATGGTATCATCTACTTCTTCCTCAAAATGTGCCCCTGTCTCTGTCTCACCAAATAATTCCTGAATAAGTTCTTCCACTTTCCCACTATCTCCCATGGTTAAGCACTTGATAAAGCTTAAAGCCTTGTTCACTGGTGGTGTAGATGAGAAGAAGTCAAAAGTTTGGATCATCCCTGCAGTCAATTTCTACCAATTTCCAGTGTCGCGATGTAATTCAGCATATACATACCAAGCACGCATAACCTTGTAGAGTATAATAAAACCAATGCACCCAAAGTGAGGGTGGTAATACTTCCTATCCTACTGTCCAGAGTCTCTCACACTGTTGGATATGATGTTGAATAGGTTGATCACCATGATAAGGGAAAATCTTTGTAGGTGCATTACTTCTTGAAAACCTGGTTGATAAGGTGGTCCCAATCTCTCCCCATTCCAAGAGATTATCCCTGTGAACCACCCACCAATGCACTGTTGTCCCATGCAAAGTATATGAAAACATATCTCATCTTTTAATCTGGTCAGCCCAGTTTGCCTCCATGGCCTACAAGAATCCAGCCAGATCTTCAGATCCAGTATATCAGGGTACTGAGTGACCTATACATCAAACAGAGTGAAAACCCTTTTTGCAAGCAACCGCGTGCTTAACTTCGCGCCTCCACTAGTTCATAAGTACCATGAGCCCAATTATCACAAGCAATACTGGTAGTATCGCTGATTGACTGAGAATCTTCCCAATGAAGAATTCCTTCCCTAGATGGCTCATTGACCTCTGGGTCCTGAATAACGCGTATATAAATTCTGTTCAAGTCCTCTTCACTCAAAGGTTCCACATATGGTATGGATTTCCCATCTGTCAATGGTATTATGACCCTTTCCTCCTTGTTCTTGAAGCTGATATACCCCTTGTTAAACCTCAAATCAACATTGTTTGCATAACACCAAGGGGCACCCAAGCAAAGCTGGGAAGCTATCTGCTTCCGCAAGTGCTAACACTTTGAAGTCTCCTGTGAACTTGGCCCCTTGTATAGTGATAGATGCATCCTTCAAAACTCCTATGGGAGTAGCTTTTGTTTTGTTTGCCATGAAAAATACATTAGATGATGGCTGTAATGGAGGTCTCCCCATTTGAACCCATACATCCAATGTAAGTACATTCACTTCCACACCTGTGTCAATCAAAATATTGCTCAACAACCAACCATCCACAACAACATTCAAAGTGATCTCCTTTTCATAGTCAATTCTATCGGGGGGAGATTCACATGGAGTATTTGTTTTCCAATCTTAGTTCCCATGTGCAGAGTATTCCCCTTCAACCAATTTCCCAATAAAGGAATAATATTCTCCTGGCGCAACCTTCTACATACCTCTCTGATGTCATCAATATCAGATGGGGCCTTTTCTGTATCCTTATGCTCCAACTTCTGAGACTACTCTTTCAAACATTGTATTTCACCTTGAAGGCTTCTAAGGACCTCCATAGTTTCCTAATAGACTTCTTTCTGATGAGTTGGATCTGGATACCTAGCATGCAAATCCTCCTCCTTAGTGATTGTTGACTTCTGTTGTAATACCTCTTTCGCGCGTGCCACCTTAGCTCGTGTGGTTATCTTGACTGTTACTTCCTCAGGTTTTGGTGTTAACTTGGGCATCCATTGATTCTCTATCATGTGTTAGAAACTAACCATTCATGCGCCTTTGTTTTCTTGCTTGTGCTGCTTACTGAGATGCTCATACAAGTCTGGACACTCTTCATAACTATGCCCCTTTCCACAAAAGGAACAAGAAATATTCTATGGGCATTTGTGCCTATAATGGTCAGGTGAGCCGCATGTATAGGAAGTTCCTCGAGAGAATTCACCTCTTTCACTACCTCGACCTCGTCCTCCATATCCACCTTGATATCCCTGTCCTCTTCCATGACCTCCTTCAAATCTTTCGTCGTTCCTGTCATAGCGCACTTGATTATAATCTTTATCCTGATGCTCATTCTTTCCTTTAGAACTATTGGCCACACTCACCTATAATACCCCAATATCAATGGCATCATGGATCTAGCCAATCAATCTACAATCTTCAGTATCATGGGTCATGGACCTACAAATTTTACAAAAAGAGGATACATTCTTCCTGATCACGCATTGTAGTAAGGGGCAGTGACTAGCATCATGATTCAAATGGAAAATCTCACAGTCTAACATCAGTGAACGTACAGACTTGCGAGGACAACTATCCTTGGTGTGGCCTTGCACTTCACAATCTGTACACTAGATTCCTGAGCGTATCTCATGAACTGAGTTTTCTGATAATTTCTCTAACTGTTTCACCATAGCTGCTATCTGAGCCTCCAAGAATAGACTAACTCCACTATCAATACTCCCAACTGCCTTAGTGCGTAGAGATGCTTCCAATGCTTCACGTGGGTTAGTATAAGTCTTATGTGACCGTGCCCTTCGAAATGGAGTAATCAATCCTATGAAAAACCATTGTGCATGCTAAATTACATGTATATCATACAAGAGTTTGGATAGAAGTGTTTTAAAATGGGCATCATACTCACATACACTTTCAGTAGTGCCTTGCTTTATATCCTTAAGTGTGCTTATACTCTTTTGCTCAAACTCTGGGATATGGAACTCTTTTAAGAAAGCATCTTTCAATGCTACATAATCAATACAAGTTTGATTGGGATCAAACTTCCTATACCAGCTATGTGCGCGTGCCTGTAACGTAGTAGAAAATTGACTTGCCTTACACTCAGAAGCCTTGATACCTTTCACGCGCCACAATATTTCACACATATGAATATGTTCAGCAGCATCCTTGATACCTCTGTACTCTGGGAGATGAAGAGACATCTCCATATAAATGTTCTAGGGTTGCTGCGGGCCTTGACCACCCGACCCAGAACCTCCTTGGTTTCCTCTACCTACAAAACCACCCAAACCACCAGAAATAGAATTTCCCATACCTCCTGATCCTCCTCTTGAAGTTGGAATAGGGCCCGTAGATGCACTCCCTTATGTCCCGATAGTGGTACTATACTGGACCCCTACAGTCTGTGAAGTAGTCCCAGTTCCAGAGGTGAATCCCACACTCGGTGCACTCATATTCTGTGTAGATGATGAGCCTAAAAATGTACCCCCAAAGAATAATGAAGTTGTTTGTGCTGCCATTGATATACTTGTTGTCTGACTTGTTTCTGCTCTTTCACTTCCTAAATGAAAACTTTGTTTACCTATTGTACTAAATACTAGAAAACCAAGCACAAGGGCTAGGTCAGCAGGTTGGCTTAGATGCGCACCCATGGCCCAGGTCATATCTACTGGCACGCTTCCATGTGAGGCTGAAGAGGGTTCTCTATCATGCTTTCCTAGATGGGGGAGTTCTTGATGCTCTAGCTCTTCTTCATCCTCATGAGCCTCAAATCCTTCACGATCCATCTCTCTCCACAATGCCATCCATTCTGTAACTTCTTTATTCTTGCATAATTCCCTCTTGCATGCCTCATCATACTTCAGCCACCTCTCTTCCCTTTGTCGTGTTTTCGATAGGTCTGTCATCTTTCACCAATCCTGTTCCTTCCCCCGCGTGTGGAGATTTTTAGATTGCCATGGGTTTATCTTCCAAGTTCAACGTTACCATCAGTATCTTGATGGCCAGTGGAATACCTTGCAAATACGTCCCTCTAGGATACCATAGGAACTAGAACTCAGCTACCTCCAGGCACAAATAAGTTGAAATTGAATACTCTAGAATATAGCTATTTAGAACACAGTGAAACCAGGTATCTACCGCTCAATTCCAAATCGATGTAGCATCATATAGTGTTTGAAATTCCTCCTGTGTCCAAACAATTGTGTGATACCTCAAATTATGTGTAGACTCATATGCAGTTAACCACTCATATAATTCTACAGGAAAGATAACAAAGAAGCTCTCGTACAAACTGTCATACAAATTCTGCTCTACCCAAGTGCGTGCATTAAATATGGATCCAGTGCTAAACCTTCATGCGTATTATTCCTCCAGATCATGAATCCACTCTTCAACGCTTTCCAAAGTTAGCTGGTATGTCTTCATCGTAAACCATCCTGAAAGAAACCGAAAAAGAGGTCTCGGCAACGGAACCAATGATGCAGCCTAGAATTCTCAATTAACACCTAGTCGCACTGGCACATCACTCAACATAGGCTGAGCACTCACCCAAAGTGCGCCAAGGTACCAGGTCCCTCTTTAGGGTTGTTGTAGTAGGATGGTAGCATGGTGAAATGATAAAGACATATATTTAGAAACTAATCCATCATTACACAGTTATACCAAACCAGATCGATAAAGGCATGCATTTAAGTATAAATCATCAAGAAATCAATAGTATGTAATGATAACACATAGAAGACACTTTGGTTCGGCCAATATTCTTCATATAGTAAACATGACAATAATACAGAAGCTTGATACAATAATAGTCATGCGCGCATGGATCTGTTACAATTATCCAGTCTCATGCACTCATGAATCTCTAACCCTTCAACACCATGATTTTTTCAACTAGGTGATTCATCTAATATATATAGGGTGGGGAACTTGCCCTTCGCCGCTAACTATGCCAAAAATAGGTCACATGCTAATAATAGTCATGCACCATTTACAATTATAGCCATACATGCAAGTATGCTATCTATAGATCACTTACAGTTAACTAGAATGATGAATCTATTCTTTAATTACTTCCATGCAAGAGTGCTTCGATATGACCCTCGAAATATAGACAAAGCATGGCGCGCAAGTCTCGGAATTTCTTTGTGTGTTCCACATGCCAGCCTCTAAAAATAGACTTGATTTATGAAATTAGCTAAGTCCTGAAAGTTTGACTCTGCACCTCCACGCGCGAAGCCTCCCTATTCCTTTGCGCCTTTGATCCCATCCTATTTTTCCGTGTGGACTCTATGTGTGAGTTCTGCTAAGTGTTTTATCTGACCAACATGAGCAATTTTAAATCCTAGAAAGCACTCTGGGTGAATGCAAATACAAGTAAATTCAATGAAGGATTCAACTAGAAGATTGGGAGCACATGCACAAGATCCTGGAAGGAATTTTCCATGCACTGACTTCTACACATGTTGTGTTAGAAACAAGAGGATGAATTTTTACCGGAATCCTTTTCAATTATGAGATTTGGATCTGTCAATTAAATCAGTGATAGGTTCAGGGCCTATGTCTGTATCATTGACTTCAGCAAATCTAGAAGCTATGCATGATTTTGCTGATCCTTTTCTTTCATCATGCTTCATCATGGCTGGAACAATCTTTGTTTGAGCTCTTTTTCTTTTAATTATGCCAAAATCCCTTGCAATTGGATCAATTTGTGTAGATTTGGGAATTTATTTAGATTCGGAAGATATATTCACTGTACCTAACATTGATTTTAACTTTCTTTTACTTATATGAGCACCTGTGATGAATACCTATAATTAATTCAGATAAAGATGGAGTCCAGGGCATGAATACTTGATTTTTATCACCAAAATCTGCATATAAAGTCTGCTGCCCTAAAATTTGAGGTTTTACTTGCATGCAAAGCAAGAAAAAATATTATTTAATTCATCTGGGCACATATACCAACATGTAAATACTCATAATGATGAAAATTAGGTTATTCTAACCCTAGGCACCAAAACTGGAAGCTTCCGGGCAGTGGAAAATATTTATTAATGCAACATCCTCCTTTTTTTGGTGCCAAAACATGTCTAGGTTGCAATCTTAAAAAAAAAAAATAAGTGCTTCTCCTTTATGGCATCCCATGCTTATATAACCTCCAACATGCTATTTTTAATAATTGCCTCTTCCTATTTCTTGCAATTTAATTAATTAATAGTCATGTCTATTCATCCAATTTGGGCACCCAATTATACATGTTGTTGGTTGCTTTTTAAATAATTTATTTTATTTATTTTTAGCATACATCCTTGACTTCTCCTTAGCTCTTCCAGTTGCGTTGAATTTTCTTCTATTTATGGCGCCAAAATTGGGTGAATCAACCATTAATAAATATTATTAAATGCATTGTTATTCACCCAAGGTGGGTTGTATTTTTTAACCAGGGTAATTTTCAAAAATAGGAAGTCAACTTTGATGGGAATTTCTACCCCGCATTGCAGCTCTAAAAATCTCCTCTTTCACTTAAGTTTTTTGACTTTCATAATGGGAATTTTTACCCCACAAGGCAGGTAAGAAATTCCCACTGGTGCTTTAAGTGATTTTCTTTTATAATGAGAATTTTTACCCTACAAGGCAAGTAAGAAATTCCTGCCTGCCTACCACTTCTAATATTCCCATTGCAGCTTAAGTGACTTTGACTTCATGGGAAAAATTACCTTGCAAGGCCTATAAGAAATTCCTGCCTGCCTACCACTACCAAAAATCCCATTGCAACTTAAACCCATTCATTCCAAAAAGTGTGACTTCCCTAGGAGAGTCTTTTTGTGCTTAACTTCAAATTTTTTGGTCAGAAGTTTTCTTTTTGAGGCTGATTCCTTCTCATGCAGCAGACTATACAGAACAAAGAATAGACCCAAGGGAATTAAATAGAAAGACCATAGGGAAAACTAAAGAAAAATGCAAAAGAAATAAATAAAAATGAAAAACGCTACCAGAAGTCACAGAAAAAGCTCTAAATTCATTCCTGTTGAAAACCCTATTGAGATGTGTGAATATTGGCATGCAAAACTTCATCAGGATTCAACCAGAGCACAATTTACTTCAAACGGGGCATTATTTATTTAATAAATAATTAAATAAAAATTTCTCATGGAAAAGACTTGGAGGAGGGATAAAATGAGTTTCGACATCTGGTTATTTATTGAAATTAGCTCATATGAGTCACTGGTAAATCTTAATGTAATACAAACATTTTTTGGTAATAAAAACACAAAAAGACCCATTTTTTTAAAATATTAAATTTTTTTAAAACATGGGTAGTCTCAAAGTTCAAGGTAAAATCTGGAGACACTAGTCCACCACAAATCCTGTCATGGATTTCTTTAATGGTGTACGGAATTTCAGAACTAGTGAGGCATCATAGGAGGATACCATCAAATCCATGTTTTTAGAGAAGACCCCACATGACAATGTAATGAGATATAATTTTTAGGAACACTCGTCATCCATTCTGAGTGAGATATGGAGGAAGAATCGAGAGGGAGAGGTAGTCTACGAATTTCTTATACCAAACTTCATGTGGGTCAGTTTTAATTCTTCCCAAAAAATTGAAAGGATAAGATAAGAGGGTGACTGCAACCATTGTACTATGACAAAGATTTTAGAGTCTAAAGGTGAGGAAGGTATTTGTGAGGTAAGGCAAGACATGGTATCTACAAATTTGTCAATGGATTGTGGAGTGGTTTCAATGTGGTAGGTGTCAAAATTGGTCAAAAGTATGTCGACGTGATGTTTATACTTTTGAAGTACCTTGTTACGACACTGGGACAAACCAATGACTTGGTTCATGACCAGTTAAGAATCACCAAAATATTAATGGTTTTAAAATCTAAGGCTACAACATTTTGAAGGCCCAAGACAAGTGCTTCATACGAGTAGTGATGTTGTTTGTGTAATCAAAGTGAAGTTTAAAGGATAGTGGCATAGGAAAACTGTCAAGAGGAATGAGGATGACTCCTACACCACCCCCACATTGACATTTAGAACCGTCGAAGAATAAGGTCGCCTAATAAATTATGTCATCCAGGGATAGAGTGGTAATGGATTCATTGGGAAAATCAAAGTTAGAAGATTGATTTCTAGGAAGAGGGGCATCTGCAAGATGATCTGCAATGGTTTGTCCCTTGACAGACTTTTGATGAATGAATTCTAGGTCTAGGTCTATGAGGAGCATGAGCCAACACGCAATACATTGATGTTGGTAAGGTTTAACATACATGTAATGCAGAGGGTTAGTTTTGGTGATGACAAAGCTTTTGTGGTTAAGTAGGTAGTGGCGATGTTTGGTGGCCATGAAGACTAAGGCTAGGTAGAGATTTTCAACATGAGTATATCGAGTCTCATAGTCTAAAAGATTATGACTTATGTAATAAACCACTTTCTCCCTATGTTGCTCATCATGATGAGAGAGAATGACACCCAAGGAATGGTCAGTGGCAGAAATGTAGAGGTAAAAAGGTTTGTCATCTTCCGATGTGATGAGCACAGGTAGTTGAAGAAGGTATTTCTTCAATGCTTCAAATTATTTATGGCACTCATCGTTTAAATTGAAGGAAACATCCTTTTTAAGAAGATGATGAAAAGGGTGACATCGGTTGGAAAGTTGGGAAATAAAGTGTCGAATGGATTGAAATTTTCCTTGCAAAATACAAAGTTGTCAAAGGTTAGTGGGTGGAGGCATCTCGAGAATAGCCTTGATTTTTGTGGGATCGACTTCGATGCCCCATAAAGAGATGATGAAACCAAGGAGTTTTCTGGAGAGAACGGAAAAGACATGCTTGTTTGGTTGAAAGTGAACATAGTATTTAATGAGATGATCAAAGATGACTTTAAGAACAGGGAGGTGTTTGGCATGACTTTTGGACTTCCCAAGAAGGTCATTGACATAATCTTCTAATATGTCATGCATGATATCATGGAAGATATAGGTCATAGCACATTGATAGGTGGAAACAACGTTTTTCAAGCCAAAGGGTATGACACGATAATAGAAAGTACCCAAAGGGGTGATGAAGGTGGTTTTGTGTTGATCTTCCAGAGTGAGTAATATTTGATTATAACCTGAGAATTCATCCATAAGAGATAACATCTCATGGCCGGCTATAAGATCAACAAGTTGGTCGATGCTAGGCAAAGGAAAGTCATCCTTAGGGTAGGAAAGGTTAAGGTCATGGAATTTCATGCACATTTAGAGTCCTCGTGTCACTTTGATGATAAGAACAATGCTAGAAATTGATTATGGACAGTCAATGGGTCGAATGAAGGAAACAAAAAGAAGGTGTTGTAGTTCTTCTTTCACAAGAAGAGCAATGCGTGGATGTATTTTTTGTAACTTTTGTTTCACATGTTTGGCTTCAAGGATAGCTACGATATTGTGGAATATGATATTAGGGTCAATACCAGACATATCGACATAAAACCACACAAAAATCATTGTTATGATCTCAAAGGAAATAGGTGAAAGCTTCTTGTTCAGCGGAATCTAAATATTGGCCTATCTTTACAATTCAAGGTTTGTACTGAGTTTGAACGTTGATCTCTATGTTCGATTCATTCAACATGGTTTATGTCTCAGAAGGTAACGACCAGTGAATGTAAGAATATTCTTCACCTAAATGGTTCAGAATAAAATCATCATCCTGACATTGAACGACATTGATAAAAGGTGTGACATCATCCAACATGTCAAGATAAAGAAGAGGAAGGGAAGAGGGTGCCTCATCATCATGATGATAGGTCAGAGGCCCTAAAGAAATGGTGTTCATGAAAAAGAGCTAGGAGGGATGGATTCTGGATCCATAGACTCCGTGGGTGAAGGTGGTGCGATAGGCAAGGATAATGGTGAAGAATTTTCTTCCTCGATGAGGGTAATGTGAGCCTTCTTAGGAGGAGGTTACGAAGAAAAACCAATTCCACAATGGTATTTTTGTTTTCAGGTGATGCAAGGTATGACTATATGACAGCCTCTCTCATAAAGACTAAAGCCAAAGCCCTTCTAGGAACATCAATGAAGAAAAGTGTGGGAGAAGTGGTAGTTGGTGAGGTATTGGAAGTTGGATTAGAAAGGTCAAGTTTGGGTACATAGTTCAGGAGAATAAGAAGAAGTGTCTAGTCCCCCATATGTAATGTTGGTATGAAGGTGGGGAGTACCATATGGAAAATACTCTCCTACACGACAGTCGTAATGTGGGTGTTGGTGAAGGATTTTTTACTCTTGAGGAGTGAGAAAGTGTATATGTTGTATAGACAACACTCTCCCAAGGAAAGGTATTGAAAAAAACCTTCCAAGGGGTCAGAGGTCGGTAATTGGGTAGCAAGGATGGATGATCTACTCGAAGTCAGAGAAGATGAGGAATCAATTACCGGTGAAATAGGAAGGTTGGTAGATGGGCTAGCTATGGAAGGTGTAGTAGTAGTGGGGATAGATGGGTTGGTTGTGGAAGGTACAATGGCAGAAGTGGTAGATGAGGTAGTGGAAGAATATAAAGTGGCCAGAAGTAGAGAGGAAGTGGAAGAATATTAATAGTGAAAAAGGTGGTAGATTTCTTTGACTGGAACAAGGACATCATTTGGGTGGTAGAGCATGTTGCAGGTTTTAAAAGGTGAAGGATCCACCTTAATGGTGTAGGGGTGCCCTTCATATTCAAACTTTAGGAAATGGTGAAGGGTTGAAGTGACACACCCCATAACGTGAATCCAAGGTCAACCAAGTGACATGTAATATTGAACTTCCCCCTCAAGTACATATAATAATTCAGGACTTGTACGGGGACCCACGTGGATGTGGAAGATGATGTGTCAAGGGTAGAAGTCAATGGCATCATTGAAAGAACACAATATAATAGGGGTTTTATGCATGTAGTAGGTGGGTATGTGTAATTTTTCATACGCATGGGAAGAAATGATATTAATTCTAGCACCTCTATCAATCATAATGCGTCGAATGCGAGTATCATTGATGTAGGTGGTGATGAAGAGGGCGGGATCATGATCATCTAATTATAGATGGGAAATATCTAAATCATCAAAACTGACGATGGAATCCTAAGGAGAGGTAATGGAGGTGGAATTTTTAGGCGAAGTGGTGAGGGCAGCCATATGATGCGGGCTAAAGATGGCAGCCATAGGTGTTAGATCATTTGGTGGTACCTTAATAGATTGTAGGACCTTAATGAGGGCATGACGATAAGACTCAAAGGTTTGAATTAAGTCGTAAAAATACATATTCAAAGGATATTGATGAAGTTTTTTGATCATAGTGTGATGCATGACTCCATCAGAAATAGGATAAGTCATCCCACATAGGGTCACCCTGGGGTCAAGTGCAGGTGGAATGGTGGGTGAAGGTGGTCTGGATGGGCTACCAATTTTTTCTTTTCCTTTATCTTTCTGTGATTGAGTGGCTACTCAGACCATGTTTATTTCAAATATTGGAGGAGAAAAGAGGGTTTTGGAGATGCAGGTAAGGGTTGTTGAGGAGATATAGGGCTAGGCTATGTGGCAGTGGGTAAAGGGGGAATGGAATTATCCTCCAACAAGTCATCTTTGTCGAAGAGACCATCCAAATTACAGAGTTGAAGAAGAAAGTTTTTGAGGGCATCACAACCTTCAACATCATACCCCAGGGAGCCATGATATGCATAGATTTTGGTGTCGTCAAACCATACTAGTTTGGGTTTGGGCGGGTCATAAGGTTTAATAGGTGACAATGTGATAACAAAGGTTTCTAACAACCTAGCAAAGATGTTAGAATATGATTGTACCAATGGGTCAAAATGAGAGGTCAGAGTGGGTTTGGATGAAGGTATGGGTGACCTTCATGAAAGAGGTGGAGTTTGGGGTTAAGTGGGTTTAACTACCTTTTTGGTAGGTAGTGTGGTTTTTGGTCTAGGTTGTACCTTCTTGGGTAAAGGTGTTGGAGTAGTGCATGAAGAAGAAGAGGATGCATAAGATGTAGGCATGTGAATCAACTAAGGTGATAATGGAGGTGTGGGTAAGATCGTGGCCGAGTGTAATACCGAAGGTGTAGGTAAAAGAGAAGGTAAAGGTGTGGGTGATGAAGAAGGCATGGGTAGAATAGAAGATCAAAGCGAGGGTGTGGGTTTCCTTTCTTTAAGTTTGCATTTGGGGGAGAGGTATCTTGACCAAGGTCAATGTATGTGGGCCTAAGATTGAAGGAAGAGGCGAAGGTGAATAAGAAGGCATGGGAAAAACTGGGGTGTGAGGCATAAGAGGTTGCATATTCCTCTTAGGTGTGGGAATAGGCTTGGTGGTGGTTTGTGAAGAGGTGGTAAAATCTATCTTCACATGGGAATGGATTAGACTAGGTATCGGAAAGACCCCCAATGTAGTGGCAGCCTTAGATGTAGGTGAAGGTTGGGATGAAGGTGAGGTTGATGAAGAAAAGTTTGATATAACTAGATTAGGTGTGATAGCTTTGGTTGCCTTGAATAATTTAGGGTAGAAATTTGAAGTATCTAGGGGCAACATCTACATTTGGGTGGATACTGGGAGTCAAAGGGGCCCCCAAAGTGTGGAGTAATCAACATACTCTAAGTGGTCGGTCAAACTAGAGAATGGTGTAGAGGTATAGGAAGATTATGACGACTTGGTGGTAATTCTTGTGAAGAGTTCTGAGGTATATGAGAAAGGGAAGTTTTTGGCTTCTAACTCTGTAGGTAGAAGTGATGTAAGAAGGTTGACAAGATCTTGGAAGACCCTAGGAGAATCATCACTTATAGGAAGATTATATAAAAGTGGCTCCTTTATGGGTCGAGGAGGGAGAAAGGTAGGTGGTGTAGACTCTTTCTTAGGTAGAGAAGAGGATAAGATAGGATCTTCCATGGGTAAAAGTGTGGGTAATGCAGGATCCTTGATAGGTGAGGGATAAGTGGGGTTAATCTCCTCTGTAGATGAAGGATATTAGGTGAGGTAGATTACATACAATAGGTAAAATAGTGGGTAGGGTCAGCTCCTCTATGTGTATAGGAGTGGGTGAGGTAGGCTCTATTCCATGAGGATGGATCAAATACAATAGGTAGGATGCTTTATGGGTAGAGGATATTGTAATAATTCCTAAAGAATATGGGCATCCTACCCAATCTCAGAATAAGGGATTCCCCTAAAATATTCAACTGTCTAAGATCACAACATGACACCTAGTGAATTAGTGTCATTGCTAGAGGTCACTTTATTACATCCTGGCATTGATTACAGGATATGGTTTAACTAAGGTTACACCCATAAAATATGAAGGTTTTGACCCATGCCGAGCACTAGGGTTATCCTAGCGAGATCCCCATTAGTATGAACATTTCTTGGATGATGTTATGTGAAGTTTTACAATTGTCGTCATTGTTCCCCTAGAATCCGATGGTGATTTCACAAGTGTAGTCACCAACTCCTTATACATGTTGGGTAGAGGATAGGAAGGGTTAACCCACCATGTATGTGGTTTTAGGTGGAAGGGTGATGGCACCGGATCTTAAATTAGTTTTCTAGTGTAAGGAGCAACCAATCTCATATAGAGTATAATGTTTATGCATTTTTTGAGAACAAAAGATAGGAAAATATGTTCTTGATGGACAGAATTTGGTGGGTTATCATTATCCATAGCTACAACACTATGGGAATTAAGTCTCACTACTTGAACAATGCAACTAAAACAACGTATGTGCATACGTGAAAGAAATGGATTTCTCATCGATGGCCTTTCGACGAGAGATCCTAACAGGGGCACCTCCGCTGACCTCTATGGCTACAAGCTCCATGAAGAATTTAATAACTCAGATAAGAAATTTGATCATGAAGGGGGACAGGGAGTGACAACTTTGAGGTCGGAGAAACTAATGTTGTGAGTAGAAATGCAGTGCCCGTACACAGTAATTATTTTTTATTTCATTTATTTTTTTTTAAATTTTTAGAATGATACTAATGGCTCAAAACTCATACAGAAGCTTTATAGATGGAATAAAACTCATATGAAGACAAAGTTCTACTCACTTAATTTTTGACAAGATATACAATGAGGTGAAAAATCCTATGGTTTTTATTATTCAAAGCTCAATGCTATATAAGTTGTATATGAGCTTTTTAGAATGGAAGAAACTAGAGAGAGGAAGAAGATAAAAGAAATTTGGCATTTTCTCTTTTCCAAGTACGTAGCACTCTGGTATTTTTTGAAAATCAATCGCCTACCATTGGAATGACACCGAGAAGCCAATATATTCTTCGCAAGAAACTGTTATAACTTCACAAATCTTCGATGACTTTTCAAATTCCTTTGTTACAAAGAAAACGTTCATGGCGGGTTAAAAACCAGATCTTACAAAGCAACTGTTACATTCAATTTTCTAGTTTAAATAGACTGCTTGATTTTCTCCTCTAACTTTGAAATTGGGTCATCTATGTGGCAGGAAGGGATTGGAGTGGTGATGGGGGAAGCCTTTTGCATTTTATGACTTTTTGTGAGATTTGGCAATTTGGAACAAATTGGCCCGCAACCCTGCTTTGAATTTTCAACTTAGACATGTGGTTGTTTCTAATTGGAAATGGGGTCACGACATTTTTCTCACCATTTTAACCATTTTTGGAAAAAGGCTCAAAAACAAAATTTTTTCCACTGACCAGCTACTCTAATTTGATTTTTCAACGGTAGGCTACTCCTTTGACTTTTTCCTTTAAAGCTTGATCGGGGCTGCGGGTCACTTTTTAATTTTTCACCTTTTTTACAAAGAGGCATTCAAAATCAAAATCAGATCCACTTTAGATGGAACTTTTTGATGCCTTTGACCTCAAATGATGATCTGGCAAGCTGATTTGGTAATTGACCTTTTCTGCCCTATCTTCAAGTTACGCCGTTGTGACACTTATAGCCGTCCACTGAGCCTTCCATACTTATATGATTTTACCTTTATTTTATACCTAGGACACATGGAGCCATCCGCTTAATTGAATATTGTGCCTTGGACCCTGCCCCTGGAGTGCACCATTGCGAAACGTGGAGCCATATGTTGAGGTTAGACTTTTCAATGGCTATTCGGCTTTTCGGGTCCACGGGGAAAATTTACCATTTTTTCCAAAAGTAACCAAAAATGTTAGCTAGTTCACCATAAAAATATCATTCCCCCCTTCCAATAGGATCTAACCACATACCTACATTCATTGGGGAAAAAAATTGACAAGAAAAAGACACCCGTCATCCCGATTGCGGGAAAAATACACAGAGGAAGAGAACTTCATCATTTTAAGTCATGGACCTTCTGAACATTGGTGTCATTACTAAAGGTCTCACCCAGACCTGGCATGATGAGGAAAAGAAATGGTTTGGACGACCCAGGTTTCTTAGAATATAGTGAACAGGTTTTGAATCAGAAATGTTAGGGTTGTCCGGATGAGGATCTCCATCATGCACAGACTAGGAAAATGGGAATTTTTACAACTTTTAGATGATGTCCCCTAACGTGGTGATAGTTAAATAGCTCATTAGGGCACGACTTATTCTAATGTTACTTGGGAAGGGTTCTAACTAGTATGGTTTTGAAGGTCAATGAAGGGTGATGAGCTCAAAACTTTTGAATTTGGTTATGAACACAGAGGAGTAAGGTTTCCTATGGAGACAACATGTTCATACTTGTACAGGAAATTTTGAAAAAGGGGAAATATTAGGAGGAGGTTTCAGTTGGTTTGACGAATGAGAGGGGTCGACTTTCAGGACCACCACGTTGGTGGATCCTTTTTCCTTATAATGATTTTTGGAATGATTGTTTTGCGGTTTAGAAGAAGAGGAGGAATCATTCGACTTAAACAAAGTGCTCTTGCTGCGCAACATAAGCTTTTCCTCTTCAAGGGCATGGATCTCTATCTTCTAGCCATAGTGAATGCCTCGTCAAATGTTCAGAATGTTTGTACTTGAAGAGTTGGGGAAATGTGCCTAGCACAAGCCCTGGTGAACAACTCTATAATCTCAGGTTGTGGAAGTTGAAAGGTGAGATGATTAATGACCCCTCATCTACGTGCGACGAAGTCAATGATAGACTCATCATCATACTGACAAATAGAGTATAAATCAGTCATTGAGACCTTATTCGAGATATTGATGGAGAATTGATCAAGGAATGCCTGGGCCAACTAATTGAAAGAGAAGACTGAGTGCCTAGGTAAATCATGGTACCAATCTAGAGTAGGTCCTATCAAGGACATGGGAAAAGTCCTAAGGAGCAAAGAATCTTCATGGGTGATCAAATAATAAACATGTTTGAACAATTGAAAATGTTGTTGAGGTTCTTCCTTTCTATTAAATTGATTAAACTTAGGCAACTCCCAATGTGTGGGATAAGGTTGAATGGGTATGGATGGATGAATAGGCTCGTTACAAATTTCATCATAATTCAATGCATTGCGAGAGCTAAAAACATATGCTTTGAGGGTATGCATCTTATCTATCAGCATCTTTATAAGATCCGTTGTAGGATTAAAGTGAGTGAAACCCCCTACGGTATAAGGGGGTGGATAAGATGAGTGGGTCATGGAAGGCACACCAACATATGGTGGTGCTAAGTAAGAAAATTGAGATGTGGGTATATAGGCACTGGCAGAAGAGGGAGAAAAATACCTTGAATACGAAGTGGATGTGATAGGTTGTGATTGAGGCAAGGTGTAGGTAGGAGGAACTTGTGTAAAGACCCTCTTAGCGATGGGTGGAAGATTTTGGGGTATAGAAAGGACCAAATTCTGAAAAGGTGTATAAGTTGTCAATGCCACTGGTGGTTGTAAATTTATAGGAATTGATGATGTGGGAATACCTATACTAGGAGCCATAGATGAAGATATGGCAGATGTTGAAGCACTAGCAGAGGTAGGGGGAGTGACAGATGTCGAAGGTGTGACATACACCAAAGGTGCGATAAACGGTGATGGTGCAGCAGATGTCGAGGGTGCAATAGGTGACATGGACGTGGGAGTAGGTAATATTGAAGTAGTGTTCATGGATATGGAAGGGGGTATGGAGGTAGGCATACCAAATAGGGGTTGGCCCAATTAATCATGGGTAGAAGAGTGGGTGAGGAAATGTTGCAAGGACAAGAGGTTGTGATCGAGGAATTCAGAAAAATCCATCGTCACCTATAGGTACAGTCACGATATTAGGATCCATCGGAGATGAGATGAAGGGCGAGTGAAGGGCTAGTGGGAAAGGGTACACAACTAGCATGAAAAGTGAGGGCTCACACCTGTTGGTGAGTCCAACCCATATGAAATATTAAAAATAGGTATTCTAGGCTCTACAGAACTAACAGAACTGTAAAAACGATGTTTAGTGAAGTTTGGAGAATAGAAATAGGTTATTTTTTCTGATAAAATAAAAAACACAGAGACCGATATCGGTTAGTTAACTAGTGTTGGTTAGGTAGGAAGATCGATGGTAGTCACTGGACCAATGTCAGTTACTATGGATAACCAAGAAATTTGAAAATATGAATAAGAAAGGAGTAAAGCGGGCATAACTGGGTCTTGTTAAGGGTGGAAAAGACTCGAAAATAAGTGTATTGAAATAATTCGAACACATAAAGTTGGTATGCAAGAAGAGAATGTTGTTTTTGACAGAATAATAAAAAACACAGAGAAAGTGACAATGGTCACTTAACCGGTGTCGGTATGATGATGGAATTGATGGAGGTCGCTAGACTGGTACCAATTGCTGAGAGTTTTGAGAAGATGAAGAAATTTTTAGATTTCGAAGTGAATTAAGTCAAAATAAGCCAACATAGAAGTTGTGTATAGCAAAAATATGTCCTATCACACTAAAAAAAAAAAAAAATACACCGGTTGTGATGGTGGAGTGTGAAAGAGAAGAAGAAGTGATGAATCGTCCTCACAACTCAAAATTCATAAGACAAAAAATAAATCAAAAGTCCCACAAGCAAAAACTAGCAAAAACACATTAATCCTAGGTATTAGATTTTAGTTTCAAGTGGCTTATGCCTTTTAGACTGACTATGAATGAAATAGAGTTTTGTATAACGAAGGTTCCCTATATGCAATCTATGGCTGGTTTCATAGGTTAGTTTTGGCTAAAGAGTCCTCGATATACCTTTCGGTACGTGAGGTACGAGCTCTGATATGACAATTTGGCAAGAACATCAGGTGGGGCCCACCATCAACTGGTTATTAAATCCTTGACGACTTCTTCTTGGAAGGGAATGTTTAAGAAATGTGTAAATTGTGTAAGTGGCTTGGAAGTGTGTGCACAAATGTGAACTACACTTAATCCAATCCAATCACCAAGTGGTTATGACCTCCATCATGTGATTTCTTATTAAATCTATGTGATCTAATTAATCACTCAAAGGATGAAATTCATAGATTTTAAACCCAGTTTGAAAATAATATTCAATGTAGACAATAGGAGAACATGTAGAGGAATGGTTTTCACTAATGCAATTTGGAATAAATAAGAAGTGTTCTTTTTAAGCACTAAAGGACAAATTTATTTTAGACAAATAGAAAGAAAAATAAATTTACCAGAGAGATATTTTTAGTGAATATTTCAGGAAAGAAAAAAACACAAAAATGCACCTTATATGAACATAAAAATAACCCACAAGAGAAGGTCCCACCGAGAGTGGAAAAATGTTTCACCACAGTGTTGCGAATAAATCAAATAAAGGTAAAGGTGAGGAGGAATACCTATGAAGCCCAAGAGGTTGCACGTGTTGTAGAAGATCAAGTTGATTGTGAAGTGCCCCTTTTTGGCTAGGAAGGACTACCTGAAATAGAACACAAGACCACAAGATAACATTAAAAATATCAGTTGGTGGATTGCCTAGCAGAAGCTAGATCTAGGAAGCGGGATTCTTCCTAGAAGGTTGTCAATCCATGTTTTAAGATAAATCAATGCTAATAGATAACATGAAATAGAGAGACCTACTATAGTTGTATAGTTTAGGTATCCTACACAAGCATAATGAATTAAATATAGTCTAAATAAATGCATACAAGACTACATCTAAAGAGGGTGGTAGATTGTTTAAGGTCTGTGAGTATGACAGAAGATGTCAGGGAGGTATGGGTGAAGTTCGGTGGGGTTTTGAAAGGTCTTGGGTAAGTTATGGGTTATCTGGTCTAGGATAAATTACCAGTGATAGAGACTGGTATCGGTTAGGCAACTGATGCTAGTACCTAGTAATGACCGACGTTGGTTGGGTGACTGGTGTTGGTAGGGGAAACTGGGTAAAATGATTAAAATGGGGTTGTTTTAGGCTCTTTGTGTATTCACAAAGTGTTGAGGAGGTTTAGGCAGGGTAGTATGATTTATGTGAGGACTCACAAAGGGTGAGAGAGGTGATTAGAGAAGCAAAAGGGTTCAGGTTGGTAGGATATCGGGTAGATGGGTAACGGATGATATTCAGATGAGAAATTAGTCAGGAAATAGAAGAGGATGAGAGATATACAAACCAAAATAAGAACTAATAAACATGGTTAAGATACTTATCTAAAAACCTATAGATCGTTAAATGGTTGTGGTTGATGGGAATTCATAGGAGAAACGAGTTTGGGTCCAGTGTCATAGAAATGGAGGTTTTGTGCTTCCCTATGAATGATCTAAGGCTAAGGAGAAAGAGGTTGGTTGCTAGTGAAGAACTAGAATGACTTTGGTTTGTTGTTTGATTGCTTGGATGCTTGAGAGTTCAGAATGTAAGAATTCCCAAAACCAAGATTCAAGAAACCTGAGTAGAGGATTAGAAATCCTTATTTAAGGGAACCAACAACGATTAGGTGACTAGTGCCGGCCATGAGGAATAACAAGTGTCGGTTAGGGAGAAAAGGTCATACTTTTCACAAAAAAAACCTTTTCTTCCCCCAATTTTAGCGTGATTCAGAATTGATTCCAGGTCAATAATGTGGAATAATGCACTAAATGGAGCGAGAAGTTGGTTGGAGGAATGATAGGCGATTAAGATTAGGGTTAGAATAAGTCCTAGTTAGTTAAAGGGAGTGGGGACTTAGTCTAGGTTAACTAATAGGCTTAGAATAGGTATAGGATGAGGTGGAGAGACGATGTGGATAGGATGAGGTGGAAATTAATTTAATTTGGGTAATTAAATTAATAATGATGTGAGGAGGGGTCATGGTTAGATGTATGTTAATCAAAGGGGAATTGGCAAGGTGTGACCTAATTTGGGTGTCTTTACTTTATAAACAAATTTGTACCTTTCTCAAGGATCGTGTCAACCCACTTGTCATTTCTTCTCCCCTAAATTGAGTAACTATGTGCCTTCTTGATTGAATCAAGATCAAAACAGCTGATTAGAATGACATCTTTTGTAGGGAGAGATAGGATAACACTAGAATCAATGAATGATTGAAAATAGGAAGTGAGAGTTCTCACAGGTTCTTCCAACTGTTCAATATTCCCATTTTACTCTTCATTTGTTGTAAGAAGATGATTGGAATATTCTTGGAATAAATGGGCATCCCCTTCATGTGTTTCTGGTCCAAAGAAAATTGTTGTCATCTCAAAGTCTGATGGGGTCATCTCCTCAACAGGATTTATTACTTTAGGTCAAACAACTTCTACATATTGATTTCTAGAGACACCATTAAAAAAATGAGAAGTTTTTTGGTATTTCATACCATGTTTTACGTTCACTATCTTTCAAATAGCTTGAAAAATCAGCACCACTTCTTGTTTCACTATAAAAGTATCACTTCTTATTAGCTCTTAGATGCATGGGAAGATCTATGATGTGGCAGGTTTGACACTAGGCATGATTGCAGTCGTAGGTTAAGAGTGAGGGGCTACCTCATGTATTTAGTGAGTTGACTACGTAGCGGAAGAAAACATTTTTGAATATTACTTCGGAATTGGAGGTTGAGAAAGATAAATTTCTCCTTTCTCTAGATCTTTTGCAAGGTCCTGAGTGAATTTTGATTTCTTGTGAAATCTCTTGTAGTGGGGGCCCTCAGTATCGATAGTTTTCCTCGTCATAGGCTCTCTTGAGTGAGCAGTCTTTTTAGGTGCCTTCAGAGAAAAGAAATGAGATGATTTCCTTGTGAGAGTTTAAAGACCATATGATTCTATGAATGTAGCCCTATTTATTTTGAACCACTCCTTAGACCTTTGGATTATCACTGTGGTTTTTTCGTTAATATTCCCTAACTCGCGAATACTCTATGAGACTGGTGGGAGACATGATTCCTTCACTACTTGGTATTTGGGATCATACAACTTGGCTCCATCATATTCCACACCTTTCATGAACTAATAAACTATGAACCTCCTCATTTTTCCAAGAATCATCCTTATGTGATCTCATTTTCTTACCTCAAAATCATCCATGTAGTTGACCCAATAATCTTCAATCTGGGGAACATGGAATAACTCAAGCAGATTGAAAGTTTCAGATTTACTTTTGATGTCAAAATTTTCCTTGGATGTGTATGAATAAATTCTCAAGGAGGTAAATGAAGCTTCAAGGTTTGAGGCATTAGTGAAACTTTTACAAGATTAAATACCAAGAGAAATAGGGAAAGACACACCTTTCTTCCTATGGTTCTTACACTTGTTATGGACCTGAGAAAGTTTCCTACATAGTTCTAACATTATTATCTTGTCACTGAGATATCTCGGTAGCTTGCAAGGAGTGAGGTCAAATCCTAAAAAATTTGATATAGGAGAAGGTGGATAATTGAGTGAAGTAAGATCCATATTTTTCAATCAATGTCACTACTTGAGAAGATAGCCTTTGCTCTAGGTTGCCTTCTAGTAATCGGATGAAAAAAATGGTGAATACATCATTCACCTTGGCAAAGTGGTGGTTTCTTTCATTGAGAATGAGTTGAGGTTACTGTTATCCCAAATTTTCCCCCTACAAAATTTGGTCAAACATGACCTCGCGTAAGGCAGAAGGATCAGCTCTGTCCTGTGAACTTATAACTGATCCCAGATCAAGGGGACATGCGAGCTTGACTCAAGAGGCCAGTAGTGTCAAAGAAACTAGAGGCTCAAAGGAGATGAAACAGAAAAGGCTCGAAATATTCAAGCTCTGTAAATGATTCAGAATGAGCCCCAAAATTGGCTAAGTATGGAGGAGACAACAAAAGCTTCCAAGTGTCCAAACAATGCACCTCCAAAGATTGAATCCAAAAGGGAAACTCAAACTTGCACCAAGCCTCCATGCGTCTAAATCCGCAATAGTTGTATCAGTCATTGAAAATTCTTTGACTTAGTGGAAGGTGCGAAGTGTTTAAATGGAAATATTTCAAAGATAAATCCAAGGAGTAGAGACCCAAATGAATACGGTCTCACCACGTAGTCCAAATTAAAAAATGGGATGGAATGGGCCCAAAATTGACTAAGTATAGATAACCAGCAAATGGCACCACGTGTTGCATCACCGAAATTTTAAAGGCATGGCCCAAAAGGTGATTCCCAAATGAGCGCCAACTTGCTATGTATTAAAAGCCTCAAAAAGTAAAAACAAACATTGAAAAGTCCAAGAACATGCAGATGCCTCCACGTGTCTCATTGGTGCACTTTCAAAAGGAAAGTCTGGAGGTGGTTTTCAAATGAGCGTGGGCCTTCCACATGTCCCAGGACCAGAAAAGAAACAACGTCAGGAGTTGATTAGTTAAAGCAGAGGTAGGCTAGCGGAAGGTGCCATGTGTCAGCACGACAATATTTCAAATGTAAAATTTGGGGTGGGTTTCCAAACAAGCGATGGGCCTCCATGTGTCCAGGGTCAGACTTTTGGCCCGCCAAGAAAAGGGACTCAAGAAAAATTAAAAAAAGCCCAAATAGCTTGTGGGAGCCACCACACATCAATCCAGTGCTATTTCAAGAGTGAAAGGCAAGGGGTGAAATCTCAAAAGTGCGTGAGGCTGCCACGTGGACCCTGTATGAACAAACTCTTTAAATATTGCGCTTCTACGGTTCAATCTTCAAACAACCATATCTTTTGACTGGAAACTCAGATTTAGGTGGGAGAAGACTTTTTGGAAAAATTTTGACACCCTCTATGCCATGGAAATATAAAACATCATTTTTAACATGATCTGGTAGGTGAAAAATGGGGAAAACGTTTCAGGCCATTAATGCAAAATCTAATTTCTTCAATTACTCGGATTCGATGTTTTGATCTTGCCTTCTTCCTTCTTCTACATGACAAATAGACATGGGAAAGCACATCTGACAACCTTATAGGTGGATTTGTGGGCATTTATCACTTTCTGTTGGTGGTTTAAGATTTTAATCCGAGTTTCCCTCTCTTTCTCCTTCTCTTCTCTCCTTCTTCTATAAGTAGCAGAGTTCTGCTTTGTAAAAAAGATCCCTCTTTGTTGTAATGGCACCATGCCAAAATGGTGGCTGACTTCCCATGGGTCTTAGACCTTGGCATGGAATATGTGATGTATTCTCGCCTCCTGTGGTGAATGTAAATGACTGTGCATACCTTGAGCAATAAAATCATGTTTTGTGGAACTTTTGTCTTCTCTCTCTTATTTTCATTGCATTCTCACCTCTCTATTACATTTTCTGGCATGTTGTGCATATTCCTATGCTTGCAATCCCCGTGTTCATGTGTTGCATGTGCTGGAATGCTGAGCCCATGTGTTGATCTGTGGCATGTGTCATCTGCTCTATTTTCTTGCGCCCTTTTTTTCCTTCGCCACTCTTGGAGAGAGATTGACCCTGTCTTTCTGGTGCTATCACCTTCCCTAGCTTAGGATTTCCCCTTTCTACATATCCTTCTATCCCTGGTCCATTGGCATGTTTAGTATAGGATTTTCTTTTTGCATTAGGAGTAGCAGTAGCATTAGAGGTAGGTAGAGGAACCGGCCTTCTCTGGAGATCCGTCTGAAGCACGCAAGGTCCCACAACTTGGGGAAAGTTCCATTATGGTCTCAGACGCCTCGATCCTTTTGGATCTAAGACATGGGTGCATGTTTGAGCAACCAACAGTTTCTAGCATGCCCAGTGAGACCAGATTGAAGAGCTTTACATCTTCACCTTAGCAAGTTTGATGTGTTTTGCTGAGATCAGCCTTTGGAGGAATTTTTCAACACATCTAGTGACCCCACTGATTCAATGCACCCATCATCTCATTCACAGACCAATCTTTCCTCCTTCTTTCATTCATTTTCCTTCTTCCATAGTTCCATTTTCGTCTTTTTAAGTCATGCAATCATTACTTCTTTCCCTTCATGAAATTCTTATTTGTAGAAACAGATCTACTCCTCTCAATAATCACAATTCCAAAATCCTCCTCCAAATCAGTTTTATAAACCCCATTATCCTGAAAATGCATATAACCCACGTTTTTCTAACCAAAGTGTTTATGAAGAACAAGTTTATGTAGATGATGGTGGTGACTCCATGCCTGGAGCTGATTTTGAGAGGCATGTGCAAAAAATGGAGATGGACATGATGAAACTTAGAGTCAAGTGCTCCATAAAGGCAGCTAAAGTTGGCCACAAGGTCCCTTGTCCATGGGTCAGCCCTATACCAGGCTGGTTTAACACCCAACAGAAGTTACACTTTATCACTAAGATGCTGCCTCAAGTTACAAAGTGGGCGGAAGAAATAGAGGCTCAAAAATCTAGCACGTGGAAACCCTATCAATGGGGAAACCCTGCACTACCATCTTACAACCCTCCTACTCCTCCGCACCAACTTATATCATCTCAGCCTACTACGCATGTTCCCAACTTCTTGAATGCTGCCCCCATTGAGAATTCCCCTCCTCCCTCTCACCTTCACTTCTCTTCCATCCCTTCTTTCACATTTGTCTCCATTCCTTTAGCATGCATGCCTTCCACACCTTTTGTGCCCATATTTCCATCTCCCTCCAAGATCCTTTTGTCTAACTGTATCACAAATGAATAGCCCCCTGCCAATGCACCTTTCCCAACCAACGTCATCATGTTTGATGACTGCAGAATAGTTGAAGAATGGCTGACTGATGTGACTCCAACTGGGAAGTGGAGATCATACAGGTGCCTATTTCATAAGAAAAACAATTAGTCTCAGAGGGTGCACTTCTGAAGAAGAATGAGTTTCTTGTAGAGGAAGATCCATGCATTCCCCAGCTTTGTGTGACCCAACCTACAAGCACTCCCCTTCAGAAGCAGATTCTGCAAGAGAATCCCATCCATGGGATTGAGCATCAATTAAATGGGCAAATCACAAGGATCAAACCATGCCCGATCAGATATCTGGCTAGTTTAGAGCCATACACAGAGTTACCACCAATCATGCTCATTTCAGAGCATGAGCTAGAGCTTCATCACACCAAAGGTCGGCAACAGTGCCTCCCAAATCCAAAAACCTGGAACAAATCCAAGAGGTGTATATTATTTTTGTTGATACTTTGAGGAGGAGGGTGAGAAACCATTTGCAAAATGATTTTTCACTCTTATTTTCGACCATGTTCAACACCAAATCGATCACATGGTCACAATTTGTGAGGAAGGGAAGCTACTTCTCCCTACCTGTTGCAAGTTTTACTTAAGCACCCCTTGCCTCTAGTTAGTTTAGGTTTGCTTTCAGCAACACAAGTGCTTGTGCATACTTTGCATGTTCCATTTGGGACATGTATGATTTTGAGTTTTGTATAGTGTTGTGCTTCTATTTCGGTGCACTCCCTCTAGCACCTTTCCTTTCCTGTTATGCCTGCATGCCCCTTTTGTTGCTTCCTGGGATAGTAGTTCAATTTTGGATAGAGGTAGTTCCAATGATCAAATCTTCAAGATTAAGCACTTGAATCCATGTCCAATGGAATTTTAAGGCTTACTGGTTTCTTCATTTAGCAAGCAGATGTCTCCGTGAGTCACCAAAATGTTATCCAAATTTGCCCCCTAACAGATTTGGTTAAACATGACCCTGCGCAAGGCAGAAGGATCAACTTTGTCTCGCAAACTTATAACTTATCCATATCAAGGGGACAGGCGAGCTTGACTCAAGAGGCCAGAAGTGTCAAAGAAACAAGAGGCTTAAAAGAGATGAAACGGAGAATGCTCGAAATCTTCAGGATCTGTAAATGATTCAGAACGAGCCCCAAAATTGGCTAAGTATGGAGGGGATAACAAAAGCTTCCAAGTATCCAAACAACATACCTCCAAAGATTGAATCCTAAAGGGAAACTCAAACTTGTGCCAAGCCTCCATGCGTCCAAAGCCCCAAGAGCTGCACCGACCGTTGAAAAGTCTTCGACTCAGTAGAAGGTGCCAAGTGTTTAAACAGTGCTACTTCAAAGATAAATCAAAGTAGTGGAGACCCAAATGAGTTTGGTATCACCACGTAGTCCAAATTAAAAAGTGGGATGAAACGGGCCTAAAATTGACTAAGTATAGAGAACCAGTGGATGATGCCACATGTTGTATCAACGTAATTTCAAAGGTGCGGCCCAAAAGGTGATTCCCAAATGAGTTCCATCTCACCACATATTAAGGTCCTGAAAAAGTAAAAGTGGACATTCAAAAGTCCAAGAACCTGCGAAGGCCTCCATGTGTCTCATTGGCGCGCTTTCAAAAGGAAAGTCTGGAGGCGGTTTTCAAATGAGCGCGGGCCTTCCATGTGTCTTAGGACCAGAAAAGGAATGGAGTCAGGAGTTAAATAGTAAAAGTAGAGGAAGGATGGTCGAAGATGCCAAGTGTCAGTGTGACGCTACTTCAAATGTAAAATTTGGGGCGGGTTTCCAAACAAGCGTCGGACCTCCACGTGTCCAAGGTCAAACTTTTGGCCCGCCAAGAAAAGGGACTTAGGAAAAATACAAAGAAGCCCAAAGAGCTTGTGAGATCCACCATGCATCAATCCAGCACTATTTCAAGAGTGAAAAGAAAGGGGCAAAATCTCAAAGGTACACGAGGCCACCACGTGGACCATATATGAACAGAATCTTTAAATATTGCACTCCTGCGGTTTGAATCTTCAAACAGCCATATCTTTTGACTGGAAACTCAGATTTAGGTGAGAGGAGACTTTTTGGAAATGTCTCGACACCCTCTACGCCATGGAAACATAAAATATCATTCTTAATAGGCTCTGGTAGGTGAAAAATGGGAAAATAGCTCCAGGACATCAATGTAAAATCTGATTTCTTCAACTACATAGATTTGATGATTTGATCTCACCTTATTCCTTCTTCTACATGCCAAATAGACATGGGAAAGCGCATCTAAAAAAATTACAAGTGGATTTGGAGGAATTTATCACTTGTTGTTGGTGGTTGAAGATTTGAATCCGAGTTTCCATCTCTTTCTCCTTCTCTTCTCTCCTTCTTCTATAAGTAACAGAGTTCTGCTTTGTAAAAAATATCCCTACTTGTTATAACGACACCATGCCAAAATGGTGGCCAAATTCCAATGGGTCTCAGACCTTGGCATGGACTCTGCGATGTATTCTCGCCTCATGTCATGAATGTAAATGATTGTGTGCCCCTTGAGCAATAAAATCATGTTTTGTGAAACTTTTGTCTTCCCTCTCTTGTTTTAATTGCATTCTCGCCTCTCTATTATGTTTTCTAGCATATTATGCATATTCATGTGCTTACAGTCCCCATGTTCATGTGTTATGTGCACTGGAAGGCTGAGCCAGTGTGTTGCGTGTTGTTCGCTCTCTTCTCCCGTGCCCTCATTTTCCTTTGCCACTCATGGAGAGAGATTGACCCTGTCTTTTTGGTGTTATCACCTTCCCTAGCTTAGGATTTCCCCTTTTTGCATATCCTTCTATCCCTAGTCCCTTGGCATGTTTAGTATAGGATTTTCTTTCTACATTAGGAGTAGCAGTAGCGTTATAGGTAGGTAGAGAAACCGGCCTTCTTCGGAGATCCGTCCCAGGGGCGCAAGGTGCCACAACTTGGGGATGGTTCCATTGTGGTCTCAGACACCTTGATCCTTACGGATCCAAGACGTGAGTGCACATTTGAGTGACCAAAAAATTACCTGTCATAATCCAGTGTCTTATAAGAAACATTAAAAAAAAAAATTAGGCCTTTTAATGGTCTTGTGCTTGCAAGAGCATACACCAAGTATGAGGTCATTGTGAATTTATTTGTAACCAAAAATTGGAGAAATTGAAGGTGGATGATGTCACTTATGATTTGTCCCCAATCTACCACATGATTTCCCTTAGTGACAACGAGGTTCAATTTTTCTATCTAATCTTAATATTCCTTTATTGTTTCTTCTCCCATTACCCTTCTTAACAATATGATTACATCCGAGTAACACTCATGAAACTCAATCCATGACAAGGTTTTTGGCATATGAGAGGGTTTGCTTGTCTTAATCATGATCTCAGTTTGAGGCCCTAGAGATATGATGCATTTTTTGACCTCTCACTAGATGCAAACACTTTCGAGATTATGACCATGTTGTTACTAGTTAGAATCTGCATACATTGTGAAATGTCTTTCGGGGTGAGCACTATAAGTATGCAATTTTCATTCGCCCTTACTATCTTGGATTCTAGTTTGTAGTGTTGAGGATATGCTAGCACTAATTATGTACTCTTTATTAATGAAGGATGGAATCCTTATGTAAACAATCTACTTGCGAAGATATTTTCCTCAACAAGCTCCCTCAATCATCTAAGGATCCGACTCTTTAGGTCCATGTGTGTGACATCACTATCACCCACACCTGAATACTCTATGGCCAATGTTGAAACATGTTTTATACTAGAGAATCTGAACTTCATGATTCCAAATATCAACAAGATAAATGAAAATTAACCCAACAATGACTTTATGCACTAGAATCCAAAAACTTTCTATTTTGGCAGGTGGTGTTAGGAGCTGCTATTTTGGTAAATTTTACTTTTTTTCTCAAACCTTGTTCTTTGAAGCTCCTAATACACTTAGAATACCGCCATTGATGATGATTTTCTATTTTTAGAAAGTTTCTCTTTTTAGAAGGTTACTTTTTTAGAACCTGCTATTTTGGGAAAGTTGTTTATTTTACCATGTTTGTTATTTTTTACTGTTTTAGGATGTTCTAAGGAATGTGAGTTTGTTTTTTTGGGAGGTTTAATATTTTTAGTATATGATTGTATAGAACACTTTCCATTTTTAGTAAGTGCACTTACCAGTGTCAGATTACTATGAAACCACCTTAACTTATTTTGGCTCTGCATCGAGATCCCGTACTCTAATTTTCACAGTATTTCTTCCACTTGAACTCTTGGAAATTGCAAAATAAACTTTGGAGGGGCTAGGGTTTCAGATTGGTGTTGTAAAAAACTAGGGGATCATCTGATATGAAGCTACAATAATCTCAAAGGCACTTGGGAATAGAATAATTTGTGAAAATTTCAGTTGAATATTTTTTCTAGGTAAAGAGATATGAAGAAATCACACTTTCCAAGGATATCGCTTTAATGGAATGATTTTAACGGCATGCTTAGTATATTTTTTTTATGTTTTTGGAGGTATTATAGTAACAACTATGGTGTGTTAGCATTGTGTTGTCATTGACGCCAAAATCATATGATGAGAGTGATGGTGTCATTCATGTCTGAAGTATCATTGATGTCAAAAGAGTTTGTAGGTAGTGTCAAACAAAGTAAGAAGAATGAAGGATAATTGGTTGTGTCCTTCATTTTTAACATGTCATGTTGACATGGCATGATGTTTTGAGGTGTCTTGGGTAGGTATGATGGCTTGTAGGAATGGTATAGTGGCATGCATAGGTATATGGATGTTGAAATGATGTCATGAAGTGTGTTGAAGGTATTTGTAGGTGTGTAAGTGTGGAAAAGTCACCAGGTGGTCAGATTGATGGTGCAATCATGTTCAAGGTGCTTGGTTTTGATGCCTAGTCAGTTGGATGAGGTATGTGTTGATGGACTATAGGTATGTGAGAGTTTGTTGAGCATGGTAACAACATGAAGAGCATGAGGATGAGGTGTAGAGACACTCACAAGTGTCCCAAAGTTTTGTTTGTCTCTTTAGAGTCTCATACAGAATGCTTCCCAGTCTATCCAAAGTATGTTCAAATGCTTTAGAGTTTGTATGAAGTTTTTGGTGGTATGGGACCAACAATGTTGGTTGACTAATGTAATAAATCCTTTGGAGTCTGACCTGAGTGCTTTGAAGATTGTCTGAAGTCTATTCTATTTGCTTCGGAGTTTGAACTGAATGTCTGTGACTTGCTATGATTTGATACCAATGGTGTGGGATGATTATTATGATGCATTTATGAGTTTATTGGTTCAGTTTTTGTGACTATATTTGGTTTACCTTTAAATAATTTGAAAGATCAATTTGTGATTTTCTTGTTGTTGGGTAATAGTCTCTATTTCTGGGACTAAAATTTTCCATATGTTCTTTGGACGACCTAAGTGATGGTGTCTGAAGAAATTGGTGATGACCTTGAGGTCATGTAGTAGTTTTATACCTATTTTGGTTACATGATTGTGTGTTTTGATGGTGTTTGCACTTCATCTTTGAAGATTTTTTTTATAAGCCATAGACCTCGTAAGAACATTTGATCCTAATGGTGGATTTATAACATGAGATAGTGGTGTAGAGGTGTAGAATCTTGTAGAAGGTTGCTAGGTAACTTGGGTTTGGCGAGTGGGTTGTTTTGGTGTATTAGGCCTATTTGAGTCCTAATGGAGAAATGATGGTTCTCGATGTTATTTATGACCTATGTGGTCTTATGTATGATTCCCTCATGATGTTTTAAGTTGTATTTATGATATTTCAACTATGATGGCCGAACTAGATGTTTTTTAATCATGAGTCATGTATAAAAGCAAGTTGTTAGTGTTTTATTTTGGAAGAAGGGTGAGTATGAAAAAGTGCGAGCTAGAGGGTTGATTAAAGAGGTAAAGGACATCTGTGTGACCATTAAGAGAGGGAAGAGAATATGATATTATGTTATAGAGAGTGATCAGACATTGGAGATACATGTCATTATACCTAATCACCTTGAATAAGAAGTCCTTGACCAAGTTAGCAAGAAGGGCAGATTTTGAGGAAGATAGAAGGAAAGAGAGCTTCATAATGTCATCATTAGTTTTTTGTGCAAAATTTCAGAGGTGAAAAACACATGGGGTGGCCTTAGTTGGTGTTGAGTCATATAATGGGTTGGTTCCTCCTTATATGGTTGGTGCTCTACTAAATCAAGGGGGTTGATGTTCCTTGTACGATTGATGTCTCACTAAACCTGGGGATTGGTACTCCTTGTTGAGTTGGTGCTTAACGAAATTTGATTCATTACTCTAATTATGATTTGTTTTAGTGGGTTTTCTTCCCCTTGAGGGTTTCCTACTTATATATGGTTTTCATGTTTTGATGTGTTCTCATTTTCTCATGTTTGGTTATGGTTTTTGAATGCATGGTTAAGGGTTAAGGGTTAAGGGTTAATGGTTAATGGTTAATGGTTAACGGTTAATGGTTAATGGTTAACGGTTAACGGTTAATGCTTAATGCTTAATGATTAGTGCTTAATTCTTAATGCTTAATGTTGGATGTTTATTGCTTAATGCTTAATGCTTAAGTTGATGAATGAATAATGAATGGTTTAATTTTGAGTTATTAAAAGTTTTATTTCCCATTGATTAACCCCCCCCCCCCTCTTAAGGGTTATGCTTCCAACATGGTGGAAGGTCGACATGTGCAAAGATAATAGCTTTAGAAAACTTAAACTTTTATTTTTATGCTTGCCTGCTGACTATGGTTTGACTCTGGGTTGAATTCAAGCTTATGTTGAGTTAAAAATACAAGTTTAATGGTAAAAATGGAAAAAAAAACTAAAAAGGGAACCTTGGAGAAATATTATGCCAAGTTTTAGCATGTAATGAAGTGAGAGGAAAATAAAAAAGCTTAATAAGCACCTGTAGAGCTGAGAGAGATCACACAAGGGACCAGATAAGGGGGATTGCTCACGGGAACTCTTTCTTGTCCCCTTTATCCCCTTGGGAAAAGGGAAAAGAGGGAAAAAAAGGTCACCTTAGAGTAATATCATGACAAGTGGCAACATTTAGTCAGGTGTGCATGAAGTTTAAAAAGCCAGGAAAGCACCCAGGGTGTTAGAATGGGTCACATGGAAAACTGAAGAGGGGGATTTCTCATAGGTGTTATTTCATGTCCCCTTTGTCCCCTTGGGAAAAAATGACAAGAGGGAAATCAAAGGTAACTTTGGATCAAGATGATGATAAGTGCAAGAATCTGGTCAGGTGTGAGGAAGATGGATGAAGTCAGTTAAGCCCCCTACGAAGCTAGAAGAGGTCACATGGGGGACTAGAGAAGGGGCATAATCATGAGAACTCTTTATTTCCCCTATGTATCCTTGGGAAAAAAGGACAAGAGGTAAAATAAAGGGTGCCATGGAACAAGAAGATGACATGTGGCAGTGAAAATTTTTGACTATGGAGCCTGCACACTCTAACTAGTGAGAACTTGAAATCTTTACTCTGGGAGCTTGGGATGGTCTTAGGAGGTGAAATATTATATGAATATGAGTCCAAGATACCTTATAATATCAATTACATAGGTCTAAGATATTTATTTTTCATGAAACTCCAAAAAATTCCCCTTTTTTGATCAGGATAGCGAGGCATGCCTGCAAAATTTTAACTTCCTTGAGAAATAATCAAATATTGGAACACATTTTATTCTTTAACCATGTAGATAATTCCTTCATCTTTCCATTTCATTTTTTTCCTTCTAACTCTATACGAAGCTCCTAGAATCATCTAGAGAATTTCAAGTTCATATTTTGACTACTCATTCCTTACACCTTGTTGGCAAGAAGATTTGTCTATAGGAAAAATTGATGGATTTCCACCAACGCTCTAGGACTAGGTCCCTCTACTTGAATGGGGAAATTCCATTATTGTTTTCAAACAAAAATAAAAATTTGTTGTTGGCCTAAAGGTTGGGGATCCAACAACAACAGTCCATTGCACCTGCAGTAAACGCTTGCAATTTTGTGCAAGGGAGGAATTTGCTAGAAAGGTGAGAAGGTGGGAGTGAGGAATTAGGAAAGGGGGTTACTACTACAAGTAGGGAACATCATATGCTTACATGATTTAACCTGAGGTTTTATCACACACAATTAAGAAGAATCACAACCTCGCTATCTATATCAAGACAAGATGAAATCACAAACATAAAGTATCACTTATTCACTCATCCATAAAAGTTGCAATTCCTTTCGTTATTGACATTATTTGTAAATATGTACAATGAGGAAGATAGAGGAAACATGTGAAAAATAAGTAGAGGAAACTTCATCACATGTTTCTAGAGAGAGCATAGTAGCTAGTAAACAAGATTAACATCCTTTGAAATGAAGAGGTTCTCTCAATATATAGCTTTACATTACATCTCTTTGTCTACCCCCCACATGACCGTTCATATTTCTATTATAAGTGACTTGTGACATAACCTTAGGAAACAAAAAATACATCCATTTTTTATAATTACAAAAGGGACCTTTACATTGCATAAATATTTCATAGTCACTTTAAAGAATAAGACAAAAGTTCATGATTGTTTACAATGAAGAATTAGAAAGGGGGAGAGAAGAGGAGAAAGAATGAAGAGATAAGATAAGGAATGCTCCCAAGCATGGATGAGGATGTCTCCACCTTCAATGAAGATATACTCCGAAGAAGTTTAAGATGAAAATTTGAACCCTAATGTAACTCTACACAGATGCACTAATAAAAAGCTCTGTTGAAAACCACCTAAACACTTTGCCTCTTTTAAAAACTCTTGAAATAGTGAACCTTTGCCACACTGCTTAAACACACCAAGAAGAGGAGTGAGGAGCACTAATGAGAAGTAGACCACAGATAATAATTGGAAGATGAATCCCCTCATTGAGAAAATCCTTTTGATCTTTGAGACATTATCACAACTTCATGATCAATCATTCACATGATAGAAATTGAATGCACTTTGTTTGCACAACCATGGTCTTGATTTTACCACTATGAGAGCAGTGACGGTGAATGAATCATGAGTTAAAATCATTTTGATTATAGATTGGGGAAAGAAGAATGAGAACAAAATAAATTTTATCCCCCAATTGACCATGTATTCCATGTGAAATGGACCGAAAGGGCCTTCGGTATAAAATTGGCAATTTTCTCATTTTGACACTCTTCACTCACCGCAACGGGGAATGCAGGAATTGATTTGCAAAAAAAGAGATGAGCTCCCATGAGTGCCGAGACCATCGTAGGATGAGTAAAGGACTGAAATGTGACCACTTTTAGCTTATTTCACCCATTTGCTATTTTTAGAATATTGTAGACACAAAATCATGCACTTTAGGCATTATTTAGCCCAGTCTTATACTACTATTTAGAGAGTTCTCAAGTAAAGAAAGTACTAATTAATACCACCTTTTGGACATATTATTTTTATATTTTATTTCTTCATTCCCACGTATTTTCCTATACATATCCACCTATTTCGCAATTGTCCCATTATTTTAGCCTAAACCATGGCACCCAAGCCTGTATTGGGGCACTCTGGGGTGCCCTGGTCCAACTCAGGGTGCCCCGATCCATGTTCCACTTTCTCGCTTCTTTTTGGGGTCTTTCTAGCCATTTTTCATCCTTATATTTTTCCTAGTTGGCCATCTTAGGGTTAATTACAAAATTAGAGAAAGAGAAATCTATAAATACATAGTTATGAGACCATAATGAGGGTCCTAGTGTCACATACTACTATCACTCCATCTAGAGTTGCATCCATTGCATCACTTGCATCAATTTAGTGTCATGCATCAAGTCTATGAGATATACATCAACACACACAACATAGGGGGAGGATTCTATTCTATTTCATGCACACATGTTATTACATGTTCTATAGTTATTATTGATCGCTACTTCATAAAGTGTGACTAACACAAGAGCACCTAGGGCACGACATGTACACACACACCATAACTACATCCAGGTCCGAAATGTAGTACAACACTCAGTGATATTTTTACTAGTTTGGCGGCCGAGGTCAGTCTAACCCATTCATTATGCATCTTTTATTTTTCTTATGCTTTTGATACTTCCTTCTTTCTTGTAGGTCATCACTTCATTATTCAACACATTCAGTGTAGTTCGACGGATCTAATGTGATAGACAGAGAACACTTCAGGATACCTTACGACCCTGTAAAAACTAGATTCAAAGATTTTATAGAAACCAGGGTACCCTAGGGCACCCTAGTACCTTCCTAGGTGCCTCAGTCTACTTAGATCCTCCAAATCTGACCTTGTCAAGACTTTTAGGTGTTTGTTCTTGCTTCTAGATTTTATTATCAGTCATGCGGTAGTCTTTCATAATCAGCTAAGTCATTTATCCTTAATTACTTGCACATTAGGGTTTTCTTTTATTTAGTATAATTATTTTACACTATTTCCATATTTTCCTTAGCATATTTTACAGCATTTTAATCCTCCTATTTATATTGACTAGTGGTTATACTTTCAATATTATTAGTCCTATTTTAGTTAATCATTTTGGTGAACCCCACGTTTCTTCATAGTACCTTCTAGGGTTTTTCATTTACATTTATCCATCATGAATATCTCCATCAATGAATATATGTTTACCCATCCTGATTTACTTCATCGTGTTCAACACCTTTTTGTTACTACCAATGTTTCTGTTGACATGCATCCCAATTCCATGTATAAAACATTTGCCGATGCCTTTTCACAAAATATAGCATTCAAGGCCAACCCTCCTGCTGACATTCATCCCTTTGACAATGACCCACCACTTTATCTTATGTCTCACATTTACAATGTTGTTGTCAAACACACTCTTATTAATAATGGTTTAAAGCTTAATTTGTGCCCTATGTCCTTTCTCCAAGCCTTATGGTTTTCTTCTCGTGAAATTATCCATTCTTCTATTTTACTATGTGCTTACAATGGTATTGTCCATCCATCTCTTGGTCATGTCACCTTTCCTCTCACTGTTGGTCCTAAAAGTCTCCCTACCATTTTCTTTGTCTTTGATTTTCTAGTCTCATACAATTGTTTGTTAGGAAGGCCATGAATTCATGCCATGTAAGTTGTTACTTCCATGGTCCACTATTGCGTCAAGTTCTTACATGAACACGTTGAGTATAATATTGTTGGCGAGAAAATTTGTTGGGGAAAATTGGTGAATTTCTTGCCAACGCTCTAGGAATCTAAGTCCCTCTACTTAATCGGTGTAGTTGTCATATATGCAAACATAGTCAAACTGAGTTTAATTTAGAAAGCCTTGCGGTCGGGGATCTAATAGGGAAACTCCACAGACCCTGCGGTGAAATCTTGCATATATCTGCAAGGGAAGAATTTTCTAGGAGAATGGGAAAGGGAGTGAGAATGTTAGATAAGAGAAACTAATGTCGTAAGTATAAAATTAGAGACTTGCATACACCAGTTATAAGTTTAATCACATGCACTAAAATTCAGAAGAAAAAAAATCCACATAACAACAACAAGACCAAATAGAATTTAGAGAGCACAAAGTATCAATAAACCTGTTAGTCAAAAATTTTTGGAAGCTCCTTCTTGTATTGATGCTCAAGAAGAACTTGTACATAACATAAGAATGGAAGAAATTTTAGAATAAGGAAAAATGGAAGAAATTTTGTTATCTCTTTGCTCTCTTCACAAGGATATCTCTCTCATGAATTCCCAAAAAACAACTCAGAAGTCTAAGATGATCTAAAAAACCATCAAATGATGAGCTTGCTAAAATTTATAGAAGAGAAGGCAACTCTTCATCTTCCTGGTGACTTTTCAAATACCATATTTTGACATTAGACTATTGATATTCCAATTAAATATTTAAGTCCCTTTTATAAAAACAAGGTGACTTAAATGTTACATTATATTTCTGGAGTCACTTAAAGATATATCAAAAGGTGAAAACCTCAACACATAATTATAACATTGAAGAGAGAAAGTGTTGGGTGAGAAGAGAAGAGAGAGAAAGATGGGGAAGAAGAAGAAGGAAGAAGGAAGAAGAAGAATTATACAGAAGAATGAGCCAATGTAGTGTATTTTATCTCATTCCCTAACTGGTCTCCATCTCACGCTACTGAAAATATCTTTGTTCCTCCAAATTACTTATTGAAATGAGCTACTACAGGTTCCATTTTTTCAGCATGAGGAATACGAACATTGCTCGGGGTATATATCCATCCATAAGACACATTGTTGATGTATTTTCATTTTCAAAATCATGATGGATGTTTCTCTGCGATAAGTGTAGTAGCAGCCTGAATCCTTAAGAGGAAATCTAGGGTATCCTTAGTGAAGGATAAGGGATTTCCTACCTCTTTCTTGAAATGTTCCTTAAATGGACTAATCAACTCATCAACAGTTTTGTCTTATCCCATTGTAGGTACTCTAAGTTTCTGAATTTGACAATTTATACTATCCTACAATTTGTACATTTGTTCCTTTTTTTCCTCTAGTTCAATGATGGCCCGATTGATTGCTTCAAATATGATTTCCAAATACCTCACCCATACATGTGATAAGTCTTCAGAATGAGTCCCAAAAATATTCTTGTTGATCAACTCCTGATGACGAGTGTTTCTCATTTCATTCACTAATAGACCCAGAGGTTCCCATTAATCCCTTTCTTTCTCCAAGTCTTCTTTGAGTGTCCGCGTCCTGTTTGCTGTCACACACATGTATGTGAAAAGCTGGAATGCCTCTGGGAGCACTGACTTCCCCTTTTCTAAAATTGAATTGATCACCTCATTATTACTCACCCCTAAATTGTGAACTCGTGCATCCTCTTGATAGACTCTGGATTAAAGTTGTTGATGGGTGCAACTTCTTCAATGGGAATTGTCATGGCATTTGGATCAACTAGATGTTACACATAGGATGACAGAGTTTACACATGTTCCTTTATTTCATCAATATTCTTCTTATATTCTTTATTCCTTTCCACCATACAATAACATGATTTTTGATACATATGCAGATCCCCTTCATGAGTAGTCAGTCCCAGTTTGATCATGCTCATCTCATAATTGGTCACTGTCATCTCATCCACTGCATTGATCACCTTCAGTTGAGCTACCTCAATGTGTTTATTACCTGTTTCCCCATTGTAGAACCATGAAACCATGTGTGTGAAATTTCTTTTCTTTCCTTTAACTAGTGAGGCAATTGCTAACAGGTTAGGGGCTTCCACTTGTTGAACAATGTAGGTGTCAAGGGAAATTATTTCATTCATCCAAGGGAAAATTTCCTCATAATCAGGTTTTGTGACAAGTGAATCAACCATTCCATACTCTGGAAGAGGAGACACATCTTGGATGAGGGAGACATTTGTGTTAACAAGAGGTGAGGCCTCCTTTAGTGGTTTGAAGATTGGGTATTGAAGTACGTGATCTCCCTCCACTTGTTCTTCTGCCATTAGATATTTTTCTTCCATTGTTGCAACCAAGCTGTCTTCCACCCTAGATTGATTTGTTGACCTTCCATGAGAAGAAGTATCCAATTCTATGGATCTTCATTTAGAACTAGATCCAGAATGCCTTGAACTTGAGGCAACTTCCATAGATCTTGATGATGACTAAGAGAGGCTTGTTTCTAACCTGCGGGCATACCTCATGATTGGATGATCATGTTTCTCTTCCTCTAAAACCAATCCCTCATTCTCCTTATCACATTCTTATTTCACTCCTTTATATCTCCTGGTTCATGAACTTACTAGTTGACTTGAGGCAATGGATAAACCTTGACTATAGCATACTGAGGATCATACATCTCTATTTCATCATCCTGTAAAATATATTTGTACCAAGATAGCTTGAATTTATTTATTTCTTTGATTGTCAACCTCATATGATCCTTTTCTTGTACTTCAAATTCATCAACACAATTGACTCAATAGTCCTTGATTTTTGGTTCAGGGTGCAAGTTTGGAACATGGAAAGAATCAAGATCATCTCGAATGTCGAAATTGGGCATGTCAGTGTAGGAATGCAAATTCAAATAAGAGAAGGTAGTCTTTAGATGAGATGCATCATTTTCATTCTTACATGTGAATACTCGAGAGAGATGGGAAATGAGATCAACTTCTTTTTCCTACTCCTGAGCATGTTGTTTACCTATATGATTTGTTTGCAGAGCTCAAATAGCACAATTTGGTTGCTAAGTTACTTGGGAAACCTTAGCAGAGCTTGGTCGAAGCTGAAAATTCACAAATAGGAGAAGGTTAAGAATTGCATGAAGTAATAACCATATGTTTTTATTAAGGACAAAACTTATGGCAACATCCTAGCCTCCAAATCACCTTCTAAGGTTCAAACCACGTACATCATGAATGTATTGTTCAAATGAGTGAAGTGCATTTAGCTTTCCTCCATCACCAACTGCGGAAGTTTCTCTAATACAAGAACCTTGGCAGCAATGTTTTGTGTGAGAGATAATCTTTTAAATGATCTTGAGCTAGTGAGAAGATAGACCAAGTAAGAATTCATGTGCAACTTCTTTGTCATGGGAACCTGAAGCAATTATGTATGCAGATTATCATTGATTATATTTCCCCAGTCAATTCTTTTCTTTCCTTTAGTCACTATCAAAATGAAATGACACATCCACTCTTGGAAGTCTCTCGTGTTATCTTCTTTCATCACACTACTAAGGAGGGTGATTAAATCTGAATATCCCTCATGAAACTCACACCTCGAAAGGGTCTTGGGAATCCTTGAGGGTTTTCTTATTGTCTTCATCCATGATCCAAGTGCAACACCTTATACATATACATCCATCGTTTCCCAGTCATGCAAGGCCTTGTCCTTTGGGATGACAACTATGCTAGGTGATGTTAGGATTTACAGAGAAAGTGAGATGGTTCTGGGACTGATGACCGCCATTTCTGTGTCGAGGTTGGATCAAACCAGTTGTACACACACACACATATATATATATATATATCAGATCTAATCATACAAGTAATAAATATGGAAATAAATAAGAAGAAAAATACACAAGATATAATGTGGTTCACTTAGTGTGGGCTACGTCCACCAAGAAACAACCAATATATTATTCCAGAGGATACACAATTGAAGATCTGTAATCTTCCACACCTTACATGATGTACATTACTTTTCCTCTCACAAGCTTCTCTAAGCTCTCTCTAAGAATTCCTTCTTATAATTCTTCTAATTCTTAATGAGTTCTCTACTTCTAACCCTAGCTTTCTAGCTTATATAGGAATATACAAACTTAGGGCACTTAGCTATGTAATTACAACCATTAGATCAACCTTATATCAAAGATTATATCTAATTCCTGTGACTTAAATTAAATCAATCACACACAGGTAATCGATGTCAGTTCCTCCTTGCTTTGACTGATATTAGTCCCAGGTGACCGACATCAGTCTGCCAAGTGACGCTGGTTACCGTGTATTCTAGCAAGTTAATAAAACATGCTAATGTGAAGCAATTAAGCTCCACAACTCAAAAATTTCCCACTTGGAGATAAATTGTTGCAGTATACAATGCAACTCCATTCTTGGATCCTTTCCTTGGCCTATTTCTCCCTCTTCAAGTCTCAAACTCGAAGACCAACATAAGTGGAGTGTAGCTCTAACTTCTTCTTTGTCAGTGACTTCGTTAGCATATCTGAAGGGTTCTCCTTTGTATGAATTTTCTCAAGTTTCAAATTCCCATCCTCCAACGCCTATCATATGAAGTCATATCTCAACAGAATATATTTCGTTCTTGAATGAAACACCGAGTTATTTTCTAGATGAATCACACTTTAACTATCACTATACAATATACAATCCTCTTTCTACTTTCCAAACTCTTCCATGAACCTACTCATCTATATCATCTCTTTGATAGCCTTTGTAGCTGTAACATACTCATCCTTTGTAGTATACAAGGCCATAACCTTCTGTAATCTCAAAATCTAGTTAATTGTTGTCCCACCTACTGTGAATATATATCCAGTGGTGCTTCTCCTACCATCTAAATATCCAGCCATATTTGAATCAACATAACTGCATAAGGAAGTTTTTGACCATCTATAGCATAACTACATGCCAAATACCCCTCTCAAACATTTGAGTATCCACTGAATTGCTTTCCAATGCTCTTTACTTGGATTGGCCATAAATCTAGTCACAATTCCCACTGCCTGTGTAATTTTTGGTCTGGTACAAACCATAACATACATAAGGATTCCAACTATTGAAGCATATGGAACTCATGACATGTACTCGACCTCCTCATGTGATGTAGGACACTAATATTTTCTTAATTTTAAGTGTCAAGCCATAGGTGTACTAATAGGTTTTGAATTTTACATATTAAACCTTTCCGACACCTTATCTATATAATGTTCCTGAGACAAATATGAATTCTTGTTCTTCTTATCTCTAAGAATTTGCATGCCAAGGATTTTCTTTGCAACTCCTAAATCATTCGTTAAAAATGTGTGAGCTAACTTTTATTTAAGCTCACCAATGTCCTGCATATTAAACCCTACAATAAGCATATCATCCATATACAGTAACAAAATAATATAGCTTCCATTTTCAAGCTTCTTGAAATAAAAACAATGGTCAGATTCACATCTCATATAACCATGCTCATGCATGAAATTATCAAACCTCATATACCATTTCCTTGGAGCATGCTTGAACCCATACAAGCTCTTTTTCAATTTGTATACAAGTTTCTCCTTACCCTTGACTTCATACCCAAGTGGCTTATGCATATAAATTTCTTCCTCCAAATCACCATGAAGTAAAGCCATCTTGACATTAAGTTTCTCTAAATTCAAATCTTCTACTCCAACTAAACTCAATACAATACGTATGGAAGTCATTTTTACTACAGGAGAAAATATCTCACAAAATTCAATATCTGCTTTCTGTGAAAATCCTTTAACCATAATCCTTTCCTTGTATATTTTATGTCCACCCTCTTCTTCCTTGATCCCATAAACCCATTTGTTCTGCAGTGTTCTTTTACCAATTGGAAAGTTAACAAAATCCCATGTCTAGTTTTGTTCCAAGGTGTTCATCTCCTCATCCATGCCATGCTCCCACTAATAGTGAAAATATTTCTAGAGGTCCTCTTACCCTTTGTAACCTTCTTACTGAGATCTAGGGTACCAGAGACTCAATCTGCTCATTTTGTAAATTTGTATCTATCTCTGATAGTGACCAACGTCGGTCACCTGTAGCCGACAATGTTTCGGCTAATCAATGCCAATCTGGCTCTTCTGTTACCGACATCAGTTCAGGTGACTGATGTCAGTCCAGTGTTAACTGACACCAGTTACTGTGTAGACATGTAAGTGTTAATTTTAAATCCAAGAATGCATTTTCATCAACAAAATTTTCAACCAGTCCATCCTTAGGTACCAAAACTTGATCCATGTACATTCTATTTTCATTCCATTCAATGGCACGACTCCTAACAATCTTAGAACCTTCTAATTCCTAAAAATGGAATCTGAAATCACCAGAGTCATAACCAATAAAAGTACATCACTTGTATTTAGAATCCAACTTCTTTCTATTTTCTTTATCAACATGCACAAAAGTTTCTAAACCAAATACTCTAAGAAAAAAAGATCTACCTCTTTTCCAGTCCAAAATTCTTTTGGTATTCCACCATCCAGTGCACTTGAAGGCCCACATTTAATTAAATAAATCAACGTGTCTACTGCTTCTGCCCAAAACTGCAAGGGCAATCCAACATGTATTCTCATGCTTCTTGCACGTTCCATGATTGTCATGTTCATTCTTTCAGCAACATCATTTTCCTATGGTGTTCTAGGAACCATTCTTTCTCTGCATATTCCATTCCCTAAACAATAATCATTGAAATCCTTACTGCAGTACTCACCACCATTATCATATCTAAGGCATTTTAAATTTGAATTTGATTCATTTTCCACAAGGGATTTCCATCTTTTAAAAGTTTCAAAAACGTCATATTTACGTTTAATAAAATAAATCCATACCTTTCTTGTGGCATCATCATATAATATTGGGATCCACCATGAGAAGCTACCTGGGTTTGTCCCCACAAGTGTAAGTGCACAAGATCCAATTTTTTCTCCTTCTTTGTTGACCCAACTTTGATAAATCTCACTCTCTTTTTCTTTCCAAATATACAATGCTCACAGAAATCAAGATCTACATCTTTCAAATCTGATAACTTACCCTTAGCCTTTAAGATCTACATTCCCTTTTGACTCATATGGCGTAGTGGATTATGCCACATACTTGCATTTAAATCTAAAGTAGATAGAACAGAAAAGTAATCAGTAATACAGGTAGACAAATATAATGTTAATACCTTCTTGCCTCTTACTACAACAAGAGATCCCTTGGTAACCTTCTAAGAGTCAACTGTGAATGTAACCATGTAACCAAATTCACCTAGTTATCCTGTAGAAATTAGATTTCTCCTAAGATTTGGAACATGCCTCACATATTTCAATATCCATGTATTTCCATTCTACAATTTTAGATGAATTTCACCTTTACCAGAAATATTGCATGGTTCATCATCTCCTAAATAAACATGCCCAAAATTACCCTAGACATAATTTCTGAAATAACCCTTATTAGAAGTAGCATGGAAAGAGGCTCATGAATCTAAAACACGTGATTCAATTTTATTATCTAAGGAGAGAATAAGGGTATCTTGCATTACCTCAGATGCAACAATTTTTTCCTCTTTACCTTTTTCTAGTGCATTCTCTTTGTTTTCCTTTAACCAACAATCCTTCTTTGCATGTCCTTTCTTTCCATAATTCTAGCAGGTTATTCCTTTACCTCTGGATTTAGATCTTTCATTCTTAGACTTTGATTTCCCATTATTCTTGCTATTGGATCTCTCCTTCTGACTTCCCCTTCTTTCTACCTTCAAAGCATTACTAGATGATGATTCTCTTGTACTTTTCCTATGTATTGCTTCATTCAGGATTATACTAATCACATCATCAAAGTTTAAAATATTAGAAGCACACATTGTGTTACTAACAACCATTACCAAGTTATCCCAACTATCTGGCAAATAACAAAGAAATAAAAGTTCTTTTACTTCATCATCAAATGGAATATTGATAGATTTTAATTGATTTACAATAGAATGGAAATCATTCAAATGGCTTGATGTAGATTCACCTTCTTGCATCTTTGAATTAAATAATTTTTTCATCAAATAAACTTTATTTGAAGCACTAGGTTTTTCATATAAATTAGCTAAAGATTTCATCAAATCTATCGTAGTTGTTGCTTTAGTAATATTAGAAGCTAAAGATGTTGTTAGGCTCAATATTATAGATCATAGAGCCTTTCTATCAAGAATCTTCCATTCTTCATCAGTCATCTTTGTAGGCTTCACAATCACATCCAATGGTAAATATAAAAATTTGTGATACAGAAAATCGACCATAGCTGATAATTACAGCCATCAAAATTCTCTACTTTGTAATTGTTATCTTCTTCCATTGTTGTGCTCCCTCTCAATTAGAAATCCCTTTGTGAGTAAATCTATCAACGTACAAAACCCTCAAACAAAGCTCTGATACTAGTTGTTGGGGTTATATAAAATCAGTTGTACATATATATATATATATATATATATATATATATATATATATATATATATCATATCTAAGCATATAAGCAATAAATACAAAAAAATAGAAGAAAAATACACAAGATATAATGTGGTTCACTTAGTGTGGGCTACATCCACCAAGAAACAACCAATATACTATTCTAGAGGATACACAATTGAAGATCTACAATCTTCCACACCTTACACAATGTACAATACTTTTTGTCTCACAAGGTTCTCTAAGCTCTCTCTAAGAATTCCTTCTCACAATTCTTCTTATTCTTAATGAGTTCTCTATGTCTAACCTGATCTTTCTAGCTTATATAGGCATATACAAACCTAGGGCACTTAGTTATGTAATTACAACCAGTAGATCAACTTTATATAAAATATTAGATCTAATTCCCGTGACTTAAATAAAAGTAATTGTTATCCATATTTTTCCCCCTGGGTAAAATATTGGGTCAGTCACGACTGCACAAGGAAAGAATAAGAGAAAACACGTTTAAATCTTGCAAACTGGTTGCAGAGGGACTCTACAATGGAATGTTGGGGCCTACAAAAGTTTAAAAGACCTTGTACTAGAAGAAAGAGAAGAAATGACTTTGTCGCATGAATCCGTGTCTTAAATCTATTCAGGCGACAGAAGTTTGGGCAAGCTCTAAAATCAAAAAAGGAAGGGTTAGGGGAAGGAGGCTGGTAGCAGAGCGCTTCTCCAAAGTTGAGTCCAAAAATGGCACTGATCAAGGATTGAAACAAGCACTGCATCTCCACGAAGTCTTCCCAAAATGAGCGCTAGGGTCAAATGGTCAATAAGTCAAAAGATATGCCCCGCCAAGCTAAAGACTTAGCCAAAAGTCACAAAATGTATCTCCTGTAACTAATGCCCAAAAGGGAAGCTCAAATTCAACATTTGAGCCCAATGTCAAAGCTCAAAGTGGAGAGTCGGAGGAGGGGTTTTGAAAATTTTACCTTTTGTCAAAAAGGGAAAAGGATAAATTAAGTGACCCGCAAACCTGATTTTTGCTCTAATCTGGCTGCTACGTGTCCCATATAAAAAGGGGACCAATTTTTAAAATTGTTTTCCCACCCATTTGTATGGATTCGATACAAACTTTGAAGGGGCATATCTTTCGACTCAGGGCTCAAAATATTGCAAATCTTACACCGTTGGAAGCGTCTCGACGTCTTCTACACCATGGAAAGATAAAAAATCACTTTTTCAGGCCTTGATAGGTGAAAAATGGAGAAAACATCTTTAGGCCTTTAATGTAGGATCTTCTTTCTCTTCAACTACCAGATCTGATTCGATTCGATCCGCTAGGGAACCAGAAGCGACATATTGTGGGTGGATTTGCAGAAGGAATTGATATTCAGTGGTTGAACTTTCAAAGCAAGATTTGATGCGTATCTCATGGTGGTTGGAGAAGGATTTGATTTTTCCCTCTTCTCTCTCTTATTCTTTCTATATATTGTAACACTTCTCATTTTGGAAAAGGAGAGACATTCTGGGCATAGAGAAACTCTGTCAAATTTGTTTCTCGATGCCATTTTTGAGCAGCGAACCTTCTCCTATGCCTAGAAAATGTATTTGTGCCTCTATTCCAGAAATGTAATGGTCTGTGCACCTTCTAGAGCAATAAAAATGTGTTTTTGTGGTGTTCTTCAACCCTTTGCATCGTTTTGTTGTTTCTTTGTGCCTCTCCCTTCCAGATTTATTTTTTTGTGCATGTATTTCACATTTGTAGGTGCAGGATGTTGTGTTTCATGGAGTTTAATGGTGAATTTGAAGATATGGGTCGTGTTACTTCTGTCTGACCTCCCTCATCTCCATTTTTTTTGTTTCTTTCTCCCTCAATAGAATATCTCGCTTCCTTTGCTGGTGTATCACCATTTTAGTGTAGGCTCTGTTTTTTCCCTCTTTCTCTCTCCTTGGTTCCTTGGAATGGTTAGATTAGGTTAGATTTAGTTTTCCTGCACTGGAGTAGCTCGTGGAAGGTAGTTTAGGAATAGGAACCAACCTTTAATCTGGAGAGCTTTCCCACTTTTGCAAGGTCCCACACCTTGGGGAAAGTTCAATGTTATGCAATCACACCAGATGATTCTGCCTTAGAAAAGTAATTTTTAGAACTCATTTGGGGGTGTTGTGATTTTACACTAACAGTTTTGGCACGCCCAGTGGGACCATAGGTCTTCACTTTATTTCATCAAGTTGATGTGTTCTTGGTGGGATTCAGCCTTTTGAGGCACATGCAAGCACATCTGGCGACTCCATCTGGTCAAAAACCCATCCTCTGAGTTGCAGACCCTTTTTCCATCCCATTTCCACTGATTTTCATCCATTTTCTTCTTCCATCTCTTTCATTTTCTCCCATTCCATGAGGTTGTGCAATCATGACTTCATTCCCTTCATAGAACTCACACTTAGCAACAATAAGTTCACCTCCAATGCATTTCCCAACTCCTCCAGATCAACATTATAATCAGATCCAGGACCATTATGCTTACCCATATGAGCAGGGTCAAAACAGTTTGGCCATGGAAGTGGCTTATCAATGAACAAGGGGACGCATACAATGATGATAGTACATGTGGAAAATGTTGACCTGCTGGAGAAGATTCAAAAAATGGAGGCTAGCATGGTGCAGTCAAGGGGCAATATGACATAGATGAAGGCATTTCAAGATTGGCTTGCAGGGCACCTTGTCAATGGTCTGGCCCTATGCTAAGACATTACAACCCTCATGAGAAGCTTGAATTCATGGTAGAAGTGTACCTCAACTTACACAGTGGATTGAGGACATTGGAGCTTATAAGCAAGGTGCGAGACAACCTTGTCAATGGGTAAGTCAATCACCAGCTCCCTGTCTTTCATTTTCTCTCCCTCAATCTTTATCATTTCATCAGAGGCAAGAGTCAAGCCCCTCACTTGCTGCCCCAAGTGTTGATTTCATTTCTCCATCTCCTAGTCTTCCACCTCATCTCAGTTCTTCTATCCTTTTCCCTTCCAAGTAGTCATCCCCTCCAAACAAACAAGAAGTTCCACCTCCCTCCCCACCACAAACAATTGCAAAGGTGGTTGAACCCCAACCTGCCACTCCTCTTGCTTTCCCAAGCCCATGTTGGGAAGAGACTGAAGAATCCAGTCAAGGACAACAAGAAGTGAAGCCCAATAGAGAAGAAATAATAGAAAACTTGAAGAGTTAGGCTGCCAAATTTGGGTTTACAAAGATCCCCTTGATGGTCAAGCCAATAACGGAGGTCAGAGTTGAAGAACTAGTGGTGGCTGAGGCTGAGTTTTGTAGCATCAAGAACAACAAGAAGATCAAGTCTATTTATGGCTCTTTTCCTAAAGAGGAGGAACAATCAACTTCAGCTCCAAGCCCCATTGAAAAGGAGCATCCGGGAGAGATCAAATCAGTGTTGAGGCCACTTAATGAAGAAGGCATCATTGAAGATTTTTTCTTTCATTTCAAGGGCCTGATTTGATTGATGAACCCATGATGGAGGAGGACCATATAGTTTCAGAGGCTCTAAGTGTGGATCTCAGGCTACAGGGGAACCTTCAGTTCTTCCTCCCACTTCATCCCCTTCAAGCTCTGATGTTGAAGAAGAGTTTGATCTTTCAAACTTCATGTTTGAGGAAGAGAGAAACCATGGTGGAGCAAGTTGCCAGATCAAGAGGACACCATGAAGGAGGTTGAGCACTTGCAGTAAGACCAACAGACTGTCTGTCAGACTTGAGAGATCTGCTTTGATGAAGAGGATCCCATGGAGATTACATCATTTGCTCTCCATCCATCTTCCATTCACATGAACCTCTGCCATGAAGGAGAATATTCAAGTGCAAAATCCTACACTCCATAATGGTCCCTCTGGAACCAAGATTGGAAGGCATTGATCTTCCATGTTCTTCAAAAGAGGAGGAAGAGAAAAAGGCAGGAGGATGTCATCATTCTCTCACACCATTCATCCAAGAAGGTCCACAAGAAAACTCCATTTTTGGAGTTGAAATTTCAAAACAAGGGAACAACATTCAAAGGATCAGACCTTGCCCAATCAGGTACTTGGCTTCATTGGAGCCAAAGGAGAAGCCAGAAACCAGTCATGTCCTACTTCAGGGCATGAGGATGATTATGAGCCAAAGCACCAAGGGTCATCATCAATACCTCTTCAAGTCCAAATGTAAGTTAGCTTAAGGAGGTATTTGCCATTAATGCTGATACCTTGATGATTTGGGTGGAGGACCGACTTATTTTTAGTTTTTCACTCATACATGCAACTATATTTAGTGTCAAATAATTTGCATGGTTTCCCCTCTTGAGAAAGGGAATCTATCTTCTTCTTCAGTTGCAGGCTTTGTTTGATTCTTTCTCTCTAGTTAGTGTAGGAGTAGGTAGACTTTGTTTTCAGCAGAAGAAGTGAAATTTATGCACACTCTGCATGTCAATATTTGAGGCATGTATGATTTGGTCTCTGTATATAAGTTTTTTTCACATTGCTAGTGCATAAAGCAGGCTCTTCAGTGTTCATAGCAAGGAAAATCATAGTTTATAATAGTTGCATCTGTCAAAAGAAAACAAATCAGAGCCAATTAAAGTCATTTCAAACAGTCCATTTTAGGGTGCCCCAGAGTTAAAACATTTTTCTACTCTCAAAAGTTCATTTTCATGATTTTCTTATGAAAAAGAGTGTAGACTTAGGGTTCATAAAAAAGGCATAAAGTCAGGCTTCGAGTTCAGGGATCAGATCTTCAAAAGTTTAGATCAATTTTGTGTTTATCAGGTAGACTCCATGCCCAATGGATGCTTCAAGGCCACATGTCTCTTCATCTAGCAGGAAGATGTCCCCGTGAGTCACCAAATATTTATCCATATTTCACCCCTCGGGAAAAATATTGGGTCAGCCATAGACCCCTGCATGAAAGAATCAAGAAAAAACATTTAAATCTTGCAAACTAGTTGTAGAGGGACTCTACAATGGAATGGACGGGGCCTGCAAGGATTTTAAAGGACCCTATGCGAGAAGAAAGAGAAGAAATGGCTTTGTTGTGAGGTCATGTCTTAAATCTATTTGACAGACTCGGGCAGGCTCTAAAATAAAAAAGGAAGTCAGGGAAGGAAACATGGCGGAGAGTTGCCAAGTGTCAGCAATGCTTGATCTCAAAATTGAAGAGAAGAAGGTTCTCAAATGAGCGTATCGCATGCCACGTGTCCCAGGTCAAAACAGAGAATCAAATGAGTCTCACAAAGCAAAAGACTCTAGTTAAAAGTCACAGTGAATGAGGTAGAACCACGTTTCCCAGGTGGGAAAAAGTGAAGCATTTGAGCCGTTAAAAAGTCAAAGCCAAAGCGGGGGTTGTGAGGAAAAGGTTTTGAAAATTTTCATTTTGTCAAAAAGGGAAAAGGATAAATGGACAGCACATATCCGCAAACCTGATTTTTCCCTAATCTGACTGTCACGTGTCCCATATCAAAAGGGGACCCATTTTTAAAACTCTTTTCCCACCCATTTGTAAGAATTCGATACAAACTTCGAAGGGGTATATCTTTCAACTCAGGGCTCAAAATATTACAAATCTGACATCGTTGGAAGCGTATCGACGTCTTCTACACCAAGGGAAGATAAAAAATCATTGTTTTGTTCCCTGATAGGTGAAAAATGGAGAACACATATTCGGGACTTTAATATAGGATCTTCTTGCTCTTCAACTACCAGATCTGATTCGATTCGATCCGCTGGGAACCAGAAGTGACATATTGTGGGTGGATTTGCAGAAGGCATTGATATTTAGTGGTTGAACTTTCAAAGTGGGATTCGATGCGTATCTCATGGTGGTTGGAGCAGGATTAGATTTTTCCCTCTTCTCTCTCTTATTCTTTCTATATATTGTAACACTTCTCATTTTGGAAAAGGAGACACATTTTGGGCATAGAGAAACTCTATCAAATTTGTTTCTTGATGCCATTTTTGAGTAGCGAACCTTCTCCTATGCCTAGAAAATGTATTTGTGCCTCTATTCCAGAAATGTAATGGTCTGTGCACCTTCTAGAGCAATAAAAACGTGTTTTTGTGGTGTTCTTCAACCCTTTGCATCGTTTTGTTGTTTCTCCGTGCCTCTCCCTTCCAGATTTGTTTTTATGTGCATGTATTTCACATTTGCAGGTGCTGGATGTTGTGTTTGATGGAGTTTAATGGCGAATTTAAAGATATGGGTCGTGTTACTTTTGTCTGACCTCCCTCATCTCCATTTTTTTCTGTTTCTTTCTCCCTCAACAGAATATATCGCTTCCTTTGCTAGTGTATCACTACTTTAGTGTAGGCTCTATTTTTTCCCTCTTTCTCTCTCCTTGGTTCCTTGGAATGGTTAGATTAGGTTAGATTTAGTTTTCCTGCACTGGAGTAGCTCGTGGAAGGTAGTTTAGGAATAGGAACCAACCTTTAATCTGGAGAGCTTTCCCAATTTTGCAAGGTCCCACACCTTGGGGAAAGTTCAATGTTATGCAATCACACCAGATGATTCTACCTTAGAAAAGCAAATTTTTAAAACTCATTTGGGGGTGTTGTGATTTCGCACTAACAATAATGATGCACAGGTAACCGATGCCAGTTACACTAACTGATGTCGGTTCCTCCTTGATTTGATTGATACTTCTCCCAAATGACCGATGTTGGTCTTTCGACCAAGGATGGTTACTGTGTATTCCAGCAAGTTAATAAAACATGCTAATGTGAAGAAATTAAGCTCTAGAACTAAACACATCATTCCATTTTCAGCTAGAATCGTTCCTATTTCAGGCTCATAGTGGTGTGAGTAAGCCAAGACTAACTCAAGGATTTGTAAGACACAGAGTGTCCTGTAGCTGTGAATAATCCACTTATGAATACATGATCCTCGATCTTCCCTCTCTCCTTGGCTGTCATGCGAGCCCTCAGATCATTGAGGTCCATCTATGAGACATCATTGTCTTCTATCTCATACTCAGAAGTGAAAGGTTGTGTCGGCTTTTGTCCTGTCCATTTGTACGACATGGTATCTTTAGAAAAAATAACTTACTATTTTTAGTAAGTATGAAAAATCATCTCCTTCGAACTTCAATTAGATACAGAAACTTGAATCCCCCTTTCTCCTTGCATTTCTCTCACCTTCTAGATCTATTTTCTATTTTTAATAGGTGCTCATGAGACTACTTACTATTTTTAGTAAGTGCTAATTTTGGACTAAGATGACATTTCGATGAATTTTCATGTGCAATACTTGTTATCCAATTTTTCCCGTCTGGTAAAATTGACCAAACACGACCTTGCACAAGAGAAATGAAGAGGTTGGTTCAATCGTGTGAGCTCACATTCAATCCCAAAAATCAAGTTGCGTGCGGGCTCGAAAATGAATAAATCTAACTCGGTAAGTCAAAATCAAGCCCAGAATGATTCAACTTAAAGAAAATCACGGAAGCCTCCACGTCGGCGCACTTTTGGTATGATGCTCAAAAGTAGGGTCTCTAAATGAGCACAGGATCTACACATGTCTAGGGCTCGAGCAAGTTGCACCAGCCATTTAAAAGTCTAAGAAAAATAACAGAGCCATGGAAGCCTCCACGTGTCAGCTCAAGTGTACCTTCTAAAGTAAAAAGCCAAAGACACTTATCCAAATGAGCGTACAGGCCCTCCACATGGTCTAGGACCTGAGAAAGTTGCAGAACCAATCATTGAAAAGTATAAGTATGGGAAGAGAGTCAATGGAATCCTCCACGTCTGAACTCAGCACACCTTCAAAGATAAAAGCCAAAGCTAGGTCCCCAAATTAGTGCAAGATCCTCCACGTGTCTAGGGTCCAACATAGTTGCTCCTTAATAGGTAGAAGTTACACTAACCAAAGATTGAAGATAGTCTAAGGCAGGCCCAGTAGGATGATGCCACAGTGTCCTCGTTGGCGTAACTTCAAGAGTGTAAATCCAGGAGGTAAAGTCTTGGAAGCCCATATGTGCGTTGGCCACATGGACGATGACTATAAAGGTCCTACCTGAAAAGGGGTTTTGATCCTAAATATAACAATGGGGACCTTTAGCTCAAAACAAAAAGAAAGTAGAACAAGGCTCACGGATGATGTCAAGTGTTGGTACATGTTGCATTCACTGGACTCTAAAAGGTAAACAAAATCTTAAGTGTATCATGGGGCTTCCATATGGACTCTCACACGGATAGAGATCCAAAGGAAAGTCCCCAAAGTAGTATGCGCAAACCCTCCATTGGTGTGTAGGGTCCATTTCAAATTTTCTCATGAATAGGCATGAAAAGCCCACCAAGAATTTTAAATTCTCTAAATATTTTAAAATATTGTGAGAGCCCGCATTGAAATCGCTACATCCCTGACTTTCAAATGGCCATAAATTTTTATTGGGAGCTTAGAGCTGCAGCTTTAAGAGAGGACTTTTTGGAAAAATTACAATCTCCTCTATATAACGTATGACATGATATATTTAATTAGTGAGACTAAGATAGTTGAAATTAATAAATACAATCTTCTATTTTTGAGGCTGTCAGGATTCTCATCTACCATCATAATGTGGTATGGGATTCCTTTTTTGGCCGAACAAAGAAAATTAATGGAGGCATGGGTATTTGCAGTAAAACTCATCATTCTTGGAGGTAAATTCAATGCCCTATATTGGGGTGGTTGAAGCATGATTCAAATTCTTTCCTCCTTTCTCTCTCATTCTTCCTATATATTGTAAAGGTGGTTCATTTTTCTAAATGTTGGACACTTTTGTACTTTGTACCCTCTCTTCTTATCTTTTCTGAAAGTGGATTTGTGGAGTTTCGAACGCCTCCCATTCAAACTATAAATTCAAGTTTGTGCCTCTTGGCCATTGTAGTGTACTGTATCAACTTTGGAGCAATAATGCATGTATGTGGATAATTTTCAACCCTCTCTTGTCTTAATTGCATCCGTTTGATCTCTCACTGCAGTTTGGTTATCTGTGGACGGTGGTTGTGTTATATTTTTAATGGTTTGTGTTTATTTGCAAAGCAGGTGTTCAACATTCCTTTGGTGTATCACCTCTGTTAGTTAGGTTTATTTTCTTGTATCTTCTTAACCCTCTCTCCTTATAAATTGTATGTGTGCACCTGAATAGAGGAATAGGAACCGGCCTTCATCCAGAGAGATCTCTCTCGATTTGTAAAGTCCCACACTTTGAGAGATGCTCCATATTATGCAATCACACTGAGAGTCTCAACCCATCAAGTTACAGACATTCAAGGGTTTTGTGATTTGTCATCAATAGTTTTGGCATGCCTGGTGGGACCAATAGGTCATTCCATAAGCTTTGAAGGCATTTTCAAGAAGTTTAGACTTAGAAATTGCAAGTTCTCCAATTTCAGAATTTTCACCTCTCAAGCTGAACTCCAAAATCAATTTTCAGGGACTTAACTTACTCAAAATAAGTCCAACTTTCACTAGTTGATAGATATGGGGCTAATATTTAAAAGGAATATCAAATACATAGGTCCTTCAAAGTTTTTCATTTTTATTCTATCAAGTTTGGTGTGTAACTTGTTAAAATCTAACCTTTGGAGGCTCATTTCCCAACACATCTGGTGACTCTGAAGGGATAGAATTCAGCGGTGTAACAACACAAGTTTCCCAAGTACATGAGAAGAATTCGAACTAGGTCTGATACTCGAGAAGAGGGATTATTTTTCTATCTTCATTTATCCCCAGAAAGAGAAAGAAGAGGAAGAAGAGCTCAAAGGTCTCCATCTCTGCCAAACAGAACCTTGTCGACACCTCCACCTGGTAGGCCGGTAGACCTTTTCATTTAATCAACTAGATTTCTTCGACCAATCAGGATGGCACAACCCAATCCCTATGTCAACTTCACTGGCAGTAGCCCACTTGCCCTAAATGCTCAAAATCAGGTTCCAATTGCAGCATTGAAAAACATCCCATCTTTCACTGGATAGAACCAAACAACTCCTATTGACCACATCCAAGACATTGCAAATGTCTGTGCAATTCATGAAATTATTGAAATGGACATTGCTGTCAAGCTGTTGGCTTCGTATTTTAAGGGAAAAGCTTTGAAATGGTTTAGAGATCCTCACAACGGGATCCATCTAGAATTGGGACCATTTATGCACAACTCTTCACAATCAATTTTGGAGAAAAGAGGAGATAATTTGTCTTTATTGGGACAACTAACAACAATCAAGAGGGCTCCTAGTGAACAATTAATTGATTTCAACTTCATATTTCAGAGGACATGGGATATGATTCCATTGGCCATGAGACTGACAGTTGAAGGTGCTTTTCTACACTTCCTTAAAGCTTTAAATTATGATATTTGCTATGATGATTCAATCCATGGGAGGTATAACCTTACCCACATCCTATAACATTGCTATTAGAGCTGAAAATTACTTGATCCAGGCTGGTAAACTTGCATCTAGGCCACCTATGCCTCTCTATCTAGAAATGGGAGCTCCTACAACTAGTCAAATGCCATAATTGATTCCCATTCTACCCCTATAAATCAAAGAAATAGTGAGGCATCAACTTCTTCAAGCACTTCAAAAGAGCTACAAGAGGTTACGAAATAACTGCAGAACCTAGAAAATGAGCTAGTGGCTATCAAGAGACAACAAGATAAGAGTACTAGACCATATCAACCTCCAAATCAATATCAACCCAGGCCCCCATATAAGCAAAATAGACCACCAAATCAGGTCAAAAATCAAAATCAGAACCAGGGACAACCTCAGGTTGTTAGGCCATTCTAACCATATGATCTAAATTTGGCTTCAACGTCAAGAGCCTTGGTTCTAACATAACAACATGGCACAGGAATACGACTGGTGTTACCCTTGCAATCTACCTCACAATCAATCAACATGTTTCAATGGTGCACTAAACTAGGCCTTGATGGTACAGACCATTGGTGTGTCCCAAGAACCAATTCAATAAGGAAATTGATAGCATGAAAATCCATAAGAGGCACCTCCAACGGAAACCACACTTGGTCAATTGGCATGTAGAATACTTCTGTGGAGTTAATCAACCTCCTTTTCAGGGTGTAGCTGCTAACACATGGTCAAAGAAGAGGAACATAGAGGAGGGACAACCATCTAATCCATTTCTCAGCCCACTCCTACACAACAAGGATTTGGTAGACCAAATGTAGTCCCTAAATGTGTATAATCAGCCGAAGACACCCGTTGCAGTAGCACATGTGCCTGTTCAAGCACCAGAAAAGGTCACACCAAGTAAGGGAAAAAAAAAGGATAATTCGTCCCCTTTCAACATCATCGATCAGATGAAGAAAACACATGTGAACATTTCCATGTGGGAGTCAATGGCTATCCCAGGAAAAAGATACCTATTGCAAGCTACAATGGCCAATTGGTCTACCTTGAATGGATCAAACCTAGGTCAGGAGAAATTTCTCACTAATGTAGTGCAATAGGGTGGTGGTCAACCAAGGAAAAAATTTGAAGCCTCCACCATTCTATGTGTCATTGATTTTATGGATACCACTTGGTACATAACTACATGATTGATTTTGGTGCAAGTAGCTCAGTGATGCCAAAACAAATAACTAATCAATTAGGTCTAAAGTATAAGCTAGTGCTGAAATAAGTAATGCAACTAGATGGGATAGTAGTAGGAATGGTTGGGGTCATCAAGGGTTTAAGCCTAACACTACATGTATGTCCAAATGTCACAGTCTCACAAGATGTGCCTGTAATTAACCTCCCACCACTCTTTGCATTGTGTTTTTCAAGAGACTTCACTTCCAAAATTGGTGGATATCTATCAATAGATTGGTCACACATGCTATTCAGAACAAGGTATGGAGCCAAGGAAACCATCAGGTCAAAACCAATTGCAAACTTTCATGTTGAGCCTCATGTGCCAAGTCCTATCAATGAAAATTTCTCAACCTTCGATCAAGAATAGTGTTCAACTGATCTAGAAATAGGTACTAAGGTTGACGGTATTCTAGATTTAACTCTAGATGAATGGGAAAACAAAAGGCATGCATTCAACCCATTTAAAGAAATGGAAGAATCGGAATTGGATGTATATTGTGTACACGAAGAAAAATCACCCATTCCTGACATCACCAAGCTAGAAAATGAAAATGAAGTGTGACAACTATATTTTGATGGTTTAAGAAGCAAACAAGGTGCTAAAGGAGGTGCAATGTTGGTTTCACTATAGAACATCAAGTATTATTCAATGTTTTGTTTCCATTTTTCCTGTTCAAACAACACAGCTGAATATGAGAGCCTTGATTCATGGACTTACATTGGGCCAAGAAAAGAGGCATAAATAATTTACAAGTATTTGGTGATAGCGAGCTAATTGTTAATCAAGTCAGAAGGACAATATGCTCCAAAGAATGACTTACTCAAGAGCTACAAAAATAGGGTATGGGACCTAATTGAAGACTTTGAAGCTTTCAAAATTGTCTCCATACCCAAGGAGAAGAATGAAGCTACAAATAGGCTTGCAGTAGTTGGATCAAACATTTGATGTGGTTGATAGTATCAAAAGAGACAAAACAAAACCACATATCCATGTGATTGTAAGGCCAACAGTTCTAGACAATAACACAAGCTGGTAGGTGTTTGAGAACGATCAACAGATCATTAATTTCTTGCAAGAAGAGGTTGAATTATCAGCTAGGAATCAAGATAAATTGGAGCAACAGTACGGGGATCAATTGGTGTAGCTACGGAACTAAACAAGATTACCAAAGGTCCTTAGTAACATTGGAGTCAATCTTCAACCCTAATGATCAGTTTCATGAAAGAGAAAGCCAACATACAGGTAAAGGGAGAGGATTCAGAACCTATTTTTGTTGACTGAAGAAAAGACACTACAAATTGGCAAGGTAAGTACCTAATGAATAGGAAAGATATGAATTCATACAACTTTGCCAAGAATTTCTAGACGTTTTCACCTGGATCTATGAGAACCCGCAAGGATTCAATCCAAATTTGGCACAACACACAATGGAGATGGATCCAGATGCTAAGCCCATCAGGTAGAGTAAAAGGCCAGTAAACCCACACAGGTAATTAAGAAAAAGCTAAACAATCTAATAGAGACAAGCATTATATTTCCAATCAAGCATTCAATTTGGGTTGCAAACCTGGTACCAGTCAAGAAGAAGAACGGGGAAATCAGGTTGTGCGTGGACTTTTGAGACCTGAACAAGGCATCTCTCAAAGACCATTACCCACTCCCTTCAATGGAACAAATCTTACAAGTGGTATCTAGCTCGGAAAGTTTATCTCTCCTAGATGGATACTCAAGGTATAATCAGATAATGGTGAAAGAAGATGATTAGTTCAAAATGGCTTTCACCACCAAGTGGGGCACCTATGCCTACAAGAAGATGCCATTTGGATTGTCTAATTCTAGGGCCACATTTCAAAGGGAAATGGATATGGTATTTAAGGGGTTGATCAACAAAATAGTACTGGTATATCTTGATGATATCACTGTGTTCTCCAAAAATGCAATGGATCACCTTTTTCATCTGAGACAGGTATTTCAAAGATGTAGGAAATTTGGGGTATCATTAAATCCCAAAAAATACATATTCTTGGCTCATGAAGGCAAGCTCCTAGGCCATATTATGTCAAAGGAAGGATTGACGATTGACCCAAAAAGAGTTGAAGCAATTCGAGCATCACCATTGCCAAGCCATAAGAAGGATCTTCAGAGCTTTCTAGGAAGGATCAATTTTTTCCATAGATTTGTACCAAACTTTGCCACTCTTGTGAAGCCAATAACATTGATATTGAAGAAGAGCAGGGAATTTAGGTGGACAGCTAAGGGAAAATAAAGTTTTGAAGCCATCAAATAATTCATATCCCAAGCTCCAACTCTCATCAATCCAGACTTCTCCAAGGACTTCATGCTTTATGCCTTTAGTGGGGACACAATTTCTGCAATCCTAGTGCAACAAAACAAAGAAGGATCTGAACAACCAGTTGTCTTCTTCAGCCAAAGTTTGGAGGAATATGAAGTGAGATACTCCTTCATTGAAAATCATGTCCTTGCAGTGATCAGGAGTATGAAGAAGTCAAAACACCTAATTTCAAATAACAAGATTCAATTGCTAGTTTCCCATGTAGGAGTTAAAGACTTCCTTTTGACCAAATATATGAATGAGAAATGTGCAGGGTGGATCACTCATGTCATGGAATATGACATTGAAATTAAGGTCACTAAGCTACTCCATGGAAAGGGACTATGTGAATAGCTAGCCTTGAGTCAACAGGTTGATGCAAGTAATGAAAATGGGGTTGTTTTGGTACTACAAGATGGTCAAGAACAAGCAAATGATAATGTGCCTATCCCTTGTTGGACTCAAAACATGATACATTTCCTACAAAAAATCCTATTCCCCTTAGAAATGAGCAAATCAAAGAGGAGATACTTCATATTACAAGCCATTCCATATGTGCTTGTTGATGATGTTTTGTTCCAAAAGGGACATCAATGGTGTTCTACTGAGATGCATCGGAATAGGTCAAATCGAGAAGGTGTTACAGGAGTTTCACGATGGAGAAGCCGGAGGTCATTTTTCTTCATGGGTAACAGCTCTCAAGATAATGAAGGTGGGATATTATTGGCCCACGGTGTTTAGTGACTGTTACACATGGATCAAAAAATGTAAGAAATGTGCATTCTTTGCAGGCAAGGAAAGATTAGTAGCACTCCCATTGCACCCAATTTCAGTTGACCAGCCATTCATGCAATGGGGATTGGACTTCATTAGGGTCATCAATCCAAACTCAATCCAAGGCCACAAGTGGATTCTCACAGCAACAGACTATTTCACCAAGTGGACTGAGGTGGTAGCACTCAAAGAAGCAAACAAGTCTAGCATACTAGAATTTTATGAAGGGATAGTGACTAGGTTCGGAGTACCAACCACTATCATATCAGACAATGCATTGGCATTCCTAGGTTCTAAGATCACAGCATGGGCTGTCAAGAATGGGATCTACTTGAGCACCTCTTCAAATTATTACCCACAGGGTAATGGGTAGGCAAAGTCTACGAACAAGAACTTTCTAAGAATCATCAGAAGGACTCTAGATGAAAATCAAAGGACATGGCATAAAAGGCTAAAATCAGCATTATGGGCTAATAGGATCACACCAAAGAGGTCAATAGGTAATTCTCCCTACAAGCTGGTCTATTGGAAAGAGGTAGTGTTTCCTATATCATTAGAGCTTCCTGCATTGGAACTCATGAAGCAGTTGGAATTATCTGAGTTTGCACCAATAGAGGATAGGTATGCAGGGCTAATGGAATTGGAAGAAATTAGAGAACATTCAGTTCAAATGATAGAGAAAGATCAACCCTTAGTCAAAAGATGGTTTGATAATAAAGCAAGAGAAAGGACCTTTTAGGCAGGGGACCTAGTTCTAAAGTGGGATGCAGATAGGGAAAATCCAGGAAGGAATTCTAAATTTGATGCTATTTGGAGTGGCCCCTACATGGTCAAAAGATGTAAAAGTATCAATGCCTTCCAATTTTCTACATTGGATGGAGAGGAGTTTCTGATTCCGATTAATGAAATCTATCTCAAACATTGTTACTAAAAGGAAAGTTTCACCCTTGTAAATATTAGCCTATGATTTTAATTCCTCTAAGTACGTATGCACATTGTCTTGTTGTAGTATAAGTTTCAATTTCCCTAAGTTCTTTAGCACATGTTTTATTGCTCCAAGGTTGTATCATTGTGCATTCAGTATGCCTCCAAGTGAATGAATGATTACAATCCATTTCCAAAAGTAGGTGAAGGCTCCAGGTCAAGATAATTTAATACTCTCAGAAATCTCACCTTCAAGATTTTCTTATGAAAAGTGATAGTGCAAGTATCTGAGTAGGTTAAGGGCCAACAGGTTGCAAGCATTCGGGCTCGAGGTTTTAGGAACAAGATCAGTACCATGTTATCATTCATGACTCCATGCCTAATGGATACTTCAAGGAAACTGATTTTTTCACCTAGCAGGCAAGTGATCCCATGAGTTGCCAAATTTCTATCCAATTTTGGCCCTCATGAAAAAGTGATCAAACACGACCTTGCACAGGAGAAATGGAGAGGTTGGTTCAACCATGTGGGCTCACATTCGATCCCAAAAATCAAGTTATGGGCAGGATCGACAACAAAGAAAGATAACTTGGTAAGTCAAAATTGAGCCCAAAACACTTCAACTCGAAGAAAAGAAACGGACTCACGGAAGGCAACACATGCCAGCTCAACACAAGTCCAAAAAGTGAAAGGGAAAGAAAAAGGAAGCAAAGAATGTGCCACGTGTCTCATCGGTGTAACTTCAAAAGGCATGACAAAAGCAGGGTCTCCAAACAAGTGCAAGCTCTCCACATGTATAGGGCCCAAGAAAGGTTACACCGACCATTGAAAAGTATAAGCACGGGGAGGGTTAGCGAAAGTCTCCACATGTCTCATCAGTGCAACTTCAAAATTAAAATCTAAAGGGAGTCCCCAAATGAACGCAAGCCCTCCACATGTCTAGAGCCCAAGAAAGTTGCATCGGCCATTGAAAATTCTAAGAGCCAACGGAAGTGTCCATGTGTCAACTCAGCGCAACTTCAAAGGTAAAACCCAAAGGCAAGTTCCCAAATGTGTGCTAGCCCTCCACATGCCTAGGTTCCAACATATTTCTCATAAATATGGACTTATCCAAAACACAAAGGAAACAGAGCAGGCTCGTGGAAGATGCCAAGTGTCGGCACGATGCATTCGTAGGACCCTAAATGACAGCATAATCTTAAGAATGTGTGGGGCTTCCACGTGGATCTTGCATGGATAGACTCTAAACCTAAAGTAGTTTGGAAAATATTGGTGGTAGGTCAATTCAACATAGAATGAATCATGAAGCCCACCTAGAATTTTAAATGCTCAGATCTTTTAAAAGATTGTGAGAGCCCGCGTGGAACATCCGACCTTGACCTTTAGATGATCATAGCTTTAGACTGGAAACTTGGATTTGAGCAAGAGAGGAATTTTTGGAAATCTCTCAATGTCTACTACTCAACTACATGATGTTAAGCTTCTCACCTACCACCACAATGAAGTATGGGCTTCCTTTCTTTCCCAACAAGGAACAGTAATGGAGGCATGGGTTTTTTACAGTGAAACCCATCATTGAGGCAGGAAAATTCAAGTCTCTTTTGGGGTGGTTGAGGTAGGAAAATTAAATTCTCTTTTGGGGTGGTTGAGGTAGGTGAATTCAATGCTCTTTTGGGGTGGTTGAGGTAGGTTTTGAATTCTTCTCTCTCTTCTCTCTCATTCTTCCTATATACTGTAAGGAGGGGGAATTTTTCAAAAGGTTAGACATTCTTTTTACACCCTCCCTTCTTCTCTTTCTAAAAGTGGATTTGTGGAGCTCAAACCTCCCATTCAAACTGTAAATACAATCTTGCCTTTTGGCCATTGTAATGGACTATATAAAATCTTTAGAGTAATAGTATGAGTCTGCGGATGATTTCATCCCTCTCTTATGTTCATTGTATCTTCCTGATCTCTCATTGCAATCTTGGTTATTTGTGCATGATGGTTGTATTACATTTTTATGGTTTGTGTTTAATGGCAAAGAAGGTGTTCATCGTTCCTTTGGTGCATCACCCTTGTTAGTTTAGGTTTTATTTCTTACATCTTCTTAACCTTTTCTCCTTGGAAAGTTAGAGTGGGTTTTAGAGTAGATCCTCTGCAATATGAATGTGTGCACCTAAACAGAGGAATAGGAACCGACCTTCATCCAGAGAGCTCTCCTGATTCGCAAATTCCCACACTTTGAGAGATGCTCCATGTTATGCAATCATGCTAAGAATCTCAACCCATCGATTTTCAGACATTCATGGGTGTTGTGATTTATCATCAACAATACCTCTTCTATGTTCACCGTCTCCTTCACAGGCTCTTCAGTTGATGACTTTCCTTAAATATCAGTCCCCTATGTAAAAGACATGTTAATTTTAGAAAGTGAGCTTCTGTTGATAAGATTACTGTGGAAAAAATAAATTTGATATGGATTTTTTCCCAATATCACCCCTCTGAAATATTGGACTTACTCAATCAGTGGTTTGGGAGATTTTAAAGTTTCAAAATTTTGACTTGGTAGCACCTCTAAACACGGTATCCATTAACAAACCTTGAAATTTTTAGGTCTGGTTTTATTCTCCGTTTGTGACAAAAATTATATTTTTATTGTGGGTTTTTGTTTCTGGTTTCACTGGTGAAATCTCTCTTCAAATCGATTGTCAGTTTGACGGGAAATCAAATTTTTGTCTTCGTAGAGCCAAAAGGGAGATTTCTTTATTGTGAGTGATTTGTGTTCCAGAAGGGGGATTTGAAGGTGAGGTTTTAATGGATTTTGAGAGTGAATAACACATCAGCAAAGTGTTCTTCTTTTTGTGCACCGGTTAGCAAGATACGTTTAGATCTTCGCCTCACGACAATGGAGTCTTCTAAAAAAAATTGTTCTTCCTTTTGTTCTTCAAAATTTTGAGTATTTTGATCAACCTTATCTCTAAAACCTATGTGTTCTCATAGATTTGAGGGTTTTTTTTTTTTTTTGTGGTGGAGCTGGTTTGGAGCAGCAATGGTGAACAGTGCAAGTATGAGCAGAGTAATGGAAAGGATGAAGTTGTGGAAAGTAAGAAGCGAGAAAGTTAGCTTTAAAACAAGAATTTGGAATGCTTTAAAACTGCATGCCAGAGGTGGGGAAAATTTTTATGTCCCTTAAGAATTAAGAGATGAAAGGGACATAAATTTTCACAATGCGTCTCATGATGACACTTGGCGAAAATATGACGGTCGAGCATTTTGACCAAAAAGCTTACTAGAAGCACCTAGGGGTTGGAAAATGGTCACATGAGGAACCAAGAGGCATTCCTTAGAATGGGAACATTTTCATGCCTCCTATGTCCCTTAAGAATTAAGGGAAATAAGGTTCATCAAATTTCATGGCACGCCTTCTGACGACACTTGGTGAAAATCTAGTGGTCGTCAATTTGGCTCCACTAGCTCTTGAGGGCCGAGAAATTGCACTAGAGGGGGTCACATGGATGACCTCAAGACTTCTTGGGGATAATCACATTTTTATGTCCCTCAGAAAAAAGGTACATGAGGGTCATAAATTTACATAGAGCTCCTGAAGCCACCAGTTTTCACGATCTGGACAATTAAGGGAATGAGTTCTGACAAACACCTGAGAGCTGAATTGGCAATCTGAGAGGTTCTATGTGTGACCAAAGGGCTTATTGGGGATGGGAACATTTTTATGTACCTAATTTCCCTTATCTTGAGGTAATAAAGGGACATGAAATTTCTCCAGGCTCCTAGAGATGACACATGTCCTCATCCAAATTTGTCTAACTGCGAGAACTCACCAAAAGGGCAACTTGAAACGATGATATCTTGATCTCTTGATGCACTATTTTGGTGAAATTTTATATGAATGTGACTGAAAATGGCCTTTTGAATCCAATGGTGGGGGTATCAGATATTTAATCCTCCATTTAAGCCCTTAAAAATCATATTTTTTATTTGTTCCTTTACCTGTGCCTGGAAAAAACCAGTTATAAACCTATTGCACAAAAGTTTTGTGAAAAAACATAATTTCAGCACCTTGTATATATCTGAATTCCATTTCTGTAGATGTTTTTTTTTTGGCTCCTAACTCCATCTAGAGCTCTTGGAATCACATCCCAAGGTTCAACAGCTCTTTTGGCCTTGTGCATTGCCTAGGCCTATGAACTCTATTTTTGATCAAACTATCCCAACTTCTCCAAATCCTTCCCGAATCTTCCAAAATTACTTCCATGATATTTCTATAACTTTAATATACCTCTGCATTGGATTTGGATCCTCCATTCCACCCCATGGGGTGCATCGGTCTTGGGAAGGCCAATGGTAGCCCTTCCCAACACTACCCAGAAATAACAGTTTTCAAGAACTCCTAAAATCACCTAGGGGACTGATTTAACATCATTTGGGAGGTTATGGGACTGACTAGGCATAACTAGGGTTCCTTAGAAGAGAAAAACTTGGAAGTTTTGACACAGGGGTACTGTTTTCATGTTGGAAAATTGTTAATTTCCCCATTGCACATTTGCATGAGAACAACTATCTTTCAAGATCATGACCCATTCCAATTTTGTGTTCATGACCTTAACACTAGTCTTCCTATCCCTTTCATTGATACTATAGATGAGTTTCATTCTATGGATGACCCATCTCATTTACCACCACTTGAGGGTGTTATTTTTTTACTAGATGTTTTCATTTCTATGTCACCTCCTACTACAACCATTATTACATATCAGCCACTTATTTCCTCCATGGACAATATTATTCCACCTTCATCTTAATTTTCAACTCACACACCCTTTACATGTACACTCTTCATCCATGGCTTGTACTGGGAGCACATTACATTCGATCCTACTTCATCTGAAACCATATGTAAGAATGAGGGATTAGCTCACTTAGCTTTTTATGTTACTGATATTAGTCCACCGCCATACCATCCTCATTTATATTATGGGTTATTCCATGTCACAGTTTCTTATGGCCTTCATGTCTTTCATCTTGATGTCTTTCTTACACATACTCCTACTACTATGCTACTTACATTAGGACAGTCATGGCTAGACTATATTGGAGGAACCCTAGATCCGAATCATACAGACATATCCTTTCCTATGTCTTTTAGACGTGCTATCATTTGTAATAGTTATTTCCTAGGTTCTACTCAAAACCTTACTCATTGGTATGCACATGGATGCCCACTTCGACCATTCACCAATGAAGAGTATGCTATGGGCATGTACAACTTACGCCTTAATGGCTCATTACATGATCAACCAGACACTATTGCTTACCAGGTCACCAATGCCTATCCGTATGTTTTTGATCCTAAGGACGATGATCTTCTCGACAACTTTACATGATTTTTGGCCACATACACATGTGGTGCATAGTACTCACACCCCCCTCTTCATTTGCATAGCTTCCTAGCCTCACCTTGCATATGTCTTCTTCCTTGTATACCATATCGTGCATAATAGCACTGTCATTACCCGATGATGCACTCTTGTGATTCGATTCACACTTGACTATTGAGGGATTACCATTACACTGAACCCTACACACTGTACCCTAGGCACTACATATCCCATTTTTCATTCTACATTACACATTATCCACCATTCATCCTATACATATTTCTATATTCACATTATACATAATGCATTTTCCTAGCATACATTTTCCATATATACTACACTAGTCATCATTTCCTATGAGTCTAGTTTTACATTCCATCCATACCTTCTACATTTACATTAGGTTACATTATATATATATATATATATATATATATATATATATATATATATATAAGTCTAGCCTTACATGTTATCACTACATATTCTATTTACACCTATCGCCACATCTTACATAGTTTACACACCCTACCTTTACTACAATGCATGATTCACATGGTGCATTTATACATCATATATATTCTACATCCTACACTAGATTCCATTACATATGGGTCTAGTTCTACCTATCATTAGTACATATTCCATTTTTTTAAACACATATTATTGCACTTCACACATTACATATCCTACACACACTACACATCTTATATTGCATTACCTACATCGCGCATTTACATACTATACTTTTCACTTAGTCCTTTATACTACGTTATTCTCTACGCATTGTCGTCACCACCCTATGATGCACTTTATTTTCTCGGTCCATACTAGATTATCGAGGTTTTACTAATCAAATGGACCTTACATTCATCATGTGACATTTTCCTCATGTGGCATTTCTAGTGTTAGTGACATACACCTTAGGTTAAATTGTCACATATTCTATCATTTTGTAGAGGTATGCACCTTAGGTTACATCACCACTCATTCCTTTCATCTTGTAGTGACATACGCTTTAGGCTAAATCATCACCCATCTACATCCTTTCATCATATAGTGATATATACTTAGGGCTAAATCATCACTCATCTCTTCAACAAGTTGTGATATACACTTTGGCTATAAGGTTCACGCACATCTCTCCACATGTCGCATTTCATAACCACTACGTATACACACTCACCACATCATGCTAGAAATAACCAACACTACTCAACCATTTCCTGATGATACACTCTCATTTATGGTTCATTCTTGACTACAGAGGGGGAAAACAAAATGAGCCTCATTGCATACACTTCCATCCACTCGGGGGCTACATTTCTCTTATCATTCCATCTCGCATTCCATTTCATCCATCCACATCATATTGCATTGTCTTGGGGGCATTTACTCTTGTTTACTAGTGTTTTGCATGATCACTTTACTACACATGTTAGACTAATTTCTTATCTGTCATTATCATACACACATGTGTGTTCACGACTTTGTTTAGTGTGATCGCAGATACATGACTCTACACATGGCATGGATGCTCATCTTCTACCCTTCCTATACTAGTCGTTGGGGACATCCACATTCATCCTATCCAGGTGTTATTATTTCATTTTGTACATAGCATATTATATTACTTGCTCATACACACTTTGACATATTGGTTATCGCTCTAACATGCTAACGGGTGTTCCATATGCAACACTTGTTTTGCAAGATTACATGTTTCCATGACTACTTTTTTCTACTTGTCTACTTTGTTTGCCATTGCATGTGGGATTTTCCTTTGCTTGTGTGTACACTTGTCTATTTTTGTGGCCGTGACGGCCTTGTGTATCTTTTGACATCGTGAGTGATGTGCCACGTTTGCAACCTCATTTGTGCATTCTACTTGTTTTCTTACGTGTTTACACTACTTTGTTTAGTAGTTACTATATTTTCTGTGTATTTTACACTTGTCTTATTACATGCATGTGTTTTCAGACTAACACTTGTTTTGGATAGCCATCCCCTTTTGTGTCCACCTTGGTATCTACCAAGCATTTTCTCTTCCCCCTATAGGGCAGAATTCTACAGGTCAGAGTGTGGTGGTTCCTCTTTTGGGGTTGCATTCTCATTTCAAGGTGGGCATCATTGAGGGTTTACATACTAACACAATGTATTTACACCGGTTCAGTACAGTGCATTTTTTGCCCTTGACATTATGGGTTTCACATACAATGAGTGAATTTAGACCAGTCTACTAAATCCATACATAACGGCCTCTACAGGACATAATGTCCTCTGGAAATTTTATGGAGCAATTACATACTTGGAGGTTACACAGGGTGTGCTTCTCTACACTACTTCATCCAATGGCGTCGAATCACCCAAAAAATTAGGATAGTATAGAGATCTCTTCACACATTTCAGCAGAAGTAGTTAAAGGTTGAGGGATACAGAGCATTTCCTCCTTATACTTCTTTAGCCACGGTGGCGTGATATCACCCAAAAAACTTGTGATAGTACAAGATATCCTTCTACACCCTTTTTCTTGACATGGATCAGGGGCACATGTTACATTTACATTTTTATTTTCACGTATTTTACATTTGCATATTGTACACATTTTTATACACATGCGTATTTTACACAACATTTTTACATACATACATATTTGACTACTTGATTGTTTTCTCCTTGCAGGTCTAACCATATGAGAAACAAGTAGTCAAATTGGGGGAAATAACAACAACAACAAAAATGATGATGAAAACAAAAATAACAACACATCGCGACGACACTTACATTTAATAACCATGCAGATACACTACACACCTAAATAACTACACACATGTTCCGCCCTAGGTACAATATCATCATTTTTTATACGCATTTTTCATCTTTAGAATCCACACTCCTCCACTTCTTATTTTTTTCATTCCACGCTTGAGTCTAGTCCATCGACATGTCTTCTTCTACATTCTACATGGATATTAGATATGCATCTCTATCTACTTTATGTTACTGAGTGTTCCGCTCACCAATATAAAGTGAGGGAAAATACAGACAAAAAATCATGTACTTTAGGCATTATTTATGTAATGCCCACTTCAACTACCACTTGAGAAAAAGAAACAAACTAGGAAAATTATGGAATAATTTTTTGTTTTATAAGAAGGGTCTACAACAAGTAGCAAGACACTAGTTTGAAACTAAATAGGTTACGGAATAGATTCTGATTAACTAAACACAATATTTCCATTTTTTAACCTATAACAAGTTTAAGAGGTTCCAATTTTGAGGTTACAAGTTTACTAAGGTTCAGGGAGAAATTTATCCCCAGGCCTGCTCTCTGTCAAGACTTGAACTTCAACTAGATTTTTAACACACTTAGATTTATCAAAACTTTTCTAAACTAGGCTCATTGGATAGGAAATTTCCTCACCTTTCCATCCATATAAAGAATTCCTCCTAACTCCTTGTAAAACTCAAGTTATGGCTGGGCGGAGTTTTAGGGGAAAAGTTTCCCTTTGAGGTCCATGGGGTTAGGGAGAAATTGGGAAAAATTTCCCAGATGCCACGTGTCATCACATTATTGGTTCGGGTTGGCGGGTCACGGGGAAAAATTTGAAATTTTTCCCATAACCAAAGTCTCAATTTTCCAAAGGAAAATTTTCCTCCGTGCCTCCGCACTTGCTCAAATGGCCACGTGGCGCTTTATGATTGGCCGTGGGCCGGTGGAGAAAATTTGGATTTTTCACCCATGGGGTAAAAAGGTTAAAAGGATTGCATGGACCCGTGCACCCATGGGGACACGTGTCAACACCCTATTCACTGCGGGGATGTGGGTCGGTGGAGGAAAAAGTGAAATTTTTCCAAAGGGGCAAAAAGTTAAGTTTTCATTTCTAAATCCATGGGCCCCCTGCCATGTGTCAACACGTGATTGGTTGGGGACCACGGGGTTGCGGGGAAAATTCAGAAAATTTTCCCAAAGCAAAATTTTCAAAATGCTAAGTTCTATTAAGGGCCCACCCCTCCAAGCTGCCACGTGGTGAATTCTAATAGGATGAGAGGGTGGCGGGGCCACGGAACTTTTTGAGAAATTTTTCCAAAGTTTAAAATTTAAATTTTTCTAAGGTCGAATCATTTCATTTTTGGGTTGGGATGGCCATTTTGAAGTAAAACTTCAAATGGCCATAACTTTGATAGGAAGCTCCATTTTAGGAAAACGAGGACTTTCGGAAAGCTCTCGGAGTCCTCTTTGCAACGGTAGTCATAAATTTTAGAATTTGGTAATGTTTCAAGGGTCAATTTTAAGAAATATATCTGCAGGGTTTATAATTTTAAAACTGGCAATTTTTTCAAACTTACAAGTTTCGTTCAATTTTGATTCCTTTTCTCCTCAACATGTAAATTGAACATGGAGGGATGATCATGGGTGTGTTAAATAGTGTTTTCTAGGTTCAAATTATGTATGGGGCTGGAATTGATATATTTTGCATCTTTTGACAGGAAATCTATTATGCAAGTTCAAATCTAGTTTGATGAAGTTCTTGATGATCATTTTAATTGTTGCTTTTCCACAAGGTTTCTAAAACTTAATACATATAAATTTCCTTGTCTCGCTCCTTAATTTTGTTATGAATCTGAACTGATGCATTTAATGAATGAAATTCCTGGTTGACCAAAATTCAAAGAAAAATAGAATTCAATTACTAACAATTTTTTAACCTATCACAGTTTAAAGAGTTTCCAAAATTTGAGGTTACAAGTTTAACTAAGGTTCATGGAGAAATTTTATCCCCAGGCCTGCTCTCTGTCAAGACTTGGACTGGGCCCAACTAGATTGTTTAAAACCACACTTAATTTATCAAAACTTTCTAAACTAGTCTCATTGGGTATGAAATTTCCTCACCTTACCTTTCCATCCATATAAAGAATTCCCTCCTAACTCCTTGTAAACTCACTGTTATGGCTGGGCGGAGTTTTAGGGAAAAGTTTCCCTTTGAGGTCCATGGGGTTAGGGAGAAAATTGGGAAAAATTCCCAGATGCCACGTGTCATCACATTATTGGTTCGGGTTGGCGGGTCACGGGGAAAAATTTGAAATTTTTCCCATAACCAAAGTCTCAATTTTCCAAAGGAAAATTTTCCTCCGTGCCTCCGCACTTGCTCAAATGGCCACGTGGCGCTTTATGATTGGCCGTGGGCCGGTGGAGAAAATTTGGATTTTTCACCCAAGGGGTAAAAAGGTTAAAAGGATTGCATGGACCCCGTGCACCCATGGGGACACGTGTCAACACCCTATTCACTGCGGGGATGTGGGTCGGTGGAGGAAAAAGTGAAATTTTTCCAAAGGGGCAAAAAGTTAAGTTTTCATTTCTAAATCCATGGGCCCCCTGCCATGTGTCAACACGTGATTGGTTGGGGACCACGGGGTTGCGGGGAAAATTCAGAAAATTTTCCCAAAGCAAAATTTTCAAAATGCTAAGTTCTATTAAGGGCCCCACCCCTCCAAGCTGCCACGTGGTGAATTCTAATAGGATGAGAGGGTGGCGGGGCCACGGAACTTTTTGAGAAATTTTTCCAAAGTTTAAAATTTAAATTTTTCTAAGGTCGAATCATTTCATTTTTGGTTTGGGATGGCCATTTTGAAGTAAAACTTCAAATGGCCATAACTTTTGATAGGAAGCTCCATTTTAGGAAAACGAGGACTTTTCGGAAAGCTCTCGGAGTCCTCTTTGCACGGTAGTCATAAATTTTAGAATTTGGTAATGTTTCAAGGGTAAATTTTAAGAAATATATCTGCAGGGTTTAATATTTTAAAACTGGCAATTTTTTTCAAACTTACAAGTTTCGTTCAATTTTGATTCCTTTTCTCCTCAACATGTAAATTGAACATGGAGGGATGATCATGGGTGTGTTAAAGAGTGTTTTCTAGGTTCAAATTATGTATGGGGCTGGAATTGATATATTTTGCATCTTTTGACAGGAAATCTATTATGCAAGTTCAAAATCTAGTTTGATGAAGTTCTTGATGATCATTTTAATTGTTGCTTTTCCACAAGGTTTCTAAAACTTAATACATATAAATTTCCTTGTCTCGCTCCTTAATTTTAGTTATGAATCTGAACTGTGCATTTAATGAATTAATTCCGGTGCCAAATTCCAAAGAAAATAGAATTCAATTACTAACAATTTAAAGGTCAATTTACAATTTCCCAAAGTGGAAGCATTTTCAATTCTGATCTGTAACATTCTATTTCTCTAATTTATTACTCAAAGTACATTGAACCATTTTGATATCTAAATTTGACAATAAAACAAGGAAACAAAATGCTGTCATTTATTCTTCACGCATTTTATTTTTTGACAGGGATACCATTTCAAACAACAAATGTAATTCAAAACATTCAATACAATCCAGTATGCACATTCCAAAAGAATTAAAAGAATCAATACCATCCTTTATTGAGAGGTCAAATAGCTTTACAACCGAATTCCTTTCCAATTTTATTTGATTTCAAATTTCAAAATTACAAGTATGGGTATCAATTACATTATCTTCCTAAGGTAAAACAGAGAATACATTTCTCAATTCAATTACAACTTCCAATTACAAGGTAACATCTCACATTTCAAGATCAATTACATTCATCCACTATAAGTGGGAAGGGTTACATTCTGTTTTCTCAAGAAAAGAGGACTGTCAAAATGGTTTTCTTCTTTCTCCAAACAGTAGCATGTTGTTTTCTTCTTCTTTCATCTTTTGATCACAACAAAGAAGGGGGAAAGGTAATGCTCTCAACCCAGCCAAGACATCCAATGGGAAAAGAGAAGCCATCTTTCCCCATTGGCCCCCGAGCCCCAACCATATTGGAATGGAACATGAAAAACAACACATGGCAACATAGCTTCTTCACATATAACATACATTCACATGCACAAGGAAATGCACAAACAAAAAAATGTAGTTCTCAACTACAACAACTAATTTCAATCAAAACAAAGGCTCCTTCTTCAAGAAAGCAAGCCAAGCAAGAGCAAGAAATATGGAGGTCTCCTTATGCCTCCCAAGTTGAATTTTGGGCATCCACCAAAAGCAAACCACCAAAATCATAGCAATCCCATAAACCTTATCCCTCCTCAACCCCTCCTTATCCCTCCTCAAAATTTATCCCTTATACCTCCCCCAAAGTAGGAAATGCAAGCAATTTCCTTTCCTAGGTGGATCCCAAACCAACATTCCCTCCCAAGAACAAATAACAATGGTAGATCCCTTATCCCTCCTCTGATAAACCTCATAGTCTTCTCTCCACACCATGCCTTAAGCATTCTACCCGTCCCTCTAAGAATTTCAAACACAAACACATTCAAAATTCATGCTAAAAGAGGGAAAAATAGTAATTTTAAAAAAGTGAGAGCCTACCTCTCCATAATAGAGACTTGCTTCAAAAACAACAGTCTTTATTTCACTAAAAACCAGTCTCAAATCAGCAAGGTAAATGTATGTACAAGCAAATCCACTTCTTCCACCAAGTAAGCTCTAAAATGAAAAAGAAATTTGACCCAAGAGTGAAATCTCCAACCTTCAACAACCTCAAAATGAGGAGGAATTCAAATTTTAAAGGAGATGATGGAGGAGGATGATGTGGATTCCAAGTGGGATGCCACATTATTTTTTCTCATCCCAAAAAGAACTCACATCAAAAGTAAATACATCATAATAAATGTGAAAGAAAAAATTACTTACATACACAAAATCAACCCATACCCAAAAGGAAAATGCATTTAAAATTTGTAAGACAAGTGCAATCACTTCTTTCATAAAATCATGTCAAAACATAATAAAATAAGTTGCTTTTGACTCTAAAATTATAATCACGGGTGGTGGAGGTTTTTGAGAGGTTTGGGACAACTTTAACTTGTCCCACAAGCCTCCAAATTTATCCTCCAAGATCAAATTCGAATTTCAAAGAGGAAGGAGTGTTTGACCTTCCAAAATTAGCCTTACAACCTCTTACAATTTCTTACACAACTCATACTTGGTAACTTACACACTCTTTTACAATGCATTTATTTCTATGACATTTATTTATGACAATCTTTTGACACAACATTTATTTAATTACCATATGGTTATAAAATATATAAATCAATTTCATTTTCAACCAAGACAATAACATTTAATTTCACATACCACATTCCACATCCCATTTAATTTAATTAAATTTTTAACTATATGACTCTCACATTATACTATCATATTTAAATAATTACAATAAAAGCACATTACAAAAATAAAATACACACAAAAATAAATAAAAAGGGAACACATAATAAACATACACACATATGCCCCATGGTCACAAAAGTGGAAATCCTAACACAACACAACACACAAATCAACACAGTTGTCATGGTGACCTTGTTGATTTCACACTGAATTCCAATATGGTTAGTCTCCAGTCCCCCGACATTGTTGTGATTTTTTTTTAACCTGCAAAATAACAATACCTCCTTCGGCCTCGTGGCCATATCAGAACATCCAAATGATATATAAACATTAGATCCAAATCACAACAATATCAAGATTCAATATTTATCATTAAAATTCAATTTGTAACTATATCATCATCCAATAGATTTCTATACTAGAGCTGTTCATAATAATCAATGTCACATGTCTAAAATTAACATCAATAACCTGTCCATGTCAACTAGTATATCATCATCCACATAATAATAAAAATGTCTCAATGATCCTCAAACAAAATATCTAAATCCAGATCAATATTAATCCAGGATCTAACATCTAACCATAATACTAATCAAAACATAATAATGTCCATAATAATCCCTAATACATCATACTACATCAAAACATAATAATATCCAAAATGTGACTAATAGTGTCAGGATCAGTATCTGAATAGTGTCCAAGGAAAGTGGGCACTACAATTTAGCCCGGTCTTATACTACTATTTAGAGGGTTCTAAAGTGAATAAAGTACTAATTAATCCCACCTTTTGGCCATTTTATTTTTATATTTTATTTCATCATTCCTGCATAATTTCCTATACATATCCACCTATTTCATAATTATCTTGTCATTTTAGCCTAAACTGGGGCACCCCGAAAAGCATTGGTCCCACCTGAGGTGCCCCAATCCATGTTCCACTTTCTCGCTTCTTTTTGGGGACTTTCTAGCCATTTTTCATCCTTATTATTTTCCTAGTCAGTCGTGTCGGGGTTAATTATGAAATTAGAGCAAGAGAGCCCTATAAATACAAAGTTATGAGACCATAATGAGGGTCCTAACGTCACATACTATTATCACTCCATCTAGAGTTGCATCCATTACATCACTTGCATCCACATAGTTTCATGCATCAAGACTAGGAGATCTGCATCAACACACACAACATAGGGGGAGGACTCTATTCTATTCCATGCACACATGCTATTACATTTTCTATAATTATTATTGCTCGTTACTTCACAAAGTGTGACTGGCACAAGAGCACCTAGGGCACGACATGCACACACACATACACCAAAACTACATCCGGGTCTGAAATGTACTACAACGCTCAATGATAAGACCACTAGTTTTGTGGCTGAGGTCAATCTGACCCATTCATTCTATGTCTTTTATTTTACTTAGGGTTTTGATTCTTCCTTCTTTCTTACAGGTCATCACTTCATTATTCAACACACTTGACGTAATTTGATGGATCTAATGTGACAAATAGAGAACACTTCAGGATACCTTGCGACCCTGTAAAAACTAGATTCAAATCTTTTACAGTAACCAAGGAGCTTAATTTGTAAACCAGGGCACCCTGAGGCACCCCAATACCTTCCCATGTAACTCAATCTGCGCAGATCCTCCAGATATGACCTTTTTGAGACTTCTGGGTGTTTTTTCTTGTTCTAGATTTTATTATTAGACTTGCGACAACCTACAACAATCTTGCATAATCTGCCAAGTCATTTCTCCTTACTTACACATTAGGGTTTGATTTTATTTAGTATAATTATTTTACACTATTTCCATATTTTCCTTAGCATATTTTAAAGTGTTTTAGTCCTCCTATTTAGAATAGTGGTTATACTTTCCATAGTATTAGTTTCCATTTTTAGATAATCAAATATTCACTATTATGGCCCCATTTAGCCAATTTTTCCATTTTTGTCAATCTTGATTGGCTCAATCATGAGGGAATGAAATAAAGAGTGTGAATGCACATTTTTCTCGAAATTACTATTTTAAGTAGATGTTCCCATAGATACATACTAAAAATATAAATTGATCTTCCCGCCATTGGATTCGAATGAAACCATATGCAGAAGTTTACATAATTCATTTCAAAGCTCTGCTCCAATTTTCAGGGGATTTCTTCCACCAAAACCTTGGGAAGTTAAGAGGTACCTCACTTCCCTTTCATTGTTGTTTCATGGAAGCCACTAATGGAGTCACTGATTTTCTTGTAAATTTTTCTTTCCCATCGTATATTGTGACAAAATCAACTTCATTGGAATAGGTTTTTCTTTTGGACTCTGTGTTCAAATTCTTAGCTCAATCCACCCGCCAAAATGTCTAAAAACTAAAGAAATGAAATATAGGGCACAAAACGAGGGTTTTGTTGCCATTAAAAATATAGGGCATCATTTAATATGTTGTCAATTTCTTCATGAAGGCGTTTGGAAAAGAGGAAAATTACAAAAAAAAACTCACTTAGATCTGTTTACTGGATTGAGAGATATGGAAATTTTTTGATTCTGGGAATGAAGTCATTTAGATAAAAATAGACATGTTGTTTCGAAAAAATACAGATTTCATGGGTATTTCATTGTTGAGATCATGTGATCATGGAGAAAATATGGGAGGGGGATGGTTAGAATAAATATGTTTAGGAAAAAAATTCTAGCAACAACTCTGGGGTTTCATATGCACATGGAAGAGAGAGCAATGGAGGATTGAAAAAATATAACTTCTGGTTTTTATCACTCCATGGGGAGGTGCACACTCTTTTTTCCCCCATTTTCCCCTTGGAATAGTTATAAAGGGATAGAAAAATGTGCCTTATCACAATGATGACAAGTAGCAAGCATTGATTCGTTGGCGGATCCAGGGAAAAGAGGTGGTTTTTAGTACCTAGGGATGAGACCATGTGGGAGAAATGGGGGAGGGAACCTTTTTGTGTCCCCATTTTCCCCTTGGAATGGGATGAAAGGGACAAAAAAGGCACCTTAGCCTCATATTGATATGTGGCATTGGAAAATTTGGTTAAGGACAAAAAGCATATCTTGGGGAGGACCTTAAAGACAAAGTTGTCAGAGCTTTGAGATGAATTTTTTTAAGAAACCTTATATGATTTTGACTCCCAAGAGAATTTTGAGGATAATTGTATGGGACTCAAGGTCTATTTATTCCTAAAACACCCTAAAAATATACTTCTTTCTCGGGATCACAGGGTGAGCCTGCCAAGAATGAGTTGTGGAAAGAAATTTTTGTCTCTCTAGAAAAATATGACAATACCATCATATAAGGAATTGGATTAGATTTAAATTGGTATATGTTTTTTCCCCCAACTCATTCCATAGCTCTCAGAATCATCTTCTAAAGCTCAAGCTATTTTTGAATTGCAATCTCTTTCACCTTCAAAAACCCTCTTTGACTAAACTTGCTCCTAAACCTTCAAATGTTCCCTATATCTTGCTAAACGAATTGAAAAATGTTATTATCTCCTCAATAACACTTATTGGTGAATTTAGGTCTTCAAATCTACTCTGTAGGATGCACATCTACCTTAGAAACACTAAAAATAGTCATTTCTAAGTCTATTCAAAAACCCGCCTTGAGACGCACTGCCTCAGAAGAGCTTCATGAACTTGTTTTCATTTTTTCAACACATGGGAAAGGTCATTACAACACAAATGAAAACTTATAGGATTGGAATGGGCCTAACACATGGTGTGAATTGATCTGGAGGAGTGCTCATGAGGGTTTCTGAGTAATTTTATTTATACTAGGGTAATGTTGTCATGTTTTCAAGTTGAATTTTTCCCTTTTAAAAACTCATAATAGTTGGATCTCAATTAGGGACTCATTTTGGATCAAACAAAGTGAGGAAAAAATGATAATGAACTCTAGAATATCGATACACAACTTAGACTAGTGCCTTATCCATTGGGATTTACATAGTCTCGGTAGAAACAAGGATGGTCTGAAAGGAAAAACACACACACATACAACATCAGGGAAACACACAAAACATAGAAAGGGAAAACAAACTGAGTGGGAAATAGAAACACACAAACCTGATCACCTATGATACATGTGGGTGACAACCCACTTTCACTACAACACCTTGGAGAAATGAAAGAATATGATGAGCTTGAATAAATTAAGATAGGGGTATAAATACCACCAATGCTACATGTGGTATCCATCACTGTGCCCTGGTGCTCTACCTAGTAGTTCTTAACCACAACATAGATCATGTGGCTCTTGGAAATTTCACCAACCGTAGGCTCAGAAATAGGTTCCTTACCTTGATTATCAGGGTTCTAAGGGAACTCTCTCTGATGATGACCATATAAACCACACCCATAACAACTACCTGGTCCTCTCCACTAAGAAGATACTCCTTGAGTTGGCCCCATAGTCCATGTTATAGAACCTGATGATCATGTCATAAATATTTGTGGGTGTTGTAGTGGACGTACTCCTATTGATTGTGCTCGAGGTGGATCATGTGTCTTTTTGGGCCCCCTAGCTGGAGGTCCCATACTATGCCCTCTTTGATCATCAAGGTGTTGTGGAGGCCAAAAGGGTGGTTGATTCTACTATTGCTACTAAGGAAGAGGCCTAAAGGAAGGCTGTGTTGAAGTGTGTCCACCATGATGAGGAGGAGCTGATCCCCTCAATCTACTATCCTATAACTGATGTATGTGTCTCCTCACTTTGTCACAAGCATGTTGAGTCTTTCCTTAGGTTTCCTCTATAATATAGGCCTTCTCCATGGCCTCTGACAGGATCTGTGCGAAATGAATGTGCACTGTCGTACCCAAGTATAACCTCAAGACCATGATGAACCTATGAACTCTAACCTGCTCATCTTGCATGTAATCCACATACTAAAGCAAATCTAAAAACCGACCCTCATACTCTACCACTATCATGGAAGCATGTCAAACATCATGAAACTTAGCGATCCGTTGCTGGATGAATCTCCTGGATATGTATCTACTCCTAAAGCACTCATCAAAGAGCTCCCAAGTGAGTGTCTCATAATCTAGATGGAGCTTCTGCTCTCAGTCCTCCACCAAACTCTGGCTTCATCTCTCAGAAGGTGGATAAAAACATGAGCTTTCATGTTTCTAGTACAAGGACATATCTTGAAGCATCTGCTCAAGCTAACCAACCATGCCTCGACCTGAAATCCTTCCTTGTCTCTAGAAAAATATAGCAGGTGTAACTTAAGATTATCTTTGATGTGATCCACCGCTGACAACTTTCGGCCCCTAGATCTCTCTGCATAAACATCCCTTGGCCTAGGTCTCCTAGATCTATCTCTGTGTCCCAAAGCTCTATCTCTGTGCTCTCTAGGTGGTGACTCATGTCCAACCAACTATGCATGCAACTACTCTACGCTATCCTCGTCACTATGACATGGCAGTGCATGAGCCTCTACTGATGGCTCTCTATCTTGTTTGCTAGGCCGCCCTCCTAAATATCCTTTGTGTAAAGCGTCATTAACATCCTATAGTGTCTGAAGTATCTAAGGCAATATGGCTGCTACTTCCTAAACTGGGGGTGTTAGATCTAGGCTCACATGAAAGGACCCCTTGTCTAGTTCGTGCCTTCTTCATAGACCAAGACGGGAGTTAGTTTATGATCATCTACGATTTGTTTCAGTTTTCTAAGATTTTTAGACGTTTTTAAAACATTATGCAATGTTGTGTGTTCTAGGTTTAGAGTTACGCTAGGTTTTCTTGTTGTGTTTCATGTTTCCGAGTGTGCCTAGGGTCAAAGGGTTAAACCCACGGCTCTGATACCAAGTGTAACGCCCACAAATTTTTTCTCTAAAACAAAGAGAACTAATAAATTAATAGTCAAGTTTACAATAGTTAATTTTTTAAAAGTGTTTGCAAGGTTAGGCATTTTCACAATAATTAAATTTCTCGATTAGAGGCTTTCTGCACAAGCTTTTGAACAACAAAATTAAATTAATAATTAAATATTATAATTTACTTCCTAAACTATATTAACAAATTAAGGCATCTACTAAGCTCCATTAGTTTATTTAATCATCAAACACCTAGGTTACCTTATTTTCTAACTCAAGGTTTAATTGTTTTTCCTAGCCACTATGTGGCCCCATTCACCCCATTGGCAATGTTCTTTATTTTTATTTAAAAAATGACATCCCACAAAATTCCTTCCCACTTAAGTGAGGTAGGGTTTAATTTGGGCCTTAGGATTGAACCTATCCTAGCCCTTAGATTTTGGTTTCCCTAAATTTCCTTATGGTTCTCTTTTTAACTTCTATTTTCCCAAAACAACCACATTTGCTCTTTTCTTGTTTGCAGGTTTTGGAAGGGAGGAGGAGGAGGATCCATGAGAGGAATAAGAGAAACCATGGAAATTTTTCTCTTGATATTAGTTGTAAAGATTTTCCATTGTAATGTTGCCCATTGCTAAATGTAGAGATCTTACCATGGATCTATTTTGTTATTTAATAAAATCATTTTCTTGTTTTTGAGTTCAACTATTGGGGAAACCCCATTTCTTTTAAATCCATAAGTTTTACACATTTGGGTGTCATAAGAGATATTGGAAACCTTGAAAATTTTAATTTAATTGATTCTTAGTTGATAGAAGTTTTCTTGTTGTGGTTTTGAGCTTACATTTTACTTAATTTAGAAACTGGTCTTTTCACGGACAAATTTTTATTTTTCTTTCAAAAGTGACAAAACTGCCACCCTACGTAGGCCGGTGGTCCTATGACCACAGCCATACATGGGGGCGGTTCATCGTCTTCCACTCTGTGTTGGGCGGTGATTTTGAAACTGCTGCTCCGCATAGGGTGATGATTCTATTCTCCGAAAACATAACCTTCAACAATGCATTTTTTCACAATTTTTCTTCTAAAGTTGATTTTTAATGCAATATTAATTTTAATGAGGGTGTCGTCCATTCATTGGTTAGTAAAGTGATAACATTTGTAGTTTTATACTCAACTACAAAACATCAACTCATTCTCTATTCTTTCCTTTGCAATAAAATGTAAATTTGAGTATAACATTACTACAATTCATTCTCTTTCGTATATTCCATTGCCAACAAAAAAACAATAAGAATTCAACACACTTCCTTTCAATACATCCTTGTTCTTTTCCAAATGTACATGTATATATATTGCAACTTTAAATGTATACAACTTTAAGAGACTTTCATTTCAAGCAACTATACACTTAAGCTTTCCTTTCACTATAACATTACAATACAACTATTGAAATTACCAATTTTCCATATCATTAATTTACAATACAAGGACATCAAATTCATTTCTTTCACTAAGACTAGTCCTTTCCAATAAGGTAAACAACCAAGAGTTCTTTCTACATTCACTAAATCATTTCAACTTGGAATAATGAAATATTACAAATTTCCTTCAAACATACAAAATGTTACAAACTTCCACTCAAAGTGGGAATAATAATATGATTAAATACAACATAGATATTCTTCAACAAGGACAAAACTTAAGTCTTCTTTTCATGTCTTCTCCCCAACTTGTAGCTTCAATCTTTCAATCTTTCAAAAACTTGGATCACAATACAAGGAAAAGGGGGAATAGACGACGCTCTCCACCCAACCTTTAATCCAATAAGAGGAGAATCCATCCCGTTATTGGCCCCCGAGCCCCAAACAAAGAATAATGAGGGATCTTGGGCAACGTTTGACAACTTTTTAACAATAATGGCTTCCACAAAAATATACAATCCAAAACATACCACACATCTAAATGGACATACTCAACAAAACTTACAACTTTCTCAAATAACACATAGGTTTGATATCAAACCAAATGGAGCAAGGAATATGGGAACCACCTCCTTTTTCATCCCAAGTGAAGTAGGAGTTTCACCCAAATCCTCCATGTGCACAATACAAACAAAAAACATCATTATCTCTCCTTGGCAAGTATGCAAAAATATGTCCATGTTTTCCTTTTCACTCCCCATAGGTGAAACTCCTAATCACACTCCCTCCAAAATGCATGCCTCAGAACTCCCTTTTCCCTCCCTAATGGTCCCATACTTCCATCTCCCACTCCTTTCATAAGGAAAACTACCCAACCACACAAAAACACATTCACAACACTCATGCAATACTTTACAAGCACAATATTCACATCTACAAACATAAATAAGAAAACAACAAAGGTGGAGATCTTACCTCTCCATTCCAAGAGTCTTCACTCCACAAGATTTTTGACACCTTCAAGCCAAACACGCTCTAAAAGAAACTTCAACAAGCTCCTAATTCCAAAAGTGCAAAAGAAGAAAATGAACAAGTAACCCCAAATCCATCAAATTCTATCAATAAATAGAAATGTGATGTGAGGATGATGAGGTGGCTCCATGTAGGATGCCACTTCATCATTCCTCTATTCTAACACTCAAGTAAAATACCATGCCCAAGACAATAAATGAACATGTAATACTTATGACAAATCCACATGACACTCAAACTTGCACACCAAGCCTACCAAGGACAAATTAATTGTGGTAAGTAGGAAAGTGCAATTATTTTCACTTTTTACACTCTAAAATGCATAAATAAGTCTAAAATTAACTCCTCATACCATATGTATGGTTGTTGGGTGAATTTAAGAGGCATGGGACAAGCTTAACTTGTCCCACAAGCCTCCAACAAATCCTCCCAAGTCAAAATCCGAATTTTGAAATTGGGGAAGAGTACACAACACAAAAACAAACAAAAAACCAGCTTACATCCACAAGATTTCAAGTAGCATCTCCCCTCATAATTATCCAACTGTCACATCCTTATTTTAGTTAACAATTAAGTTGGATTAGCTAATTAAGACACATTAATAATTGCTGATAAAGTGACTACAATTTCCAATAATTAAATACATATAACACAAAATAAAGCACACACAAAATTAAAAGAAAGGGAAAACATTTCACCCCATGGCCACGCATGTGAGGTCACCACCCCCATGGGAAACATCTTAACTAGGCATCCAAAACACCACATAATCATAAGACACAGTTGTCAAATTTGGCCATGTTGCACAACACCCGACATCCTTCCATGGTTGGTCCCCTATCCCCTTTCAATGTATGTGATAAAATATCCTTGCAACAGAAACATAATACCTCTCTGGCCTAATGGCCACATCAAAAACATTGAGAAATAATACATCTACATAGAAATCAATAATTATCATCCAAAATTAAGTAATTCTGTCATCTATCAACATATCAAATAATCAGATTCTAACATCCATGAGATTATAATTCTACTCAGAACATCCAGAGTATAACGTGTCAGTATAAAATCTAAATAGTGCAAATCAACATATATCGAATTATCTACCAATGTCATTTAGTGTATCATAATCAAAATGTGAATCACAACCTGTCAATAGTCTAACTATCTGCATATTCTATCATCTACTTATAAATGTATCATAATCAAAATGTCTAAGTATCAGTCCAAAAGTAATATTAGCATAATGAAAATAGTGTCGAACAGGAGTGGGCACTACACAAGGGAATATTTGAAACAAATAAATGTAAAAACCAAGACCGTGAAGGTCAAGAGAAGATGTGAAACAAATAAAAGGACAAAGCAAAACTGCAGATGTCAAGGAATGCAGTGGAAGTCAAAGGAACTCCATGGAATTCAAGAAATGTTGTGCAAGTCAGAGAAAGGTAGTGGAAGTCTGCAGAATGCCGCATAGGTCATAACAAGCCACATAACCAAGAGAATATAAGGGGATTTTGTGGAATCCTATAAGAATATCAAAAATTCAAATATCATTCTACAAAATCTGACTCGAGATAAGTATAAAAAATGTTATTTTGGCTAACCTTTGGGAAGTAGTCACATCGTTTCAAGAGATGAACATGATATATAAACGGATTTAATCTCAAAATCAAAATGTACTCAAGGTATTATGATGATGAATTGATAAGGAATAGAGAGAAAATAGAGGAGAAGAGAGGATCGAATAATGAAGACATATCAAGAATATTTATAAAGAGGAAGGAATAGAAAAGTCAAGAAGAACATAATGCCAAATTGCTGAAGAAGGAAGAGCGAGTAACACATCGAATAAATGAAGTATGAGTAGTGCAGGTGTATGAATCCATCAAGAAAACTAAGTAAAATATGAATGGATGTGAGTGGAGTGAATGAATGAGATCAATATAATAGAGAGATATTCTGCAACACCAATGAAGAGTAAGAAGGAAGAACAAAATTTCCACTCATTAGGTTGAAGAAGCAACTACATAAGGTGGAAGTTTGTATCATTGGGGATTGGTGTCTCCAATGAGTTGGTGCTCACGAGTTCTCTGAGTTTTTTCTTGGCTAACTAAGGACTCAAAACACTTTTAAAATTGAGAAGGATTTGTAAAGTTGATCTAAAAAATTATTATCAAAGGCATTTGGTAAAGTCTATACCTAACAAACTATGTTGCAGTTAAACATTCACACACATCTATAAATAATTCAGTTACTGTTGTATGTAAATTACTAGAATTCATCTATGATAGAGAATCTCAATAAATCGGTGATTTATATAAGACAAGAATTAGACTATATTAATAGTAGCCTTGATTTATGCATGTTATGGCTTTATTGAGCGTTAAAACTAGGAAACTAGTTACGACGAAGAAAAGACACATCCTCATTGTCTAGCTTATATTCTACGTTAACGAACAAAGTGTCAACAAAAGAAATCATTCTTGTTGTTGGAGCTATGGATGTCCAAGCCCTTCATTTAGTGCTCTTACGTAGAGTATATTCCATGTTTTCACTTGTGTTAACAATTTTTTTGTTTACTTTCCATGTTTATGTTATTAAAACACATAACCATGTGATTTGATTAATCCCTAAAAGTTGCAAATCCAATAAAAAGGGAATTTTCAAATTGGGAGCTATGAAGACATATTCAATGTTTAACAAACATTATGTATTGTGTATTAAATAGACAATATGGCAATGGTAAGAAAAAGTGATACATGGTCCATATATGACTTGTCGGGAAAAAAATAAGGATTGCCTATGTTCCCTCCAATAGATTTCCCAACCTAAAAAATTATACTCCCTCAATCCCCTTTTTAATCATAATTTTTTCCCTGTCCTAAATATCCTTATGCATTAAACTATAAATATATATTTTTGCATAATAAAATTTGTGCGAAAACACAAAATTTCCTGTTACGAAATGCACTAAACTTGTGCTTGAATTTTTTTTGGCGTTGTGTTTGAATTTGTTTATTCTGTAAGGTTTGGTACATACATTTACCAAAATTTAAACTCTTGAATATCTATACGCCACTTTTACAAAGATTGCTTTATTTCTGGTTTGTACCCTCCCTTACGTTTATGTATTGAGTTTAATTACATTTGGTAAATTCGGGACTTTGTTGATAATACCTTCAAATATATATTCTAGAAATATAATTATATTTTAATTATATTATAAATAATTCTTTATATAAAATTATGAAAACAAAATTAAATTCTATTTACATTAATGCATAAAGATGATATATTTTTATTTCAAAATCATTGTACCCAATAAGAATGATAGTTTTTATTGAATCCAAATAAAATAAAAAATGTATTAGATCAAAACAAAATAAATATTATTTTAAAACCAAAATTATAATGGGGTGGGAAATGATTTTTTATTTGTATAATTACCCTAAACTAACTCAAAATGCCCACAAAAATTATCAATCATTTTTTCACAATAAAAAAATAATAATACCAATTTCCAATGGCCTTTCTCCATTCCCGTTGTATTTCTTGCTCATAAAATATGAAACCTACAATATTTGGTCATTTCATGAATACACACTTAAGATCTATTTAAAACATAAAACCCTGAAGTTTTTATTATTCTCTATTCTCAAAAAGTAAAAGAGAAAACATTGAATTAACATAACGAAAATGTGAAGTAAAGTTTGTGCTTAATATCTCATGTTGTATAAATTTTCCAAACAAACAAATGCAAACCCACATGAAGTTTTAGTTTCATATGCTTAAAAAAAACTAGAAATTTGCATTTGTATACAAAACCAAAAATCTGCGCCATAAGAAAAATAGATTTGTAGGGATTCATTTTATTTTTAATGGGAATATTAAAAATTTATAAAAATTCAACATGATTTGTGGAAAACCTAAAACTAACTTCAGTTTTGATTACGCGATCTCCACCAAAAATTAAAGAATGTCATTACTTGAGTTTAGGTTACATGTGTTCTCTAAAATTAAGGAGTATATGTCGCACCAAAATAGAGTGTATGTGGAGCCCAATTTGAATACTTCACATTAATAAACATTGGTCTTTTTTATTTAAAAAATATACTTCTAAATATTATAAGTTTTAACATTTATATTTATTATATTTTGACTATATATTTTTTATTATTTGATAATGTTAAGAATATTTTTATTTCGATATCTACATTCTCTTTTTTTTATAAATCTAATATTTGTTTATTTTTATAGCTATGTTCTCTAGTTATAGTTCTATGTAATATAGAAACATTTAATATTAAAATTTATGTTTATTCTACTATACTTCTTACTCAGTATTACTCTCTTACTCTCGTATAATTTATTGTTACATATTTCTAAAAATTAAAAAACAATTGTTTGTAAATATATGTTTTACTATCTTAACTTTAGCTTATCTTGGAGTTGATTATATGAATTTCATTTTTTTTTATACATTTCAAATTTAATTCTATATTTTTTTACTAATATTCTTGGTCTATCATAACATATAAACCCCAAAATACTATCATCAACTTATACTAGTGGCCCTGACATTACAATAAAAATGAAACTCATATTTTAAAATATTGGTTGATTTGTTGAATTCCTTCTCCTACTCTTTGGTTACATATTACCAAAAAAAAAAATTCAATTACCTTTAAATACATTCCACACCACTCCAATTTGAATATGCACACACCTATGAATAAAAAATACTCATTCATTTGAGAAAATATGCTACTTTAGTTGGCAAGATTTGTTCATGGGAAACATATATATTCCAATATACCATGATCCTTATGCCAAAATTAAAATCACCCTCCTTCTAGAATATTCTTTCTTGGTTTTGGGAGGTATAAGTTCTCTTGCATGGCATTCCCATTTACTTATATATGGCTACATAATATCAAAAATCCATTCAATTGGCTCTAAATACATGTTATAGTACCTCGATCCATATATCCTTATTTTTATGAATCTTGGAATTTATTATATAACTCTAACATTCTCAATAATCAAAAATATTAAACCAACACTGAGATGTAAACATGGTCAATATAAACATATAAATAATAGTAAGTCGTGTTCCTTACATATATGGGTGTGACATCACAATGGAAGTGGACTCCCTACTAACGTAATGATTGATTTTTTGTAGGGTTCTAAATTACTGACAATATATGCAAAAATGCAAGAAATTTCATATTGGAAATGATCATCCTAATAATAAAAAAATTAACTTGTTGTGGAGTATGTTTGTTTTCTCAATATCCTCGTTTCCTCATCTATATATCCATAATCCTAAAATAAATATGTTTCCACTAAATACATGTCTTATTACCCTAAATAACATATTACTCTTCAATACATGTTATGATTGTTCATACAATTTTAAAAACCTCATTCAATTTCTAATTTATCTTATGAGTTAAAATAAATTATTCATTTAGCCTTTTATTTTTATTGTTATTTAATAGATATAAAACTGCATACAAACAAAAAATAACCCTAAATTTTGATTTTCATTTATGAAAATCTTGAAATCTTGTTCTCTATTTAATTTATTATCTCTTATTTTGGATGTTTATTAATGTGAACTTTAGATTCTGTAAGTATTTTCACAAAATTTCAAATTCTTAGTATAAAAATGTGTTAATTAATGTTAATTTTGAATAAAATGCAAGATTCTAAATGACTACAAGCTCTAGTGATAGTGAAGGATTTGTAGCTCCTGAACCTTACACTTCCAAATGGTACGAGGAGCTTGTGCATTGCACCTGTCCAAAATGTGGAGGGTGTAGACGACAGAAGCATAGAATAGAGATTCAACATTTAGGAAACATAGTTCTATGCGTGAAACACCTATTGTATATGTGCATAACTAATTTACATCAATTTTCATATGTATTACTTTGTATTTAATTATTAGTAATTAATTATTTATATTAAAAAAAATTGCAGGGTACTAGTTATGACGGCCCTTGTAATGAACCAAAAGAAAATATATAAATCGATTCATGATCTTTGAATACACTTAGGAGTCTCACAAGAGCGCTACTCAAAGATGAAAAAAATATTTACACAAATATGTGGAAACAATAGGAAGCTTGACTGTAATTACTACCACTTTAGAAAGAACCGGTATGCATTAAACCAATCTACACAACTCAACATGTTAACTTCTTCATTTCATTTTTCTCTTCATGATATACCATTTTCCCACCTCACTTTTCTTATACCAATGCATTCATGTATTTATGGCCAATAGTTGGACACTTTACATCCATAGATCACTCCAGCGCAACACCTATCCTTTTCTATGCAATTAAATCTCCCTCGATTTATTTAGATAATTTTGTATCATCTAACCACTCACTACTTACAATATATATTATTTCTAATCTAACAAATAGTCTACACTTCTATGATGGTCCTAATAAAAAGAATATGTGTTACTTATAGCCTTAAAGTTGTCACACCACCATATTTTGTAGGTACTAATATCTTTTTTTCTTCCCTTTATATTTTATAACGTTTTATATTATCTTCCTATGTACACATCTTTCAATCCCAAATTTCACACTTGGATTCTGTTACTCTATGGCATTGGCCTTGTAGGAACTCCTTCAACTAGCTATGCATTTAAAAAAGATGTAACATCTCACGTAAGTTATTAGGTTTCCATTCTCGCATGAATTTCTCTATGTTTTAGTAGAACACTATCTACTTTAGAAAGTCATTTGTTATGCATTATAAGAATTCACAATATTGTTGCATGTCATTATCTTCTACCTTGTTTGGTGACGATCTCCAAGATATTAATGTGTACATGTATTTTTTCTTCTCCTCTATTGAAATGATTCTTCATACCAAAGACTCTAACAAATATTATTTACCTTGTGATGAAAATTAGTCATCATAGATCTATTGATGAATATTGATTTTTAAAAAGAACGTAATGTTGGACCTATTTGGTGATAATCAAAAAGTTTTATTTTTTGCATGGTTAAAAATCAGTGTCATCATTTTCCAAGACAACTCTACACTTTCCCTTTATGCATCTCTAAGGAATTTAACAATACCTACTTAGGAAACATACAATCTACTAGTATTTCATTTTATCACTGGGAAAGCTAAATTTAGATAAAATAATTCGACTAAACAAGGATTGTGTGTACATGTGTGCATGTGTGTGTGCGTGTGTGTGTGCATTTATGTTTGTTTGTGCGTGTGTGTGTTCGTTTGCATGTGCATGTGTGTGTGTGCGTGCGTGTGCTGTTTATGTGCATACACGTGTGTGTTTACACCTGTGTGTGTGTACACGCGTGTATGTGTGTGCACACGCGCGTGTCTGTCTGTCTGTCTGTGTGTATTTCGGTGTTTGTGTGTGTTGTCTGTCTCTCTTTGTGTGTGTGTGTGTGTCTGTGTATTTATGTATGTCTGTGTGTTTGTCTGTGTGTATGTCTATGTGTCTGTCTCTACGTGTGTGTCTGTGTGTCTATGTGTATGTGATTTTCTCTACGTTTCTGTGTGTTTTTGTTTGTGTCTGTCAGTCAGTCTGTCTACATGTGTGTGTATGTGTCTGTGTGTTTGTATTTACGCGTGTGTGTGTGCGTCGTGCGTGTGTGTGTGTGTCTATCTCTGTGTGTATTTGTTTGTCTCAGCATCTCTCTCTCTGTGTGTATATGTGTGTGTGTGTGCGCACGATGTGTGTGTGTGCATGTGTGTGCAGTAGTCTCTGCGTGTGTGCGCACATGTGTGCATGTGCACGTGTGTGTAGTTGTGTGTGCGTGTGTGTTTGCATGTGCACGTGTGTCTCTGTATCTGTTTTCGTGTGTGTCTCTGTATCTGCTATGCATGTGTGTTTGTCTATGCATGCATGTGTGTGTGTGTGCATGTGTGTGTGTGTGTGCGCGCGCGTGCGCGTGTGTGTCCAACTACTACCAAGATTATACTATAATATAATATTACTATCAAAAATAGTACAAACATGTACTACTTGCTAAATTTGTCCGCACGAAACCCAAGAACAACCTAGGGCAAGCTAGAAAAATTATGGAATAATTTTTTTCAAAAAAACCATGTTCATAAAAAGGTTATGAATTAACAGTTGTCACATTCTTGTTTCAAAGTCACTTTAAATTAATAAAATAATTTTCCCTTTTTAAATCCTCATTATAATAAAATAATTGAAGCTCTCATTACCTTTTAATAACTTAGTTAGCCTAAGGTATGGTTTAGGATCCCCCTAAATATTATTTTGATAAACATTTAAATTCCACCATAGCCCAACTTGCCCAAATTAGCCCCATGGGTAAAAGGGGTCTTTTTAAATAAATACTAAAGTTATATTAATCCCACAATGAGACAAGGTTCAAAACAAATAACAAAGTCCTTAATTTAGCACAAGGGTGAGAAATATAATCTCACCCCCTACACAATTAAAGTGGCCCCCTAAAAGTCAACCCATGTATTTTAAATTTAAATTTTGAATTTTCTCTCACCCACTCCCCTCCTACTTTTTGTAGGGATGAATCTCATCCATTGAATGGATTCATTTGGGGCCGTAAGATCTAGGGGTTCCACTAACCGTATTTCTTTGAATTGTTTTGCAGATTGGTGGAGGAGAAGGAGGAAACCATTAGAGGCCATCTCAAGCTCAAGAAGGATGCACATCCCTTTTTTTGTTTTATTTTCACTCTCCTCTAGGGTTGTAATGTGTTTGTATATTTTATCTACCTCATTATTTCAATATTTTTCCCAAATGGCAAACAGATTTTGCCCCATTTTAGTGATATGGTCAGATTTGGTATATGTTTTCATTTGGGTATGAGAATACACACCACACACACACACACACACACACACACACACATTTGTATACGTGTGTGTGTGTGTGTGTGTGTGTGTGTGTGTTTGGAAAATTTTAATCGATTAAAACTGAAATCACAAATATTAGTGATTATGTATATATAAACGAATTGAAAACAAGACCCCCGACCGCGGGTTTAAGCTTCATACAGTCTGCAGAAAGAGAAATGCACAGGCATATAGTAGTTGGGTGGGTTTTCATTGCATTGAATATGGGGGTATTTTATATTATGGTGGCTAAAGTTTGGGGTTGGGGGGAGAGTCACCGAATAATGGGATGGGGGGTGGGGTCGGCAACCCTCCCCACAACCCCTTTTCCCCACAAAACATTACCACAGGCCACAACCTTAAAACCGACTATATTCTTTCATTAACTTTTTTTTATATACTTGTTTTTTGTTATAATATAAAATTTTAATACACACCACACACCACACACACACACACACCACACACACACACACACACACACACACACACACCACACACACACACACACACACACACACACACACATAATAAAACAATACTAATAATATTTGTAATTAATAAAATAATATATATAACTAAAAAAATATTATTTTTATTATCAATATTAATAATATTTTCATATTAATACTTTTAGCAATAGGTAATGGTATTTGTATTTTTTTAATAGTGTTAACCAATCCGAATCTAATAGTTAAGAATTTCTCTTAAAAATTTGAGAGTATATATATATAGGGTGCAAAAGAACTAATTTTATTTTCTCTATTTGATAAAAGGAAAGCATTCCATTTGTTGACAAAACCACAAATCAAGACAATTTTAAAAACTTTTCCATAACCGCATATGCATTTTGGGCTTCCTTCAATCAATATAAGAATGAACAAATGAACTTTACTTCACTACTCTATACATTTCATGTAATACAATGGGAATAACCATATCTTTGCTTTTACAAATATAATTTTGTAACCATTCTCACAAGTCATTATCACTAGATTTTTCCAATAGTTTTAAAATAAGAACTACTAACTTTCCAATAAGAACTACACACCTATATGAGATAATAAATCAACTAAAATATGAACAAGTTTTTTCTTTTCTTTCCAATCACTTTTCTATTATATCAAACTTGCTTTACTAAAATGTTTTTCCTTCCAATATGTAATAGAATCATAATAACAATATTCAATACAACTTTCCTTTCAAAAGAAATACAATAAATCTTCCACTTGAAGTGGGAATTTTACAAGAAGGTAACTACAATAGAGGGGTATTTAGTCTTCTACAATTTCTCCAAGTATCAAAACTCCAACATGGCTCCATATTTCTTCACTTGATCACAACAACCAAAAATAGGGGAGAGGCAACACTCTCCACCCAACAAAAATTCCAATGAGAAGAAGAAACAATTCTTCTCAATGGCCCCCGAGTGCCAACCACAAGGCAATAAGGGATGGATCAAACACATGACAACTATAAAATGGTTCCATACTTACTTCCAAGGAACAAACACACAAGAAAAAATAACTACAAATACTCATTTTTAAGCACAACAACTTCTCAAAACAATGGCTCTAAAATAAGCCAAGTAGAGATAGGAAAATGGGGATACCCTTGTGCTTCCCAAGGGTTTGGATGCCCACCTCTAAAATCCTTTGAAACACAATCAACCTAAAATCTATTATGCCTCCCCACAACAACTAATATATGTCTCTTATGCCTCCCTATCTCTTATGCACACAAAATAAAAAAAATAGGACAAGGTGGGGCATCCAAAACCCACTCCCTCTTAAACACACAAAGAAGCTCTTATATCTCCCAACTTATTTCATCCCCATTTTCCAATCTCAACACAACCTAAGGTAAATTTACCACCTAACACTTCAAACAAGAACACACATCCATACAACACATAACATATAAGAAAACAAGAAGAAAACAAGAGTACAAGATCCTACCTTGCCATGATAAAGCTATAGTTTTTAAGCAAGTACAAAAATATTTCAAACTCAAGCAACTCCAAGCTCCCTTCTACTCCAACAAGCAAGCACTCTCAAAAATCTAAGATCCAAAGCTAAGCAAGTAACCCCAAATACTTCCCAAAATTCCCAATAAATAGAAAAGAGGAAGAGGGAGATGATGTGGCTCCATGTAGGATGCCACATCATTTCTTATCCATCCCCCAACACCCAAGTCAAACCCATACCCCAAGCCACAATAAAATGGGTGGTTGAGAGGTATGACAAACCTCTTACACACACCACTCCAACCCATACCCTTTAGGACAAATAAATAAACACATATAAGAAAGTGCAATTAAAACCCACTTTTTTCCTTCCAAAACACATAATGGGGTCTATTTTTGACCCCCCAACCCATAGGTAGGGTTGGTATAATAAATTAAGAGGTGTGGGATGAGTTTAACTTGTCCCACAAGCCTCCAAAATTGGCCCTTAAGGCCAAATATGAATTTATAAGGAGAGGTAGAGTGTATAGCACTCAAGATCACATACACTCAATTTAAAACACATAAAACAAAGAACCATCTAATATAATAAATTGACTTATTTTTGTACCATCCACAATTAGTTTAGTAACATGATTAATTTAATAATCTAGACACAAATTAATTAATGATAAAAGGGAATTACATCACCATAAAATCACATACTCTAAAATTAAATAAAGGAAAAGAAAAGACCAAGACACAAACCCCTTGGTCACATTTGGAGGTAATCCCCCCATAGATACCCCCTAACAACAAATAAAACACACACAACATAACACAAGTTGTCATAGTAACATTTGTTGAATCCATCTAGCATTCCGATGTGATTGGTCTATAATCCCCCGTTGATTGTTGTGATATGTTTACCTGTAAAATCACACAATACCTCCTTCGGCCTTGTGGCCGCATCAAACATCCAAGATAAAAATATACGAATATAAGTCAATAATCATCCATATATAAATTAAATCATCATCTAAACAAATAATGTTATTATTTTAAATTTCCAACAACATCTCAATTCTATATTTCATCAATACCAATAAGATCACAAGATTAGTTCAACTGCTAAAACCTACTCAATATGATGAGAATGTCGAATGTCAGAAATATATAAATATGTCAACAACACACCATCATCAATATAGATTATCTCTATAAGAATCCACACACATCATAATACGAATCTAAATCCAACAATAGTCTAAGTATCTCTATCATCTAACATCATGTTAATCCAAAGTGATACAATAATATCCATGTATATAGTCAACAGTAATCAAAATCAGAATATAATAAGTGTCGAAGGGAAGTGGGCACTACATCCCCCTTCCCTTAGACTCAACTTCCTCCTTGAAGTCACTGAAATAGGTGTGGAAATTAGACTCGTAGCAATGTAGCATCCTCCCATGTAGCAGCAGTCTCATCATACTTGTCCCACTGTACTCGAACCTGGTCAATCTCTTTGTCTTAAAGGCCCAGGGTCCTGTCGACACTAAAATTTTCCTCCGTAATTTCTATTTCATTAATGTATGTATTAGGAATAGGATGTTGTTAAGTATAATTAGTAGTAGTGTCTAATAGAAGATAACGACGCCGTCAGTACGGTGCCGCCAATAATGTGGAGTACGGTAACAATCAAAGTACCATATGAATGTTGTAAAAAGTAAATATTTGTCGTAAGTGGTCCGGTAATGTTAAAATGTCAAAGTTTAGGTAATTAGATAAGTAGGGTCTACATGATTAGGAATTAGAAATATTATATTGGTAATAAGGACAAGGAGTGAGGTCATAAATATTTTGTGTATTTTATTTGTAAAAAGTCTAAAAATGTGGAACCCGTGTAAAATGATAAGGTTTATCTTATCTTAAAAGATAAGCTTACACGTACAGATAAGAGTTAAGATATGGAATATGATTCGTCAGAGTGGATTTCTTATCCTATCTTAGAGATAAGATGGATAAACCTAGAAGTTCTATAAATAGAGAGGCCACCCCCCTCATTTAGCATAGAAAGAAGTAGTGAGAAATATTGTATGAAGTGTGTAAAGGAAGCATCAGTTTAAAGGTGTGTTGAAGAAGCCATTAAGAGGTGTAATTGTAAAGTTTCTCCCATAGTATTGGTGGAAGGCAAGTGAAGTCAATAACACTTGAAGTTCCTCATGGGTGAGATTGTAACAATTTCATGTTAATATTAAATAATTTACTTTGATATTTCAGATTTGTCATCATTCCATCTTATCATAGTCGACGGTATTCTTGTGTTATGTTTGTTGTTTTGTTTCCATATTACATCCACCAAACTAAAGGCTATGCATTAGTAAATAATCATAGCACGAGGAGTTCCCGGTGAAGAATTATCATAGTGCCGGATTGGTGATGACATTTTGGTTCCGTTGCCGGGACCATTCCTCGTTGGTGGATTTTCTAGAGAGATATTCCCACTTAGTCAAAATCAATTGGAGGGTAACCTTATTTTTACTGTGCATAGTAGTTACCATGGTAAAGTCATTTTTACCGTGAATAGTAGTTACCATGGTAAAGTCATTTTTACCATGAATAGTAGTTACCATGGTAAAGTCATTCTTGTTGTGAATAGTATTTATCACAGTAAAGTCACTTTTTACCGTGAATAGTATTTACCGCAGTAACTTCACTTTTTACTGTGAATAGTGTTTACCACAGTAAAGTCAGTTTTACCGTAGTAAGTCAAGTTTTACCATAGTTACCGTGGTCATTTCTATTTTACTGTAGAAAGGTGTAAAGTCACTTTCCATTACAGCGATTCCAATTATTTGTGCACATAATTCTTGTTGATTGTACTTGTGGGTTGGTATTTCATGGTGGTTACTTTTGAAAATGGGAAAGATTCCTATTTTTTCAGCTCAATCTAATGAAGATGCTTCTTCTTTCATTCAAGAGTTTAAACGATCTTGTATTTGTAATGGCCTCATAAGAAGGGAACAATGGACTGAATTTTTTCCTACCTTTTTGGATGGTTCAGCACTTAGGTGGTTTGAAACACTAGGTGATAATGTGAAAAATTCATGGGATTTATTAACTGAAAGTTTTCTTGAAGAATTTGGTGAACAACAGAAATATGTAGATTTCATGATCGAGATCACAAAGCTATCCCAAGGAGAGAAGGAGAAGATAAGGGATTATCATGCTCGTGTTCTAGAGCTAAGGAGGAAGCTCGATGCCCAGATCCGGAAGGAAGGATTAGCGGATGGGTTGATGAATGGCATGGATAATCTCCTATGTAAGCACTTCATTCTTGGGATGAAGCCAGAAATCAGACAATGAGTGAAGTATGACCACCCAGCTACCATTGAACAAGTAAAGGAGATTGCAAGAAGGCAAGAAGAAAGCATGGAAGAGGAGCCCAAAGAAATTGTTGCTAAAGTAGAGCCTACACCAGCACCTTTGGTCTAGAATCCACAACCACTCCCAGTGAGCACAAATATTTCTCCTAGTACATCTACTGAGTATGAAGATCTGCTTAAAAAGATGGGTCAGTTAACTATTAATCTTCTTCAAGGAAAAGAATTTAGTTCTCAGGGAGGAGATAGAGGTCCAAAAAGAAATATTTCTGAAGTTGTATGTTATGGTTGTTATAAAAAGGGTCATTATAAGTATAATTGTCAAGATAGAGCTTCTACATCTGGTAAAGGAGATAATGATAAAGGAAAAGCACCTATGAATTCCTTTGATGTAGTAGATAAGAGCAGAAATAATGAAGTAGATGTGTTTGTAACAAAAAGAAAGAAAGAAAAAGATAATCAAGATGGAAATGATCCTAAGAAGATGAAAGGAGAAACTAGTAAGAAACATAGGAGAAGAAAGTTGGGTGTGCAGGATTTTCTGATTTCATAGGGGCAAGGACCATACTCCATCTTGGAAGATCTATCCAAAAGGCCTACAAATATTACATATGGTCAACTCTTAGCTATGTCTTCTGAGAAGAGGCGGGAGTTGCGAAGTGGACTCAATGCTCGACGAAGGAAGGAGGTTGAGGTAGAGGCGGATCCCTATGCTCCACAAGCCAAGGTATTATGTAATGGTATTTCAATTCATGATGTCTTAGTTGATGGAGGTGCTGCAGTTAATGTAATGACTGAGTCTGTAATGAATATGTTGGGTTTAAAAATTGATCGCCCTTTAACACTTATGTTAAGGTCATTAAATAAAGGAAAACTAAACCAGAAGGTGTAGTTTCAAATGTGGCAATATCTGTTATGGGTGTTGTATGTGTGGTAGACTTTCAGGTGATGAAAAATGGTACTGTTGCATACCCAATGCTGCTGGGAAGACCATGCCTAAGGAGAGTTCATGCAAGAAACTACTGGAATGAAGGTTTCATGACACTTGGACATGGTAGAGAGAGGGTGAAGATAAACGTGATCCCTCGACATCATAAGGCAGAACCTGTGGATTCAAATGATGAAACTGATGATTGGACATCCTCTGATTACTCTAGTACCAGTGAAGTGGACACTGAAAATGAAGAAAGTGAGGTGGATGTTTCAGTCATGGATATCCTTCCAGTCACACCAACTCATGACCCCATAAAATTATCTGAAGAAGAAGTTGATGATCGTCTCCAACAAATAAAGATTGGTGATGCTGTGATGGAGAGTGAGAAGGAATCCTACCTCCAGCTCTTTCGAAGGTACATACACCTATTCACTTTTGATTACAAGGAACTCCGTCAAGTAAGTTGGGTAGAACATTGTATTGAGCTGGTAAATGGTGCTAATCCCATAAAGCAAATGCCATATAGAATGAATCCTAATTTTTCCAAGACTATAAAAGAAGAAATAGATAAGTTGTTTGATGCAGGATTCATATTTGCTGTGGAGAATTTAGAATGGGTTTCTCCCATTGTGATCTCAATAAAAAAGAATGGGAAGCTACGCATTTGTGTTGATTACAGGAAGCTCAATAAGGCAACAAAGAAGGATCATTACCCTCTTCCATTTTCAGATCAGATCTTGGACGAAGTAGCTGGCCAGGAGTGCTATAGTTTTGCTGATGGATATAACAGCTACAACCAAGTTCGTATAGTAGAGAAAGATCAGCTGAAGACCACGTTCACCACTCCTTGGGGAACGTTTGCTTATAGAGTTATGCCTTTTGGGTTGTGTAATGCTCCAGCAACATTCCAACATTTGATGAATAGGGTGTTCGAACCCTACATTGGGACCTTCATCAAAGTATTTCTGGATGATTTTTGCATCTATGGGAGCAAGTTGGACCACCTGCACCAGATGGAGACAACATTTCAAAGGTTAGATGAAGCACAAGCCTCACTAAACCCTACAAAATGTGTCTTTGGATGTTCTAAAGGCCTTTTGTTAGTGCATGTTGTATCTAGAGATGGTATTGGTACTGATCCTGATAAAGTTTCAAAAATCAAAGATTTACCATTTCCTGTTAATAGAAGTAATTTGGGATCATTTTTAGGCCATATGGGTTACTATAGAAGGTTCATCAAGAATTTCTCAAAGATTACACAGCCACTAACCCAGTTCTTGAAGAAGGATGTTACTTATGAACCAGGAAATAAGGCGCATGAAGCTTTTGGACAACTGAAGGAATCCCTGGTGTCTTCACCTGTTTTGAAGAATCCAGATTGGAGCAAGCCATTCATTGTGTACACTGATGCCTCAGATGCAGCACTAGGAAGTACTTTCAGCCAAAAGGATGAAAAGGGGAATGAACATCCAATTTACTTTGGGAGCAGACAAATGAGCAGTACTGAGGTAAATTATATTGTAACTGAAAAAGAGGCTCTGGCTATCATTTTTGCTGTAAAGAAGTTTAGAAATTACTTGCTAGGGCAAAAATTTCTAGTTGTAACAGATCATCAGACTCTAAAATATATTGTAAATAAGCCTAACCCATCAGGGAGGATAGCAAGATGGATAATTTTTCTACAAGAATTTGAATTTGATATCATAGATAGGCTAGGAAAGAAGCATGTCAATGCAGATGCACTCTCTCGAGCCTATGATGGTTTAGGATCATCTTGTGATGATGATGATTTCCCCGATGCAGCATTGTTATCCCTTGACACAATCCCTAGTGAATACATAAATATTTGGAATTATCTAAATGAATTCAAGTTTCCTGATGGTGCCAATGCAAAGACTAAGAGAAAGATTACTCAAGCCAGTCGTCCATATTCTATTCTGCATGGAGTATTATTTTGAATAGGACCTGATGGACAATACAAGAGGGCAGTTGGACGTGATCAAGGGAAGGAACTGCTAGAAGAATTCCACAATGGTACATGTGGAGGGCACTTCTCTGGAAAACTTACAGCAAGAAGGATCTTGGATGCAGGTTATCACTGGCCCACTCTTTTTAAAGATTTTTATAATTATTGTAAGACATGTGATATTTGTCAAACACATGGTAACCGTAAGACTTCATCAGCTCCATTATGCCCTATTCTTCCACTTGGTCCCTTTGAAAAGTGGGGAATAGACATTGTAGGTCCACTTCCAACTACCTCATGCCAAAATAAGTATATTGTAGTTGCCACAGATTATTTAACCAAGTGGGTTGAAGCTAGGCCATTGAAAACAACTTCCATGGATGAAGTGGCAAGGTTCATATATGAACGCATTGTCACCAGATTTGGTTGTCCATTAGAAATTGTAACAGATCAAGGAAGCCACTTCATTAATGAGGTGGTAGAAGTCCTAGTCAATAAGTTTTCTATTAAGCACAGGAAGGCAACAACATACAAGCCAAGCACAAATGGACAGGTGGAACGAACAAATTTTGTGTTGTGTCAAATTCTAGCAAAAGATGCAGCCTTGCAGGTACATAAATGGGATAAAAGGATTCATGCAGCATTGTGGGCATAGGGCAACATCAAAGTCAGCAACAGGATACTCTCCATTTCAGTTGGCCTATGGCATTGATCCAGTTCTTCCTATTGAGTTTGATATTCCCACTGTGAGAGTTATGAAAAATGAAAGGATGGATGAAATTGATTCAGTAAAAGAAAGGTTGGTACATCTTCATTTGCTAGAGGAAATGAGGGAAATAGTAAAGGATACAAGCCATAATAAGAAAGTGAAGCAGAAGGAATACTTTGATCAAAATATCCGTTGGTCTCCATTTCATGTGAATGACTTGGTTCTAGTATATGATTCCAAATACAAAAAAAGAAGACAGAGAAAATTTCTTCTAAATGGATGGGGCCCTACAAAATAGCAGTTGTGCATGAAAATGGTACGTACCGACTAGATGAATTAGATGGCACTCCCATTACGAAATGGGTCAACCATGACAAGTTGAAGATTTTCCAAGCACCAGAATAGTCTACTCCGAGGACGGAGTAGAAGCTAGGAAGGGGGAAGATGTCGACATTAAAATTTTCCTCCGTAATTTCTATTTCATTAATGTATGTATTAGGAATAGGATGTTGTTAAGTATAATTAGTAGTAGCATCTAATAGAAGATAACAGCACCGTCAGTACGGTACCGCCAATAATGTGGAGTACGGTAACAGTCAAAGTATAATATGAATGTTGTAAAAAGTAAATATTTGTCGTAAGTGGTCCAATAATGTTAAAATGTCAAAATTTGGGTAATTAGAGAAGTAGGATCTACATGATTAGGAATTAAAAATATTATATTGGTAATAAGGACAAGGAGTGAGGTCATAAATATTTTGTGTATTTTATTTGTAAAAAAGTATAAAAACGTGGAACCCATGTAAAATGATAAGGTTTATCTTATCTTAAAAGATAAGCTTACATGTACAGATAAGAGTTAAGGTATGGAATATGATTCGTCAGAGTGGATTTCTTATCATATCTCAGAGATAAGATGGATAAGCCTAGAAGTTCTATAAATAGAGAGGCCACTCCCCTCATTTAGCATAGAAAGAAGTAGTGAGAAATATTGGATGAAGTGTGTAAAGGAAGCATCAGTTTAAAGGTGTGTTGAAGAAGCCATTAAGAGGTGTAATTGTAAAGTTTCTCCCATAGTATTGGTGGAAGGAAAGTGAATTCAATAACACTTGAAGTTCCTCATGGGTGAGATTGTAACAATTTTATGTTAATATTATAATTTACTTTGATATTTCAGATTTGTCATCATTCCATCTTATCATAGTCGATGGTATTCTTGTGTTATGTTTGTTGTTTTGTTTCCAGATTACATCCACCAAATTAAAGGCTATGCATTAGTAAATAATCATAGCACGAGGAGTTCCCGGTGAAGAATTATCATAGTGCCAGATTGGTGATGACAGTCCCATGCTCTAAAATATGGATAGGCTCCACTATCACCTGCCCTTGATCCTACACCTATAATGAGGTCCAATCTAATACATGAGAAGGATCAACAATGTATCTCCTAAGTAGAAAAACATGAAACACATCGTGGATGCGAGACAAGCTAGGTGGCAATGTTAGACGATAGGCCAAAGGACTAATACGCTCCAAGATCTCAAAGGGACCCAAAAACCTAGGAGCATTTTCTGTAACAGATAGGGCTCTTATGTCGCCTGACACAAAGAAACACCTTTGTGCCCACCTGAAAACTATGAACTTTCTTATGTTGATCCACATAATTCTTCTTCATGTCTTGCTTCTCCTGCAATCTCTGCCTGATCATAACAACCTGCTGCTCCATATCCTATAGTAAAGTTAGCCCAAGAGAAACCCTGTCCTCCAACCTGTCCCAACTCAGTGGTGTCTTGCACTCTCTTCCATACAGTGCCTGGAAAGGAGCCATGCCTATCAAACTCTAAAAACTATTGTTGTAGGAAAACTCCACCAAATACAAGTACTCCTCCCACCTTGATTGATGGTCCATGACGTACATCCTAAGCATTTCCTTCAAGATCTAATTCACCCGCTCATTCTATCCATCTATCTCAGGGTGATAAGTTGTACTGAAATTGATCTTTGTCCCGAGAGCATACTGCATCATAGTCCAGAAGTGAAAAGTGTACAAGGGATCATGGTCGCAAATGATATTCTATAGAATCTCATGTAATCTGAAAATCTCATCAAGATATACCCATGCCACTGCACTAGCTGTGTAGATGGCATTCACCATAGAAAAATGAGCCACTTTTGTCAATTTATCCACTGTGACCAAGATGGCGTATGGTGGTATCTCGATGTCGGTAACCCAACTATGAATTCTATGGAAATGGTGTCCCATTTCCACTCTCGTGTAGCGTGAGGGAAGAGAAGACCAGCTAGATGTTGATGATCGGCCTTCACCTTCTGACACTCTAAACAACGTGACATAAACTAAGCCACGTCTCTCCGTAGTCCCCTCAAATGGTACAACTATCTCAAGGTGGCGTGTATCTTCTTCACCCTGGGATGGGCTAAATAAGGTGCACGATGGGCCTCTGTCAAAGTGTCATGTCTCAAGCCTCTATCTCTAGGAACGTATATCCAGCCTCTGTGCTTGAGAAGACCTTCTGTCTCTAATGAAAATCCCTCAAACCTCCCCTCAAGGGGTATCTAAGACTTAATCTCTGCTTTGGTTGCAAGGTAGAAGCTATCGTGAGGGAGCTGTTGTAAAATGCTACTCCGTAAATTTGTACCCACTAAAGTATCCATATCCACATGTATCCATCTACTCAGGGCATCTGCAACCACATTCTCCTTCCCCTTCACATGCTCTATCTCCATGTCATACTCACAAATTAACTCCATCCAATTTCACTGATGAGCATTGAGATTGGGATGCGTGAAGAGGTGGCAAAGACTCAAGTGATCAATCCTAAGTGTAAATATCTAGCCAAGAAGGAAATGTCTCCCTCACACCAAGGCATGAACAACTATTATAAGCTTAAGGAAATGAGTCAGATAATTGAGCTCATAATCCTTGAGTTTGTGAGACTCAAAAGCAATTACTTGGCCCTCCTACATCAACACACCTCCCAAGTCCTGCCAAAGAAGCATCTGTGAAAGTGAAGAACTCACCATAAGGATCTGGTACCGCAAGAATAGGTGTTGTCACGAGACATTACTTTAGTTTTTTAAAGGTCTGCTCTCATCTATCTAACCATACAAACGCCTTTCTTTTCCGCAGAAGGGAAGTGATGGGGTGCACAACCTGAGAAAAGTCCTGTACAAACCTCCTGTAGTATCCTTCCAAACCCATGAAACTGCACACCTCGGTCACACTAATAAATGATTTCCAATCCATAATAGCTCAAAACTTGGAAGGATAGACTACAATACCTTCCCCAGAAATGTTGTGGCCCAAATACTTCACCTCTCTCTGAAAGAATGCACACTTCTCTAGGTTCCCGTAAAGTTATTGCTCACGAAGACACTGAAGAACCTAACAAAGGTGCTCCTCGTACTCCTCACACGTACTTGAGTATATTAGAATGTCGTCAAGGAAAATTACCATGAAGTAATCCAATAATTTCCTAAACACCCCATTCATCAAGCTCATGAACATTGTGAGGGCATTTGTAATTGTCAGACCAAAAGGCACTAATGTGAACTCATAGTGGCCATATCTCGTACGGAAGGATGTCTTAGGAATATATACCTCCGTGATCCATAGCTGATGATATCCCGACGTAAGATCTATCTTGGAAAATACAATGGCCCCCTTCATTTGATCAAATAAATTATCAAAGTGTGGAAGGGGATAACAATTTTTTATTTTTCCTTTCTTCAGCTGGCGATAATCAATACACAAAAGCAAAGATCTATCCTTATTCTTTTCAAAAATCACCGGTGTAGCCCCAAGGGGATACACTAGGATAGATTAGGCCTTTCTCCAAAAGGACCTCAAGCTATAACTTGAGCTCATAGAGCTCAGGGGTAGTCATCTGATAAGGTGCTGATGAGATAGGCTTTGCTCTCGGAACTAGATCTATGTGAAAATCTATCTCACGTAGGGGAGGTAACCCCGGTAGCTCCCCTGAAAACACATCATAAAACTCTCTCGATATGTGATGGTCATCAAGAGATGGCCCATTAGACTCATCCTCAGATCTTTCACTAACCAAGACAACATACATCTAGCAAGCTCGCCATACACACCACTTAAGCTACACAACAGAAATAGTGTAGATGGAAATGGGCCTCCTAACTCTTGTTATCACTGACTCAACACCCAGATCATTTGTACATGATATAGTCTTATGGTAACAGTCCACTCTGGCTCTGTGTGCAAATAACCAATCCATTCCCAAGATGACTCCATAAGAACCCAACAGAAGGATACAAAGATCTGAGGTTGTGGTGAAGGGTCCCAAATTCACTACACACTCCTTAACTAAGGAGTCTACAGAGATTTTGGCTCTAGAAGCCATCTCGACGTACCAACTAAGACCTTGCCTAACTGTCATTAGCCTGCAATGCTATACTAAATATGGTGAAATAAATGAATCAAACGAACCAGAATCAAACAGTATAGAGGTAGGAATACCACCAATGCTACCTACAGTCTCTATCATGGTACTCTGGTGCTCAGCCTAGTTCTTGATCACTATGTGGATCATATGGCTGAGTCCCATGTTGCCAACTGTAGGCTTTGAAATTTGTGCCTTACCCTTGTTACTAGGGTTTTGTGGGCACTCTCTGTAATGATGTCCAACAATTCCACAACCATAACAGTTGTCTTGTCCTCTCTAATGAGATGCAGCTCCAGCCGGTATTCTAGAGATCTGCACCGTGGATCTTGATGATCTAGCTATGGACTGCTAAGGTCTTCGCTGATGAGCTCCTACTAACTAAGTTCTCGGTGCACCCTGAGTCCTAATGGGACCTTTAGGAGGAGGCCCCATACTTCATCCCCTCTGAGCGTTGAATCTCTATGGAGGCCTATATGGTGGACGAGTCTACTGCTGCTACTGCTGAGGTGGCTATTGTGGTGGCCTGAATGAAGATTGTGCAAAACCATGTCTGCCACAAGGGAAAGGAGCTAACCCCTTCAACCTACTATCCTACATCTGCTGGATGTAACTCCGTACTTTCCATGGCCTACTGATTCTTTCCCCGAGTCTCCTTTGTAATGTAGGACTTATCAACGGCCTCAGCTACGGTTTGTGGGAAATTAATGCGCACCACACCTCCTAAATTTAAATTCAGGCCCTTGATGAACCTGTGAATCCAGACCTGCTCACCCTACATATAGTCGACATACTGGAGTAGGTCCAGAAATTGACTCTCATACTCAGCTACAGTCATGGATACCTGACGGAGGTCATGGAACTCGTCTATCCTCTGCTGAATAAACCTCCTGGATAAATACCTGCTCTTGAACCACTCCTTAAAGAGCTCCCAGGTAATTGTCTCTGAGACAACATGGAGTTTTTGCTCCTCATTCCTCCACCAGACACCTTCTCCATCCCTCATAAGATGGATCGCAACACGAGCTTTTGTGTTTCTAGTACATGGGTAGAGCTTAAAGCACCCACTCAAGCTCACTAACCAGGCCTCTTCTTGAAACCCACCTGTATCTCCAGAATAGTGAGACATGCGTAGCTTTAGGATATCCCTAATATGGTCTATAACTAACGATTGACGACCCCTAGGTCTCTCTGTATGCTCCTCCCTAGGCCTAAGGCTCTGAGACCTATCCCCGTGTCCTAAAATCCTATCCCCGTTGCACTATTTGAATCCACATGGGAGTTCTCTACCCTATGCTCCTCATTGTGTCAAGGAGATGCATGAGCCTCAATTGATGGCTCCATACCCTGTTTGACAGGTCGTCCTTCTAAGGACCCCTACGTATAATGACATTGACGTCCTGAAGTGTCTAAAATATTTGAGGTAGAATGAGCACTATAGCTTGATCTGGAGGTGGAAAGTCTAGATCTTCGTGTAAGAACCCCTCATCTGTTTTGCGCCTCCTACACATACCAAGGTGAGAGTTAGTTCATCATTCTAGGTTTAGTTTAAGTTTTCTAGGTTTACTATATTATACAATTATCAGACAATGTTGTTTTCTAGGTTTTTTTATGCTAGGTTAAATGTTCATGTCTCATGTTTTCAAGTGTGCCCAAGGGTCCAAGCTTTGAACCCACGGCTCTGATACCAAGTGTAACGCCCACTAAATTTTTCTGCACGAAACCCAAGAACAACCTAGGGAAAGCTAGAAAAATTATGGAATAATGTTTTTTGAAACCGTGTGCGCAAAAAGGTTTTGAATTAACAGTTGTCACATTCTTGTTTCAAAGTTACTTTGAATTAATAAAATAATTTTCCCTTTTTAAATCCCCATTATAATAAAATAATTAAATCTCTCATTCCCTTTTAATAACTTAGTTATCCTAAAGTATGGTTTAGGATCCCCCTAAATATTATTTTGATAAACATTTAAATTCCACCATAGCCCAACTCACCCAAATTAGCCCCATGGGTAAAAGGGGTCCTTTTAAATAAATACTAAATTTATATTAATCACATAGTGAGAAAAGTTTCAAAACAAATAACAAGGTCCTTAATTTATCACAAGGGTGAGAAATATAATCCCACCCCCTACACAATTAAAGTGGCCCCCTAAAAGTCAACCCATGCATTTTAAATTTAAATTTTGAATTTTCTCTCACCCACTCCCGACCAACTTTTTATAGGGATGAATCTCATCCATTGGATGGATTCATTTGGGGCCATAAGATTTAGGGGTTCCACTAACTCTAAGTTTGCTTATGAAAGACTTTTTTCTCTTTATTTGGCTTATTATTTCTTTATTTTGTTTTACAGATTGGTGGATAAGGTGGAAGCCATTAGAGGCCATCTCAAGCTCAAGAGGGATGCACATCCATTTTTTATTTTTTTTTCCACCCTCCTCTAGGGTTGCAATGTGTTTCTATATTTTATTTACCTCATTATTTCAATATTTTGCCTGAATGGCATATGGGTTTTGCCCCATTTTAGTGATATGGTTGGATTTGGTATATGTTTTCATTTGGGTATGAGAATATATTAATACACACACACACACACACACACACACACACACACACACACACACACACACACACACACACACACACATGTATATGTATTTGGAAAATTTTAATTGATTAAAACCCGAAATCATAAATATTAGTGATTATATATAAAAAAAATTGAAAACGAGACCCCCAGTCGCAGGTTTAAGCTTCATACAAACTACAGAAAGAGAAATGCACAGGCACATAGTTGTTGGGTCAGTTTTCATTGTGTTGAATGTGGGGGTGTTTTATATTATGATGGCTAAAGTTTGGGGTTGGGGGGAGGGTCGCCAACCCCACCCCCCATCCCATTGTTAATGGGGTGGGGGGTGGGGTCTGTGACCCTCCCCCCAACCCCTTTTCCCCACAAAACATTACCACAAGCCGCAACCTTAAAACCGACTATATTCTTTCATTGACTTTTTTTATACTTGTTTTTTGTTATAATATACACTTTTAATAGTGTGTGTGTGTGTGTGTGTGTGTGTATTAATATTAATATTGATATTTAAAAATAATATTGTTTTAGTTATATATATTGTTTTATTAATTATAAATATTATTAGTATTGTTTTATTAGATATATATGTATCTAATAAAACAATACTAATAATATTTATAATTAATAAAACAATATATATAACTAAAACAATATTATTTTTAAATATCAATATTAATAATATTTTCATATTAATACTTTTAGCAATAGGTAATGGTATTTGTATTTTTTTAATAGTGTTAACCAATCTAAATCTAATACTTAAGAATTTCTCTTAAAATTTTGAGAGAATATATATATATAGGGTGCAAAAGAACTAATTTTCTTTTCTCTATTTGATAAAAGGAAAGCATTCCATTCACAAGCACTGCCTTATTAAATTCCCCGGTCTCCCTTCCTCTCCCGGCCTGGCTTTGGGCTCCGTTGTTGCCAGTCCTGTCTCCCCTGCTGTCCCTGCTGCTGCCCCCGCCTCCGGTGCTGATGCCCCCATGCAGGCTGCTCATGCTTCTCCTTCTTTTCCTCCTGCTGCTGCCCCTGCCACCCACACTGTCTCTACTTCTAAACGTGTCACCAGGGCTTCTAGGAGACTCAACCTTGAGTCTACTGCTGAGGGGGATGAACCTTTGGATGACATTGCTCGTGATCTGCTGAACATTAGTAGTGCCAGTCCCCAGGCGGCACCAACGGATAACCCTTCTAGAAGATTGGAGGCCTTAGAGGCTGAGCTTAAATTGCTGAAGGATGAGGTAAAAAATCTTGCTAAGCAAAAAGGCAAAAAAAGCATTGAGGGAGAAGGGAGCATTGGCAATAGCCAGCTTGATGAAATATACAAAAAACTGACCTCCCTAGACTCCCGCCTTGGGAAAACGAAGACTAGGCATGAGTATAATATTGCAGCATTCAGGGCCATAGAGGAATTCATCGAAGGTCATGCAAGAAGTGTTTCGCATCTCAGCGGTGTCCCGATGACTCTTTGGGGCAATGAGAAAGAGAGTAAAAGAACCAGAGAGGAGCTCGATCAGACGGATGCTGCTCATATGACCACGCTGGGTATGTACCATGCTTGGAAAAAAGTAAAGATGAGTATTGATCAAGCGGCCAAGAAGTAGTCCAGTTTTACTACTGCTTCTTGGCTGTAGGCTTGCTGTTTTGTTGCCGTTGTTTTGCTGTTAAGTCTCGTTTGTGTTGCTGTTTCTAGGCTTCGGTGTTCTTTGCTGTAACTTTTGTGCTTTGATACAGCTTCTCTGCTCCTCTCTCTTATTCAGGCTTTTAGGCCTCCTTTTGTACACAAGGGTATAGTCCCTTTCAAAAAACTATTTACCAATATTAAAAAAAAAAACATAAATGTTTTAGTACAAACAAAATAAATTGTTTAGATCTTCCCTTATATAGGTTGTTGAATACTAAGATCTTATTGAAGTTTATCGTGCTTGAAAAATGGATCAGCCTTTGTGGCTCATTTACCACAACATTAAATGTTTGTCGGGGTTATACTTCGTAAAGAATAAGATAATTGCCATGCAAAATACTAGTTAGAAGGTAAGTGTTGATTATAAGATGAACTTAATTTTCTTTGAAATTGCTATTTTATATATCACTATAAATGTATAGAAATTTACATATTTCAAATTTAAATAGGGCAAGAAAAGAATATATATTTTTAAAGATGCATTTTTTGATATTAAAAAATACCAATATTAACAAATTCAAAAACTTTAGTATGAATCATATAAATAAAATGTCATAGGTAGATGGAAAAACTATAGTCAATATCATACTATCCTCCACACAATCGAAATGTAGTGGAATTAGTAGATAAATAATGAAAGGCTTACACCACAATTTTATTTACTTAGCAGCGTTGAGGCCACTAATAATTTTTATTCCATACTAGTGAAGCCGCAATTTGATGTGATGAAGCGAGAAGTGCAGCTCAGAACTCCAGGCGAAATTTGGTCCTCCGGTTTGTGAAGATTGAAGCAGTGGTCTTCCTCGTCGAACATAACCACCTCAACTTGCTTCCCACATTTCTTGAGCAGCTCAGAATACTGCAATGCTCTATATAATTATAATGCAACCAATTGTAATAGATGAACTGATAATGCATTTGAAAAAAGATATACTTTCCACTAAAATAGAAGATTGGGCTCTATATAATTATAAGTTATTTGATCATGCTTATGAAACGAACGTTTGAGCATCTCTGATGTTTTTCAGTGTTATGGATTTTAATGAATTTCATAATAGGTATGAAACGGGGAGCGTATTGATTATATATTATATTAGGGAAAGAAACAAAGGGAATGTTTAAGTGTTTGATGAGTGAATTATATCCACTAGAATTGAAGGTTTCAAATAGTCTATACGGTGGAAAGGTTAAAACCCAAAACAATTCAAGTGGAGCTTGAAAGTTAAATAACATCTATTTTGCAGCCGTTGCTCATCTATTTACACCTTTACATGATGCACCTGGAAGATGATACATGTCCATATCTTTTTTTTTTAAAAAGGGCATACATTGAGACTTAATAGTAGTTGAGCATCTACTTTTAGAGGTTTGAAAATATAGAAATAGTTTCGAGAGTCCAGTTTTTTTCTTTGAAAATACAGAAATAGTTTCGAGAGTCCAGTTTTTTTCTAAGTAAACAAATAGAAGTTTCGAGAGTCTAGTTTTTAGAATTTTTTCTAAGTAACAAATAAAAACAAATGTATTTTTAAGAAGAAAATATATATTGGCACCTCTATTGGAAGAGCCCTGGTTGAAGACTTTGAGAGACACCTGAAAATTCAACTTTGAGTTGTATTTTTTTAAGCTCCTTCTCTCATACTCTTCACAAGAGCGTTGTATGGTTTTCAGAGAGTATGCTTATCATGAAAAGGCCATGTCATGGAGTATGCTTATCATGTATTTCTTACTGTAATTGGGTCATTGTATTGGTTTACGTCGTTTGAGTAAGACATTGATGTGTACCCTATGTTATCCTATTGTATGAGTGGGTTCATGTTTATGTAAGTGTCCTACGTGATGTCGAATTTCTTTATTTGGATTCCATGTGGTGTTGTGTAGCATGCAATTAAAATAAATAAAAAATCTAATAATTTTACTGTTGTATTTTGGTGTTGAAAATGTGGGCGTTATAGTGTGTGAGATCAATTGATAATGAGCTCGTATTTACATCACCTTGATTAAATATAAATACATTTGTCCAGCCTAATCACAAGTACAAAATTTGAACAAAACCTATTACCTACGAAATATGGATATTGAAATATCTTCCTCAACAGATGGTATGATTTGTAACATCACCTCTTAACAAGGATCAAATTTCGGTTCGTATCAAAATTTTAAATAAGCCACACCTAGACATGTTTCCAACAATGCCATGTTTCAGAATACTAGTAACCAACAATTAAATGTATAAGATTTCCGCACTTCATATTTATTTCTATTACATCTTTTGAATAAATTGTGTGTGTATTTTTTTTAACCATGTGATTGGTATAAATTCTTCTGGATAAGATGTGCTTGAATAAATTCTTTTGAATGACATGGTAAACAAAAATGCACACACAGTTTATCCAGAAAAAGTATGGGGTATGGTGTTATGATGGACTGTGTGGATTGTTTTTACAAAAAATGTCAAAAAATACGCTTTATTTTTGAAAAATGTTGAAAAGCACATTGTGTTTTTCAAAAAAAAAAATCTTAAAAAATACTAATTGTATACTCAACGAGTTGAATAAAAAACACGTTTCTTTGTCAAAAGTCCATTGTTAAGAGTTTGAGCTATGAGAGTTTCCTTCAAATAAATTTGAGAGTTCTTATGTCTATAGTGGGGTCCACATGTACCCACACTTTATCACTCGCATTGTAAAATCATTTTAATAAAGTGACTTAACTTTATTAAAATAAAGTTAATTTATTAATTTGACTTAATTTATTCCAAATGTGATGTCAAAAGAAACCCTAACTACTTTGCAACCAACATTTAGGTTATTAAAGAAAGTTGGAGCTCATTTGTTAAGGATTTTTGGAGAAACAAGAAAATGTTGTTTGCAAAGAGAACTACATGGATGTTAATTTTTAAAAAATTATTAAAAATTTGATAGAGAATAATATAATATTATTAATTAATATTATATAAGAAAATTCTAAGATAAGAATTTATTGATTGATATTTCTCCATATATTTTAAACAAGTATATTTAAGATATTTTATTAATAGATGTAAAAGAAAAATCAAATTAAAATATCATATTTACCCAAAATAAAATCAGTTTTAAAACTGCATGTAAAAACAAATTGCACTTCCCTTTATAATTTTGAAAAAAAATTATGTAATCCATCCTCTTGACTCTAACACCTGCAGCGAAATCGATGGTGCAGATTTGAAGTCGTGCATGCGTTGAAATTTTTACGGTGGGAAGTGCTCCGCATCCACACTGCTTTGTGTGACGTTTATGACGGAAATGCATAATTATTTAAACTATTCTCCACCAAAGAAACGACTGAACTCATCGTAGGAATACACATCAATAGATGGAAAAAACCTCCAAATCTGCACTCAATCAAATCATCTGACTGCAACGAAGAAGAAGAACCTGCAAATCTGTTCAGATAATAGGCCAAATCAAGTCGCCGCCACATGATTTATACACGAAACCTTCAAAATAAACCACACTTAGCAAAAATGGAATGGAATTCATTCAAGTCCGAAGTTCGAACCACCAGAGACAAACGGAACGGGCTCGTTGCTAGAATCGCTAAAAAAGACCACCCAAGATACCCCATAAAAAAATCAAACCCCCTTGGTGAATTTTATATTCAAGTGGTGACCATGAAATTATTTACCAAGGAAGGTTGTCAAATTTTCATGATGGAGACAAGAATTTTACTCCGGAAATAAAAACTAATTAATAATTTTTTTTAATATTGTTAGTTAGTTAGTTCTTTTTCGTATTTCATGTCATTTGACTGGATTATCTTCATATTCAAATAGATATATAATTGTTTTATGAATGCATTTTAAATATGATTTAATGTCTGATGAGTGTATTCTATGTGGGACTAAAAGCCTTCGAGGACCGATAATAATTGTTCTCTAATGTCATGACGTTCTCTATGAGGCCTAAATACGCCTATGAAATCTTCGTAGTTCACATCAGTATGACATATCCCACAAGTTCACACAAGTCCTTGGGATTCATTGGTTTGATTTTCTTTATGTCAAACATGGCATATAACGCATGCGACGGGAATCATGATTTCTATATAAAATTTTATCCTACCTTCTGCTCGCCAATCCCACAAACATATGGACTGGTTTTTGTCTGAGATTTTCATTGGCGTACACGATGATTATTTTTCAATGTTCTGTTGGTAGTCTTGACATCCTCAAACTATTGCATATGATGATTGAATCAAGCCACTGGAAACTGGAAACCCGATGAAGCATTACAATTACGATGAATGCGTACTCCAAATAATAAAAAGGGGAGGACAATCGTTTAGGTGTGATACCCGTTGTGTTGTATGTATTGTCGCATCCTATAGTGCTACCCCCTATAACCCCAATCATATCCCCCTTCCTCAAATTATACGCTTCTTTATGCCCTACCCTTAACCTTCCCAAGTTTTCGAATGCTCCAATGACATACGATTGCATGCTTGCCCCTCCCCTCCACTAACACTAGTTCTTGCCCCCCTTCCCACAGCTTCTTCACAATTTTTTCTCTACCCTGAGCCACGTTCTCCTCCATACAACCCTGCACCATAAATGCTTGATCCATAAAACCAACCATCCCAGATAATGAAGTCATAACAATTTCCTTGGTGACCTCCTTCAATTCCTTTATATAGTCTCACCCGCTATATAGATTTTCTGCTATTTAAAATCCTATTGCGAGGGGGAAACTTGACAACTCAACTTACCTTTATATTGCATGCCATCCTCCACGATTCAAAATGAAATTTGATCTAGTAGGTTATCCTGCGGCTTTTTTGTCCTTTATAACACTACAAATTTAATGTTTCTCAAAAAACCCTAATTCTAGGAATTATAGGTTGTAAGTCGTAATCTCAATTAAATTTTTGATGACATTAAACATAACAAGCTTTGCAATTTCACCTCTTTGATAAAATTCAGCCTAATAAGTTATTCCTTGTTTACTTTTTTCTCCATGATTTTTTTTATAGAACCATAATTTTAAAAAATACAACATAAATTGCATACATTCCTTAACATTTCTAGGTGAAGTTTAATGTAACACAACTATTGTATATTTTTTTCAATTTTGCAATTGTTTCTCCCCTTCTCATGGCTTCTTTGTATTTTTTTCTCCACCCCGAGCCTAATTCAAAGGGAACCATTTCATGTCCCATGATGATGATTGCTTTCCTTTATACAATCAAAATCCTCGACACACCACACTTGTCCCTTTTCTTGGTGATTGTTGAATGGTAATGTCATCTTTATTGTTGATGACTAAAACTTTGCATGAGGTTTCCACCTTCACATGCTACTTCCACTCCACATATTCATGTATATATGTATGCAAGGGATAAACCTACAAACACATTTTCAATTATGCATAAAAATTCTACCACTCCTTACGTTGACAAATATATAGATCTTTAAGTTGTTTATGCATCGTTCAAGACAATAGCCCATGTCTTCTCGAAGGATTGACATAAACCTCATGTCATTTATTTACACACTTCAGGTTCTACTTGGTTTTCCTCTCTGCTTTTGCCACCCTCACACTTCTCTCCCCTCTAACCCCTTCTCCTTCACACATCTTCCTCTCTTATTCTTTCTCTCCCTCCAACATGACTCCTCCAAAATATTCGCTTCGGCTTTTCCATCGTACAGTTCACGTATGATTGCTAGTTCTATTAATATTTTAATGTTTCCTTATTAAGGAGAAATATATATAGTGCTTGTTATAATTGCCTCATATTTGATGCCCTCTTCAAATATATATATATAATTTAAATTTATTTTGTTCTTTAGACTTTCCTTTTGTATATATTCTTGATACATCAATCTTCAACTATTTCCAAAGTAACATATAAAATGAAATTATAGGTTAACCATCACATTGAAATAATTCCTAAATTAGATTTACATTTAACATCCCTTCAAAATATCATTAACAAATACATTTCACACCAGCTATCGCATGAACGTGAATTTATAAACCAACTTTAAATATTGACATCTCGTCCGGTGTAGTTTACAACTCATGTGCAATTTCGAGTTAAATATAAATCAAGTATCGTTATTTCATACATTATGACTTGCCATATTGAATGTGGTAGATTGAAGATGTTAATGGAATCGCTCCAATAGTTTAAGATTTGAATGTTGACAGGGATCCCTACCTTATTAGTTACTCCTTTAGTTTTAGATTTAAATGTTGAAACTCCTAAAGAAGATGTGAAATAATATAAATTTCAAATGACAAGAAACATAATATTAATTTTAGTGTTATAGAGTGTGGAAGGAATATAGATTGGCATTTAGAATTTAATATGATATATTTCTAGAATTTTTTTATCTTGTGATTGACCAAAAAAATGTTAAAGGGGGTGACAATCATTTTTTTATTGAGATGGATACCATTATAAATAGGGGAAGCGAAAGCTAATATAGACTTTGGGGTTTAGTCATTGTTGTGTCAATTTTTTTGTAAGGTGTGATGTTTATTTTGTTAGCATCATAAAGATGAAATTACATTTACCTCTTTAGTGAATTCAATGTAGTTAACAATTTATTTGAATCATAACAAAGTCTATGGAAAATTTAAGTCATCCTAAAATTACCTTTTAATAGGAAGGGTTGCATGTTAAATATCATTTATTCTTCTATCTCATAGACATACGAAAATACTCTTCGAGCCATTGGTTAGAAACATTTGTGGCATACACTAAATGTAAGAATTCACTGTTATATACAACCATTCTAGGGTCAAATATGTTTTCAAGTCATATGTGTAGACTACTGTGGTAGAGAGAAATCCTCATCAAGTCATGGTTAGGTCAGTCGAAGAAACACCTAAAACTAATGAAAGTCTTGCATTACAAAAATAATAGATGGAATATTTTGGTTTCTTAATAATGATTTCCAACTTAAAATTTCTAGTACTTAGACAACATATCTGTCTACTTGTCAAATCAAATTCTAAAATGAGTGCCCAAATGTTGAGATTCACTTAAAATAGTCCCTAAAATTTGTATATAATAAGTTAAGTATATATACTAACTAATCAAATATTTCCAAAATTATCTTAATTCATCAGTAGTGATTTCACAAAAAAGAAATCCAATGATTATGTCAATAGTTTAACATAAAGGGTCAACCCTATTTGCATATTATGTTAGTGAGAGGGTCACTTCTTGCAAGAATGCAGGCCAAGATCAAGTACTAATAAAATATGAATACACACAGAGAGTATGTTGCGAGAGAAAGGAACCAAACATGAGCCAAAATATAGCTTATATTGTCAATCATTGGAAAAAGATTTACAAGAGATGTATATAAAGGAAGTGGGGAAATGTAACCACCACCTAAAAAGGTGAAAGAGTGTAACTCCCATGAATATTGATGACTCATAATAAATCTAAATACATGTGTAGGAAAAACCATGCAAAGAAATAATAAAAACTACATTAACACCCCCTTAAGTGTAGCTTAGGTGCGTAGAAGAATTGGGTCCCAGTAACAAGGAAGGATGAGGAGCTAAAGTACATAGCACATCCTTCATAAAGTGGATAAAAGGAGAAAACCTATAGGAAAAAATCCTTCCAAATAAAGAGAAAAGTGAAGAACATAAAAAAATATACCTTGGTGGGTAAACCCCCTAAAATAACATAGAGAATCCCTTAAGAAAGAAGAAAAGTATAGAGGAATAACCATCCCCTAGAAGATGAAGCCTCATGAATTCCCAAAATATATTGTGTTGGTGAGGAAATTTGTCAGGTGGGAAAACTTGTGGAAAATCGAGGCTTGCTTTTTTCAATTTTAAAAACCTTTTTCAAAAAATGTTCAAAACTTCAAAGTTCTTCATTGTTGTGGATTCCTTGCCAACGCTTTGGGAATATAAGTCCCTCTACTTAACCGGTGCAGCTCCCATATATGCATGCATGAAGAAAATGTGGATTTTTGTGGTGGCCTTTCATCCATTTCCAAATTTCTTTTCGCGAACAGAGTCCATGGAGGGGATCCGACAGGGGCACTCCACTAACCCTACGACAAAGCTTGTAGATACTTGCATAGGAGAAATTTTCTTGAAAGTGGGAAAGGGAGTGAGAAAAGAGGTAGGAGAACTAATGTTATAGGTAGGAAATCAAAGTTAACCAAATTTTTTTCAAAAAATGTTCAAAACTTCAAAGTTCTTCATTGTTCCGCTCTCTCGCTTTGAATTTTCAACGGCGGGCCCCGAGACCTTGGTGGAGCCGTGAAGAATTCTAGAACTTTTACTTCTTCCAATAAAGAGAACCCGTGAAGCACATACTTCACTTTTGGGAATTTGGTTAAATTTCCAAAAGTGCCCCAATGGCCCACTCATCCGCTTTGACTTTTCAACGGCGGGCTTCACCTTTGATTTTTTCCCCTACGGACTTCAGATGGCTACGGACTTCACCTTTGACTTTTCTCTGTGGGCTCAAAATTCGACTTTCACCTTTGTGTGATCGGGGGCCGCGGGACCAATTTGACGTTTTTTGCCAAAAGTGACAAAACGTTACGTTCGCCAAGGCTTCGCCAAGGAACCCGTTGTGCCGCGTCCAATCGGACATGTCCATGTACCTGCATACATTGGGGCCAAAGTTTGACGAGGAAAAGACACCCGTCATTCGCGACTGTAAAAAAAATATAGAGAAGTAGAGGACTTCATCGTTTTGAGTCCGATTTCCAAATTTCTTTCGCGAAACAGAGTCATGGAGGCAAAACAAGGTATGACAACCCATGGTCATAGAAAAGGTGAGCAATTTCATCCAAATGGAGGTTGTAAAGGAAGATTCACGCGTACAGACTGGGAAATGGGAGATTTGTCAAAATGAGTAGACTGAGGATTTGAAACAACTTTAGGGCATGGATTTCTCCATCTCTTCAAACCTTCAACTTGGCTTGAACACTTTGGGAGGGTGTGAGCTCGAAATTTTGAATTTGACTTGGAAAACGAAAATCAATTTTCAGGAGACAACATATTGTAAATGAATAATTCTACTATCAGTAAAGGAATAGGTGAATATTGAATCCCAGTAAAGAATGTTAGATGTTGCACTAAAATATTGTGGATTGAAGGTAGAAGGAAATAATGAACATATCCATATATTTTTCAACAAAACCAGTGCTAAATTGTGATGAGTGATGATGAATTAAATTAGTTACCAAATACGACTCATATAATGGTTCCCAACATTGATATGAGAATTGAATCATGTATGCCTATAGAAGGTGTCAAAACAAATGATGATGGAGGTGAGTCATTGGATCCACAACTGCAAGTTGTATCACCATGTAAGCATGTAATGGAAAATAAAATACATCCAAATAAGAAGAAACAAATCTATTAAAGTAGTCATCAAAAAGAGGATAAATATACTCAATAGTGTCATCAAGATTTGAAAGGTGAGAGCCCAAAAATATATAAGAAATGTCTCATAAGTAGAAATCCCCATGAAGTGAATTTTGTAGACATGAAGAATCCTATTGTAGAAAATCATTATGATCCCTCAAGGAAGAAACTTTGAACTTTAATGAAATGATAGGTGATTGAGGAATGTCCTAAAATAGGAGAGAAATGTCCTCAATGTTAGCATCTAGATATGAAATTTGGGACTACAAACAAAGAAGTAATGTCTAGTAGGTATGTTTCCCAATTAGGTGAATCCAGAACCCATATATGTGAAAGCAAAAATATGCAATGATCAATGTATTATTGATCAACATGACAGAAATTTATACAACAACGTAAAGTATTGACTGCCCGTAGGAACACGGAGTCAAACACCAAGTGTAAAACAAATGTAATAGTTAACTAAACTAAAATATTGCCACTTCTATATGTTAGGGAGTAGAGTCCTAATCTGCTAAATTTCCCCCCTTGTTACATTATTTTTAAAAATGTACTCCCTAAACAGTCTAAACTTCACATTTCCAAGGGATTTGGTTAGTATATCAACTATATGTGCATCTATTGGGAAGTACTAGAGCTGGATGTGGTGTTTTAAGACTCTCTCAAATGTAGTGATATTCAACCTCAATATGCTTGGTCCTTCCATGAAAAATAGGATTCTTCACAAGCTTCAACACACCCTAATTATCACAATGAAGGATTGGTGGCTTTTCTTCATGAATGTTCAGATCAACCAAAATTTGACGTAACCATATCACCTCACACACAACTCCACATACGACACGATACGCTACCCTAGTGGATGAAAAAGAAACAACTATTTGTTTTTTATTGATCCATGAGATAGGTCCAAACCCGAGATAAAATATGTTCCCTGACATTGACTTTATATCATCTACAGATCCAACATAGTCCGAGTCGGTGTATCCCTGGAAGAAGAACTGAGTGTTCTTCTTGTATTCCAGATCATATTCAAGTGTACCTCAGACATATCTCAAAACATGCTTTGTTGCAACCTAATGAGATTGTTTTGGCTCCTACATGAAACTTGAGAGATAGCTCACAACAAAACATATGTTTGGTCTGGTGTAGGTCAAGTAGATGAGACGCCCAACAAGTTTTACATAGATATTTGCATCCACTTGAGCCGAGTCCTAGAAGCGAGAGAGTTGTAAACCTTTTTCCATTGGTGTTGAAAGAGGTTTACAATCTAACATTCTGTATTTCTCCAGGAGTGTCTTGGATTATTTTTTCTGGGAGATAAAGATGTGATTCCATTTCTGCCATATCTCCAAGCCAAGACAGTAATGGAGTAGCTCCGATTTATTCATGTCAAAGGATGTTTTGAGGTCATTCTTCACAATATCAACCTGGTCATATGAACTATAAGTAATCACAAGATCATCGAGATACGAAAACAAGAATGACGATTTCGATCCCCACCCTCTTTATGTAAAATTTGGAATTTGAGGGGCTATCGGTGAAACCATGTTGTAAAAGGTGATCATCTATCTTGATGTACCATGCCCTAGGAGCTTGTTTCAATCCATACAATGATTTGATGAGACGACATACCTTTTTAGGATGCTTTTGATAAAAAAATCTTTCAGGTTGGGTCATGTACAGTTCTTGTTTGAGATCACCATTGAGGAAAGCACTCTTGACGTCCATCTATTGAAGTTTCCATCCATTTTGTGCTGCCAATGCACATACAACCTTAATGGTCTTCATCTTCGCAGTGGGTGAAAAGGTTTCTTCATAGTCTATGCCTTCTTTTTAAGCATATCCCTTTGCTACAAGTCGTGCCTTGTGATTGTCAATGGATTTTTTTGCCTTGTGTTTAGTATTAAAAACCCATTTGCAACTTATGGGTTTATTTCTAGTAGCAGATCTATAAGTTCCCATGTCTAATTTTGCATGAGTGAGTCATGCTCATAGGCGATAAGTGAACTCCGCATGCTTGGTCATGATATGCCTTGAAATGTTTCTTCTGCTGTTCTTCCTCTACGCACCTGAGAAATGTGTCATCTAATTATTTATTGTATAGAGCATTCTCCTAGATGACATACTTTGTTGCCCTGATATGGAAAGTTCTTATTTACTTCGGATCAAGACCAGGAGGGAAATCCTTGTATGTCAAGAAGTATGTTATGTCAACATACCATAGATTAGTGGTACTCACAAATAACACAAGAGGAAGATATTTTATCAAGCACGTGTAACATTTCGAGTAGTCATCCCATTCTTCATAGATGAGAAGTTCACATAAGGCATTTCCCCGAACCAACCTGGAAGGTTTAATCTCAAGATCATATTCTTGTACTTTAAATACCTAGTTTCCTCTTTTTGCGCCTGGGTCTTGTTGCATCAGAATAAACTTGAATGTTGGGCTTGGGACCATCACAACAACATGAGAGTTTAGCAAATAGAATCTTAAATTCTTTAAGGCCCTTACTACTGCATAGACATGTTTTTCGTGTTGTGAATAATTAAGCTCACATGCCTTCAAATGGGCACTTATGAATGCGATAGGTGACTAAATTTTATCTCCAATTTCTTGCACAATAACAACAAAGATAGTATGCTCGGAGGCATAATAGTAGATAATTAATTCTTGATTAAAATCAAGGCATACCAGAGTGGGGGCTTATACAATGACACATTTAATACATTTGAAGGCCTCTTTCCCCTACTTTCTCCACTTGAAGGATTCTTTAGGCTTCATCATGTTGACAATATCCTTCATGAGCTCGAATTTTTTTGAAACAAACCTTCTCAAAAAGTTGACCTTAACAAAGAAAGAATGTGCACTTGTTTTGCCAGTGGGTAAAGACAATATTTGAATAGCCTCCACTCTCTCCAAATCAATATTAGTGCCCTCCTTGTTCACAATGTGCCCAAGGAGTTTTCCTTAAGTAACCCTAAATATGGACTTCTTCAGGTTCAACCATATGTGGTGCCTCTCGCAATGGATCAAAACTTGTTGAAGTTGTTACAGATGTTGCTCTCTTTTCTTAGAGTAAATTATCAGATCATCAAGGTACACTACAATACACTTCCCCTTCAAGTGTTTGAATGCCAAATCCATAGTCCGTTGAAAGGTTACGCCCGCATTGATCAAGCCGAATGGCATGTGATGGTAAGCGAAGGTGCCCCATGGGGTGGTGAAAGCAGTTTTGAATTGATCTTCCTTAGCCAGTTCAATTTGATTGTACCTTGATAATCCATCAAGCATAAACATCATTTCTGATCCATTCACAACTTGCAAGATGCGGTCCATGACCGGAAGCAGATAGTTGTCCTTCAAATAGGCTTGGTTCAAGTCCTAGAAATCCATGTAGATGTAGATTTCACCACTTTTCTTTCTCATCAGTACAATGTTGGCTATCCATGCAGAGTGATGGATAGGGATGATAATGCAAGCATTATGCAAATGTTGAACCTTTGATCTAATGGTGCTGACAATTTTTAGACAATATTGCCTTTGGTTTTGCCGAAAATATTTTGCATCAAGCTTCAAGGGAATAAAATGTTGCATTGATTGTGCCTGGAAAGATTTCGGATAATTATATGAGTATGCGAGCACATCGGAGTACCTTTTTTATAAGGTTGAGAATTTCCTATGTTCCTCAGGTGAACAACATTTTCCTATGTTCACCATCCTTAGCTGTTCACTTGTTCCACTGTTAAATTTATCTTATTCAGATGAGGACCTAGGCTGATCTTTGGACTACCCTAGAATCCGATGCTCATGCTTTTACTAAGAAATGCAAATCTTGCCAATTCTATGACGATTTAATTCGTTCTCCCCTGGTTGAGCGACAATCAATTGCCGCTCCCTGGCCCTTCAACATATGGGGATTCAATTACATCAGAAAACTCCTTCAATCTCAAGATGGTCATGTCTTCATCATTAATGCCACAAAATATTTCACCAAGTGGGTTGAAACCATGCCCCTTACCAAACGTATCACAATAGCGGGAGTTTCAAATGCAAAGAAATGAGGCTGCTTTGTGCTAAGTTTAAGATCAAACACCGATTTTCAACACCTTACCATCCCCAATGTAACGGCCAAGCTGAATCTACAAACAAAATCATCAATAAGATTCTTCAAAAGACGATACGTGAATTCCGTACACTCTGGCCTACCAAACTATACAGTGTCCGTACGGCCACCGGGGCAACTCCTTTCTCTCTTACCTACAGAGCTGAAGCTGTTCTTCCACTCGAAGTGGAACTTCCTTCGCTTTGTATATCTCTCCGCGGCATAATTCCCGATGAAGAAATCCGCGACGCACGCCTTCATGAACTTGACATTCTTGAAGAGCGACGAGATCGTGCTTATACTCCCAATCAAAAACAAAAACACCGCATATATTGATCTGTGTCTGATTATACATGAAGGAGCTTGTGATGACAGGTGACGTGCTTCCAAACACATCCAAGCCTTGCTGATGACTTCATCCTCATGGCTGCGACCAACGCAAACCACCGACTCTTGTACAGCCTTCACACATATCAAGAATTCAAATTTTCTTTGTCATCCGAATCTCCCTGTTTTTCTCAAACAAAATTACATATGTTTGAAATAATCACAATAATAGTCCAGGCAGGTCGAATCCAGATGAAAAATGAACAGAACAGCCAAATAACAACCCAAAAATTCAATCAGTATTCGGTTCGCCTTTGCTAGCATACTCACAGCCTGTGCCAAAATAAGAGCTTTGAAACAGGGCGTGGACATGCGGCAAAGTATTATGTAGAAGACACTTTTGTCAGATGTTTGAGTTGCACGTGTCATGGCAGATATGTATCCAAAATGTGGCAGCATGCAAACTGTTCGACAAAATGCCTGAAAGATATGCGTTCTCATAGACTGCGATGGTTGTAGGATATGCAACAAATGGGTTCTAACAAGCGGAGCATGGTTTGACAGATCTAATATTACAGAGCCGCAACCCCCTGTTGGAAGACGTAGCTTGCAGTTGGTGGGACTGCTCTTAATCAGTTAATAGGTTCCGAGCCAGGGTTTGTTGGATTTCATTCAACAGGATTTGTCTTCTTAAACTCTTAAATGGTTAGTTTTTTTTCTTTCAAACCATCCTTTCAGTTTCATACATGCATGTTTTATATTAGAATTGTTCTATGATTTGTATCTTAATTTGATCAAAGTGAAGAAGTTATTTGGACTTCTGGTTCATAGCAATTGATTTTGAGCTGGCAAGACTTGGGCCGGTGCTCAACCCCTGCTCTACATTAATTAGGTGTTGTTAGGAACCCTAAACTTTAGTTATTTTCTTGTCATAAAAGAGCCACCAATATATAAGATTAGAAAAAGAATCCAGAAATAATCCAACGGTTCCCATTGCTTTTAAAATAAAAAACAAATGTATTCTGGGCTAAAGGAGTGGTCTAAAATCACAATTGCAAGCTAAGGGAGAGGGACTTCAGCTTGTGTATGTATGAATATTAAGAAATTGAACTGAAATGTAGTGGAATCAACACAATTTGTGAGAAATTAATGAAGCGGTGTTTACCAGGACACCCCCAGTCTTTTAGATTGTAATCACTGATAAGTTGGAATTTCGATCTGAACTAAATGTTGCTGATGCAGGGATGTTCACCTAGACGATGAATGAAAATAACATTAAAAAGCTTCTACAAAGCAAGTTTGGAATGCCATAAACACTGTCATTGGATGTTGTTTTGATCCTGCAAAGAGGAGACTTTTCTACACATTGAATGGTGACGAGGTTTACTCTTTTATATGCAATTCAGATGACTTCAGACATCCTCTATACTCAAAAATTGCAGCCAACTATGATGTGACTCTGTTGGTAAATTCTGGGCAGAGCCTGTTTGAGTACTTGCTTGGTAATGACCAAAGAGTGGTCGATCCATGCTTCAAAAGGCTACTCCTGAACAGTCCTGTAAAGTTTCCGTTAACATCCCCTCGTGACGACAGCAGTGATCTTTTCTCAATGAGAATTGATTCGACGTGGATAGGAAATGTTGGGTATTCCAATTCACTAGATCTGAAAACAGAAACCTACCTTCTGAGATGGAGAATGATTGATTTGAGATCTCCCTTGATGGAAATAACAAATAATAACAGAGAATTTGTATATGAACAGTATTCTCTACAAAATACATGTTTGATTCATGATTTTAGCATAAACATATTTGCTTTCATAATTTCAATGTTAATATAGTGTTATTATTTGATAAGCTCCAGATTGTGGTGCTTATTGAGCTTCTATATCGGTACATTTCATTGAGTTTTTAAAAATTTAGTGGCTTTGTACACAGTGAGATTTCCCCTTAGTTTGGGTTATGTTTCTATATAAATGAATAGACAGGAGCTTTTTGCTTCTATGTCGTCATTGTATTTTTGGAGAAAAAGTCTCTAAACCTGAAAGAGCAACATTCTCTGCAACAATAATCTGGGCATTGCTGAAATCACCATCCCTCTCCACCGAAATAATGGAATGTATGTTTTGGCTAAGAATATGCAGAGATTCACACTACAGACACATGTTTGAAAATTTACCAATGCAGATGAAGATCCAAATGTTGCACTCGCTGGAATGAATAAAATGTCCCTGATACCCTTATGGCATTCCTTCTTTGCCCTTGTCTGATTGATGGAAGACTATTAGATTTGATTCTGCCCTATTCAATATTCACTGCCTTCTTTTCTTATGTATTTCATAAATGTGGTATCAAATCCCTATTGATCTGACGAGCATCGGAATGCTTGCCACTTTTGTACCCAGCAACGATCTTTAGATAGCGTCTACCTCAGTAGAAATGTATGTGATAGGCTGGTTGTAGACTCATGGCTTTCAATCCTGGATAATGAAATAGAAGTGGGATTTTCTTATTCATCTGGGTTCTGCTTTAAATGGCAAAACTGTATCATCTATCTTGATATAGTTCGAGATGCATCTAGATTCATACAAAATATTTACAGTCATACTTTTTGCTGTATTAGCATACAGCGATGCAGGTTTTAGTATTAGAACGAACAAAGTAGATTTTAAAAAATTGTTGTAAACCACAAATGATCCACTATCACGACGATGTCCTGAAGTATTTTAAATTTTTATTGTGTTTACAATTCTTTTTTGTTGTATTAATTCATTGTTTACATTAATAAAACACATAATAATGTAAACGCTTGTATATCTATTTCATGCTTTTCCAAAACAATATTTAAATAAGTTTTTGGGACAATGAATATGTGTACTCATGATTTGTCTTCCAAATCTCTCAGCAACATTGAAGATGCAATTTTGTAAATATTGGTTTGGCATTTTTGCTTTTGCAACGGCCAAAGCAATTTTTTTGATTGATTGTGTGTCAAGACTCAAGAGTTAATGTCCCCTATGTTCTGATCTATCCAATGTACATCTGATTGATAATATTTAAAGATATCACATTTTCTACATTCTCACAAGTGCAATCATTGATGGATTTGCATGTCTCTCTTGCATTTATGCTCAAGCACTACGAACACATCCAAAGCTTTGCAGGTATCTGGGAGAAAGAACAAAGAGTGGCACTTGCGTTCAAAAGCCCTTCCTCCGCATCTCTAAAACATGTAACTATATGTACATACCAAGCTTGCCATCTCCTAGGCTTTTTAAGCTTTTGTTGCATCCTTTCATTCTCATCAGTCTTTATCCATCCCTATCGCAGCCGGTCTTCATCCAACCCACTAAATGACATTGCATTTTCATAGAAACATCACATTTGCATCCCATCCGGCATTTCTTGCACCTCAAGTGCTGTTGCTAGTAATATTTTATTGACTAAAGTGAGAGTCGGTGTAATCAACCTCAAAATTTTCTAAGTCAAATGATCTATTTTCTGAACTTTGAAGGTGTGATTCCATTCCACCTATTTTTTAAAAATAATTAATAATATTTTTATTATAATAATATTGAGCTATTTCATTTATTTAAAAAAACAACAATGTCAATGCAGATCAATGCTAAGGACAAAGAGAAGAGAACATACAACAACCAGAGGATAGAGCAGTGGAAAGCATCCCTGAACTCTGCTTCAGGCGTCTCTCGCAACCACTTCAGTACACACAATTAGCAAGTCTGCAGTTATTTGTTTCCAATTCGGTAGGATTCAATTTTACCATCTTTCTCTCCATATTAATTTGAACGTATTTGTGATCAAATTCTTCTTTCCCTTAGTATTGTCTGTGTGATCTCGTGAGGCTGTGTAAGAACATGATGTCTGCTGCGCTACAGAGGTTAAAAAAGATGAGATATTTGGATGTTGCAAAACATCCGGTAGGACTTATTAAACTAGTAGAGGATTTTGAAAGGTGTTGTGGACAGGAAGGGAAGATTGTTTGGCATCGTCAGATTGGGTGCTCTGGCAAAACAACCCTAGCCAATAGACAACCCTAGATAAAGAATTGTTTAACAGTAGATGCTGCAAATATGATGGGTCAAGTTTTGTGTTTGATGTGAGAGATGCATCTGATAAAGGTGAATTACCTTATTTGCAAAGTAAGCTGCTCAAAGACCTGCTCACTTGAGATCTCAAATTTCAGAGTGTATGTGAAGGAACAGCCTATCTTAAACATCGTGTGAGAACAGCCCAAGAAAAGTATTGGTGCTTCTTTATTGGTCTAGGTGACATTGATCACCTGGGCGAGTTGCATGCTCTGTTGTTCAAAGATACTCTCAGTTCTGGTAGTCTGGTCATTGTCACAACTCGTGATCAGAGCATGTTAACATGTGTGCCAAATCACTACTCTTTATAGTTTGAAGGAAATGGATGCACATCATGGCCAAGAGCCCTTTTGTTGGCATGCCGTTGGCCACAACCACTCGATGGATATGAGGATTTAATTGATAGCTTCCTGAAATTATGAGGAGATTTGCGTCTGTCTATCCAAGTGTTGGGTGCGCATCTTTTTGGTACTACTGACAAGCATCAATGGGAATTAGAATTGGTGAAATTTGGAAATACTTTATATCTGAACGTAAATCATAGACTAAAAATTAGCCTTGACACACTAAACAGAGCAAAAGCAGAGGATTTTGATGGACATCACATGTTTCTTTTTTGAAGGACTCTACACTATGGCCATCAGAATAAGGGAGGGATCAGGATGGAATGCTGAGCACACACTTCAGAAGCTCAAAGAAAAATGTCTTCTTGAAGTAGGGAGGAATTATAGCAAGGAATTTGGATTTGAGGATAAGCTTGTTTTTAAAATGTATGATCACCTCCAAGATCTTGGAAGAGAGACAGCAGAAAAACATGGCTCTTCCCTTCGCCGATGGTGCCCCAGAGGTCTTAAATCTTTGGTTTGCTTCTTCCTCCTGATCTTTGCTTCATCCTCCTGATCTTTTTATATTTGAATATCAAAAATATGTTCAAACAATTTACCTTTAACTTGTTCCAATATTTTAAATATTTTTTCCATCTGTGGACCATTCTGACCTTCATCTTTGAACACAGGAATTGAACGGTTTCAAAAACATCCTCATCCAAACCAATGCCATAGATTTAGGTGTTTCAATTCAATTTTTGATTCTTACTTAGGTTCTCACATTACACACTTCTTGGGAAATTCAGATGATTGTGATGAAGGATCAACTGATTTGTCATGGACTGAGCTTGAACTCAAATGGGTGTGAACGCTCATGCATTCCTTCCTAGATTCCTCTGCAAAACTTAGTGTATAAGAATTGCAGGAGGACGTCTTCAGATATTGTGCGATAAAGATGCACAGGTATACTATTGTCCTTTATAGAACAGTAATTCTTTTTTAATGGCAGACTATGAGAATATATGGCATATTTATAAGGTGTCTCATTACAAGTTGGTTGTAACCGGTTGTAACTACATCAACCATTTTGTAACTTCTTCGTTTATAATAAATAGACGGACACACAATCTCAAATGTGTGCAATCCGCCTTCTCTTCATTTCTTCCTTGTATACGTCTTCTAACAGTGGTATCAGAGCAAGGGCAATCGAGGAAAGAGAGAAAGGTAGAAAATCTGCCACATCAGGGCATGGAATCTGAAGCGTAAGGAGAAAAATGAACACATTTTCGTTTATGATTTTCGACAGAGATCTAGGGCATTTCAAAGTGGAGGACACAGTCACGTTTTTTTACAAGACAAATTCGTTTTCGTGAAAGCAGAGAACGTAATCGCGAATCAGAAGAATACACTCACGTTTTTTATTTCAAAAAAAAAAAAAAAAGTCACGAAAATACAGTCGCGAATGGCACGTTTTTCAGGGAATTAATAGTATTTTCGAGCACGAGGTAAGACGTGAATATCGTCGTGATTCATAAACATTTGAAGGCCATTACAGTCAGTATTTGAGCCAAAAACAGTCACGAATTTGAAGGGCACAAACGTTTTCCACAGACATAAGGCAGAAAAGACGCAAAAGCAAAAAGAATACCTGCGTTAAGGCAACGAAACAAAGTTACAGTCATGCAAGGAGAAAAATTGAGTTTACAGTTGCAAATCAGCAGTAAACAAAGTTGCATTTTTCAGGAAAACAAAAATCTTGTGGGCTGGAAAAGGCAGAAACTGAGATCGAGGAAGCAGAAATGAGTGGAAATTCCTGCGCTAGGGCATAGAAGGCATGAAAAACAATTGTGAGGTCAAAACTCCATAGATTTGACTGATTTCAAAGGCACAAAATCCTGCAAACGTGAAGGGCATCAGTCTAAAATTGTGTTTAATCTCTTCCGCGACCAGGTGTATTTGGAAGAGTTTTTTTCAGCCAACAATAGTCATGTTTTAATAGCCATGAAAAGTTGTGATTTTAGACTGTTTTACAGTCACGAGAGACGTCACGATTTTGGACAGCTTTACAGTCACGATTTGTAGTAATATGGAGCATTATTGCAGTCACAAAGTTAGGGCATGAAAGAAATAATAATAATTAAAAAAAAAACAAATCAGAAGATAATCCAGTCTAAAAAGGAAGTACAGTCATCTAGGGCAACATGGGAATCCTATATTCTGTTGCAAATCAAGAACTAGGGATTTTAGGAAAAAGATTTATCAAGTGATTGAGCGAAATATTTTTCAAGAGACGGATAAGATCGTATAAAAAAATGATGAAGGGAAAATTCCAAGAAAAATACCAATCGAATAGTGTTGAAGACCCGCCGGATGCAGAAGGTAGTGAGGACAGTGACGAATACGCAATATAAAAATGCTCTAAACTTTTAAGGCAAGAAAGGATACAGGGTAGTTGAAGCTCAGTATGGATGGTTGCTCAGATAGTTCGGGAGACTGTGGATCTTGGGAATTATACCCTCACGAAGGTCATGAGACAACTTGATGGATCTTGTGGATGGCTCAATATGGATGGTTGTCCAATAATTCGGGAGATCTGTGATTCGGGAGTTCGGGGAGGTGGAATCTGGGAACTCGGGAATTCAGCTTGGGAGCTACACCTTTACGAAGGTCACGAAGCAACTTGATGGAGCCCTACCTTATCATAGCATTCCTTTCAAAGTGAAAGTGTTTGAAGATTGCGTAGTTCTGCTTTTGTTCTAGTTTTGTTAGATTGTTTGTTTGTTTGCTTTATGTAGAATAAGCCTTAAGAGGGGGTATGAGAATATAAGGCATATTTATAAGGTGTCTCATTACAAGTTGGTTGTAACCGGTTGTAACTACATCAACCATTTTGTAACTTCTTCGTTTATAATAAATAGACGGACACACAATCTCAAATGTGTGCAATCCACCTTCTCTTCATTTCTTCCTTGTATACGTCTTCTAACATAGACAAGGTATTCTAAACTACTAGTTTTGTGAAGATTTCCGACCATTGTAAAATAACAGTTCAAGAATCAAAACAAACTAATTGTGAATTTCAGGTCCCTTTCCACTTGAAAGAGCTGGTGCTTCATATAATTTCATTAGCAGAGTTTTCAAATGCATTAGGAGTACTAAATGATTTGGAAAATCTAGTCATATCAGGAAGATGGGATAAATCCAAGTTTCTGCAATCCGCAAATACGCTGATTGAAGGAAAGCTATTCTCTGAATCACTTAGAAAACTTGGTAATCTAAGAAGTTTGGTTTTAAGATATTTCACATTAAGCGGGGAAGTGACTTTGAGCAATAAAGGAGACCCAAAAAGTGCGTCTTCTGCAGGCAGATGCATGCATAAGCTTGAAATTACAGAGATTTGTGAGGTAAAATTGGCATCCAAGGTCTTAGTTCGAGGAGAGTGTTGTCCCAGTCTTTGCCTCTTTCCACCTTGAATCCATGGAGAATCTAAATGAAGTGAATATAAGGCTAGTAACAACACTAAATTTTCTCAGCTTAAAGTTTTGTAGAAAATTGGGAAGCGGATCAGGGAACTTTGACCTAAAAAAGCTTGTGAAATTGAATATACGTGAATGTCCAGAGCATGAAGAGATACCAAGCCTTGCACTTCTGAATTCCTTGGAGGGAATTATAGTTGATGGATGTTTAAAACTACAGAATATAGCAGGTATTGAAGACTTGAAAGAATTAAAATATGTGCATCTTTCAGCATCAAATGGAGGTATATGGAATCACGTCCATAGATTGCAGGTACTCAAACCCATCTGCTAACAGACATTGTGTTAAATACGTTTCTCATTTTGAGGCAGAAACATTTTTGTTCATTATTTATTTGATGGACATAATGAATATGAGTAGTATTTTAGGTGGTCCGCTCTCAATTTTTTGTCTCTCTTTTTCAATTATTGTTAAGGCACTTGCTCTTTCTTTCATTTTAGAGTGTTCCATCAGAGGTAACTACTGTAATTGGAAGAGCAGTTGGAGCACAGTCAACTTTAAAGGAAAACTCTTTTCTAGCTTGATAGGCAGTTCCTACGCAGCGACCGAGATTCGTAGAAATGAAAATGGCAATCTTGAGGTACCAGTGAACATTCCACACCCATTGAGTGCAATCATAATAAGCTTATTGGTTCAAAGAGAATCAAGACGAGGGAATATTATACAGACATCTCTTTGTTCAGGTTTGATAGATAGCCATATAGTGCAAGGAGAATGGATAGTTACAATTGTACTTACTGGCCAAAAAGAAGTAGACTATGGGCGACATCTCGTTGCAGCCTCCAATTTAATTGTGAATGGTCCTAAAATAAAAAAGGGGTGTATAGTCACAGTGAACAAAGGGGGAGGAAATTCCGTCTATATTCAAAAGGATTGTTGGCTAACCATATCAAGCCATCTAATAGTGCAGAGGACGTTCTGTTACTTTCACTTGTGACTTTTTGGAATTGAGGCTACTTCCCATTTGTAGGTGATATCTCAACGACATTTGTAAATTGTCCTCAAGACCATTACCTCCATTTAATTTGTTTTTCAGCCGAGCCCACAAACCTAAATTGCACTTGAAGATATTAATTGTTTTTTGGTTATCATTTGTGCATTTGAAGTTATATATTACTTTTTGGCACTCATCTTCATATTATTTATGATAATTTTCTGCATAGAACTTGTACAAGCAGTTGTATATTTACTCTCTCATACAAATGTGTTCTGAAAAAAATCGCTCTTTTGTTTTATAGAAATACAAAATCTCATAACATCGAAAAAATAGTTGACCTGGGAAGATTTCGGATGTATGCACTCTCTTCTCTCCCTATAAGCTTTTCGAGAAAGGTATAATATTGAACCAACAGTGATTCTCCTATATGGTTTCTTTCATCTGAGTAAAGGTTTATATTTAAGTGCCCTCTGACCATGATGAAATGCTGGCAGCAACTAATAATCTTGTTTTTCCATAAGAAAATTAGGAGAAAATGACAAATTAACATTTGATGTTAGCATATGCAAAGAGAAGAAAGAATTTAGAGAAGGCTGAATGCACACTCAAACAAGTGTGACAACCTTTATTAAATAGGAAGAGGTGGTTACAGATTGGTTGAACAGTTACCAACCGAATGATAACTACATAACTGCATTACATGCTATATAATGCTCTATATTTTAACACCCCCTCTTAATGACTAAACCAGAAACAATACCAAGTTTGTCCCGAAATTTTACAAATGTCCTAAAGCCCATATGTTTAGTCATTAGATCTACAGATTGTGCCATAGGTTGTACTTCAAAATCAGCAGTTCATGATTGTGTTGCGGTTGTCGAATGAAGAAAAAACACAAAACAAAAATCTGGTCGTGTGAACAAAAGATATAGCAAGTGATCTACTGGTTATTTGTTATGTGATTCATTGACTATTGATGAATCATCAATAGCTGAGAGTGTCGGCCCCATCTCCAGAGTGCCGGAATCAGAACCTCAGAGAGGTGGATTGAAAAATCTGTTCCAGGCTTATGTACCCTGTTGGAGTCTATACATAGAGACTCAGTTATCCTACAATTGAAGTCACCTCGATCATGTCCTTGCAACACCATGTAGTGCTCATCCAACCTTTTCAAGAAGAGAAATGTGACCATCTGTGCAGTAGGAGTTAGAACCAACTCCGCAATAGTAGGAGAAATAACCATCTCCGTCTCAACAATAGGAGAGATAACCATCTCCATCTCAGCAATAGGGGTGAGAACCAACTCCTCTATCTCATATATTTGCTCATTTATCCCCCTCTGTCAGGAAAGATCGTTACAACACAATGAGCAAATAGTTCATGCTCTATTGTCCTTTGAGCAAGTACCTCTGAGTGAGTGGCTTGGCATGCCATCTCACCATGCACCATCAGTGCATTTGGAATAGTGGAGTCTCCATCCACAACAAATTGTTCTTCAGAATGAGGAAATCCATCCTCCCAAGGCATGTCCGCCTCCCGTACATTTGGTATAGTGGATACTCCCTCCACAATAAGTGCATGTAGGTTGATTGTATCCAAGTCAACAAATCTATGAGGAATGGCTTCCTCCCAAGGCATTGCAGTCTCCTGCACATCCTATATGGTGGAGTTGTCCACACGTGCACTCATGTTGATCGTAGTAGGATCAACAAGCCGATATTGGCTATCTTCCCCAAGACCAAATGCAATCATCTATCTCTGTTTTATATCAGAAACAATACACTTCTTCCCACAAAAATCCACATAAATATTGATATTTTTAGTTAATTGACGAATAGATAGAAGATTCTTTTGTAAAGAAGGTACATATCTAACCTTCCATACTGTTGGGTTTTAAAATGGTACTTTAACAAAACCACAGTTAGGGGACAACAAGTCCCTCCTCTTTATGGGAGAGGTTCCCTTATTGAAAGCAAGCAGCAAAGCTTATATACAAATGTACAACTTTCATCTTAAGGCTGGACCTCTGACGTCTTGAAATGCTTTTATACCAAAAGAGATTATCAATACAAACGAATGAAAGAACTGAAGAAAGGAAAGAGCAGAATATAACAGTACTTTCAGGAAATATAGATAGCAGAGTATAACCCTATATGTATTGAGCAAGAGTGATACAGAATAGAATCATTCACATTCACAGCATAGGATATCATTCCACAGACAAAAAGTTCTAGAGATCATATCAATAAGAACACAAAGTTTTTTATCATAGAAGATAAATGATCCACGAATTTCAGGGAAGCAAGAGGGGATAATGGAGGAAGATAGAGAAAAGGGGAAAATCCTTCTGTATTGATTTACTTTCGACTATAATTACACTTCAAAAGTATCAGAGTCCAACATTTGCAATAAGCCAAGCTTTTATATTTATAGATGAAGTGAAAAGAGGAGAAGAAGAGAAGGAAGAAATCTGATTTGGAAGCCCAACCACCAACCATCAATGCCCTTGCAAATCCGCCTACAATTTGTCAAATCTGGTTCTGCATGTCTTTGGCGTGCTGAAGAAGGAAGGATGGAAGATCGGATCAAATTTGATCTAGTTGAAGCAATCCGATCTCATATTAATGGCGTGGAAGATGTTTTCCAGATTTTCACTCAAATCAAGATATCCAGTCGGTTCTCCATGTCTGTTTGGCGTGTTGGAAAAGGGGAAAAGGAAGGATGAAGATCAGATCAAATCTGGGTAGTTGAAGCAATCGGATCCCGTATTAATGGTTTAAAAGACTTGTTCTAGATTTTCACCCATCAAAGCTTGCTGAAAATAATATTTTATGCTTCAATGGTGTAGAGGAGACCAAGACCTTTCCAACAGTATAAAATTTGTCGAATTTCGAGCATTGGAGCGAAAGTTATGCTCATTTAAATGTTTGAATCAAATCTGTACAAAAATGGCGAAAAATGCAATTTTCGCAAATTCGGATCGTCCACCGTCGGCAGACTTCATAAATTTGCACATGTAGTCGCAAAAGATGGAAGAGTGCAAAAGTTCTACGGCGAGCCCTGTAAAAGTCTTTTTTTTTATAGGTCTGACACGTGGCTTTGTCTGTGTGGTCAAATGAGTCGCAGGTATGTCAAATTTATAAATGTTACGCCCTTCATGGAAATGTGTGCTCATAGATCTCAAAGTTCTTCGTCTGACCTTTTTGTAATATTTGACTTTAGTATTGCGTGTTCAAACATTCTTACCTATTTATCCCTTAGACATAAGCGGGGCCGCTATTCACTTGGGTCTAGTCTTACGATCTTTTATGGAAACAAAGCTCAATATCTCATAAGTTCTAAAGACGATTAGTCGAATCGCTTTTACTTAAAATGCGGGCTTAATATTGGACTTTTTTAATTAGCATTGTTCGGGGCCGCTTCTATGGATTCGACTATTGTTAAAGAGCGCCGAAGAGATTACGATGGATCCTTTCGTGGCTTTAGAATCTGTTTCTAAGTGTAAAAGAGTCGAAATCAAAAAGATTCTGGCGGGGTCATAAGTCTTTTCATTGTGTCAAGTGGAGGCTCAGCACACATGTGGGAAAAACACTCCGGATTTCGTCTAAGTGAAAATTTGTACCGAAAAGAAAAAAAAATTGCCTCCACAAACGCATTTTCGGACTGTTACCCAACAGTCCAGTAAAATAAATTGTCTTCACATTTCCAGGAGGGAAGAAAAGAATAAGCTCAAAGGTGGAAACAAATCGTGCTTGGGGTTTTGCCTTTGGCCTACTAAATTAGCAACACATACACTGGAGTGACATTGAGGCATCATGGAAGTAGGTTAATAAACGACCTCTTGTTTAGTCACCAACGACGGGGCCGCACGAAGTCGTGGTGACTGTGTGTTTGTGAGTTTGCTTTCCATATTTGACTTCCTGTTGTGACTTCTTTTTCGGAGTTCACAGTTTCAGTTGTGTGCAGTATGATTTCAGAGTTCATGATTTGCATGGATAAGCCTTTGGAAAGTTTGACCCTTGAGGGGGGAACATGGTCTTAATGTTCCATTTCGATTTCTTCATTTTTCAGATGGCGTATCCAGTCTGCAGTAATTTCCTTCATAATTCCCTGATGTGAAAATATAGTGGAAAAGATAAAAGCACAAGGAAAAGTAGGCATCATGATATTTGGGTTGAGAGCTGTCGCTCATAAAACCATCTATATGTCTCATGGGTTGTGTCACTGTTGATACCATGCGCTGATGAGGCACGTGTGAGGGTTCCTTAGACCCTCCTATCCTTAGTTGAGGTTAAACAACTGACTATATCCTGAAAAACCATTCAGATCATGTAGCACGTGCACGGGCTGGCGCAAGCTGCGAAGGAAGTATGATTGTCCCTTGGGTCTCACTTTTGATGTTGCGTTGACTAAGGCACGTGGAGGATTGTTAGCGACCCTCTTATACTTAGTCGATCTAAACGGTCGGCTCTGTCATTATTTCAATAGGACCTTGGACATGTGGAGTTGTGTGAGCACATGTTATGGGGTTACTACGTTAGTAAATCATACCATTAATAGTGCGCCAAGAGACACGTTGCATTAAATAAACGGTCTTTATATACAAATGTTGATTTTGACACTCACGATAGAAACGTAGCCTGTCCCCCACTTTGACTTATGAGGCAAGATCAAGAACCATAGAAAGACTCCGACGTTGCCTCGATGTTGCAAGATTTTGTATGGAAGACTTGAACTTGATCAATAGGATGTCTTAACTCCTATATATATTAGTATATAATCGGGGCGAGATTGCAAATGAGCAGTGAAACTATCTATCATAGCGTGATTATTATTCCTATCTGTCCAGTACTTAGTCAATCTGCTCAAATATCTCTCAAATGCACCACTCAAAATCTTAGTATAAGCTTGACTTCCAAATACTGAGGGGACATTTTGAGGTGACATTCACGTACCAACAGTTTATGAGCATTATTCAATACAATGCATATATCTCCTATCCCTTCTATTGCAAGTGATTCTCCATCAGCTAGTACTACTGATTCAAAACATATATTTGCAATAAATGAAACATACCAGTCCTTGCGACATGAAAAGTGTGTGGATGCACCGGAGTCAATGATCCAACAACTAGTACCACTGTCATGCGAGCATGATGTCGTAAGACAATAAAGAGCATGCTTGTCATTCGAATCCCGTTCTTCTGCAACTACTGCCACATGTTCCTCATCACATGGCTTTTTGTTTTGTTGCGAAAGATCATACTTCCGCTTTCAACAATCCTTCTTAAGGTGCCCAACCTTGTGACAGTAATAGCATGTGACCTGATATCGAGTGGAGGACTCACCAGAATGACGTCTCCACTTTCTTTTTGACTGTGTGACAAGAGCACTCTCTGATTGGTCACAACTAGATTCTGCCTGAATTTGTCTCCGCTCCTTTTGCAACAGGTAGGAACTCACCTTGTCAAACGTGAGAGTTTGACTTTCAGCCATTAAATGGAGTGCCTCCACAAATGACTCATACGAAGAAGGTAAGTTGTTCAGAACCAGAGCCACCATATCATCGTCGTCCACCTTTTTGTTGATGGAAAGATAACTGATCTTGGAGGTCTTTCATCTGAAGTAAGTGCTCTAACAGTGATCCACCTTGTAACTTTACAGAAAAGAGCATATTCTTCATGGGGTAAAACACCGATTCTTTTTTGACTTCTGATATTTATCCCTCAGACTGGTCCATAACATGCTTGCCACAGTAGCATTCCGCACTTTGGGTATCATATCATTCAACACCAACAAATTGAGACGTAATAGAGCCTACTTATGACGTTTGTCATAATTCATGAAGTTCGTGTTGGTCGACCTTCACTACCCGTGATTATTTTATCACAATCACAAAATTCTGCGAAGGTTAGAATCTTATGGCTCCATACATTGAAATTAGTGCCCATTAATTTTTGCGTCTCCGACAAAAGTCAAGTTTGAAATATTTGCCATTTTATTATTCCAAAGTAACGGAAATAATAAAATAATATGTTGCCCCACTTAACCAACAAATACTTATGAAATTAATTATTCAATGCAAATCACAAGGTGAATACCTTTGAACTATATTTGCATATACCAAAAAATATTATTACTTTCAAATGGAAAGACACTTATGCCCTCGAACTGCCCCTCACTAGTTCTCTTGCCGTATTCATAAAGACTTCTGCCCACCTGCCCTCATTTCTCCTGGAGGAAAATGGAATGTATTTGTCCTACCGTATGGATTGGAGGTCTGACTTCTTCTTTATTCTACATGACTATCCCACAGCGACTGTCTATTCGCCAGACATATTTGAGACATGACTGGTTATTGACTTTCTGCCCTCGTGAACATTGAAAAAACCTCCAGGGACTTTAAAATCCGTGACATTATATGCTAACTGTAACTTCACCAATTTGCCCACGACTTTGGATTGAAACAATTTTCCCACTCGTTTTGCAACTTCTGTACAAATCATTGACTGGTGACTATAATCCTTGTATTTGCTTTCACGACTTCACTAACCAGTAAACCCTGTGCGACTGTCTTTTTCCCCAAAGCTTCAACTGGTATGAATGCCTTTGATGGCTGCAAATACGACTAGTTGTGCAACATCTCTTTATTTGCTTCTCTGCTCCTCCTTTCAGGAATGGAGGCACTAAACTTCCTTCTTACCACAAATAGTGACTGTTCCAGGCCTAACGACCTCCAAGGCTAACTTACTTATCTATACTTTGTGCCGCTACTAGGGCTTCCTCAAATTTGTCCAGTCCGTGCCTCTTGAAGAGGCTTCCTCGAACTACGAACCTTGGACTGCTCTGATGCCAATGTTAGCATATGCAAAGAGAAGAAAGAATTAAGAGAAGGTTGAATGCACATTCAAACAAGTGTGATAACATTTATTAAATAGGAAGATGTGGTTACAGATTGGTTGAACATTTACCAACTGAATAACAACTAAATAACTACATTATATGTTATATAAAGCAATATAAGTAAAATAACTCAATTCTTTACTCCAAACATTTGATAAGCAATTTTTATATTTATGCACAAAACATGAGACACCTACATGACCAGATTTGGATCCACCTCTAAAGGGCTTTGAAAGAGTAGAGTTTCCTCAGTCCAGACAACACATTCAACCTCTAGTTGATCTTGAGAAATCCACAACATCTGAGTTGAACAATCAAAAAACAATGTCGTTTTCAATGGCAGCCTAAACAGTAGTCACACAATATTATTTCTATGTTGCATCACCCCGAACGAAGAGGTATCTTTATAATATTCCCTTCTCTTGATTCACTTTGAAACAATAAGCTTACGACGATTGCAGAAACGTAATGGGTGTTCCACCTTCACTAGTACCTCTAGATTTGGACTCAACACAAGTCTGCAACTCTGATAGTTACAATTGTACTTGCTGGCCAAATCTGAAATAGAACCTATGAGCGACATCTCAATGCGGAAACCAATTTGCCTTTAGAGTGGTCCTCTCAATAAAGAAGAGGAGTTTTCATTCTTCTTCCTAGCTGAAAAAGAGGGAATTTCGAAATACCGTCTCATATTCAAAACTACAAAGTGGCTTTTTGTCCTCTGGAGGCTACTTCTCATTGGACAGCATGCATAGCTTAGACCAACATATCAGAAAATTGCCCCCAAGACCATTGCCTCCATTTTATCTGCTTTCTCATCTGAGCCCACAAGCCTAAGTTGCATTTTAAGGTATATATTACTTTTTGGTTATCATTTTGGCATTTAAAGGTATATATTACATTTTTGCTCTCATCTTCATATTGTTTATGAGAATTTTCTGCATAAAACTTGTACAAGTAGTTTTATATTTGCTCTATTCCCTAAAAAATGCTTTCGTGATCCCCATATGGGTCGCATTTTTCCTTTAGGAGGGAAATAAAAATAAAGCGACTTTTCCTCTTATTCATTTTATTTTGTCACCTAGATAGAATTCAGATTTAAGTGCACTATGATAAAATCTTCCTGTACGCATTGTTTGAAAAAGGTATAGTTTTGAACTAGTACTTAGTTTCTCCTATATGGTTCCCATTTCATCTTAGCCGTCTGGAAACCATTGATATGGGCTAAGGGTCTTCTGACCATGACGAGTTGCTTTCGAGAAGGGGATATTACAATCTTGTTTTTCCATAAAAAAAATTAGGAGAAAAGGACAAACTGACAAGTAGTTCCAGAAAATGTGACAAGAATCATCACTGTTGAAGTCGGATTGCATCTTAGTGTGGGCAGTACTTCCTAAAAACTCTTAACCTTTCTGGAGAGCTTGTCATAAATATCTCAGTACATCTTTCCGGAAAATAAAGGATTTGCACGCATGCAAATGACATGCAACAGTGTGGGAACGAAGTCCCTCCTCAATGAAGGTGAGGCTGCCTTTATTGAAAACCAAAACTGTATTTACATCTATACATTCAAAATTGTATGTGGGGGGTGTTTTGGAACATCAATGGAAAGAAAAGTGAATGAAGGAGATGGAATGGAATGAAGGAAAGGAGTGGAATGGAATGAACTGAAAGAACATGCAAGAGTTAGGTAAAAACAGAGCCTAATATTGCATGAAGAGGAAAGATGAATAACCAACACAAATAAAACGGAGTTTGAGTTAGCCAAACAAGAACGTGTAAAAGGGAACACACATGAGCAAGTAGATAATCAGAGCTTGATCACTGTGAACTAGAACAACTGATTAATAACGTTGACAATAAGATCAAAGATAATATTTGCATGCAAGATTCAAACACCTAACATCTAATGAACATAAGAACATCAAATGTTACAAGAGACAATGAATGAGACACAAAGTTCGTATTTCATTAACTCCAAAATGTTTTTCACAAAAGAACACAAAGTTTCTTCCTGAAACAAAGCTTGCACAAAAGTATTTTCTTCTCCTCTCTCAAAGTCACCCTTTACAAATGAGCCCCTCACTTCCTTTTATAACCCAAAAGTTGGTTACAAAGTAGTTAGGGTTTTACATGATCATTAAATAAGGCACTTAAGTGACCTTTGACTTTTTCAACAACTTTATTAAAGACAACTCAAAAATAGAAATTACTTAAAATATCCATTGTTTCCCGAAAACAAATAACAACACCTTTTAAAATATACAATAATAACCAGTGCCTTATCCATTGAAATGGGGTCCGCCTATCTCAAGCGTATGAGAAATGGACTCTCCCACTTCGTTAGATACCAAGAAAATCAACTCCCTGAACCGCCGGTGAAATTAGGATCTGCCGCTTTTGCCAGTTGAAAGGATCTAAACCTTCCTAAAGTTTCAAACATCTTTTCTTCTTCTGGAGGTTCACTTGGTCGAAGAATAGCCTCACAAAATACCTGCAATTCAAGAATTCTACTTGGCATATCATTTAAATTAACAATTTTGGATTGAGCATTCTCAAATAAGTTCTTTAATTTGATGCACCGCTCCATGGAAACTGACGAGAAATTGTTGGCGGGAGTGTACATGTCCTTAAACAATTGTGAAAATTGTTCTTCCACCTGCTCCGATGAACACCTTTGATTATGCTCATTTACGAGGTTACAAGGAATCTCAGCCATGAATTCCTGAATCAAGGAGAGTGAAGTGAAGGCTTCATTGCACATGCTTTCATAATGGATCATAGAATCCTCGAGAAGCGTTTTTCTTGATTTGAGATGCAGACACCAAAGAAAACGTGTCCCTCGATGTTCAAATTCGAGAATTCCTTCAATAGCTAAAACTGAAGATTCCATACTTGTCATCTCCTGTAAACTGGGCAATATCTCATCCAAATTTGATATAGTAGAAACAAAAGTTTCTTTGAAAGAAAGAATTGGATCAAGATACGCACTGACATCTTCATGAAGCTTAACCGCGGTCTTGATCGTCCCCTGGCCTAAAACGAGAATCTCTGAAAGCCAAGTTTTAGTGACATGGCCCAATGTGTTTATTTCCTTTGACAAATTGAGAGTATCTTCATCTGGGGCAGCCACTGCATCAGGTACTGGGAAGGTGGATGATATGGGATTTATCAAATGTTGAACATATTCCACCAATTGATTCTTTTCGGCCTTGAGCTGAGAGTTTTGAGACTTGTATTTCTCAAGTCTCTTTAGCACGATATCAATTGAATCTCGAGCCATCGCCATGTCACTTTCTAATGTAGATCTTCCAAGTCCAAGTCTGGAAACTTCATAGTCGGCAGGTGTCATAGCATCGCGCTCTTTATCCACTTGTGGAATGGCAAGGTCTGCAAATTTGTTTCCATCATTATCCACCATTATTCGAGAAAGCACCTTAGGCTTCTTAGGAATGGCGTCATTCGAAAGTTTGAAAAGGGCATCAAAATCAATGTCAATTGGCTTGACAACTCTCTTCCTTTTCTTTACTTCGGAATCAACCCAGGAAGGAGTATCATTCACTATTTCAGCATACAAAATCCTGGAGCTTGAATCGATATTCTCATTATTCTCGACATCATGAGATCCTTCTTGAATCCTATCTACGACCTCGATTTGAGGAGACACAACCTCAATATCCACTTCCTGATTATTCAGGAGATTTTGGGAAATCCCTTCATGAACTACATGCTCTGAAGTGTTTGATATTTGAATTACCTGCACCTGAGTGGATGCTTGTTTGAAGCATGGCTGAGGATCATTTGCTACTAGCTTCTGAGCACTATTAACGATGTGGGTAGAAGAATCTCTACTCGAGGTAGAAAATCCGGACACACGCTCTCTTCCTTCTTCGGGGTTAGGATCTTTAGATCTTTCTCCTTGTGACACGTTACTTGGCGAAGTGGATTTCGGCAACCACTCCTTTCTTGCTTGTTGTGTATGATTGGATGGTAATGAGGTTGATCGAGAAGAGACTTTGGTCGAATGGAGGCCCCCTCGTATTGGCAATTTTTGTGATCCCGAAACGTGATCTGGAATTGATTGCAATTTGGCAAGTTCTCTGTCATACCAAGATATGCTTCTTTCAATAATTGGTTGGTTCTTGCCATCAAGAGAAAATTCATCTCTTTTGGTCCAGTCGATTCGAGGCAATGGGGTAAAGGCAACGGCATCATATGAGGGATCGATGACATCCTCATCATCATTTATGAATGAATCGGGAGGACTCTTGATGCGGAAGGCCTTGATCTGAGCAAGTGTTAGGCGAGAGTACTCCCGTCTTCTTACCTCATGTTCATCCGAACAAGCAGCCCAAAAATCTTCCATGGTAGGATTATGTTGGTACTTTGCTCCCAGAATCTTTTGCATATATCCATTGATATCAAACTGGGCTCTCTTCACATATGGATGGATGGTTATGAGAGCGAACTCTTTTTCCATGAGTTGTGCACTGAAAAGATTTGGACATTGGTATTCCCCGATTTGAATTGGGAAATGAATTCCTGAACGGTTCTTGTCACTAAGAAGGCAGTGAACTTGGAATAATTGTCGTGCCAGCTCCATTAATGCCCATCTTTCATTGACGTACTTAGGAAGTTTTCACGGGGTACCAGCAAAGCCACTCACGCGAATGTAGGAAAAAGATGAAAATTGAATAAACCAGGTTCCCCATTGGGAAATGACACTCATGGCTTCTTTAGAAAACCTTTCCTCAGTATTCCGATTCAAGTTCCGGATCACGCGGAAGGTGAATGCATCGTTGACTCTTCTAAAATGGTGAGAACTATTTTTGAAACTGAGTTGAGGGTAATAATGAAAAACACTGTTCGACGGCCCCATGACTCCTCTCGTTTCAAGTCCCGAAAATAGCTTTCTTCTTGCTACCGCATAAGTCAGATACGATGTCATGTAGAAGCATCCAGTCATCTTAACTTCTATCAATTGTTTGTGAAGGGTGTTACTGATGATGGTGGCCCAATCCACAAACTCTTTCTTGGCTAGGATGATACAGATAAACTGGTACATCCATGGGTGGAAAATCCTAGCAGAAGGTAGACCGAAAACTCGACTTAGGAGAGTGATCATATCCCCGATTTCTTCCACGAACTCAACGCGGTACAGTTCTTTGGGAAGCCTGTCAATTCGAGGTCTCTTGGTTACTAACCAGTTGTTGTTAACCATCTTGCTCCATCTCAGGGGTTCTTCATCCCAGAATTCTTGTGCTGACTGGCGAGTGATATCCGCATTCTCGGGAAAGTCGGGTATGCCGAGCAATTCCTCAATGTGCTCTGGTGTGATTAAGAGGAAAGGCTCGCGATTATCTTTAAAAATTCCTCGTCTCTCAGGGTCATAATGCTCCGCGCAAGCAATAACCAATTCCGGACACTGCACCGAGACAGGAAATGCTGCTGCTTGGGGTAGACCACTATGGTAAAGTCTATCTGAGAAAATGGTTTTGCCTTCAGTTTTCACCCGCTCGCAGAACTGTTGCACGTTGATGTGACCCAGATTTGTATCAGTGATGTTGTCATATGCTGACTTAATGGAACTGGGAGGGATAATTCCTTGGAATTCATACTTCAGGGCGGATTTGTTTGATTTCTCCACTGGCTTCCTCGATCTCCCGCAGATTTGGATTTTTCGGCCATTATGAATTTTACAGAAGAACGACTCAGGCACGCAAGACAATGCAAACGGGGCTGGGTCTCAGTCTTCGAAACCCCGTTGATGCAAGAAAAATATTTTCCATTATAATATTATTATTATTATTATTTTAAAATAATAATAATAATGACAATAACTTGGTCAGGTTACAATTTATGATTCCGGTGATGATTATTTATTTATTTTTAATTTAAAATAAACAAAATCACCCGATTTTAATATCCCTGATATTTGATTTTTACTTCTTGGTGCGTGAATTCTCCTGAGAATGCGTGATTCCTTGTGGCGGAAATAGGAAATATTTAATGTTCTTCTTTGCAAAATTTATTATTTTCTTTGGCTGTGCGTAGAGATCTTCTGTTCTTGGCGTGTGGCTGCTTCAAACCTTTGGATGTGCTTTTTTGCTGTATTGTTCTGTTTTCACGTCTCTTTTCCTTGCAAACTGTTTTTAAATGCTTTTTTGGAAACTTTTTTTTTATCCTTTATGTTTGGACTTTCTTCCAAAACAAACTTTCATTTATTGGAAGCTCCTTGGCATGGATGTGCTTCTCTTTTTAGACTCCTTCTGGAAAATGCACGTAATTTCAAAAAAAACTTTTTTGTTTGAACTATTCTCCAAAACAAATTTTGACTCTTTCTTCTTGCGTAGGGCATTGATTCTTTTTGCTGTCCTGTTTTGGAAACTCTTTTAATTTTTTAAAACCTGTCTTTTTCACTTTTTTTGGCCTTTAAAATGCATGTGGATTCTTTTCCTTCAGCAATGGTGGAATCTTTTTTTGTTATCCTTCCTCATGCGTGTGAAACTGTCTTTTTGGGTTTTTATTGCTCTCCCTTTTTATTGAACTCCTTCTCTTCCTTGGCTCCGTGGTTCTGGCTTTCCTTGGCGTCTCTCCTTTTTTTTGGTCTTTCTTCTCCAAAAATGCTTGTTTCCTTTTTGGATATGCGTTTTTCTCTTCCTTTGGAGCTTCCTTCCCCCTTTGCGTGAAATTTGATCTCCTTCTCTCCTTGGGCGCGTGGTGCCTTCTTTGATATGGTCTTTTCTTGTTTTTTAAAATGCGTGGAATTTCTCCTTTCCTCCTGCATGCGTGGGTGTTTGGCTTTTTTTTTAATTTTCTTTTTTGACTTTTTCTTCCTTTCCCAATGCGTGAAAATTCTTCCTTCACCTATCTTCTTGCTACTTCCTTTCTTTTTAAAACGTGGGAAAAACCTCTCCTCCTTGGCTGCACGTGGATTCTCTTTCCCTTCAATGCGTGGAAATTTTCTTTTTTCTCTTTCTTGTTCCTGGAGACTCTCCTGCTGCTTGGGGATTCTAACAAAATGATTGGAAATTTTCTGTCCTTTAACGTGGAAAAAAATGTTTTGTAATCTCCTCCCTCCTTTGTTCCTTTGGATCTTAAACCTGCGTGGATTTGGACTGTCCTCCCTTCAAAAAAGGTGTGGTAATGATCTTTCTTTGGCAATTTTCCCTTGGGTTGTGCGTGGGAAATGTTCCTTCTTTACTTCTTAACTGTATTCTCTGATGTATCTTCCATGCGTGGGAGCGTGGATTTCTCTTAATACAAAAATCTTCTTACTTGGCGTTCGCAGTATTGTGGGATGTGACAAAATATTATGTCCTTCAGAAGAAATAAGAAGCAATCGGAAAGCTTCGCACGACTCTTTCCAACGAGTTTGACGGAGGAAGTTATGAGGATTAATCCAACTTCCTCTCTTCCCGGGTAGTGGAATTAAGTGCCAGGGGGAAATGGGGAAAGCAACGGCCAATTGCCAACGGGAATGGCAAAGTGGGCTGGCAATCCCCGTTCAATTTCCCCATGTGGGAAATTGGGAGATTTCTTGCCCGTTAGCCAATCCATGATTTGGCAATTGGTGGAGAAAATCCCACAAGCGGGAAATTTAAAGAAGATTGCCAGGAAAGGAGAAATCCGGGTTCGGGAAGCCAAATTGGCATTCCCGGCAGTTGGAAGCATAAGCTTACTTCCCCGGCAATAAAAATTTGTCGAATGAACTTTTAATTAATATTTATTTAATTAAATACTCTCAAGTTATTTAAAAATTAATTTTATCAAACAAGAGAATTAATTATATTAATTAATTAATTTTAATGTATTTTAATGCGATTTAAAGCCTGGCGGGAAGAGTTCTCGCCCGAAAAGGATGAAACGAAGACCGAAACGATCACAAAAATGAGACGATCGCGATGAGGGAAATGAACCACGCAAAGTAACACTTTTGAAAAATTTCAAAATTTTCATTTTTATTTTGACACTCAAATTGCTAGAAAATTCATTCTTTGAACCTGTTAGTTTTGAAAATGACACATCTTTCTAAGATAACTAAAGAGGTTGGAAATCTATTGGCTTGTTATGCAACTACATTCCTGAAATATAATGTATAGATTTGATAGTTATGAAATTGAATAATATGACCAGGCATGGATTCTAAGTTGTTTGCCATTCATATAAATCCATTAGAAAAATCCCAAATATGAAGATAAAAACAGCCATTTTTCTAGGTCTATCAGTCCTGTACTCGAAGGTCGCTATAGTTTTTTCAACTACCTTTATATATGGTCTATGACCAAATTTTATATAGTAGTTTCACTTGTCAAATATCCTCCATCTATTCTTTCAGTTTGTACATTCCTTGATTGCCCTTTACTCAGATCTAGGTTGTTTATTCTTGATGGCATTTACCTTCACAAATCCCCGCAAAGAATGGAGTTAACAGCGGACATAATTTTCTAACCTGTGGGAAATCGTATGGCACTGGCAGGGGCATAACTTCTTGACACTTGTAAGGAGGATTCGCCATATGGCTCCCACTAAACTAGGGCCAAGTAGTAAATCCCATAGGGAGGCCACAATTAGGAAAACAAGAACTAGGCACCCTTTGAATCTTCTTACTATCCGAATTAACGCATAATCGGCCTTTGATGCGGATGTGTACAGAGGTGGGAAGGAAAAACTATGAGCCATTCTCTAAGTATTTTAAGGGCAAGATGCTGCTGCTTCTAAATCGACATGCATTGTCAAAAATATCCTTGGCACATGACCTGGACTATACATTCATTAAAATATCACATGGCTAGGTACTTGAATAAAATGTTGTTTGAAGGCATCCCTTCATAGTAGTGCCAACAATTAAACCCCAATGGGGTGACCAATACCCCAACTTATGTTTCTTGCTTGATAGGTTGTTCTCGATCTATTGTTATGGCCTTTGAAATTCCTCTACCGAATTATACCAATGGATATTTGAAACACTGGACCAACAAATAGGGTTGAAAATGATCAAAAAATTCTAGGTAGGAGACACTCCCTAAAAGTTAATGATCGGAGAATCCAAGTAGGATCCATCAGACCATACAATAGGGTGAAGGACCATTGAAAGAGTTCTGGGGTAATGTCGATCTGTACAATCTTGACTCCTAGGTCATTTCCAGTCACAATTCTTGGAACAAAGAATTCTCATTCAGTCTACCAAAATGTCCTATTTAAAGTAAGTTTTCACACCTAAAACTCCCTCTAGATCATATGGTATGCCTTGGATGATACTTGTGACTAATCCCCTTGGGCCAGTTTATCAATTTCATATCTTGGATAGAACTCACTACATTAGGATGTGCACTTATGCTCGCATTTATGTAGAAATTGATTTGAGTAAAGTAGACTACCAGATCTTATATTATTGAAAATTCGTAATCTGAATAAAACTATTCATATCTCTCCTTAAATCCTTTGAGTATACTTTATTTAGTAATGCAGATTCCATATCATATAAAACGAGGACATATAAAATATGTCTTGTCCTGTATAGATGACAAATGGTGCCACCATTGAAGTAGGAGATCTCGACAACCTTGTAGCGGTTTTTTCCCAAAGAATGTTAGGATCATGGTGTCTACATCGATATGTTCAAGGTCTTCATTGAGTTTTTTTCTTGTGGAATTTCAACAAGTAAGCAGAAGGTTTCAAAAATTCCATTTTTGGGATTATTTGGATATTACCTCCTGGAAGATTGAAAAGCTGTCATGTCACATCTGACAAATTAGATTCGGATTATTTTTCTTATTCCTGACATTTTGGGAAGTCCTAGGAATTCGGACAATGATCTCATGATATTTAGCTTTCAAATCTGACAACATGACAAATAGGCCATGATAGCTAAAGATTACAAGAAAAATAAAAAAGGTCTTATTGTTTTTCTTATGAAAACCATCTATTCCATCCTAGGTTGGGAAATAGAGGATATTACATTATTTAGCTTTTCTTTCCAAAGGAATAAAAAGGTCTGCGATATTGGCTTGAAAAAATATTAAAATCAAAACTTGTGATTTTAGTGATCTCAACGCGAAATTTTAATAGGGAACAGATCCCTTCAACCTGCCTTATCAATCAAAAAAAAAATTGTAACCTCATCTCATGGAATATCATAATTGCAGCTAACAAAAAACACGGACATCCTCGCAACGCATTGATTTCACCGAATGCAATCAACAGGTTTCCAATCGAATCATTTCACCTTTTCTAGCATACTCCAACCCTGTTGAAAAGGCATTGGAAACTTTCAAGCAAATGCAATTGGCAGGTGTAAAGACTGACTCCGCAACCTTTGCCAGCGTCCTACGAGCCGTTGTCAAAATGGGAACAGGCACGGACAACCACCAAAGTATAATGGAAGCGGATTTTTGTCAAATGTAGTTGTAAATGCCCTAGTAGTTGTGTATGCAAATGTGGAAGCAAACACGTACATCCTCACGATGCATTTATTTCTTCTCAAATGCAATAAACAGATTATCAAATCGAATCATATCACCTTTTGTAGCATACTCCAACCATGTTGAAAAGGCATTTGAATTCATTGCAAGCAAATGCAAGTGGCTATAGTGTTTATGACTAAGAATCCTCAATCCAATTGTGATTTAACGTTTTGCGAGCTTCGTTAACACTAAATGGGTACATGCACGTTATAGTGACTATAACTTTAGATGGCCAGCGGATTATATGTTGGAAATGTAGTTGTACCCAATTACTCTAGTCGAAAATGGTAGTAATGCATCTTTGAAATACTAACACAAGGCATGTCAACTGTTGCAACAAAATTACACCGATACAGACTCTTAAATCCCGATGCAGAGAGGGAGGCACGACTGATTATGAAATGCACAACATAGAATTGGTGAGGATGCTATTTGGAGTTGTCAAGAGCCTTCAAGTATGTGTTGACCACCACATTTAGTAATTACGAAATTGATCTCCAAAATTTTTACAAGGACAAATTATTGTGAGTAGAAGCAAAACTGGTTCCAACATTTTAGAAAAGGACAGTGTTCTTCTACAGATTATTGGTGACTGTTATGGGAAGCAATAAGTAAATAATGGATCTGGCACTATAAAAATGCAAACCATTTCATACTTGCAGTGATAAAGAAGGGAAAAGGTCTTTATTATCTAGTTCCTTTAAAAAAATTCTAAGCGTTTGAAGATATAAACATTGTTATTAACTCTCATAAAATCAGACATATACAGGCTGCAAAATATGTGCATTGTTGCCTTTCATATATTTATGAGGTATTGGTCAAATCCCTACTCTACGATATCATGGAGGTGTTATGACATTAAACTATTTTAAGGAAACTTGTGCATGTCTGGGATGATATGCTGGGGTGGGTGGAGAAAATGAAAAATAAAAAAGGTAATGTTTCTTTACACCAAACTTCACCATATTGATATCGTGCTTATGTTAGGTATGTGTTTTGGGATCAAATTACACATAAAAGATTATGTTTGCAAATTTTGAATACTAGATTCATCATTTTGAGTGGTCCTTTTGTCTAGAGTAATTGTGTGATATTATGCTTATATTAAGATCTATGTTGGGATTGAATTACACATACAAGAGCATGTATGCAAATTTATATATGCTCGTTTGTTTTGTCTCATATATGAGTAGATATTTCCGATGTTGCATCACATTCCTTTCTGTTTGTGAACTCAGTATTTTTATTTTATATCTAATTTGATTTCAATTCGTATGCTTTAAATTTAGAAATAAAATATACATTTTTTTATTTGGAGAAGTAAAATAACAATTTATATTATAATGTAAGTGGCAAACATGTATGGTAATTGAAAAATTTGCATAAATGAGGTTTACAAATTGATGTTGGAGAGAAGGAAATAGAATCTATATATGTAAAAGCAATCACAATTAAATATAACATTGTAGTTACATGTATATTGTTTTAAGTATTTCTTTTGTTTATTTTATTGATTTGGCATGCTTATTTGTTGTATGTTTTGATGTTCAAGTTACTAAGGTCTTAACATGTGTATTTTGCCTAGATTTATAAATTTCCCTTGCTCTTCAATGAAGTGGAGATAATTTATGAATTTGGAAGCTTTCATGAGCTAGGAGCAGTTCATTCCTTTGTAGACAATTTCTTATAAAATTAAATAGCTCATGTGTTATTCTATTAAAACATCGAACAAAGAGCCTTCCAATGGGGTTGTCGGGATCTGTGCTATTCATCTCACACAAGGAATCACGAAACTTATACACCTTACAGTGCTCTGCCAAAAGATTTAACTACTGCCTTGTTAGGAAGAAAAGACAGAAAGATAGTTTATAATTCCCTGGAATTTGATGGCCTTTCCATTTCCAAAGTATGTAAATTAAACATATTTCCATTCTACTTTGTTGTGCATATTTGTCTTTATCTTCTTCTCAATCCATAAATCTTCAACTGTCTCCATCACAACATACAAACCAAATTCTGAACGTACAAATACATTACACACCAACTACCACATCAAAATAAATTTCCAAACTAGTTTTACATTTGACATCCCTTCGGGTGTACCTTGCAACTCATGCCCACTTGCTAGTCAGTACAGATGTGGACACCAGCCAGCTGACCTTGTATCCACCTGAGTACAAAAGGTGATTTCTGATGCAGACAACACCTGCAACCTCTTTTGCTCAAGAAATCTATAGCAGCTTTAGGTTAAACAATCCGAAAACAATGTTGTTTTCAGTGCCAGCCTAAACTGCTGTCCCATAATATCATTTCTATTGCCCTGAATCAAAAATGAAATTAAAAATCAATCCTATGAATCAAAGCCCTGTTAGAAAGGATAAACCTGCACAATAGAATCGGCTATTCAGGGAAAAACAGAGAAGACCAGCACGGAGAGGAAGAGATCAACAACAGTCAAAATACTGTTCAAGATAAAAAAAACTTTATTCTTAATATCTGATACTTCTTCTCTAACAGATCTTGAAAAACATGCACATTCTCTGTTGTTACTCTCTCTCTCAAACTAGCCAACTGTTTTTGTTTTATTTTAACTATACTAACTCAGCTACGTTTACCCATTCCTCTAAACAGGGCAGTTACAACCTGTTATATTTTTAGGAGAACCGATTCCTGAAAACTCTCAACTGTTCAACTACCAGGCACACATCATCCTCCCCTTCTTTCAAAAAACACAACCTCTGGGTTCAGAAGAATTTAGTTTTATTAACTTCACAAGGTCCTCTTCTGTGATCTGGCTGTTATTGGAATCTGGAAATGCCTACCATTTTCCTAAAAACATTTTATAATTCTTGGACCTAGTTGCCATAACCTTGCTTTCCACTATCTTTTCAATTGTTTCTCTCTATATCTTTTTGCAAATGTTGGTCCATTCTCCAAGCACGTTCTCATCTTGAATTTGTTTCAAGCCTGCATGATTGGGATAAAGGTTTGCGATATGAAATATAGGACTGATGTCAGATTCTTCAGGCAAGTCTATTAAATATGAATTCTCATTAATCTACCTCACTATCTTGCAAGGAACAATTTTCTTTGGATTCAATCTATTGTGAGTGCCTTGAGGAAATGTTTCTTTATACAAGTAAACCATGACCTCTCTCTCCTATGCAAGTCGGCATTTCTCTTATATCACTCATTTGTTATTTGCAGGTTATGCATAACTTCTTGTTGTACATCATGTATATGCTTCACAAAATCCATTGCATTTGACTAATCTGTATTTCCTCAGGTAGATAAATCAAATACACTAATCTTTTCAGATTGTTTTCATAAACAATATGGAAAGGAGATTTACCTATAGACATATTGACGCTAGAATTGAAAGAGAACTCTTCTTGTAACAAGACTAAATCACACTGTTTTGGGATATCCCTGCCTAAACACCTTAGCGAATTTCCCAAGCTTCTGGTTACCACCTCCATCTACCCATCTGGCCAAGGGTGATAGGTTGAACTATGCTGCAGTTTTCTGTCAAGTTTTCTCCACAAAGCACTCCAATCCTAGTCACTTGTGATAGTCTTGGAAAGTCCATGTAAGTGTACAATCTTTCCAAAAAAAAACCGTAGTCAATTAAAAATTAAAAAAATTAAAGAAACATGACAGAAATGAATATATGGGAAACCATATTATTATAATTGCATATTGTTTAGGTTATGATTATTAATACTATTGAGAAGTGTGAGAGAAAATATCCAGAATGTCAGCAAATCAAAGTTTTCACAAACATAGTGAAGAGCATCTACAATGCGATTTACCATGTTTATATATAAATTGGGAGAGTAGTAAGCATTGAAAATGGATCTTTGAATTGCATTTCACTTTCTAACGTAAGCCTAAAATTTAGAACTCATTCTGCAAATACTAACAGGTCTTTGTGTCATGCAATTCATATGCAAACCTACTACTGTTGTCATAGTCTATGGGTTGAATATAGAGACTTACTCATCTACTTAAGCCAACACACTGACAATCATACAACAGTCTGGAGAGAAATATAAAAAGGACACTAGGGAAAATGCAATGGCTATTCATGGTCTTCACATGTCATACGGAAATGCCAAAAAGAGACTCTCTTGTGCAATGGAAACTGTGATTGAAATCATGGGCATATTGGAAGAGAGATTTTCATACTAAAATGACTAGAACTCAGTTTGAACATCAGAACATGCAAATTTAGCATTGCATATGTTGTAAAAATCCAAAATATTATCAATGAGAACATGGAAAAAATGGAAGTTGTATCAGGTTGTGCATATGTGTAATTTGTAAAAATCCAAAATATTATCAATGAGAACATGGAAAAAAATAGAAGTTGTATCAGGTTGTGCATATGCTTAAGTTCTCAATCACAATAATTTTTTCACGGAATATATCATTCTCCCCTTAACCAACCACATAATATTTTAGATTATGGCAACCACCAATTGGATAGGTTTTATATTGCCCATCAATCATATGATAGCAATAAGAGGTATTGTAGCTAGTGGTAGACAAAGTTCTAACACTGTGTTCCCATGGAGCGCTCTACTTGGTAGCCTCAATTCAGTTGAAAGAACATGGTGACCCCTATTTGATTCCCTTCAATCCCATGTACACTTCACCAATAATTCTCTTAAATATCTCCAGTGTTCTCCATTCTTCGCCCTCCCTCACTGTCACAATATATCCCCTCCCTATTTCAGCTTCGAAGCGTGGTTTCACAATGGATCCAGGCCCATCATATCGTTCTAGTTCTTTTTTATCACTAACCACTATAGTAACAATCCCTTTCCCTCTAATCATTGGACGAGTAGTGGTCCAAGGTGTTTTAATATGGGCATTACCTGTGCAGCGAAACTGAACGCATAAGATGATCGCACTCATTGAGCCTGCCATCTTCAATTTGCTGTCCCCACTGTCACAATCAATCCCATCAATCTCATTGACCGAGACGGCATTGATTGTGATTGCATCAGAAAACAAGCTTGCATTTAAACTTGACTCCTCCGCGTCAACACATATTACAGTCGTAACGTCTGATGGCATTCTCTGAAATATTAAAATAAAATAGTGAGAGTTCCTCAATTGCAACTGACAGAGATGTTAGAAACACAAACACATAATTTGATGCTAATTGATTAAATTTAGTGACATTCTTTTGTCCTGCAAAAATCACCAGCAGAAGAGGCCCAACGAATAAAATTGCTTTCCGCTCATGAGGAATTGTATGTGTGAAGAGAGAATTTAATACCTTTAGTGCATAAATGCAATTCCACAGTTCACCTCCGCTGACTCCGGAAAGATGCAAAAATTTCAACCCTTCCAACTCTTCAATGCCCACTATACCATGCAGCTTATGACTTCTACTGATGGTAATGCTCTCCAGACATCTGAGATGTGCAAGAGTGGGCAGGGTTTCTAATTCCCAACATTCCTCTATGGATAATGTTACAAGCTCTGTCACATCAGACAACCCTGATATTGTTCTTAGCTTATAACAATAAATCAACGAGAGCTGATTTAGTGTTGTTACCAGCTTTAAATCCACTTCACTCAGATCTTCCATGGAATCTTGACAAAGAGATCGAAGGCGGGGACAAGTCTCTCCACTAATTGACAACTTTGGTAAACCCGTGTAGCTGATGTCTATGGTTTGAAGGCTATTCATGCAGCTGCTTGTACGAGACTCAAAATGAGTTGAATCTCTTGTATTGCTTAGAGCCAGTTCCCCACTTAATGAGACAAAACTCAAAACTAAACTTGTAAGATTACTGAGTTTTGTAAGTGATCGTGACAAGGACATCCCTTCAGTTACCACACCCCTCCTTGCGCTTGTGGCTGACAGGCTTTGTGCTACCACTAAACATTCCAAATGATTTAATTGTCCCATTAATTTTGAAAGCTTTGGCAATGAGCCATAATCAGTAAGCACCAGCTCTTTCAACTCGAAATTGGCCTAAAACTCACAATTAATTTTGACAAATAAATTAACTCTCAATGGTCTTAAAAAAAGAAACAAAATCCACTGAGAGTTAAGAGACTTAATTTTCAATAAAAGAAACCAAAATACCTGTCCATGGCTTTGGAGTCTTTTGATCTGCAAATATGGGCTTTGTTGGTGTCTTTTTCGGAACCCTTTGATCTGCAAATTTGGGCTCCACTTCTGTTTTTTTTTAAATCCTTTGGTCGACAAATTTGGGTTCCACAGTCCTTGGAGGGGGCCATCAACACGTAAACCCTGCAATTTTTCCACAGGAATCCACGAAGGAATTCCTTTTAATTTACTTTGGCTCCCAGCGTCAATGTCAAGCTCAAGCCATAACAGGACAGATGAGGCGTTGGCAGTGTCATTTGTAATTCCTATAAAATATGTAATTCTGGAAGAGATGGACATGTCCTCAATCGAATGGAAACACCTGTGATCTGTTTCAGCCAGTATTTTCCTAAATCCCCATGACTCCTGCATATAACGATCAAAGGTTAAAGAAAAATAAATTGGAAAAATTGCTCCAAAAGTTTGATAAATTTGAGTTTTAGAAATCTAAAGGAGAAACACACCATGGATCTAAGATGCTGGGGTTGCCACAGCCGAGGAGGGCTGAATTGATCTGCCATTTGTCTTCCCAGATCACGGAGGTGATCATGCATCCTAAAAACAAATTGCTTCCCCTGTATATAAAAACGCTCGTCTTCCAGTTCAACCAGACTCTTATCTCTTAGGGTTTGAAGTGCATGCTGAGCGTTCCATCCTGAACCTTTCCATATTCTCATAGCCATATCTTTCTTTTCATCTGTGAAAAAACAGGCAATATCCATAAAAATTTGTTTTTCCTCACCGTCTAGACCATCAAAGCTGATTTTTAGCCTTTGGATTATATCATCAGGCAGGAGGTTCCGGACTTTGTCCAATTCTAACTCCCAATAACTCCTAGTACCACCAGAAACATGGCAACCTAAAACTTGTAGAGAGAGAGGTAATCCTCTGCAGAAATTAACAAAACTTTCAACCAAATCCCCATATCCATTATCAGGATACGGTTGGAGGAAAGCATGCCAACAGAAGAGCTCCATGGCATGAGGCATATTCAGTCCTTTCATATTATAATCAACACTAATACTTGCAAGTGTTAAAACCCTCTGGTCACGAGTGGTAACAATTACAAAATTACCAGGATTCTGCATATCTCTGAATGCCAAAGCATCTAGCTGTTGCTGGTCATCTACATCATCTAGCACAATCAAGAACCGTGAATGGGTGTTCTCAGCGAGACGATCCCTGAGATAGGTTGTTCCTTCATCTACATTGTCAAATTCATGACGATCTTCACCGAAGAGATCCTTAAGTATCTTAGTTTGTAGAGAGTGCAATTTACCTTTGGCAGATGCCTCCCTTACATCATTAAGAAAACATGATGCATTATAATTTGAACGCTTGTGGTTGAACAATTCTTTTGCTAGGGTGGTTTTCCCGGACCCTCCCAATCCAAAGATGCCAACGGTTTTGGTGTTCTCCTGCACTGTATTTCTGCAGTGAGTTTCGAAATCTTGGACGCGTTCTTCCAGTCCTACTGGATGTTTTGCAACATGTATAGGTCTCCTCTTTTGCATCTCTTTCACCACAGCAGACACAATTTTGTCACACAGATCACTGAAAAAAAGAAACAAAAATTTCATAAGAACAGCAGCTGTGGTTGAAGTTTTGAGCTACAATCAATTTTGTACTAGAAAAAACTATTAAGATGAACCAAAATGAATCAAAGAAACATAGCAATAATCTTACTGTCCATAATGGCTGAGATCGTAGCCCGGTATATTCGAGGCAGAGAGGAGAGCTCTTTTCCAGTCATCCAACTTGTGGAGGTTCCTTTCTTTTCTTTGGAATTCAGAAAAGGCTTTGGCATACGCTCCCTTGTCGATGTAGCGAAGCTCCCAAGGCGCCATTTCATAGAAGACGGGAATAAACAGGGCCTTGTTTTGTTCTAACATAAGCAGGAGCTCGTCTAGACACCATTTAGACTCTGCATATCCTCTGGAGAATATGGCGATTTGAACGGAGGAGGAGCAGATGGCATTTTGAATAGTACCAGATATAGAATCTCCGCCTTTTATCTCTTCTACGTCGAGAAACGCCCGGTATCGTTTCTTCCGAAGAGAAAGATACAGTTGGGTAGCCAGAGTTGTTTTGACGTCGGGTCCCCTGTGGCTGATGAAAACATCAAATAACTGTGGAGGTGCAAGCGATCTTTGATCTTTTTTCCGTTGAGCTTCAATTTCACCGAAAACTTGTTCTGCATTTTGCTGACGCTTTGAGGAGGACGAGGCTTCCATGAACGGAACTCAACAACTTAAAAGATTTGACAGTGAAAAGAAGAGAAGAGCAGATTGACTATAACTGATGGATGCAGCGCTGCAAAATCATATTCACTGTTTTCCAAGAAGAATCGATGACCTGCTTACAAACAAAAGAAATACAAAAGTCAAACGCCTATATCCTCTATGGAAACACTCGTCTACATTTTGATAATGCGGGGACATTGACGGCCAATTAATAATAATTGTTTTTAATAGTCCGCAGCTGTTTTTTTGTGTGTTCAATGCAATTCACGTGCATGGTTACCGTGTGCAAGAAAATTAAAGCATCAACTAGAAAACCAGGGATGCAATACCAACGCTCTCTACTCTTAACTCAAATGTAGACCTCTAATTGAGCTGAAAGGAAGGGAATAAAAATATATACCTGTAACATACCAAGCAAAGGATCCGCCCTTTGATTTGTTGTATTTTCTCAACATGATTGATTTATGTTGGTTGTTTAAAAATGGAGTTTGTGCATGGAAATTGGTTTCACCCCCCCTTGGGAGCTTGATGATTGATTGAAGGATAATGGCTTGATTAATGATCAAGGTGGCAAGAGCTTGGTGTGTTTTCTATGATTGCTTAAGAATATCAGTTTGGTTGCATATGGGGCAAATGGTTTTTGCAATTGCCATATGCTTAAGTTAGTCCCTAATCAGGAGCCCATGGTAAAGAATACACTAGAGGAAGTAAGCCTTCTTAGGTTTAGTGGTGATTTTCCAGAGCTTGTCAAACCACCTAGCTCGAACTTGGTGAAAGAAGGAAAGGTTACACCGATGATTTAAAGAATCAACATGGATTTCGTGGGCCACAAGCAGGGGGTAGCCAATCTTTGGTTTATACTGGGAAACTGGGTGACAACCAACCAATTCTAGTCTCTCCACCAAGAAGCCCAAGAAGAGACTCTAATTTTGTGGACGTTTTCATTCAAGAGAGCATTCTGAAGTGATTGTGAATCTCAGTAATTGGGATGGCATCTTCATTGCTTAGCCAGAGTTTTTGTTAACATTGTCCCAAGGAAGCAAATTTCTAGTTTCCTTACAAAAATGTCATTAAGAGCGCGAATCTCTTTTTTTAAAGAAGAGAAGAACTTTGAGTCTAGGGATCATGCCAAGGGGAACATTATGCAATTGGAAGATGGACAACCACCAAATTGAATGATAATTAATGGAGAGACCATTTCTAAAGTCATTTCCAAACCAAATGGTGGGGTTTGAGTATCTCCCAGGGTTTACATATGCTTTTGATAGCAAAAGTGCCTCCAATTTTGAAAGACACTGGAGTGATAAGGAGAGTTTGGAGGTCTAATCCTCTCCAAGAATTTTTACCAACGGGGTTCCCTGAAGAATACAATTTCTTAGTAGAAATTTTCAAGACTTCTTAGCCTTTTAGTCCTATGATAATTCGTTTAGCACCAATGGCATGGCCTTGGAGCTTGATGTCAATAAGCCTGAGCCCCCTATCTTCTTTAGGTCTACAACAAATATCCTAGGACACTCTGTGAATGCCTTTACCACCTTCCGAGCTAGCCCAAAGAAAATCCCTCAAAAGTTTCTCAAGTTTTTCATAGGCACCTTTAGAGAGTGCTCAACAAGAGGAATAATACACATTGGTGGAAACAATCACCTAACAACATATATGGAATTTTCCTACTAAAGAACACATAGAGTTCACTTAGTAAAAGTATGGTATAACATGTTTGTTCGAAGGGTATTAAAGAATACCCTTAATGTTAGTTTTTACCTCTAATTATTCAATTGACAATACCCCCTCCCGTTATATTATGAAAATGAAAATACCCCTTATGTTTTCCATGTACCTTACCCGTTTTTCCATTACAAATTTATTTGCCCCTTTTTATTTATGTCCTAATATATCAAAAAGAAAATATATCATGTTTCCCACTTAATTATTATTTTCTTAATATACCTTTTCTCTAGAAAGAGAGTTTGAAGTCATTTAAGAGCTATTATCAATTACCTTAATGTTAAGATTTAACCATTTGTCAATATTTCTTCAAATAATTAATATGGTGAAATACTGTCATGTGTTGAAAAACATACCCAATCCTAGGTATCTATCATCTTATTATTTCATGTTTAAAAATCTCCTACAAATTGTTTTAAATTCAAAAAGAGATTATAATATAACTTTATGACCATGAACCTTTTACAATTTTAAGGCATTTATATTTTAAAAATAAGGTTCAAATGTTTTAAATTTCTATTAAAATTAACCCTACCTCTTCTCTAGGCCACCTCTCCAACCTACTCCCAATACCTAATTAAAAATATTAATAAATTAAACCCTTTCACCCCCTAATGTCTACAGGTATATTGACTTTGTTTTTATGAATTTTAATTACCTCAATATGAATGAATGTGTTAAGATATTTCCTTGTTAATGAATCCCCCATGCTAAAGAGAGGGGCTTGGTAATCCAAAATGAAATATTCACTAAGACCATAACTCAGTAGGAAAGCTTGAAAGGTGAAGGGGATGCCAAGGAACCTCAACTACACACCAGATTGGATCCATTGTCATTGGTATTTCTCAATCTAGGTTGTGGTAGGGGACATGTACTATTTATAGCGTTTGATTTTTTGCCACTGTATGGAAGAGATAGAGGCTAAATAGAAAATGTCTTGACATTCCATATCAAATTGGTCACTCTTTTCTCTTCTTCAAGCAAATTTAGGAAAAAATCATCGATAGAGTGATCATTGGTGAGTTGTTGGTTAGTGTAAGGGAGTGAGATACTTTTAACCTAGCCCTTGGAAGAGTAATTGACAAGGAGGAAACTAGAACCTTCAACAACAAGCACATAAAGAGAAGGAGCTAACAAGAAACTAATTGACCTAAAAAGGACGAAATATGTGGGATTGAGCTCCATTTATGGTGATACAAGATCTAGCATGGTGAAACATGTTGACAATGTGCACAAATATCGGGCCAAAGACCAGGGCTTGCAACATGTGTATGATGAAAGGCAACTCAATTCTATTGTAAACTTTCTCAAAATTAATTTTAATGAAGAGGGCTTTTTTAGTAGAGTCTAGCCCATTCCATGCCTTCACAAACTGTAGTAACAATGCCAAGGATATATTTGTGTTATATGAACTCAGTTTGTTCACTTTCAACAATCAGAGGAAGAAAGTCCATTAGTCTAAGAGCTGAAGCTTTGGCAATGATCTTGTAAGGGACATTTAACAAGGTAATACGTCTTAGGTTATTGATATGTTCCAAGTCTCTTGTCTTAGGAATAAATTTGATAATTCTCTGTTATTAAGAGATTTTTAATTCTCGTCATTTCAATAAAATCAAGGAGTTAATATGTTTAAGAGAATAACTTGGTGAAATTTGATTTAACAATAAACACACATGAGATTTGATGGCCTAGTCTACTTGGGACTAACTTTAAATTTGATAGCTATTTATGGTTGTCAATTTGTTTTATTGATGGTAGTTTTCATTATTACATTTTTGAAACTATATAAAATGGATTTCTTAATTTAGTATTTGAGGGACCAACATTGATATATATATATATATATATATATATATATATATATATATATATATATATATATATATATATATATATATATATATATATATATATATACACACACACACACACACACACACACACACACACACACACACACACATATATATATATAATCAAAATACATAATTATTTTAAAAATTTACAAATATTTTAGAGGTAAAAACATATTTTACAACTAAAACCAAAATAAGTATGTAAACAACCGTCAAAATTATTGCCTAAAACATTTTTGAATGGTTCTCACAAATAAATGAAACTTGTCGAAGGGCCCCTAGTCTTTTGGTGTTGATTTATGGCTTTCAATAAGCCCACCAAGGTCTTATTAAGTGCAAGGTTTAGAGACACCTGACATGGAAAGTCAAATGGATGAAGCCATGATCGTGTCCTGGGTAATTTAGCATAGCTGCTTGGGTGGAGATGATCATTGGTTTAGCTTGTTTGTTTACTTTGTATTATTGGATCTATATGCAGGGACAAATTAAGTTTTTGAGCGCCCTAGGCAGTACTTGGAGCATACACCCCCTCTCTCTTCTTGTTATTTGTTTGCTCACCTGCCCAATATTTTAAAAAGAATTATAGTGTCACTTTTAACAACATATACAATTAATGCTAGAAAGTCTTCTTTCTTGCCTTTGCCATAGAAAAATTGTCGATGACCCTATCATAACATATTATTGATGGTTCTCAAAATAGAAAGGCTATTTAATCTAGTTTCCCCCATTAACAAAAAGACGACTTAAACAAAGAAGAATCGGATCCGGATAAATTTCCTGGAATCCGGTCCCTTGTTCTAATGGGATAAATTTGCAAGATAAGATACCATAAAAGTTCCCCACATCCATGGACTCAGATTCTGAGACACCAGTGAGTCGTGAGTCATAAGCAAGGTTGAAGCATAAATAGAAGTCGGAATCGAGTTGGGCCTGTTTAAGTATCTTAATAATTAAACAAACATGGTTAGTTATGGAGGAAAAATTAGTAGTGATAAACACTTACAAGACATCTGATTGTGAACCCATGCTCTGATGCAACCTCATTTCCCAATAAATATATGCTTGTAAATGATCTCACCAAATTTCTTTACGGGCTACTCGGTAATTTTGAGAGCCACCGACACTTTTAAAGTTCACGAAAGAAAAAAAGAACAATTTAATTCGCTTAGGAATTTTCTAAGAAAGAAGAGTTAGTACTGCATTGAAAAACATGGAGGGAAAGCTTGAAATTTTTGTGGAAATGACATGGAAGAAAGGAGGGAAGGAAGTTATATAAGTGAATTTATTGAACATTGTTGTAGTCGACTTCAGATAGGCTTCTTAGACAGCTCCTCTGTCGCCCCCTGCTGATCGATCCAACGCCCTAGACAACTACCTAGGTTGCTTAGGGCATGAAACACCCCTATCTATATGTTCCCTTCAGAACTTAGGCAGAGATGTCATCCATCAAACTATGTAATCCAGTACCCAATTCTAAGACACCCTAAAGGTGCTCAATAAAAAAAATCAAAATCTTCAATACCTATATTTACACGAAAGGCGTGACTATCGCTCGGTTAACCACCTGAAGCATGTTGACGGCGTCTAGCAACTTCACATGCTTAGTTCCGCGACGACCTGCTTCATCCTACCACTTGCCTTGCCACCTCCCACCACCCTTCCACGTGTTGTGTATTGAGAATCTTTTGGAGAAGCAAATCTAAAATTACCAAAGAATAGTTTTCACAGTTGTCTGATTCTTTAGCTTCAGTTTTCTGATGATCAACAAAGCTCGACGCCTGCGCCTGAACAATCTATGCGAAGGATTTGCTGGCTAACTTTTTTCTCGAATGGGTATTCTAGTAATCTTTTACCGCATGATCTGTCTTGCCTGGCACTCGCCCTAATTTCAGGAGGTTTTTAGACATGTATCCATTTTTATGACTTATGAAAACCCCAACACCATTACTTAGACTTACATGTAGGGAGTTTTCTTAGGCATGGCTTTATTAAATTTTATATTTATTTGGAAACATTTTTGTCCTTAAGTGTACATGATATATATCATGTGTAGGCAAAGAAATTTATAAAAACTTGACAAGTGGCATGGTGTAAGAAGGTTCTCAGACTCAACAGGAACCACACGTATCGAAGACAAGGGGGACCTACACCAGATTTAGGAAATACAAGGTTTTTATACTTAAAACTTATCTATAGAGCATAGTGGACATGTTGGGACATAAATAATGGTGTTTGGGAAAAAACATCCAAAATTTTGATTTTTCATTATAATAATGGGCTCATACTATGGAATCACATTCATTACCAAAATGTAGAAGAATTCGTAATCCTTATTTCAAACTAGTGACTTATCCATTGAGAAGAAGACGAGAACAAGAGAATTATGACTTTTGCATTTATTGAAAACATGCCAACAATGGGAAACGAGGAGAAAAAAACATGAAAAGGAAAAAATTAAAATTATGTACACAATATGTTGTCGGTAGGGTAGGGGTTATGTAAATGCATAGACAAGCTCAAAGAAGTAGATAACACTACAAAATAGTGGATTGTATTCATGGAGTTGGCATGTGTTGAATAGGATCAACTAATCAACAAGAGACATGACATATATGAACTAGTTGCGAATGTGAGTGTGACATTGGAGGAGAAACATGGATATTATAATTCCATTGAAAACTTGAAGAGGGAAAATGTAATCTTATAAACCAAGTGATTTTCTTATTCTTTGTTAAAAATTGCTACATTTGTAGCCAAATTTCCCTTTAGATGGTGATAAATGGCATATATCTTGTTATACACCAATGTGTCGGGATCACAAAAATATTTTCAAGAAAAATGGGCTCCAAACTCTATGGTATGGATAAGATTTTACAATTTTGGATTGACTTCTCTAAGAAACAATTAAAAAACATTTTTGATGTGAGGCTAAATTGACATCAAATTTAAGGTTGCAAATTATGTGTGATGATCAAATGAACATTGAATTTAAGGTTAAAATTTCTATATGATCTTATCAAATAATTATAAAATTTAAAATCCAACATTAAAATGAACAATTCATTTTGCTACACTCACCCATTCTGCCTTTGTGGAATGCATATTGATGTAATACCACATTCATTATTGTCAAAAGAGAAAAACCCAATAGAAAATTTGGCATCTGGATCACACATCAACATGGTCTACTTTTTGGATGAGAGGGAAGACTATGTAAACAATGAAAAACTACTTGAGAATGGAAGACAAACAAAAATACAATGCAAACCTCCCTATAATTCTTCAATGTAAACCTTAGTAAGGTTGTGGAGACTTCGTCTGTGGAACCTTGCAAATGAATGTGGGTGCTCTTGAATGTTTTACATAACCTTGAAAGGGTTAATGGAAGTTGTGAGGAATCATTGAGCAGAACTTAGCGAAAATTTAAAATTTCAATTTGAAATTCACTACCATCTTTGCTAGAGTTGAAATGACAACACAAATGTTAAAGGCGTGTCAAACGAGTAGTACTTTCACCGTGGGTACAACGAGCCTAAAAAATGTCATCGGTAAAAAGTACACGGGTTGGAGAAGGGGTGTTAGGATACCTGTTAACAAAGTTCTGGGAAAGAGTAGACATGTGAGGGTCAAAGTGCCATGTTGGGTCAAAGTGTTGAGAATTTTAGACTTAGCAAAAATTATGAGAGGATTCCATTTTGAGGCTATGAAGACCGCTTAACGTAAAAGACCACTCTATACAAATGAATATCAGTGGATGACAATACAAGTGATGATGAAATTGCATAAAAGAGAACCTTAGGAATATTACACTAAAGCAAGGCACATTTACACGTGGCAGAATTGATTCTTATATGTAATCATTAGAATTGACACTAACCCAAAGGTAGTTGTTCCTAGTTACTATAGCACTCCAAATCTAGAACAAATCATTGATTAGATCAAACAAAAGGAGAAATTCTTTGAATACGATGCGATAAAATATCCTATGAAGATAATATTTTCCTGTAGTAAGTTCAAAGGTCATGCATACTTTTGGTGGGAACATGTGTAGAATAAAAGAGTGTGTATAGGGAAAGATATATAAGATTAAGAATTAGGATAGATTGGTGATGAAATTAAAGGCTAAGCTTTTTCCAAGATGCATTACTCCAATGTTTGAAAATGTTTCTCTAGATGTAACGACATTTTGATTCAGACACTCAATGATTCCTGAATGTCCAATCCTTCCACAGACCCCATTAGTCCTCGATCCTTAGATACATGGAGACACTGTTGCTTGGCTTCCATTTATAATTATATATATATTTGTAAATTCATGTTATGACTTCTAAATCTATATGAATTTCAAGTTGTTTGGAAATCACATCACACCTTTCGCTAGGCTTGATGACTACCTCTATATTTTTTAAGGCACTTTTGAAAGCATCCATGGGTTTATCATAGAAGGAATTATCAATGAATGGAAGGTCACTAAGTCGTAGGCCAGGTCACTCCCATCAAGAACTAAGCAAGAAAGATTTACTAGGTGATTGATAACCCATTTGTGTTCTTAGCAATTCCCCTGTTGTTATACTTATTTTGAACACTTAAAGAAGTTCTGTCAAATTTGTTATCCATTCCAGTAGCAAAAGAGCTTTCTCTTTCTCTAGAGGAGAGGATAGTACAGGCAATTTGGTTATGATCCTACACCTCCGCATTGGTATATTATCTACGTTTCTTCCATTTCCTTTGAGATTAATTTTTGTGTTGTGATGGTTATTTTTTCCAGCTTCCAATGGGTCATCCTAGCTTGTATAATACCATACATGGAAATATGAGAAATGTGAAATTTGTTTAAGAGTGTGAAGAAATTGACATTCAAGAGTGCAAGTATATGTGGGGAGAAACAAGTTTAGCATATATGTGCAATATGCATTGCAAGGAACAAGGTAGATGTCATGTCCATTTAGTTACTTGTCCCACCTCTCTTAAACAAAGTAGTTTTACAAGCAGACTCAATGATGGTTCTAGGCACGAGACTAGGAAATATTGATGAAATATGGTTTGAGGTTTAGGGTTTAGGGTTTAGGGTTTAGGGTTCATGGTTCAAGGTTTACAGTTTAGGGTTGTGGTTTAGGATTTAGGGTTTAGGTTTAAGGTTTAGGGTTTAAGTATTAGGGTTTATGGTTAGGGTTTAGGGATCAAGGCTAAGGGTTTAGGGTTTAGGGTTAAGGATTTAGTGTTTAGGGTTTAGGGTTCATGGATTAGGGTTTATGGTTTAGGATTTGACGTTCAAGGCTTAAGGTTTAGGGTTTATGGTTTAGGGCTTAGGGTACATGGTTTAAGGTTTAGGGTTTAGATTTTAGGGCTCAAGAATAAGGGTGTATGATTCAAGGTTTAAGGTTTAGGGTTTAGGATTCAGTGTTTAAGGTTTAGGGTTTCAGGTTTAAGGGTCGGGGTTTAGGTTTTAGGATTTAGTTTTTACGGTTTAGGGTTTAGCATTTAAGGCTCATGGTTCATGGTTTCGGGTTTATGGCTTAGGGTTAATATCTCATTATATGTTGTTATATGATCTACAGATTATGTTTTCCCCAAGAATGTGAGTTGTTACCATAAGATCCCTAAATGATACTAATAGGTTAGGATGTGTTTATATTTACATATTACATTTGCTAATATTCTTTCTTAATTGAACCTAAAAGATCTCCTAGGTTGACTAAACCAAATTTCATTATAGAATTTATGATGGTTAGAGAGAAAGGGGACATGATCATAGAAAGTGGATAACACTAAAAATATTACTATTTAAGAGCCATGAACTTGTTCATGATGTGACAAAAATAAAGGCCTTAAGACATGAAGGAGTTTGAGAAAATATTCAATAGGATTTCAAGTTATTTCTAAGGAGTTGAACTAGATAAGGCATGTTTCTACAAATTTAAAATTTTAAGGCCATTTAAAAACTTTATGCTTGTGTAACAATTTAACTTTTGTATAAATGTGGCACACGAGATTTCATTAGAGATTGCATGTTTGAAATAAACTCGAGTTTCCTTTTAATATCGACAAATGTATTTAGGGGATGAAGACAAAAAAGAGGATGCATGTATACAAGCATTAAGGATCCCATTTTTTGCTCTCTTATTGTAACATAAACTATAATCTAGATGGTAGGGTTATCAAACTTACCTTGACAGCCATTTCAACAACTAATTTTTAAGTTTATTTTTCTTAAACTGAGTTGAATCAATGACCTCATGCTTCATTCCAACAAGGCCAACCATGATTATTTCTTCTAACAACCATCAAGGTCATGTTTCCCTTCTAAATCACTCACACATCTCCAATTAGATCTATTTTTACATAGCATAGGTACCACAGGTCAAAGGGAATTTTAGATTTACTCTCACATTTGTTTGATTCCCATAATAGAAGTTATGTTTGACTTATGAAAGAGAGTATTTAGGCAGATCGTGCTTTCTTCCTCCAACCAATATTCCAAAGTGTTTGGTTTTTATGCATTAAATTAAAACAAATGTAGGTTTCCCAATGCCATAATTAGACCCATACAATGCCAATGCCATCCACCACCAATTGTAACCTCTAATTCACTACATAAGGTAAAAACGGTTCAATTTGAGTTGTTACATAGAAAACAAAATCTCCATGATTAAAGTGCGTATGAGTGGTTTACCAACAAAGAACCAAGTGTTAATGAGCATGAATTTTATATTTTATCTTAGTCTCTTAAAAAAAAAGATCAAGCATTACAATGGGATTCAAATCAATTCCACTATGTCCTCTAATCATTTAAGGTCGTCACAAAAAGATATCTCTAATGATGACATGGGCATTAATAATAAAAAAACTGCAAGATCTTACTTAAGAAAAATTCACACAAGTGAAAATTGGTATTATAAGGGTTTACATTAGTATAACTTTAAAGGGTGAAATTAGATGGTGGATTATGCATGTCTCCATCATTCTCTATTATGCATTATGTGAAGAAGTATATGAATAACAACACATATAATTGGGACGATTACAATTATAGTTATAAGTTGAAGAGAATTTGATTGGATAAACAAATAAAAAAGAAATTATACAACAAAAAAATTAAATAAAGAGATAACAAAAAATGACATAGATAAGATAACACAAGAGAAACCCTTCCCTAAAAAACCCATAACACAATAGGTACCAAAATCATGGATTGAAAAAAGAACCCATAACAATTCCCCATAAATCATAGAGTTTGACACCACCTGTATACAACACAAAATATACAACATGAAATACAATAATATTTTAATATTTGAAAAAAATACCCAGCCAATGGTTTTCAAATAAAATATACAAATTATTTGTGATTCTAGTTTCAAATCCACAATCTACCAATATAAGGATTCTTGAGATGGAACCTCCCAAAAATGCCTCGTTTTCCAATTTAAACAAATCAGTTATTAATTTACACTCAAAAAATAATAAAAATTTGAAGTTAGTTTTGCAATTTCCGCCTGACAAGGTGCACTCCCGGATCTAGCGGCGACGGAATCTCTTCTTCAGTTGAAAGCATCACGAACACAGACAGGCATAAATGGGGATCAGTTTGATGCACCACAGGGCTGTCAAGATAATTCTTAAGATCTGCCTCCAGTCAAAACCTCCTATTTTCATTAGTTCAGGATCTGTTAATTCCTTAAGCATATTCTCTCGCTGAAATGCAATCACCTGTGGAGACGTGGGGAATTGCCATCAAATAAGGGCAAAGTCTTATGTGGTTTTGAAGTTATAATGCATTTAAAGAAAAAATTAAAAAAATCTTACCCGTTCTATTAGACTATACAACCGATCATCTAAATTTCTGAATTCTAAACATCTTTTGCCCTACACAACATTCAACAGCACGAGTCCAAAACTGTAAATGTCCGCCTTTTTCGTCACACATCCTGTCACTATACACTCCGGAGCTATATAACCACTGCCAAACGAGGAAAGAAAAAATCATAAATGCCTCGGCCCCATACAATTTGTGTAAGACAAGAGAATTAAATTAAAATCTAACTTACAATGTACCAGGGACTATTGTAGAATAGTCTGTATAGCACTAGTGAGCATACATTCTCTCTTGGGCTGTAAAAACAGCAACAGATTTCCTATCGTCGAGTGTTCTTGTTATTCCGAGGATTCCTCAGCAAGTCATACCCACAGGCAAACGGGCGACTCCAGGAAATGATAATCTGTTCTGCTGAAGCTGCACCTTCTCCATGTTTGTTGTCTCCATCACTTATCATTTTTATCGCCCCAGATGTTCTCTCTTTGTATTAAACCCATTCCGCAATCTTCACAGTCACCACCTACACAGCATAAATAATAAAAGAAACAAAGAATAAAATAAGAAAGCCGGGTTTAGGGGGGAAATTTGAAATTTTGATATGGGCGGGTAATTCAAAAGGCTGCAGTGCAGGCTGAAATGAAATGAATTACCAGCTCTCTGTATAGATGTGCACAGAAGCGAAGTCTATGCCAAGTGCCTGGTGATTTCTGCTGAAGTTTGTTCTTGGCATTAAGCATATTTGTTGGGATTGAATTGTAGTCTCGCTGGCGCTGAAGGGCCGTAAAATCCTTCCACTTCGATCTCCAACAAATGCTTTCAATCGATGGACTTTACGTACACCGCCATTTCTTGAATCCAGTTCTGACCATCATACAAACAGAAAGCCGTACGATTTTACTTTTTATATTCAGAAAGGAAAAATGGAATAGATAACATTTGTATTTATACGCATGTGTACCTGAAAAGTGTCTCTGGATTGGAAACGCAACGAGGCTCGTTCATGAGTTCCCACGCAAAGATTGTCGGATTGTCTTTGTAAACCACGTTGCTTATCGTGTTAACTCTGTTCAACACCATCTGTCATCATAACATATTGTGATAATGCCTCTTAACCATCTCACCATTCTCGAGCATGAATGTTCCACCATTCTGGTGGTTGCTATATTCCATATAGTCCCATTTGAAAACCATTGATTTGTCCTCTTAAATATGCGATGGAGCTAACATAGTTGACTACAGGGAGAATCCTATCGTAGTAATAATCGAGGCCCTCTAGCCCATCTGGTTTACCCTGGCGGTGGGGAATGTGGGCTATATGTGGGAGCTCTAGAGGTTCATTCCCCGGGCTGGCCACCTCTATAGCTCGTCGTTACTCGGCTAGGCAGTTCCGAGCGGGTCAGCTGCTTCGATGGTGGAGGCGGTCTCTCGAAGTGGTGTCAAGCCGACTCGGTGTTCAATGCAACGAGGGTCGGGGTCAGGTATGAATCCTGTGTTCAATGTGACGAGGCATGTCTGGCATTGCGACACGAGAGTTATCCCAAACCACTTTTGCCAATGGGGTCTTCGCTGATTGGTAAATTCCATGTATTTACCAAGAGGAGGTCCAAGGTTCAACCCCCATTGGCATGTCCGTTGAGTGAGGAATAGCCTGACCGATGTCCCTGAGTGCCGAAGGAGTAGTCCAACCAATGTCCCTGAGTATGCGACAATTATACAATGGTGCTATTGGAGTAGTCTGACCAACATCACTAAGTGTGCGCCCGCTGTACGAAGGCGGTATGAAGTGTACACCAACTGTACGGAGGTGGTATGAAACCTAGGCTTCAGCTGTACGAAGGCGGTGTGAAACTTGTGCACCTAGTGGTCCCATCCTCACCCAGGCTAAATTCACCAAAGCTGGTAGAGACTGTGCTAAAATGTAATATGTAATGATTCCTCTAAATTCCAAAAAAATATAATCGAGGCCCTTTGTACCCTTTTGTACTCACCTTTTCAAGCGCTAATCTTGTATGCCTGACGAATAATGTTTCTAGTTGTACATTCATCAAAGATATCCTTGCTCACATCGTCATTCAATACCATGAAAGCCAAGGTACTATATTTAGACAAAGAATCTTAACCGCACGGGCTACTACGGAACTTTCCTAGCACCTCTGGTACTGGAAGCAGAAGCCCTTTGTATTCGTGTAAGTACCATAGCCGTAATAGATGCTTCACTTATGCTGAGTGTAGAAAAACCGGTTAATACAACAATTGCAAACACCTAGGCCCCCACTTTACGAAACTCATTCCAACACGTTGCATTTGTTACCACCATCTTACATATCAATATGAAGAATTAATGTTATCTTGCTTATTCTCAAATGGTTAATGGTAAATAGTGTCAGGAAGAAAAAGTTATAGCTACGGATGACTTTTGGCATTGCTTAGAATGCAACTTGCATTCTACCTCATGCAAATATACATTTGCATTGTATGTGTTGTTAAAGTACCCAACTAGCCCTATATGGTCCACGACCTTCGAAGATGTAGTAAAAGCTCATTTAGGGTTGCCTACAAGTGCTCTTACACACACATTTTATGGGCATGCATCTTTCTGTTCATAATCTACTTGGCAGGCCACAAATGCATATCTCCCTTTTACAGTCTCCTAAAAATGATGAACTTATACATATTCTCTGCACATTATTTAGACACCAGCCTCGAATCACAAATCATCTTATATTCATTACGCCTCTCGAAACGTTTTTAGCTCCACCCACAACCTCTCTATTAGATGTCATCATGTTGGGTGCTTATTATTCTACTACATATACATTATGTGTCATAATTACTTACATAGAACAAAGTTTGTAAAGAACGTTACATAGCATACCAACCTAGGCATCGTGAAAACAAGAAATCCACTAAACACATGTTCCACTCATACACCCGATCTTAACTTCTCCATTAGCAATCTATCATTAGTGTGTGCTTAAAACCTTTGTTGCTAATATATGTTTTTATTATTGCCTATTGTGGGTTCAATCCAAGGAATTGTCACGTCTCCTTGGAAAATCCCATCTTTTGCATTGCGTGCATAAAGCAACTGTTTATGGGCCCCGTAAACATTAGGTATGACAACAATCTCCCAGTTTCAACCATCCCACCTGAAACAATCTGTGTTGGTCCTTTTTTCCTTGGATTAATAGGCAGGAGTAGAAAATTCTTGGTCGATAGTTAGATGTACCTAATCCCTCTACTATAAAATTAGGCAAAGCCCACGTAAAATTCAAACCTTCTACTTTGTACCTTCATAGCTGGAAGATCTGTATTTTGATAGAGATCACCAACACGTTGATACAAAACACCTAATTTCAATTCACAATAAGCTAATGCAAATCTCACATATTCGATTTTTTAGCAAACCTGTATGGATGTGTGTTATTGTTTTCCTTTCCCTCCACCAGATTGCCCACACCTAGATAGCAACATTATTTATGTGATCTAGCCTCAAGCACCATCATTTCTGCCACTCATCACCACCTTTGTTTTCCTTGTTCCATGCATGCATGCCATGTGAACTTGGCCATTAATAACTTCTACCTCTATGATTAATCAAATATTCATTATATATCGAAAACTTTTTTTACTTCCATGTTAATTTGTTTGGCTTACTAATGTCAGACTGACTGCGCTGGTTGTTAAACCGATAGGTACGTTCGTCGCCACGCCACTAACATCATACCTATATGTAAATATGTGTGTAGGTATATTCGTATATAAATTGACCCATGCGCAAGAACACCTTAGCCTACGAAAAGAACCAACTATATCGTTTACACCCAGCTTTTTCCCACCTACCCCAGTTGCCCACCATCGGTGCCACTCCCACCATATTTACGGAAACGTTCTCACCTAATATGTTTTTATCATGTTCCCTACTTTAACCCTACCTAAATTCCATGTTGACGAGTGGAAATACACTGCCCTTAGGCCTAACACGTTGGTATTTGATCCTGGGCCCCATCCTATAGAGCTACCTATTCTAATGCAGGGTAAGCAAGTGCTTATTATAGGAGTCCCCTTGTCTTGCTTCAACCTTCTTGTACCAATGTTGCAACTGAACTATTAGAAATAGCCAACCCCGCATTCGCTTCATCATCATTTACTGCATTTGTTCCATCCGCTCGCACAGAGGTTGAATAGATTAAGAGATACTTGCAAATCAAACCTGACCCCACCCTGACCTTAGTTGAATGGCCTCGAATAGGTGTTGAGCCCATTTATGAATATTCAATAGAAGCCTTATTTTCAATGGTATTTCCAACTCTATTCCCATTTGGCATGCCTATATTTCACCAAACAACACAGACATCCAAATCCATTAATATACCCTTCACTTAATGCAGTCTATGACAACCACTTTGGAAGTCGCCCATGGTTCTACTAATTCCTTCTCAACCCTATGATACGACATAGAGGTCATGTTGTGTCATATATATTTACTAAGTAGAACATTGAAAACAACTTAGCTACAATTGTTAAGGACCTATGCACTTTGTTAGAACACCTACGAAATGACCAAATGGGAAATCAAATCATGTGCTTCGCCGTCAAACTAAGAGGCACACGATCTTATGGGGCACAATGCAAAAATGAACTTGTAGGTATGATCACTCAACTACGCTTCCCAACATTATACTCCACCCTAAATGGTGCTAACACTAAATGCCCTACTCTACGTAAAATCATACCTAACCAACCTCTTACATCACTTGACACTTCACATACACGGAGAATCCACAACATCATTGGAAACCCGCATTTGGTAGCCATGTATATGGCATTACGTTCTTCATACTCTGCAACACAATCCTAATATATGTACATCCCTTAAACATTACATTGTTGCACATATCTCCATTGCATTCTACATACATCTCCCTATGGAGTTGAAATACTTCATTACATAATTCACAGTAATGATATGCCTCACCATGTGTTTGTAGTATACAAATTCTTTCCAATCCATATGCAAGTATGCTAAAGATGGCAAACAACTTCTACAACATACCTAAATGTATTGACTACGACAGTACTTACATACGTCACTTGCTATTTGAATGAGTAGAAGACCATTACAAAGGAGGCACACATGTGGATGAAGATACACTTTTTGCAATGCTGCTCACTTGACACTGCAAGACTAGAAACCCGCATTTGATAGCCATGCATATGGCCGTTTTGTTCTCCATTCTCTGCCACACAATCCAAATGTACGTAAATCCCTTAAACATTAAATTGTTGCACATATATCCCATGCATTCTACATACATCTCTCTGCGGATTCAAAATACTTCATTACATAATGCACAGTTATGATATGCCTCACCACGTGTTTCTAATATAAAAATTATTTCCAATCCTTATGCAGGTATGCTAAAGATGACATGCATAAAAAAACTAGAGCAGACATAACAAATGTTGTAGCAGGCACCAATTGCAGTCAAGGTTGCCCAAAAAACCTCGGGGAGAAATTCTATCTCCAGTACTAAAAACCCACCTCGTAAATAACCATCTTCAAACAATGTACAACTCTACAGGTCTTCAAATATGTACAACAACAATTTTGTAACATGTAAATATATTTACCATTCACTGAAATAAAAGCATTTACATAACACATATTAGTACCCATATTAAAAAACATGGCAACATTGCACTCATTTATGAGCGCGCTACACAGATACACTGTCCACACACATTGTACGAAAAAACTATATGTAACATTTAGACATGTCCTTCCAAACAATGTTCCCACTTCCAATTAACTATTTCGCCATTTCATTGTGCATCAACTACTCTACAAAACAACCACTACATTGTGCTATTCTCATAAACTACATCCACACCTACAATCACTATTTTGCATCTTTTCTGTCATATACCCACTCAATTGATAACATGTACTACTAATTGAAACCGGCATTATTTAATTTTCTGCAACTATATTAATATCTACCATATCATCTGTGAAAAAGGGTATCTAGCTCAATTACATGATCGACTTCCTCTTTGTATATGTTATTCGAAATTCCAATCGCTTTCTTTACAAAACCTCACCACCACTCTTCAATGCAGATCAAAATGGACTAAACAATAACATTCCTTTTATCACCGCCTTTTTGGGAATGTTGTACTATAGTTTTTTTAATTAGATGCCTTCTGATAATCTAGTTCAGATTCAAAAACATTACATCACATTAAACACTCACCAGCCCCACATCCTTCCAAAAAAGACCTATTCAAACAAGAAACACTTCGACGTAGACTTTCTCCCCTTGGAGTAACCACTAGTTACGCCGAAGGCGTGACCCCTATGGGAAAAGGCTTTGCGGACATTCATAGGACTGTGTCAAATTTGACAACTTAAATGAAGGTTTTGCTATTTTTAACAATTTTGTTTTTGCTATTTTTAACAATTTTGCTTTTGCTATTTTTAACAATTTTGCTTCAACTTTACTATTTTTAAATTTTATTTTATAGCTTTTGCATGCATAAACCTTTAAATACTGGTCATTAACACTATAATTTCATTCTTCAGGCTCTCCAAGTTCTAGTCAATTCCCTACGTTAAATTGAATTTTGAAGGTATGCATTTAAATTTTGTTTATACTTGTATGTAGGAGTAAAATTATATTTCTTAGCCTCCTCTTATGACCAGTTCTACAGCTTTGGTTCTTGGTCAATAAGGTTTTGTTTTGTGTTGTGCCTGTTTAGCTTTCGAGCCGCATGAGGAGGTATTAACCGTAGACTTGTCCAAACTATCATCTGCTGTCACAAAAAATCGTCTTCCAGAATTGCCAAAAGAAACTTTCTCATCCTTTGAAGGCTCATAGGCTGCCACATTTGCCAGCAACTTCATGCCCTTGTCATCGTAGACAATATCAGTTACTTTAGGAAGGTGTGGACAGTTCTTCACTAAGACATTAATCTCCACTTTCTTTACTCATCGTGTAGGATGTCCCACAGAATTTTGTTTACCATGTAATCATAAAACAACATGTTTCCAGGTGGAGAAAGCAGATATCCATGCAGACTCACAAGATTCCTATGCTTGATGCTTCCAACTGTTTCGAGCTCAGTTCAAACTTCACGCAAGCTTTGTGGGTAGATTTTAGATTTTAGATTTATTTATTTTATGTGATTTCTTTGTTTGCGTTTGGTACTGGGTATTGGGTGTATGAATAATCCATTTTCTTCAATTTAATCAGAAAGATTGAAAGATATCTATTCAGTCAAACTTGCCATATATTTATTTTTTAATTGATAAACTAAAATTGAAAAATAGGACTGACCCTACACAAACTGAATTATACATAAATTACAAAATCGGGATACTAGAGAAAATCAATGAGTATAACATGCTTGTTAATGTAATTAAATTTTCTTTTCTTTTAAGATGTTAGACTTGTAATAAGGGGAGTTTCTAATCAGAATTAATAATAGAGCAATCCCTTTTATAAGAAGAATCTATAGCGCTACAATTTTGACCCTTGATTTGATTTGTGCACTCATCTGATAGTAGCTTTGACTTTGTGATCGCCTCGACTGTTTTGTACACTATCAAACTATTGATTTTGTTTCATGCATTTCTTTTAATTTTTAAACATCTTAATTTTGAACTCTGACATTGACCTTACCACTTTATTTTGTTTTTCCTTTGCAAATTGTAGCTTATATGGAGGGATCTTGAATTTCTAATCACTTATGCATGTTGCTATTGCAATTTATTTTGCATGTACCATGTGACAACCTAATTCATGGAAATATTAAATTATTTAATTAAAAAAACTTTAAGAGAATTCCCAATCAAGTTATAAATATATATCTTGCCTCTCTTGATTCGTAATATTCCTAGACACTCTTATTGTAATCCGTCACTGGAGGGATGGATTTTTGGTTGCAGAGTTGTAAAATGCACACCATTGTGTTTGTGATCATGTTCTCCTTGTCAGTGCTCCATTCTGATACAGCAAGTAACACTACTGATGAAGAAGCTCTTCTTCAATTCAGGAATTCCATCACTCTTTATCCTCTTCACTCACTAGCCAATTAGACTTCTAGTATCTCTTTCTGTAATTGGACGGGAGTTAAATGCAATTTGGACAATGCAAGAGTTGTTGAACTCAAACTTACTCCTATGGGTTTAAGTGGTCCAATATCTCCTTTCCTTGCCAATTTGTCTTTTCTTACATTGCTTTCTTTGACTAAAAATAGCTTGCATGGCCAAATTCCACAGCAATTTGGTAGTCTTTATAGGTTGCAGAGTCTAAACTTGCAGCAAAACCATTTGAAAGGCCCCATTCCGTAGGAGTTAGGTTTCCTCACAAATTTATTGATTCTTTTCCTAGAAAATAACAATATAACAACAGGTGTCTTTCCTTCCTCTTTGGGTAACCTCTCAAGCTTGATAGCCTTAGATTTGAGTGATAATCAAGTCCAAGGCTTCATTCCCAATGAGTTGGGCACCCTCACTCAATTGAAGTTATTGAACTTGAATTTGAATCAATTGTCAAGGACCATTCCCTCTTTTCTGGGGTATATCACTTCTTTGGTCTACTTCGAAATTGTAAACAATAGTTTCACAGGTGTTGTTCCAAATGAATTGGGTAGGCTCGCCCATCTCCAATATCTCTATCCCTATGTCTCACTTGCATTTGTATTCAATTATTACACAACCAACTGTTATCTAACATCCCTTCTAATGTATTTCGCAATATTTGTTATGGCTTTAATAGAAAAATCAGTATTGTCAATCACACCCCTCATCAACATCAACTACAAAAATAATAACTCTCTTTCTAAAACTAATAACATATACCATTGAGCAGCGTTCACATTGCATTGTATATATGCGATTGCTAGTATATATAACTTGTACGTATTTATAATAATTTAGTTCTCAGCGTGCTTGAAGAATATAATATCGAAAAAACTTAATAGATAAAAAGATATTACAAAGAAACGTCAGTACATAATATATAGCAATAAATAATTTGACGTTCTAGAAAGACTATTTAAGTTACGGCGTTCGCTCTGAGTGGAACTTATTGAGAGGACTAAACAAACTACAATATCTCCTTCGCGGGAAACTTGTATCCCGTGGAATCTGGATCAAGACCAAGACCATTAATAAATTAAGTGATGGCATCGTTGACAAATATTTTTAGTTTGCATTTGGTTCAATGAAATGCAATCTAAATCTATAAAAATGTCTTTCTTCGTCGGAAACTTCTTACCGGAGAATCAAGATCAATACCATTATTAATAAATTGAGAGATCGCATGTATACATTGACCCAATGACCATACAAAAGTCTACACCATTAATAAATTTAAAAAATTGTGTTTTGCCAATGCAAAGAATGTGCTTCTGCATGATTAATTTTTGTTGGAGTTATATCCTTCTTACTTTTTTGTCTTTGCTTTCTTGCCAATATAAAGACTGTACTTCTGCATGATTTAACTTTTGTTGGAATTATATCCTTCTTTCTTGCTTGTCTCTGCTTTCTTTCATGGTGTACAACAAGGTTCGACTGATATTGAATCTATCATACAACTAAAGACGAGACTTGTGGTATCTCCAAAATTATATGGTGCATTCATCAGCCAAAGAGGCCCAAATGTCAAAGCAACTCTCGTTTCCCAGCTTTACTAATCTCTTCAAGAGGCTGGATGCCTTGAAGCCTGACATTTTGGACTACTATTCCTCAGAACGAGGGACTCACAAGCAACAAACAATGCAATAATGTCTTAATCATAAAGCAAAATAGACCTAGAAAAAACAGTGAAATTGGGGCCATCTCAACCATAACCAATTTTGAGATATGTCAAAATCATAGGATTATAGAAATGGCTCTCTCACGCAACTATTAAAACAATATGATGAATCTGATCCTCAGTTGTTCGACTTCAAATCTCATTGGTTTTCTTAGGATTCACGATGAGTTACCAAAAAATAGTTTTCCTTCCTTGCAACCCTCATCTGACATCAACACCTTTCAAAACACTAAAAATCTAGATTTAGATTCAAGGACCTATCTCAATCAGACCCCTTTTGAAGGAAAATTCTTGAAATCAACATTTAGTTCAAGTTAACAAGTGATACAATGTACACATGTGTCTTATGTATTATTAATCTTTCAAGTGGATGTGATAAATAGAAAATGCTTGATTTATGCCCTTGGAATGGGATGTTCTTGAGATAATAAATTCATCTCTTACAAATTTAATATCACTCTTGTGCAAATCATTCATTCCTTATTTGTCCTAAATACACTAATGCACTCATGTATTTATAGATTTTGATAACTCAAATAAAGACTCTATTGATGGAAAAATCACACAATGTATAGGAAAGAAGATACAAGGAATACAAAAACCATGAGGGATCCAAAAAAGGAGTCAAAAGATCCCACAAAAGAATGGAGCTGAAATTGTACGAGTACTATTTTGGCACACTCGAACCATATAACTATGATTTTGGAGTAAAACTGTAAATATTTGGGAAAAACAAAGGAAGAGAGAAATCCACTTAAGAGAGAAAAAAGAGAAAACACATGGCAAAATAGAACGGAATACTATTCCAAAAGCCAGAAACATAGTCACAAAGAGCAATATACGGTCAAGAGTGTCAAAAGCCGCATGGATGCAATGAGAACATGTTGTAGTTTAAACCCCACAAAGAATGAAAGCCAAATAGGGCCAAACTTGGACAAATAATCAATAAAATAAATAAATGTACTCTAGCACCAAACCATAACTCAATTATAGTCCCATAGAAAACTTAGGTGTCTAAATAATGCCCTAATTTGATGTGTATGTGGCATATCAAAGTAGAACACACAAGCACTTATCATAAAGATTTTGTTGATATCACCTCGAGCCACGTTGAGAGATTTCAAACTTGTTAAGAGAATGATAACAAGTTGAATGTCAAAATGAACGAGAGATCAACTAATCTCAATAATGTAGGGATTATAATATCTTCATAGTAATATCTATTCTCATGTATCTAGGGTATGGCAACATTCTCTCCTTCAAACATATAGAAACATGTATAAGTGAATCAATGTCTATATAAATATATAATTAAAGAAGTGTTGAAAGTTAGAGAGGAACCAAATATAAGAATGAATATATAGTCCAGATATATCGAAGAATGTGAAGGAATCTCTTTGAAATCCATATCTTGAAATATGTGTAGTGTTCGAATCTAATATTGTTGTCTTGCAGTAAGAACAAATAGAATAGTTCTAAATATGATTTTTTGTGTGGGTTTTTGTGTTGTGTAGGCATGTACATATAAGTCTACATAGGGTTATGTGCCCAAGGATTTTGGAACATGAGCATTGTTCAAGGATTGAGACATGCAGGTGAAATTATTATATGCAACATTAGCTATGCACAAGATCGTGCACATTATAATTGCATTATTGTGTGCAATGAAGCTTTGAAATGTTGGAGTGTAACGTATGAAGTTGTTCAATGTATTAAATTCACACACTTGTTTGACTAGACTTGTCAATTGGAGGTGTGTAAGCAACATGTTAATGATTTTCTGACATAGTTCGAGAAGTAGCTTTATGTAATGATGATTTTACTCAACGGTTGGAAGGAACTTATGGATTCTCGGGTGTGTGAAGTTTACAAAGTACGAGCTAGCTTAAATGTAGCAAACTCTTAGGAATGAATATCGATCGAAACAACTACAACAATATGTGAGATTGTTGGTTGTGGTTAGACAATCAAGTCTAAACATTCAATCCTTTTTGTTTTATAAATGTAGTTATATAGTTACATGGCACAAAGTATGGACTATGCATATATTATGTAGTAGATGCATGATCTAGTGCATGAAATATAGTATAGTAACAATGCCTTGAATAATGTTTGTTGTATTTGCAAGTCGACCTTTAAGTTAATGTAATAGAACGAGGTTAAATCGTGTTGGGTTTTCTACTCAAAAGGGTTTCCGCATGTGGAATCTCATGTTTCTATCTTGTGTGTCATTTCTCTTATCTTGTCTCTAAGTTCGATTGTCAGTAACTCTAGAGCTAACAACATATTGGGACACCATTTAAATAAATAGATGGGCAATGGCTTCTAATGGTTAAGCTTTGAAAAAACTAGTGGGGGTCTTTTGATATACCCAAAGGTGCGTGGAAGTTCAAATTTGTATGTAATGTTGTATAATGACTTGATAGTTGCTTAACCCCTCACTTCATGAAATAAGATAAAATTGATAGTTGCTTAGCCAAAACAGATAACTTTATGTGAGTTCTAAAAATACCCAAATGTATAGTTTCTAACCTAAAATAGAAAATAACTTTTGTATAAAAAAATCAACTAACTTTGGGAGAAGAGGCTTGGTCCCACTACTTCTAAACTACTTTTTGATTGCCAAGGTCCTACTTAGGGTGAGGTGAGATCAGATGGTAGACAATTGTAGAGAGCCCTAAAATGATGTTTAACCTGCTTACACATGGATTAATTTAGTAATGAAAGTAAAGCAAATATACATTGAAAACTAAAAGAAGGCATCTATTGTCCATAAGTCGATGACAATTAGAAATAACTAAAGGGATGAATTACGAAGATGTGTACAACAATTAATTTAAAGAAATGATTCACAACAAAGAGGCCTAACATGTCTTAGGATCTACATTACAATGCACAAGCTCAAGACTGATGGGTTGATAATGGATGGTCCTTCAGGTGAGTCCTCCACTTAAAGTGCCCTGCCACCAAAAGATGATTTGCCACCTACCCTAATGCCACCGTTGCCTATACCTAGTTTTCAAATTGTTTATGTTTTAAACTGTTCCGTAGACTTTATTAATATATAGCCACCTCTTAATATATATTTTTAATTTTTAAACCGTTTAAATACCAACATGAAGACAAGATTCTGAAAACCTATTGATTGTCCTCCATTGTAACCATATAGTTTAATAAAAATAATAATTAAAAATGTATGTGTTTAATTGTACAAGAATATTGGTGTAAAACATCTACAAGAACCTTACACGAAAGTTACTTAAACTCTCCTTCAATAATAGAAACTCGTTGCATTTGAAAGGAGGGATGGCCGTCAAAGTCCATGGTATCATCAAATGCCGTGAAGGATCATACTCTCTTCCAGAAGGCATCTAAAACGTAGACAGGTCGTCGATGCGTTTGTTAATGAATGCAAAACAGTGATTGTGGTTTTACAGCGATACCTCTGAGCCGCGCATCTATCAATTACAGTCAATGAGCTCTTCTTTTTTTCATGAAAATTAATCCATTCCGGGATACATTTTTCCCTGTCAAATCTTTAAGTTGTTGAGCTCCATTCTTACATTCATGGCAGAACAAGAAGTTTTCGGTGAAAGGGCACTTGCAACTCCACAATTATATGACGTTTTCATCAGCCACCATGGCCCCGACGTCCAAAAAACTCTGGTTTCCCAACTTAATTTTTCTCTTCAGAAGAAACGATACCGGGCGTTTCTTGATGTAGAAGAGATAAAAGGCGGAGATTCTATATCTGATACTATTCGAAATGCCATCTGCTCCTCCTCCGTTCAAATCGCCATATTCTCCAGAGGATATGCAGAGTCTGAAAGGTGTCTCGATGAGCTCCTCCTTATGTTAGAACAAACCAAGGCTCTGCTTATTCCCGTGTTCTATGAAGTGGCGCCTTGGGAGCTTCGCTTCATTGACAAGGGAGCGTATGCCAAAGCCTTTTCTGAACACCAAAGAAAAGAAAGGGACCTCACCAAGCTGGACGACTGGAAAAGGGCTCTCCTCTCTGCCTCAGACAAATCGGGCTACGAACTTGGCCTTTACGGACAGTAAGATTGCTGCAATGTTTTTTGGATTGAATTTGATTCATCATATTTTTCTTTTTCTCATTCTAGTATAAAAATTGATTACAGTTATGAAATTATCGTTTCCTCCTTTCAGGAATTTGTGTCACAGAATTGTGTCTGCTGTGGTGAAAGAGGTGGAGAAGAGGAGGCCTATACCTGTTGCAAGTCACCCAGTAGGACTGGAAGAACGCATTCAAGATTTTGCAGCTCACTGCAGAAATATGGTGCAGGATAACATTAAAACCGCTGGCATCTTTGGATTGCGAGGGTCTGGAAAAACCACCCTAGCAAAAGAATTGTTCAACCGCAAGCGTTCAGACTATAATGCATCATGTTTTCTGAGTGATGTAAGAGAAACATCTGCCAAAACTAAATTGCATTCTCTACAAACTAAGCTCCTTAAGGATCTCTTCGATGAAGATGGTCATGAATTTGACAATGTAGATGACGGTACAACCTATCTCAGGGATAGACTCGCGGCGGACACACATTTGTGGTTCCTGATTGTGCTAGATGATATAGATCACCAGCACCAGTTGGATGCTTTGGCATTCAGAGAGATGCAGAATCCTGGGAATTTTGTAATTGTTACAACCCGTGACCAGAGGGTTTTAACACGCGCAAGAATTAGTATTCAATATAATATGAAAGGACTGGATATGCCTTATGCCATGGAGCTGTTCTGTCGGCATGCTTTTCTCCAACCGTGTCCAGATAATGGATATGAGTATTTGGTTAAAAGGTTCGTGAGCCTCTGTGGAGGTTTACCCCTTTCTCTGCAAATTTTTGGGTCGCACATTTCTGGCAGAGACAGGAGTTACTGGCAGTTGGAATTGGACAAAATTGGGGAACAACCTGCCTGACGATATGATACAAAGGTTTAAAATCAGCTTTGACAGTCTAGACAGTGAGGAAAAACAGATTTTTATGGATATTGCATGTTTTTTCATAGGTAAAAGGAAAGATATGGCTGTAAGAATATGGAAGAGTTTGGGATGGAGCGCTGAGCATGCGCTTCAAACCCTAAGAGATAAAAGTATGGTTGAGTTGGAAGATGAGGATTTTTATATGCAGGGGAAGCAATTTGTATTTAGGATGCCCGATCACCTCCGCAATCTGGGAAGACAAATGGCAGATCAATTCAGCCCTCCTCGGCTATGGCAACCCCATCATCTTAAATCCATGGTGAGCTTCTCCTTTAGATTTCTAAAATTAAAATTCAAGAAATTTTTGGGACATTTATTTCAATTTATTTTATCTGTACCATCTTTATATGCAGGAGTCCATGGGATTTAGGAAAATACTTGCTGAAACAAATGGTAGGTGTTTCCATTCGATTAAGGACATGTCCATCTCTTCCAAAATAACATATTTTATAGGAAATACAAATGATTGTGCCACTGCCAACACCTCACCTGTCCTACTATGGCTTGAGCTTGACATTGAACTTGGGGTCCAAAGTAAATTAACAGGGATTCCTTCATGGATTCCTGCGGAAAAATTGCAGGGTTTACGTGTTGATGGCCCCCTTCAAGAACTGTGGAACCCAAATTTGCAGATCAAAAAATTCCAAAAAAAAGAGTGGTCGAGCACAAATTTGCAGATCAAAGGATTCCAAAAAAGACAGCACCGGAGCCCAAATTTGCAGATCAAAATATTCCAAAACATACAGTGGTGGAATCATATCCAGGTATTTTGGTTTCGTTTATTGAAAACTAAGTCTATTTTAATGGCAGAGTATAACTTTCAGTGGAGTTTGTTTTTTTAAAACTATTGAGAGCTAATTCGTTTGTCGAAATTAATTGTGAATTTTAGGCCAATTTCGAGTTGAAAGAGCTGGTGCTTACTGATTATGCCTCGTTGCCAAAGCTTCCAAAATTAATAAGACAATTAAATCATTTGGAATATTTAGTGGTAGCACAATGCCTGTCAGGCACAAGAGCAATGAGGGGCGTTGTAACTGAAGGGACGTCCTTGTCCCGATCACTTACAAAACTCAGTAAGCTTACAAGTTTAGTTTTGAGTTATGTCTCATTGAGTGGGGAATTGGCTCTCAGCAATATTACAGAAGATTCAACTCATTTCGAGTCTGTGTTTACAAGTAGCTGCATGAATAGCCTTCAAACCATAGACATTAGCCACACGGGTTTACCAAAATTGTCAATTAGTGGAGAGACTTGTCCCCGCCTTCGTTCCCTCTGTCAAGAATCCATGGAAGATCTAATTGAAGTGGATTTAAAGCTGGTAACAACACTGAATCAGCTCTCGTTGATTTATTGTTATAAGCTGAGAACAATATCAGGGTTATCTGATGTGGCAGAGCTCGTAACATTAGCCATAGAGGAATGTTGGGAATTAGAAACCCTGCCCACTCTTGCGCATCTCAGATGTCTGGAGAGCATTACCATCAGTAGATGTCATAAACTCCAGAGTATAGCAGGCATTGGAGAGTTGGAAGGATTGAAATTTTTGCATTTTTCAGGAGTCAGCGGAGGTGCAGTATGGGATTGCATTTATGCGCTCAAGGTATTAAATTCTCTCTTCAAACAGAGAATTCATGATGATCCGGAAACATTTTTTTTAATTCATTGGGCGTCTTCAACTGGTGATTTTTGCAGGAAAAAAGAATATCACTATATTTAATCTGTTAGTATCAAAACTATGTCTTTACTTTTCTAACATCTCTGTCAGTTGCAAGTCAGGAACTCACACTATTTTATTTTAACATTTCAGAGACTGCCGTCAGAGGTTACCACTGTAATATGTGTTGATGCAGTGGAGTCAAGTTTACATGCAAACTTGTTTTGTGGTGCAATCGATGCCAACTGGGTCAACGGACTTGATGGGATTGAATGTGAGGACAGCGAATTGAAGATGGGAGGCTCAATAAGTGCAATCATCTTATGCCTTCGGTTTCGCTGCATAGGGAATGCCCATATTAAAATACCTTGGAACACCAGTCATCCAATAATTAGAGGAGAAGGTATTGTTACTATTGTGGTTAGTGACAAAAAAGAAATAGAACAATACGATGGGCTTGGATCCATTCTGAAACCTTATCTAGATGCTGAAATAGGGAGGGGATATATTGTGAAAGTGAGGGAGGGTGAAGAATGGAAGACCCTGGAGATATTTAAGAGAATTATTGCAGAAGTATACATGGGATTGAAGGGAATCAAATAGGAGTCACCATTTTTTTCACTTAAGGCAGCTGTCTCATGCAGGGGGCTGCTGCTTCTGTTTTTATGTGGTTTCATGTAAAAAAAATTTATTCAAAACTGTAAATAGTAAATTCTTCTCTTAAATTTGTGCAGCAGCACTCATTTAGATAGCATAGTATACATAATATTGAAGGGAATCAAAATGTGTCACCATGTTCTTTCGTCTGAATTGAGGCTTTCTCCATAGAGTATAAATTAATTTATCTATTTAAAACCTTTATGGTGTGATTTCAATCAAAGCTCCACCATTGGCTCACATCTTGGTCTCTTGCTTGTCTATAAACAAGAGCCATGAAATGGCCAGTTCCTGTCGTACATGTTGCATGATGTTTGACTTGTTTTTAATTGATTTTGAACTGCTGTATTTGGAAAAACCGTATAGATTACAATAAATTGTTTCTGAAAATTATTACAGCTTTGTATTGATAGGTGACTACAAAATTTATGTACAAATACATAACCTTTTACCCTTATGGAATGGAAAAATTTAAACTTATCAAAAACTTTATGAAGGAATAAAGTCAACCCCACAAAAGGAGCAAAGTCATGGTAAGGTACCACTTCACTCAAGCTGAAAATAAGACCCATGATAGAACTAGAAGTCCTATGATATTAGACCGACCAAATACATTTCAGGATTTCATTTAGAATAATGGTAGTGTGAAGAGCCAAGAGTCATCATAGAGATTTGATCTGAGCCGCCTCGTACTATGCTATAAGGAGTGGTGCCCACTGCTTGGGATATCCTAAGTGGCTATCAGCACTTAGGGGATCTTAAGTAGTGACCATCACTACGTGCACTCTGAGATGCAAGGCACTTTGAACAACAATAGTAATACAAGAGACAAAACACTAAATACTAAACCATGAAACAAGTATAATGATAAGCACACAAAGATCAAAACAACTAAACACAACAATGTCATCACCCAGGAAACAAGAGCTAGGTGGACTGACTAGGTTGTGAGTGTGTATGATTCTGCAAAATAGTTTCGCTGTGGAAGTTACCTCAATCTGCCTCCCTTCCCTCTATGATGACCTCCCTCTAGGTGTAACCTCTGTACGGGGGAAGCCCTCCCTCGCATCCACCTCAAGCCAAGAAGCGAAGTTAGTCTGAATCATGGAATTATAGTGAAACAACATCGAATGTCAGTAAGCTATTGCAAAATACTACTAAACACTAGATAATTTCTACGCTACAACAAAATTACTAGTGTTAGCCTAAGTTGCCGAAACATTTTGGATATGGCAGCAGGAGTGGAGTATCCGATTTACGCAGAAATGGTAAACAAACCTTTTGACCCTGGATACGGCGTAGGATACAGCAGTACAAAAACTATATCAAAAATTAAAAAATATATAAATTTCAGCCTTCTAAATAAAAACTAACCACATGTTATGGTATGAAAAACAAAACAAGCTAAATACGACCACAACAAACTACTCATACATTCATAATTTCAATTGTCCCTATCATATCTAGTTGAGGTATTTATTACATTTATGATTTAGTCTCATACATGCTATTTTCATCCATGTTTATGATGGCTTGTACTTGGTACCTTATGTAGAATAATGGTGCTGCGAAAACTGTAATTTCTGCTGGCTAATGATATATTAAATTTAAAATATACCTTCTGTAGAATAATGGTGCTATGAAAACTGTAATTTTTGCTGTAATGAAATATTAAATTTAAACCATGAAATTTAAGCACACAAAGATCAAAAAAACTAAACACAACAATGTCATCACTGAAACATGATATATTAAATTTGAGTGTGTATACCTTCTATAGAATAATGGTGCTGTGAAAACTGTAATTGCCTCCCTCCCTCTAATGATATCCCTCTAGGTGTAACCTCTGTACGGGGGAAGATCTCCCTTGCATCCACCTCAAGTCAACAAGCGAAGTTAGTTTGAATCATGGAATTATAGTGAAACACCATTGAATGTAAGTAAGCTATTGCAAAATACTACTAAACACTAGATAATTTCTACGCTACAACATAATTACTAGTGTTAGCTGCATAAATAAATGTTAATAGATGATAAATTGAAGTCATCAATATCTAGCTAGCATAAAAAATATGTAATCTCAACTTTTAATTAAATTAATATATTTCTACATTAATTAACTCAATCCATAAATGAGTCCTTTTATTATAATAATAATTTTTTTCTGGGAGAAGCTGGAAATAAATTGTAACATTTTTTTCCAACTTCTACCTAACCATGATAGCCTTGTGGGTATTTGTGTAAAAGTTGCCGAATTTATGAATAGGGTGAAGAATTTGCAATGTGTGCTGGAAAATTTTGAGAGAAGGAACAATGAGGGTGAGACAAATACAATGAGAGTGAAGACAAAAAAAGTGTGATTGGCAAGGAGGAACTAATGAGAGATAAAAAAACTTAAATGTAAGGAATCATCTTATGATTGACAAGGACATAATAAACCACACTAGCATCTCAACTGCTAGAGAAACAAGTGCACTTTCTAGAATTAGAAAAGGAATGCACCCAATTAAAAATTGTGCCTCGTGTAATATAAAGTATTAAAAAAATATAATAAAGGGGTTTAAACATTCTTTATTCTAGCCTCTTCCCATCTTGAACTTATAAGTTAGACTTCTCCATGTTCTGGAGACAACTATTTCCCTTGCATATATGTCAAATTTGGTCTTCAGTCATGCATGGAATTCAATCTTCACTAGCATTTGCTATCTTTGCAACTGATTAAAAATATCTCCAATTCATATCTTGTCACGTGGAATGAAATCTTTACTAATATTTGTTGAATTCACAACACATGAAGAAAGTATTCAATTTGATCATATGTTATAATATATAGGTGCAATGTTCCTCTCTCATATGGACACCTTCCATTGTATTCCTTATAATAGTTCTTGTCAGGTTCTCATTGTCCCATGATATACATGTCTCAGCTCCTATAATGACTACAAATACTTAGAGGTCGTTACCTCAATCAACATGAACTGCAGTAAACGTGTGTCCCTCTTTGATTTCTCCATTAAAGACATTAAATCTAGGGTGGATACATCAGGGAGGGCACATGGCCTATTTAGCATATAGTGGGAAACTAGGAAATAAGTGCAGGATCCTCAGCTTGTATAAGGATGTGTGAACCTGGATTATGCCCAATATGTATGAATAAATAACATGTGAGGATCACATGCGACAGGTGCACTTGAAATGTATATGTATGTATGTATGTATGTATGTATGTTCACACAAACATCAATCTATAAACTTCATTTTACAACTTTTTCAGGCACCCTACATGTATGTCAATTACAATATAATAAAAAATGTAATACTACTTGTATATATATTAATTCTAACAATTTGTTCCTACATTAAAAACAAGCAGACAAAACCATTTTTTTGTAATAGACTGATTTTACGAACATATTAGCTCTCCTAGAAAGGGAGGTGAAGCAACATTAGAAATTTCTTACCATAAATGGGACAAAATCCACATGAGTATATGAAAATATGCAGACATAATTTAATATTTGTAATTCAATCCCAAATGAAAAACCTAACATAAGCACAATATCATGCAATCACTCCAGACAAAAGGACCATACAAAATGAAAAAACTTAAGAGTAAAACACTATTAAGAGATGGTTTCCCCACAATCTCTAAGCATTGGATTTATTGCAATGCTTAAACCTTTCTCTCACATTTCCTTTTGGCCAAGCATCTTGCCATCTTCAATTGTAACCCTCTTTTTCACTTTGCCTATTCTCCAGCTTATCATCCCAGGCATGTACATGTTCCCTGAAAACAGTTCAATATTATTACACCTCCATGACATCATAAAACAGGGCTTAAACAAATACTCCATCAGTATATTAGGCAACAATGCACATTGCATATTATACATCTGATTTTATGAAGTCAATAGAATGGTTTAGACCTCCAAAGTCTTAGAAAAAACTATTTCTCTAGAAACTGGAAATAAACCCTGGTCCCTTCTCTGTTGCTGCAGGTATGACACAGTGCACTTTGTTTAACAGATTTCTTCACATATCATTAACAATAATCTCCACAAGAACAATGTCCTTGTTTGGAATGATGGAATTGATTTGCATCTCTCTCAACAATTTGTCTTGCAACAGTCTTGGAGATAAATTTGGTTGCAGTGTGGCAGTCAACACATACTCAAAGGTCCTGGTTGACTCTACTCCTTGTCCCAGACGGCGAATCTAACAATCCAAACACAATCACACACTTCTCACTATGAAGGCAGAAGAAAAGTCTCCTCGTCCACATCAATTGGTACATGTTTTGAATCTGGAAAATATCCTGCTGCCTTCATCTTCCAAGAAAATTTCTCCAACTTTGCATAGATCTCTTGTGTCTACGGGTGCGATCCGTCTCGGACACAAAAAATCATGTACCATTTTATGGCCTTCAATCCAACTACATCCTTGCATATTTTAAATTCTGCCCTTTCATCAATCTCCTTACCATTTGAACCTCATCCCCCCTGCCCGCTTCTGCAAAGATGTTTGACAGAAGAACATAAGTTGCAGCATTTTGAGGATCCATCTCAAAAAGAAGAGTTGCTGTAAATGATCCTAGCTCTATATTCATATGTGCTCTACAGGCACCAAGCAAACACATCCACACAGTAACCGCAGGTTTAATTGGCATTTTGATGATAAAGTTTAGAGTTTCCTCAAGATAGCCAGCACGGCCAAGAAGGTCAACCATGCACACATAATGATCATTAGTAGGTGTAATGCAATAAGAGCCACTCATGTCATTGAAGTATTTACATCCCTCATCCACTAAACCTGCATGGCTGCATGTTAATAAAACACATGTGAAGCTTACGTGGTCAGGGTATGTATCAGAGCACTTCATTAGGTCAAAGAGTTTGAGAACGTCCTTGCAAAAGCCATTTTGTGCATATCCTGCAATCATGGCATTCCATGAGACCACATCTCTTTGAGGCATTTTGTCAAACATTTCACGTGCCTTGTGTACACTTCCACATTTTGCATACATATCTACCAGGGCACTTGCAACTACGACGTTTGACAAAAAATTGCTTTCCATTATGCTTTGATGGATGTCCATGCCCAGTTCTAAAGCTCCCATTTTGGCACAAGCTGGTAGGATGGTGGCAAAGGTTATGGAGTTTGGCTTTACACATGCCAATCGCATTTGCTTGAAAGTTTCCATGGCCTTATCAACAAACCCATTTTGTGCATATCCTGCAATCATTGCATTCCATGTGACTACATCTCTTTGAAGCATTTTGTCGAACAATGCACGTGCCTTGTGTATGGTTCCACATTTTGCATACATATCTACCAGGGCACTTGTAACTGCAACATCTGACAAAAAATTGCTTTGCATTATGCTTTGATGGATGTCCATACCCTGTTCTAAAGCTCCCATTTTCGCACAGGCCGAGAGGACACTGGTAAAGGTTCTGGAGTCGGGCTTTATACCTGCCAATTGCATTTGCTTAAAAATTATTAATGACTTTTCAACAAACCCATTTTGTGCATATCCTGCAATCATTGCAGTCCATGAGACCACATCTGTTTGAGGCATTTCGTCAAATAGTTCATGTGCTTTGTGGATACTTCCACATTTTGCATACATATCTATAAGTGCATTGGCAACTACAACATTTGATAAAAATCCACTTTTAATTATGCTTTGATGGATGTCCGTACCCTGTTCTAAAGCTCCCACTTTGGCACAGACTGGGAGGATGCTGGCAAACGTTGGGTAGTCTGGCTTTACACCTGACAATTGCATTTGCTTAAAAGCTTCAACAGCCTTTTCAACAAACCCATTTTGTGCATATCCTGCAATCATGGCATTCCATGAAACCACATTTCTTTCAGGCATTTTGTTGAACAATTCACGTGCCTTGTGTATGCTTCCACATTTTGCATACATGTCTACCAAGGAATTTGCAATTACAACATTCGACAAAAGTCCTTTCATCTTTATGCTTTGGTGGATGTCTGTACCCTGTTTTAAATCTCCTATTTTGGCACAGGCTGGAAGTATGCTAACAAAGGTGAACTGATCAGGTTGAATACCCGTCTCTTGCATTTGGTGAAACAGTTTCAACACTTCATGAGGTTGCCCATGTCTTTTATAAGCTGCGATTATGATATTCCATGAGTAGAGGTCTCGTTCAGTCATTTGGTCAAACACTTGGCGAGCATCCATTAAACATCCACAGTTGTCATACATGCGTATAAGGCTGTCTTGCAATAGTTTGTGTGGCAAACTTAAATTCCCCCTCATCGATGTGCAAGCGGATTTGTATATTTTCTGAAAGCGTTTTCTTGTAAATGCAGGTCTGCAGTAGGTGAAACTATGTATTTATTAAGCAGAATATGCACCATCGGTTCATAGAGATCGGAAGTGGACGTCCTTGGCATTGGCATTGGCATTGCATGACAATAATTGAAGCGTTTACAATGTGTATTGTTAGGCAATTTACTTCTACTACAATGAGAATGAAATTTCATTATCCTCTTCATCCTCAAAAGTTGCATGTGTGAATGAAAATACCTGGATGACACAGCTCGTTCAAATAGAAAAGACGTTGCAAAATGGGGGCATTGGCGTCCTTCAACAACAAATACCGATCCAGTTGACAATGAAATGCAAAGAACAAAATCCTAATTAACAGCAGCCGCGAGCAAGAACCCAAATGGTCTACATTTAACACCTTAAAGCGGTTTTCAAATTCAGTTCAAATCGGCATATGCTCTATGCTCTTCTTCAGTTTTAACCGCCATCTCTAATAAAAATGTCCACACTGCTTCATTGTTCTCTGGCCATGAATTTAGCCACCATAATCAGTATGAATATGACAATGATATTTCATTTTCTGGTTTATTATCTTCATTCAATGTCATTGATTGTATACTAGGCTGTGATTTTTGTTTTGTTGCGTCAAAGTTTGGATTTCATGGAGCATTATGTCCGATCCCAAATGTCCTATGCAACAAAACATTTGGTAATGCTTTCCATAAGCACTCTTGAATACTTCAAAGTTATTTAACGTTAGTCTAAAGAAATCATTTTCCCTTTTGCAAAATTTTCACTTATGAGGCCTGGAATTTAACTGTCACCCCTCCTTGTCAAAAGGAAAATATGTGACGGTTCTCGCCATATATAGTCTTTTCAATTTACGTTTTAAATCATATTTAAGATTGTCAAAACAAAATTTGGATTAAATTTTTTGAAGTTAAAATAAAATTTAGATTAATTTTCTTGAAGTTAAAATAAAATCTGCATTGAAAATAAACTATCAATCACACGTGGGGTGTGCGAAGAAAACGCCGAAAGTATGAGGCGAATGTGAGCTAGAAGGAAAGTTAAAGTTAAGCAGGTGGGTATATAATAACCAGATGAACATGGTGAAATGAGAAATGAGCAACAAAATATGAGTGCAAGAGAGGAGAGATGAAGGAAGGGATCGAAAGCAAGATTCCTCTATTAAGAGTGACTGAAGTAGAGGTGCGAAGGACTTTTTTCTATAGCGGTTGAATGAAAAAGGAGAAGAGGTACAAAGGGCCGACAATGAGGGAACTCACGATATAGTCGTGAAGGTTAGGCCTTGTCTTTATAGTCCTCCTATGTCAATAGTGGTTCACTGCAGAGTAAGCCCTTGATATTTGTGGGTTGAAAATGCCCATGCCATTTAAAGAAGTAGTTGTCCTCAATTACCTTTGGAAAATGGAGGTACAAGAACGTGGAAGGGATTGTTTGCATCCCAAGGAGGATGTGAGTATCGATCAAATTTGATGACAACAAATACAAGAAAACCAGGAGGAATCAGAGGAGCATTCGTTGACTATGCCAATGACAGAGCCAATAACACTATTGAAAATTCCTATTTCCACCGACAAGTTTGCAGAAAGCATGAATTTTTGGTTGATTCAAACAACTTTGTGTCGTAATTGATCATCATCAGCCTCTCTAAAGTCATCATGTCTGATGGTTAGAGGGATTGATCTAGCCATAGGAGAGTTAAGGGACTTTAATATTTGAAGGTTGTGGTTGTTGACCAGACCGTTTTTAGCAAAAAGATGGGGGTCATCTTTGAACTCAATGATTTCTTGTTCAGAAAGGCAGGAATGCGTTCCTGACAGAAGGATCTCCCAATCTTGAAAGAGAGGGAGAGAAGTATGAATGTTGAGCAATAAGTTCCAAAATGATGCTTGTGCAGAACTGGAACCATGTTGCTTGAAGATTACATTGAGGGAGATGGTTGTCATGAAGCCTTTCCATAGGTTAGCCTCGCAGGAATTGTTGGAAAATAGAAGTATGTCCATGATAGGTGGAAGTTGGCGAAGGTCGCAAATGAGGATGATAGACCTATTCCCGAAAGCAAATGTTTTGGAACAAGGGAAAGCTTCCTGAAGGCAGTAGTCAATTTTATCGAGAACGTTTGGGCACGACAATCAACTTTACCAAGCAAGTTTGGGTCGATAAAACAGGGCACCATAGCAATGGCTGACCTAACATGTAATAGGGCACAACAATTAAATAACAGAGCAACCGAGTTGCTACAAACCCTTAGCGAGTTGTGGAGGTTAAATCTCACAAGCTCGACCCAGCGATGAAACCCATAACAGCCAATAATGAAAATTTGAACTCAATGATTTCTTGTTCAGAAAGGCAGGAATGCGTTCCTGACAGAAGGATCTCCCAATCTTGAAAGAGAGGGAGAGAAGTATGAATGTTGAGCAATAAGTTCCAAAATGATGCTTGTGCAGAACTGGAACCATGTTGCTTGAAGATTACATTGAGGGAGATGGTTGTCATGAAGCCTTTCCATAGGTTAGCCTCGCAGGAATTGTTGGAAAATAGAAGTATGTCCATGATAGGTGGAAGTTGGCGAAGGTCGCAAATGAGGATGATAGACCTATTCCCGAAAGCAAATGTTTTGGAACAAGGGAAAGCTTCCTGAAGGCAGTAGTCAATTTTATCAAGAACGTTTGGGCACGACAATCAACTTTACCGAGCAAGTTTGGGTCGATAAAACAGGGCACCATAGCAATGGCTGACCTAACATGTAACAGGGCACAACAATTAAATAACAGAGCAACCGAGTTGCTACAAACCCTTAGCGAGTTGTGGAGGTTAAATCTCACAAGCTCGACCCAGCGATGAAACCCATAACAGCCAATAATGAAAATTTGAACTCAATGATTTCTTGTTCAGAAAGGCAGGAATGCGTTCCTGACAGAAGGATCTCCCAATCTTGAAAGAGAGGGAGAGAAGTATGAATGTTGAGCAATAAGTTCCAAAATGATGCTTGTGCAGAACTGGAACCATGTTGCTTGAAGATTACATTGAGGGAGATGGTTGTCATGAAGCCTTTCCATAGGTTAGCCTCGCAGGAATTGTTGGAAAATAGAAGTATGTCCATGATAGGTGGAAGTTGGCGAAGGTCGCAAATGAGGATGATAGACCTATTCCCGAAAGCAAATGTTTTGGAACAAGGGAAAGCTTCCTGAAGGCAGTAGTCAATTTTATCAAGAACGTTTGGGCACGACAATCAACTTTACCGAGCAAGTTTGGGTCGATAAAACAGGGCACCATAGCAATGGCTGACCTAACATGTAACAGGGCACAACAATTAAATAACAGAGCAACCGAGTTGCTACAAACCCTTAGCGAGTTGTGGAGGTTAAATCTCACAAGCTCGACCCAGCGATGAAACCCATAACAGCCAATAATGAAAATTTGAGTAGGAACCTTTAGCTCTGCCGAGGATAATAGAGCAGAATGGTACAAACCCAAAACAACAACCAGCTGAGCTCAAGAAAATAAGCATGGATGCTAATGACAACCCAGAAATTAGGTCCCTATAGTTGTCTGCATCCGCGTCAAAAATGAAACTTCTGAATGATGTGGTTCGCTAGGTACAATGAAAAAATTGGCTGCTGCTTGTGTAGCGTGGTGGATTGCCTCTTTCATCGTGTTGCAAGCCATCGTCATGAACCTGGGAAAACAGAAGGAAAAATGCCGCCTCCTTAGCCCAGAACATAGAGCTGATGGAAATCTAGAAACCAAGAAGCCGAAGCTTAAACTTGGCAGGCAACTCGAGCACCATAGTATATTCACACTGTTAGGAAATAAGGGATAAAATATGTGGAATAATCCCTCACAGAATCGCAACAGTAGAAACTAATATGCAAAAATTATTACAGATCTCAAATAAAATTGCAAAATAAAATAACACAACACAAAGAGACAGTATTGAACGTGGTTCACCCAATTTGGGCTACGTCCACCAAGAATCACTTGCTCAAATTTTATTACAAGCCACCGCTCTCTCAATATAATACCCAGATCCGTTTGGAGCTATGCTCAACAAACTCTACAGAATTCACAGCCGAATTCAAAACACATATGCAATACATTTGCTTGTACATCTATCATATGCATAAGACCATATAAATAGACAACTACTTAAGCAGTTTTACAAAACCGTGGGTATCAAAACCATGGGCAAAACCCGTCCCATAAACCTATGGGTCAAAAAAATTGCCCATATGAGAAAAGCACGTTTCCCGATATGTCGGGTGCATTTTTGAGGCCAAAAAATTTTACGCCTAAAAAAAAAAATTCGGTGGTTGCGCCCCCGGACCCCTGCTCAAGGCCCGGCCCAGCCCTGAACCCCAGTGAGGATACATGAAAAGTGTACAGTACTCTTAGTGTACAGTCTTCAACACTTTCACACATGAAAACAGGCTCCACAACCTAACACACACCAACCAAAACATGAGCTTTTCCATCAATTCGCATGCAATCCTCAAGTAAAGCCCTATAGAACAATTTTTTTGGGGGGTCAATTCCATACATTGCCACAGAGCAGGGGCGACCATACGTCTACTTGTCCTATCTCTTCTTTCCTTTGTGTATGGCACAGCCGCACATGTGACAGAACTTTTATGTTTTACATTAAATATCGATGTTTAATAATTTCCTCCCTCCCAGGAAAGGCCATGCTTCTGATAGTTCTCAGACACCCACCACTCCTACCCAACTGTTCGAGACCACGTGAATGACAGATATAAGTCCTATTTCGCCCACCAAAAAATTTCAGTCGTTGATGCCTCTGTCGCTTTTCAGAAAGGGCCGGGCTTTTTAATATAGAACACGCCTTTCGGCGTAATAATAAGAATAATAATAATTATTAATATTATATTTAACCAACAACAACAATAATAATAATTATAATTATTAGACTACTTTATGTAAGTATTACCTTATGTAATATTATTGTAGATTAAATTCTTGTTGTTTCTGCGTTTTCCTTTTACGACCATATAAAAACAAATACCCACACACATATACCGATAATGAAATCGAATAAACCTCTCCAATCAGCAGTGATCAAATTTGAGCCCATCATAGCCCGTCCGAGGGCTTGCGACCCATCAGAGAAATGCAAACAAAAAATTAGCTGTCAAAATAAATTAAAAATTGTAAATTGCTTGACAAAATAGAAGTATAAATTATTACATAAAGTTTCAAAAGAAGTTATGAAATGAAAAATTCCTTGTCACTTGTTAGTTGCAAATCCCAAAGTGGGTGTAGATGTTTCATAACAATTAATGAATCATTGAGTCAATGGGAATTAGGCAGTGGGATATACTATTAGTTCCAATTTAATGTCTGATATCAATACTACAATTCACCATGAAAATATAAAAGTAATTTTTATAAAAAATTAATTTGAAAATGTTTGATTTTGAATACTAATGTTAACAATCTTGCAAGATGGGATTGGGAAACGGGATTGCTACAACTTGCAACACAATTGAGAACTCCATTAAATGGTTGCATTTAATTTCATTTCTAATTCTCCATTACCTGATTCTCTGAAAATATTCTACAGTCTACAATGAAAAGCTTTTGAAGTCGTGTACATTGCATGTCATTTGTGAGTCTCCATACTTTGAGTCTATGGTATCAATAACATTGAGGAATAATACCAGTACCACATGAGCAAATGATTTTTTTTGGAAACAGAAAATCCAATGTTGAAGTGGTGAATGATGGCCCATGGATGGTCTAATGAGATTTCTACGTGTGGCATAGGTATGCCTATGGTCCTTGAATGATTTTGTCTCCTCCTCTTTAAGTTTCTTTCAATGCACATTTAATTTCCTTATCATCAATGGAAATTGTGCTTCCATGGTTGCTAAATGTTGTTTGGATCACACAACAACGTCACTGGGGTATTTGTAACCCGATTTTTCTTAAATGAAAAATTATCATGGTGTAGTCTATGAAATGGATAGTCCTGGCTAGGCTGTAATTTATATCTCGAAATGGATTTCCCTATTTTCATAAAACTTATACAAACATGTGTAAATTGAGTGAATTATAAGTGAAGGATTTCAAGATGTGGTTTGTGTTCTATTTGGTTTCATACCTCCCTACACCAGAAACATACCCTTAATACTCAAGTCTGGTCAGATTTTGTATTTGATGGGATTTTGGGAATTTTTTGTGTTCAAATATATTTGTTAATTTAAAAAATTATTATTTATTTTTTTGACATATATAGTAGATATATTCTTGTCGTGTGAAATGTAACTATATATATATATATTACTTTTCATCATGGAAGGGTTGGTTAAATATACACCCTTCACAATGAAATTTGGAGTAGACCTTCCAATTTGATCATTGCCAATGAGTCTTGAAATTGTTTCCAGGCTATAAAATCCACTATACACATCTATTGCTTTCGAACAAGTACAAATCTGTCATAAAACCACGTTTGTGTATTAGCATGGGTTCCACTTTATTCGCAATCGCGACCACGACTTCTTAAATTTTCAAACATTCGTAAACGATATCTTTCAAGAAATTAATCTCCGTGGCTGATTGGTGACATTTGGGTTGGTTTCTGGGGATCTGTAAAAAGGTTTAGTGTGAAATTTCTTTCAAGAAGATTTCTTCCTAAGAGAGATCTCAAGAGATATGCCAGCATCCGTCATTTTTGCAAGCTTTCAATATGCACAATTTTAATCAAGAATTCATTGTTCTAACCCCAAACGGGAGGAGGCGGCAGAGGAAGGGGGGAGGTGGACGCAGAGGAGGAAGAGAAGAGGAGGAGGGGGGGAAAGAGGAGAAGGAGAGGAGGAAGGGACCGAGGAGGGGAAGGAGGAGAAGGGTAGAAGGAAGGGATGGAGGAGGGGTATGAGGAAGGGACAGAGGATTTAAGAATTGTGGGCATAAAAGCAGATGGAAACTGTATGTTAAGAGCTCTGACAGAACAACTGGATGGTGACAAAGAACTGCATGAAGCATATCGTCACATGGTGTTGGACTACATGATAAAACATGAGACAAAGAAAATCGTCGCAACCCACTAGATCCATGGCCTGTTAAATGACGTTAATTCATCGTACACTGATGAGAAGAAGGGTATTATAGAAAGGGAAAAACCCCTGGAAAGGCTGCTGGTCTAGAGCGAGGAGGATAGCTCCCTTGTGCATTACACTGTCGACGGCGATGATTCTCATTATCATGTTCTCCGCTCCCCTAATCATGAAATTAATAGCGTGGATTTCAAAACCTATTATGATGGTTTCACGACAAACATGCTCATGTATCTGGTGCTTGTCCCTGTGCCTCCCACACTGTCTATAGAGAATTGATCCATGGTTTATGCCTCAGCAGTGGTAGATGATAGCAAGGACTACTAAAGCAATATGTCCCCCATGTTCAACTCTCCTCACATCAACCATGTTGAGGTTCACAGTATGTTTTTTATATCACGGAATTCAACACGTCAATTTCGTTCTGTATATATGTTCATTTTGACAACAATTACTAACATTGAAAGGTACAAACATTCAACCACACATCTGCTTGATTTCTTAATAAATTGTAGTTTATTATATGAATATTAATTATGAGCATATGTTATCAAGTAGGTTGAAAATGAATGCTTGATTCCTATGACTCGCCCGCTAGACATGCCCATCACGGTGAAGATCGCATTCTTTTGTATCAAATCTGTATTTCGCATTGTTGTATTAGTAACTTTATTGGTTGTATTTCGTACGTAAAGTGTACAACGGAAACGTCGAAAGCTATCGTGCGAGGAAGTCAAAGTGGAGGGAAAGAGCAATGCGAGAGGAAGATGGGCAAAGAAGGGGTATGAGGGCAGGGACGTGTGAAGGTGGGGAAATCAAAATTGGGGAAGCAATCTGAAACTTTACAGAAGACTAATTGAACACAAGGTTGTTAAGAATTTGAAGTCGAAAAGGCATGTTGTGCTAGACGAGAATGCATTGTGTACTTCCTCTAGCACTTTTTAAGCATGTTTTTAGTTGTAAGCTCAAGTAATTGTAGGGAAAACATGTGATGTAGGACCACCCTTTAAGGATTGACGTAGTAATGAAAGTAAGATTTTATCAATTGATTGAGAATTTATTTTTTACTATTTTTTTAATATGGAATTTAATAAACTAAATTTGATATATCGGTTTACTAAAATCATCTCTAGCATCCATGCTTAGGTAATTTTCCGAAGTGATGGAGCATTCCGCGTGTGCAAATGCCTTTTGGCATAATAAAATTTTACGATTTCCAAGCTATACAAATAATTTAGATTTATCCTCATGTTCAATGCATATGCTAGGACTTGTTCAAATGGTGTCCCGTTAGTTGTCGGATGGGGCGGAGTCTTCCGCATGTGTAAATGTCTCATTGCATAAATCTCGGCCAATACTCAGGAATACTCCGAAAATGGGAAAATTGCAAAAAAAGGAAAAAACAACTATCTTTGGCGCGTTTCTAACTTTCGATCGAATTTTCCCGTTTCCACGCGCCAAACGATGCGAACTTTTCCACGACGCGCCAGCCGAACTTTTCCATGCGCCAACCGATGCAAACTTTTCCACGGCCGCCACGTGTGTGGCTCGCGATTGCCTGTACGCCATCGACCAAACGATCTCAGTCCTCGCTATCGTCATCTGTGTCAGAGCCCATCAGGCTTTCTAACTTAGTTCACGTATATTGGCGTAATAAATTTAATTATTTCTTTGTAATTTAACCCCCTCTACTAAAAAAATTCTCCCGTTATTTTACCGAAGAGGAGTGAATTTATTCCGGCCACATCTGTTGTTCAAATTCCCCGCCCCAGGTCATACTTTTTGGTGTGCGGATTGGTCAAATCGAGAGTGCTTCGTCTTTCATTTCTTAAAATCATCCGTAGACTGTTTAATCAATTTTAGAAATTCAGTGGGAGCGAGAGACAGGGGCATCAACCCAGCAGAAAAAGCATGCTGAAATGATCAAACACCTTGCAGATCTGAACAATGCGCGCCTTCAGCAATCACAGTCACGTAAGTCCGAAACACTCTCGGCTTCCATATTTGAATCAGTTGAGGCATTTGTGAAACATTTTTCTCAGAACAAACAAAAAATCCAGAGGACTCTCGATGAATTTCTTGAAAAGGGAGATAATCAAGAAAAATCCACGTGTGTGGCTGGCGATTGCCCATACATCGTCGACCAAACGATCTCGACCCTCGCTGTCATCGTCCGTGTCAGAGCCCTTTGGGCTTTCTAACATAGTTCACGACTATCAGCGTAATGAAAACTAGTTTTTAGTTAAAGATTGTATAGATATAATAATTCTCAATTTAAGTAACTGAAATTAGAATAGTAAATTACTAAATTGTTCAAGAAAAATCAGAATAAAATATCTTGTAGTTTCACTTACCAAAAATGAATAAATCAATTTTTTTTACTTTATAAATTGTAAGATAAAGTAGTTTTTTCTAAATTTATTTTTGAATTAAAAATCATATTAAAAATCATATGTTGTTATATATTATATTTATAAATTATAATTGTTAATATATTTTATTTTTCTACCTCATATAATGTATGACTACTCACATTTTTTACGGTTTATAAAAAATACAAACCTTCAAAATTACAACTTGATAAAAACTAACTAGTCTAAATTTACTTTTAAATTTTATTAAATTGTAAATTACGGTTAAAATATGGAAAAACGGTCCATAGACCATCAAATTCTAGACCTGCTTATGAGTAATCAAAGGATCAATACAACATTTGGTTCTATCAACAGTTAATTTTTGTTGATTGTAAAGTCTCTAATAATAAAAGGGATAAAACTAGGATAATGTCTCGGAGAATCAGGCTAACTATTTTGTTGGGTTAGACCAAACCGGTTGTACAAATATATTTCAGATTAAAACATACAAGCAATAAACACAAAAATAACCAACAGAAGAAAATACACAAGATATAACGTGATTTACCCAGTGTGGGTTACGTCCACCAAGAAACAACCAATATATTATTCTAGGTGTTGTATAATTCAAGATCTGCAATCTTCCACACCTTACACGATGTACAATACTTTTCCTTTAACAAGCTTCTCTGAGCTCTCACCAAGAATTCCTTCTTACAATAATCACTTCCTTAACCTCTAACTCTAGTTTCCTAGTTTATATAAGCCTATACAAACTTAGGGCACTTTAGCCATTCATTTACAACCATTAGATCAACTTTATAAAAAAGATTAAATCTAATTCCCATGACTTAATTATAAACAATCACACATAGGTAACCGATGTCGGTTAGTATGCTAGGTGATCGACGCCGGTCAACCGACCGATGTCGATTACTATGTAAATCTGCAAGTTGTAAATAAGCTCATTTGTGAAGCAATTAAGCTCCACAATCTCAGCAATATCCCACTTAGAGATAAATTGTTGCACTATCCCGCACAACTCCATTGGTTCTTCTCCTGGGGTTGTTTCTTCCTCTTCAAGTATCAGACTTGAAAACCAACAGAAGTGAAGTGTAGCTGCAATTTCTCCTTTTCCAATGACTTTGTTAGCATATTCGCAAGGTTCTTATTCGTATGAATTTTCTCTAACTTCAGTTGCCCATCCTCCAACACTTGCCATATGAAGTGATATCTCAACTGAATGTGTTTCGTTATTAAATGAAACACTGAGTTCTTTACCAAATGAATTGCACTTTGACTATCACTGTACAATTTACAATCCTCTTGCTCCTTTCCCAACTCTTTCATGAACCTGCTCATCTATATAATCTCTTTGCTAGCTTATGTAGTTACAACATACTCAACCTCTATAGTAGACAAGGTCACAACCTTCTGCAATCTTGAAATTCAACTAACTGTCGTCCCACCTACTATGAATACATATCCAGTGGTGTTTCTCAGGTACCATCCAAATCTTCAGCCATATCTGAATCAACATATCCCCGTAAAATAGTATCTGACCCTCCATAACATAATTGCATGCCAGATGTCTCTCTCAAATACCTGAGAATCCATTGCACTGCTTTCCAATGCTCTTTACCTGGATTGGCCATACATCTGCTCACAACTCCTACTACTTGTGCAATGTCTGGTCTGGTACAAACCATGGCATACATAAGACTTCCAACTATTGAAGCATATGAAACTCATGCCATGTACTTGACCTCTTCATGTGATGTAGGACATTGATATTTGCTCAATTTAAAGTGTCCAACCATAGGTGTACCTATAGGTGTTGTATCATGCATTTTAAATCTTTTCAACACCTTATTGATATAATATTTTCGAGACAAATACAATTTCTTGTTCTTCCTGTCTCTGTGAATTTGCATGTCAAGGATTTCCTTTGCAGCTCCCAAATCCTTCATTGCAAATGTGTGAGCTAATTTTTCCTTAAGCTCACAAATGTCATGTTTATGAGATCTTGCAATAAGCATATCATCCACATACAAAAACAAAATAATATAACTCTCATTTTCAAGCTTCTTGAAATAAACACAATGACTCGATCTACATCTCATATAACCATGCTTATGCATAAAATTATCAAACCTCATATACCATTGCCTTGGAGCTTGTTTGAACCCCTACAATCTCTTTTTCAACCTGCACACATGTTTCTCCTTACCCTTGACTTCATAACCAAGCAGTTGATTCATATATATCTCTTCCTCCAAATCACCATGAAAGAAAGTCGTCTTAACATCAAGTTGTTCTAAATGTAAATATTCTATTGGAACTAAACTCAGAACAATACAAATGGAAGTCATTTTAATAACAAGAGAAAATATCTCACCAAAATCAATACCTAGTTTTTGTGCAAACCCTTTTACCACAAGTCTCGCTTCTATAAACCCATTTATTCTGCAATGTCTTTTTACCTGCTGACAACTTGACCAAATCCCATGTCTGGTTTTGTTTTAAAGAATCCATCTCCTCATCCATGTCATGCTCCCACTCAATGTGGGTATCATGTTGCATTACTTCTTCAAAACTTTCCGGTTCACCACTATCAATCAATAAAAGATAAAATAATGGAGTAAATATTTTTGGAGGTTTACTTACTCTTTGAGACCTTCTTACAAAAATTTGGGGTGCTCGAGGCTTATTCTAGACCTCCTGGACATTCGTGTCCAAATCTAACAATGACTGATGTCGGTCACTTGTAACCGATACCAGTTCCTCTAGCCGACATCAGTTCACCTAACCGACGCCAGTCCTGCTCGGATTGACGCCGACATCTATGGAATTTTGTTTTAAATCTGAGAATGCACTTTTCTCAAACTCTTCACCTGGTTCATTCTTGGGTACCAAAACTTGATCCTGTACATTCTCTTTTCATTCCAATCAATGTTACGATTCCTAACAATCTTAACATCTTCTAAATCCCAAAACCAGAATCCAAAATCACCAGAACCATAACCAATGAAATGCATCTCTTGTATTTAGCATCCAACTTCTTCCTATTTTCTTTATCAACATGCACAAAATCTTCTAAACCAAATACTCTAAGAAAAGAAAGATCTACCTCTTTTTTAGTCCATGCTTCTTCTGGTATTCCACCATCCAGTGCACTTAAGGGGCCACAATTGATCAGATATACTGTTGTATCCACTGCTTCTGCCCAAAATTGCAAGGGTAATCCAACATGTATCCTCATGCTTCTTGCATGTTCCACAATAGTTCTGTTCATTCTTTATGTCATTCCATAATAGAACTTGGGTGGGTAGCTGGTGAGCACTCAAGCCCCACCATCAGGCCATACCCTTGCACCCCAAAAAAATTTAATTATTACATCCTATGTTTAAACATACATTGAAACACAAGTAGTAATTTGACATTTTAGTAAAGTTACAGGATCAAGCGTCATTGTTCATGTCGTGAGCATTTTGGATTGGGCGGTTTCCATCCTTATGATTTAAGTTATGAACTTTGTAAAAAAAGTAAACAACGTGTTGACAATTAGTTCTCTCCGTTTCAAATGGGGAAGATGGCTCCTGAAGTTTTTGGAGTGTCACGGTATGCTTCTTATTTTTTTTAAATGTCGCAGCCAAAAGCTACCCTTCTTGCTTTGAAAACCGCCACAAGGAGCCAACAGATGATCTTAACAAGTTTTCTTGCATTGAAAACTGTCATAATAAACTATGGACATGAAAAAAATGGAAAAAAGGTGGTTTATGTTTCTTGGTTTTGGAGGTCTATGATGTGGACAAACAATATCATGTCGTACTATCAACACAAATTGAATTTGAGCCATCCGATCTCTGTCAGTTGTCAGACACAACAAACCTCAGTTCAACTGGGAACGCCTTCAGTGTAAATATAATGGGTCATGTTTTATGTTTGATGTGATAGAAACATCAAACAAAGATGAGTTGATGTATTTACAAACTAATATCCTGAAAGATATGGTCAATTAAGAGCATCCCAATTTTCAGTGTATATCCGAAAGAACAACCTATGTTAGACATCCCCTAAAATTTACAAACGATTTATGGTTCCTCAGTGTTCTAGAAGATATTGATGATTTAGACCAAGTAGATGTTATGTTGTTCATAGATGCCCTTGATTCTAATAGTCTCTTAATTTTCACAACCCACGACAAGAGAGTGTTGCTACATGCTATGATTATTGTCCTTTATAATTTGGAAAAAAAAGATAGACATCATGCCACAAATCTCTTTTACTGGCATGAACTTTACCAACCCAATTTGGTAAATGGATGCGAGGATTTAGTTAAAATCTTCAACATATGTGTGGGGGCTTACCACAGTATCTTAAAGTGTTGGTGGGCATGTTTTTGGTAGTACTAAGAGGGTTTATTGGAAGTTAGGATTGGATAAAGATGGAAAGATATTTCTTGTTAATTTATTTAAAACATAGATTCAAAGTAAATTATAATATTTTGGAGAGTGAAGAAAATAAATTCTTTGACATTGCATGTTTTTGTTTCGGTAAACATAAGAGTATGGCCATAAAAATATGGGAAGGATCGAGATGGATAACTATACACGCACTTCATAATTGTAAAGCTAGGTGTCTTGTCAAAGTGGGTTATGAAATGGAATATGCATATAACAACCTTGTTCCTAGAATGCATGATCAAGTTCATGATTTGGAAAGAAAAATATCTAATGAACTAAGCCATCCCCATTGCCTATAGAACCCACAATTTCTTAAATATTTTGTGGGCATCTTCCTTAAGATTTCTTCTTTTAAAAATTTAAAAACTTTTGCAACATTTTCCCCATTGTTTGATCCAATTATTAAGCTTCTCCAAGTAAAGCACAAATTCGCCTTTGATCATTTAATGAAAAAATAAAAGGGAATTTGATACATCCCCACATTAACAAATGGTTGGCGTTTACAGGTCCATGGGTTCTAAAATTACAATTATTCTAAGAAAATCAAATAATTGTGTAGACATCAACAATCTTCTTTTGGCTTGAGCTTGACATAAAAGATTGTCAGCTGAAAATATATATTGATGGATTCTTCAACAAAATTTATAGTTGATAAAGGTCTCAAAAGATTGTGGCAAGATGAATTACAATTATCTTGTTCTTCATGGACTCCACCAATTTTGCAATGCTCAAAAAGTACCATCAAAGGAATTAAAAAAATATTGTGCCACAATGATGCTAAGGAATCTTGGTCTTCTTTTTTGAAAATCAAGCCTCCCTTCATGGTAGTTTACAAATTCCAGAATAACAATTTCATGAAGATTGTTTACAATTGAGAAATAATGTTTAAAACATATTAATTGCCAATTTCATGTCCCTTTCAAGTTGAAAGAGTTGTTGCTTGATGCAACAATATTGGGAGAGTTACCAAATGCATTAAGAATGTTAAATCATCTAGAAAATCTAATATTGAAAGGAATATATTATGGCATTTTTAATTCAAAGTTTCTAAACTAGAAATGTATGTTGATTAAAGGAAATTTCTTATCAAAATCCCTTAGATAGCTCAACAATCTAATAAGTTAGGTTTTTTGGGATTTATTTTTAAGTGTAAAATAGGATGTGAGAATAGGCAAGTATATGAGTTGCCTTCAAACCATACATATTTGTGGGGCAAGACTTCATCTAAGATATCTATTAGCGGAGACATTGTCCCTAACTATAATCTTTGTGCCTTGACTGCATGGAAAATCTAGTTGAAATGGATTTGAGGTTGGTGACATTCTCATATTATTTTGTGTATGGAGTTCAAAAAATAATCCTACAACTACATCTTCTAGTTTTAACTTGATGTAGTACTAGTAATATCGTTTATTAGATTACCTTATGAGTTTCACAATGAAGAAAACAAGGTAATACAAATGCATGTGGGGTCCACCTTGGAAATGTAGTATATAACAAGTGCGATCATACCTGGAGTAATGTTTTTACACATTTTTTGCATAAAAATAAGAGGTAATATATAGAATCCCATGATCACACGTGTTCTGAACATTTTTTTATCAAGTGACCCCCTCTGTACAAATGGCTTCATCATCAATTTTAATTTCAACAAAAAGAAACATACTTACCACAATATTATAGGTGTTCAAATGTTATTCCACATATTCCCCAATACTCACCCTCAACAAGACACCATCTTTCGTAAGAAATGTTTGTTCAAAGGATACTTCACTTAGTAATTTTTTTCCAACTTATCCCAAAGTTTCTTCACAATGATTTAAATTGATACATTTAGTAGCACTCAATTTGGAAACCACGATCTACTAGATCTCTTTGCCTTTTTGAAAACCTTATCCCACTCTTCATAGTTCAATCCTATAGAATATGCCCTAGTTGACATAACCACCCATTAATCTTAGTCCACTAAGAGATCTTCCATCTTGAGTTTCCATAATTCAAAATTCTAGCCATTGAATTTATCAATCTCTACTCTTGTGCTTCTCATCATTTTTTGTGCAATTCTTGTGCAAAACTCCCACTTGGGGAAACCAATTATTACAGGTAATCCAGACTCACATCAAGCTAAAACTAAGCTCTAATACCAAATGTTAGGTAAATTAATGGGTGGTTATGTCAATAATCTTAGTCTACTAAGAGATCTTCCATCTTGAGTTTCCATAATTCAAAATGCTAGCCATTGAACTTATCAATCTCTATTCTTGTGCTTCTCATCATTTTTTGTGCAATTCTTGTGCAAAACTCCCGCTTGGGGAACCAATTATTGTGGGTAATCGAGACTCACATCAAGCTAAAATTAAGCTCTAATACCAATTGTTAGGTAAATTCATTCATGAATAATAAGTTAAACACATAGAAGAGTTATGTTATAAATAAACTACCAATGCATGAGTAATACACACAATAAACACAATATTCCTCTTGGGAAAACCCTTTTAGTTGTTAAAAATAACATAATAACCTAAGGTGAATTGTATTAAAGAATGCCATTTACAATAAAATGATGATTTTTAAAGTTCTAATATATCATACAACACTTTATCATATATACACATATTACAAATACACTCTATCATGTATCATTATGCAATATATTGTCACGTATTCATCCAAATAAACAAATTCAGCTACCTCACTCTCCTGTTTCCTAAATATTAGCACCTCATTTTGTAACATCCATGCACCAAAGGAATATCAAGTGACTCGCCTAACATTAAATCAAGTGATCCATACATATTTGATCCTTAACTACTCCATGTCAAAGCATTATCAAACCATTTCTTACACACCACATATTGAATTTCAGATTCAATCAAAAAAAAAAATGCAGGTAGACAAGTGTAGAGTAACAACGTAGGATTCGTTAGGAGTTGTATTAATGCGTTGCACATATCTTTATAAAAGCACACTGCATAGTCATTTGTTGCACACCACTTGTAACTCTTGCACGTGTACAACTTTTTGGTATGCAACCATCCTGCATAATAACCACCACATAGCCTTCCATGTGCAAAAAAATGTCACAAACATCTTGCACAATATTATTACGAAGATATCTTGCACAACACTAAACTTGCTCATAACAAACTTGCGTAGATCCATGAAAAATATGACACACGTATCTATCATATTTGAACTCCCATCTAACAAGATAAAACCAAACATTTTTTGGCTATTTACTTTCAATTGCATCATACATGGGTGAAATTCGTGCTTTATGCATAATGGTAGCTGTGAAAATGTCCTGATACTTTCAAAATTGATCCTTAATCTTGCAAAACCGCTGCTGTGGTTTTTCCACTCTGTAAAAATTTGAAACTTCCCATGGCCATAATTTGTTTTTGGTAAGAGTTTGAAATCTAGTTCTATTTTTAAGAATACACATCTTTTGGAAGAGAATGCTATCCAAAAATAGGGAGGCAACCTGTATATGTTTGATTGATTGAAAAATTAAGTTAGAGGGTTATATGGGCTGTAATATTTATAGATATTGGACAACCATAATAAAACAAAAATCATAGCTACAACTTCCAAAAATATTCAGGAATCTTAACAAAATAACAAATAATGTAACTTATGTTAATACAAACAAATATGGTTTAATCTATATAACAAAATAACCACATATTAACTAGCATATTTATAGTAAAAGTAACTATGCAAAAATTACTTCTACTCTATAGTTTTACTTAACATTCCCTCTTTAAGTTTGCATCATCTCAAGTGAACTGGAGAGGAATTATCTAAACATCTGATGCAGGTGCATCACTTTTTCTATGTTAAGAGGGTCCAAATGGTATTTACAGAGTTTTTAGAGGTCCACCACGACAATAATAAGCCATGTTTGACATTAGGAGTGCGTTTTTAGTTGGTTTGAGTCCTTGGGAGGTTTTCCCTCCAAAACATTACATTTGAATTTAAATGCTTATTATGTAAATCCATGAGGATAAATCTTATGTAATTGTGAGTCATGGTGAAGTGTCATAAGTTTCTAGAGGATATGATACATAAATTAGGCGGTTTTTAGTCATTGGGTATTTTAGGGAGTCAATCATATAATTATAACCTATATCTAAGCTAGGAGAAACAATCTCCTAGATTTTAGCTAGATAGTTGAGAGAAAATCTCAACAAATATATGACTTTCTAAAATGAGTAAAGAGTAAAAAGTAGCTGGATAATCGTTATCTCAGTCTTAGGAGGCCAAATCAAGAGCATAAGGATTAAAGAAACTAAAATTGCAGGGTTGACCAGTGTTATTGATATATGGATGTAAAATTGTTTACTAAGTGTACATTGGTGGTGAATGAATTAAAAGAGAGAGAATTTTTAACCCTCCATATTTTTCCAAGCCCTCTTTGCATATTATTAGTTATCTTGATGCTTGATAATAATGTTTCAAGGATTAAACAATCAAATTTTATAGGTTTCCTTCTATACTTTATTCTATACTATTACCACTCACTCTTTTTAGAGAAATCTTATTGTTGGGAACGATCGGAGCATCCTAGGAATGTGATACCAAAAGAGGAAAAATTGAATTACATTGGGAAATAACTTAAAATATTTATTTTATGATCTTGAAACATTCACTTGGAACAAGATATTGGACAAAATTTTCTTACTCTCAGGTTGAGTCATAACCCTCAACTGGGGTTTAAAAACTAAAACCACCATAACTTTTAATGTTATTTAGAGTTGGTAGATTATAATTTTGTATGTAGAGGAATTGAACAAAGGTGTATAAAGGTAATGGAATTGGTTTAGTTCATTGTTTATTAATTTTTACTAGAAGTTATAGCTTAACAATGATTCTTATAAAAGTAAAAAATCCTGATAAGGATCTGATTTGGGACAAGACACAAGAGAGAATTGGGCATGATTTTCAAATATCCTTTCTAGAATGATTCTAAGATCTATTTATATATTCTAAAATGATATCTATAAAACATTTTATATCAAGTCTAAAAACCCCTATTACAAGTTTTTATATTCCAAATTTATTCTGAAGTAAGGCCTTTACTAGCATAACATATGGTAATTTAAGGACTTTAAGCCAATAATGCCAAACCATAGGTAGAAGTCTCTTTCATTACCTTTTGAAGTGGATTTGTAAATGTTTATGGATCTTATAAAATAGTATGTTTCTTCCTACATTTCAAAAGAGTGGGAATTCTTAATGTTAATCAACCATATTTCTTAAGTACATTATTAAGAAGGTCATGTTTATAAAGGAAGAATAAATTATTTATACAATATTAATTAATTTGGGGCATCAAGTTTGGTATCAAAGAGTGTATAAGAAATGAGATCTCAATCAAGAGATTTAAGGAAGTCAGCAAAGATTAAGGGAATCAAGGAAATTTTAGACAGGATCAAGATGGGTATGAAAGTAAGATGAGGAGAAAGGAGACATAGGCTACTTAAGATGTGTTAATATAGGAGATAAAAGAACTTAGCAATAAGGTTTCTAGAGGTCAAACTAAATCAAATAGACAGGAGCTAAGATTAGAGACATCAGTGATATATAAGAAGAACCGAAAAATAGGAGAAGAATTAGTACCAGAAGATGAAACTACATAGGATAGAATTTTCAAGGACACTTGTAGGAGCTACTTATAAACCCAAATTAGAGGTTCCTATGTATGAAGAAATTCTAAATGTGGAGTAGAATAATTGATTTAATAAATTCCATAGAAAAATACTTTGATTATGAGAATGTAAGTGATGACAAGAAAGTGAATTTTTTTGTCACTAGATTGAGAGGTCATGCATCTCTTTGGTGGGATGGATTACAATATGAAAAGAAAAAATACAAGCCCAAGATCAAAAACTGGATAGGATGGTGGCCAAATTGAAAGGAAAGTTCATTCCTAAAGATTATCAAACCAATATTTTCAAAATATTACAAAATCTTAGTCAAAAGGAAATGTAAATGAAAGAGTATATAGAAGAATTCTACATATTGACCATTAGAGTTGGTCATATTGAGGATGATGATGAGAAAGTGGATATATATATTAATGGTTTGAGGATTACAATTCAAGATGAAATTGGTATTTTGATGCCTAAATCATTTGAAGAGACATACCAATATCATTTTAGAGTAGAAGAGAAATTGGCAAGGAAACAACTTCAACATGTAAGAGGTAGAGGCAAATCATATAGAGGAAGAGGACAAAAAGGAGGAAGAATTAGAATGCAAACATAACAAGAAGAAGACAACTGATCAAAAATATAAGAACAATCTTCAAGAGGTAGGTACTCTCTTAGAGGTAGAAGACCCTTTAATAAAGGTATAGGTAGAAGATTCATTGGTAGATTCTTTAAGTGTGGAAATTTTGGGCATAGATCTTATGAGTGCCTTGAGAATCCATCTACAAGCCAAGGTAATGTTTAGTTAACTCAAGCTAAGGATGAAGGTAGTATGAGTACACTTATCCAAGAAGATGTTCTAGAAGTTGGAGAAGCATTTCTAATGAAGAGGATCTTTCTCATGCCCAATAAGGATATCAAAGAACCACCTCAAAGGTGGACCCTTTTCAAGACTATTTGTAATGAAAAAAGATAAGTGTTGTCAAATAATTATTGATAGTGGAAGTACTGATAATTTGGTGTATATAGAGATGGTTAATAAATTGTATTTGAAGAACGTAAGTCATCTTACTCCTTATAAGGTATCTTGGTTGTAAAAATGTCATCAAATCTTAGTGAATGGACAATGTAAAATTGAATTTCAAATGGGAACCTATGAGGATGAATTCATGTGTGATGTGATGCCTATGGATGTGTTTCATGTTCTTTTAGGTAGGCCTTGGCAATATGAAAGAAAAGAAATGCATGATGGTAGGAAAAATACTTACACTTTTGAGAAAGATGGCAAGAAACATGTTTTAACTCCATTGACAGAAGAATGTGTAAATGTAGAAGAAGGTTCTAAAGTGTTGATAACTAATGGAAAGGAGTTTATACGAAAAATCAAGAAGGATGAGGTCAGTTATGAAATCATTAGTAAGTTAAAACAATAATTACTACTACAGAATTGAATGATCTACCCATTGAAATTTAGAATTTTTTGAATGAGTTCTTTGACATTGTTTTAGATGAATTACCTCCAAAAAGAAGTATTAGCCATCATATTGATCTTATACCAGGAGAAAGCCTTCCAAATAAGGTAGCCTACAGGTTAACTCCACAAGGAAATGAGGAAATCAAAAGAAAAGTACAAGAACTGTTGGATAAAGGATTGGTTAGAGCGAGTTTGAGTCCTTGTGTAGTTCTCATTATTCTTACACTAAAGAAGGATGGAGGATGGAGAATGTGTACTGATTCAAGGGCCATCAATAAGATCATCATCAAGTATAGATTTCCTTTACCAAGGATAGATGATCTAATGGATTGTTTGAGTGGTGCAATATCTTTCTCCAAAATAGATCTAAAGAGTGGATATCATCATATCAGGATAAGAGAAGGAGATGAATGGAAAACATATTTTAAGACTAATGATGGTCTTTATGAATGATAAGTAATGCCTTTTGGCTTGACAAATGCTTCAGGTACCTTCATGAGGATTATGAATGAGGCACTTAGACCATTCATAGGTGAATTTTTTATTGTTTATCTTGATGATATTATGATATTTAGTAAATTAAAGGATGAACATCTTGAACATTTGAGGATGGTATTAAGAAAACTTCAAGAGGAGAGGTTACTAATAAACCTTCATAAATGTACATTTTTTAAAATAGATCTGTTCTATTTGGGTTTTGTTATCTCTCAAGAGGGATTAAAGATGGATAAAGAAAAAAAAAAGGCTATACAAGAATGGCCTACACCCAGGAATCCATTTGAGGTAAGAATTTTTCACGGCCTTGATAGTTTTAATAGAAAATTCATAAGAAATTTCAGTACTATTTGTGCTCCTATTGTAGAGACTATTAGAGGAAGTAAGCAACCTTTTTAGTGGAATGGGTTTGTTGATAAGAGTTTTCAAATTTTGAAAAAGAAGATCATGGAAAAACTTGTTTTAGCATTGCCTAATTTCAGTAAATTGTTTGGAGTTGAATGTGATGCAAGTGGAACTGCTATAGGGGTTGTTTTGAGCCAAGAAAGTAATCTTGTTGTATATTTTAGTGAGAAACTTAATGATGATAAGAAGAAATATTCAGCCTATGATCGGGAATTTTATGCCATAGTACAAAACTTTATGAAAAATTGTAGACTTATTCCTCATGCGCTAAGAGTTTTTTTTTTCCACAGGAAGGAAATGGGGGCAAATCAAAAGAAAAGTACAAAAGAACTTTGGATTAAAGGATTGGTAGAGCGAGTTGAGTCCTGGGGTAGTTCTCATTATTCTTACACTTAAGAAGGATGGAGGATGGAGAATGTGTATTATGATTCAAGGGCACATCAATAAGATTCATCATCAAGTAGAAGATTCCTTACCAAGGATAGATGATCTAATGGAGTGTTATGTGCAAATTTCTCCAAAAAGATCTAAAGAGGGAGATCATCTGATCAGGATTAAGAGAAGGAGATGAAAGGAAAACCATTATTTTAAGACTAATGATGTTTTATGAATGATTACATAGTAATGCCTTTTGGCTTGACAATGCTTCAGGTACTTATGAGGATTATGAATGGGGCATTAGACCTTCAGGTTGAATTTTATTTTTTATCTTGATGATATTATGATATTTGTAAATTAAGGATGAACATTTGAACATTTGAGGATGGTCTTAAGAAAACTTCAAAAGAGGAGAGGTTTACTAATACACCTTCATACAGTACATTTTTGCAAATAGATTCTGTTCTATTTGGGTTTTGTTATCTCTCAAGAGGGATTAAGATGGATACCAGACCCAAAAAAGGCTATACAAGAATGGCCTACCCCCAGGAATCCCTTTGAGGTGGGTAAGAATTTTCACTGCCTTGATAGTTTTAATAGAAAAATTCATAAGAAAATTTCAGTACTATTTGTGCTCCTATTGTAGAGACTATTAGAGGAAGTAAGCAACCTTTTTAGTGGAATGGGTTTGTTGATAAGAGTTTTCAAATTTTGAAAAAGAAGATCATGGAAAAACTTGTTTTAGCATTGCCTAATTTCAGTAAATTGTTTGGAGTTGAATGTGATGCAAGTGGAACTGCTATAGGGGTTGTTTGAGCCAAAAAGTAATCTTTGTTGTTATTTTCTTGAGAACGAAAGAAGCAACTTAATGATATATGTAAGAGGAAATATTCAGATATGATCGGGGGAATTTTATGATATACAACTTTGAAGAAATGTAGACATTATCTCATGCCTAAGGAGTTTTTTTTGTACTCTAATAATCATTCATTGCATTTCATTAGTAGTCAAAGTAAATTGAATCGGAGGCATGCTAAATGGGTTAGTTTTGCAAGTTTCTATTTGTTACAAACATAAAAAGTGGTCAAATCGAACAAGCTTGCGATGCTTAAGTAGGAGAAATATGATTTTGCAGGAAATACAAGTGAATGTCAGGGTTTGTGATAGGTTGAAAAGCTATATAAGGAAGATGTAGATTTCAAAGAGGCATATGAGGCATGCAAGCATCCTACAAGAAGTGACAGAATTCCTTGGATGGACTATATGTTACAAGATGTATTATTGATCAAAGGTAAGTAATTGTGTATTCCTATATGATCTATGAAAGAGAATCTAATCAAAGAAAAACACAATGGCAGTATTGTAGGAAATTTTGGATAGGATAAGACACTTGCACACTTGAGTGCATTCTACTTTTGGTCAAATATGTCAGTGGATGTAAGAAAATTTGTTGAAAATTTCAAATTTTATCAATATGCAAAAGGAAGAAGTCAAAACACATGGTTATATCAGCCATTACCCATTCCCAAGAGATCATGGGATTCAATAAGTATGGATTTTGTTCTTGGATTTCCTTAAACTTAAAAGGGGAATGATTCTATTTTTGTATTGGTTGATAGATTTTATAAGATGTCTCATTTCATGCCATGTTTTAAGACAAGTGATGCAATTCATATAACAATCTTGTTTTTCAAAGAAATAGTGAGATTGCATGGATTGCCTAATAGTATTATATATGATAGAGATACTAAATTTGTTGGTCATTTTGGATATCTCTTTGGAAATTTTTGGGTACTAATCTGAGTTTCAGTTCAACATATCACCCTTAAATAGGTGGGAAAATAAAAGTAGTCAACATAAGCCTTGGGAACATATGAAGTGAGAGTTCTCACGTGTTCTTCCATTTATTCAATCTTTTCCTTATATTCTTTGTTTCTTGCAAGGAGATAAGTGGAAGATTCTTTGAATTGATGAACATATTATTCATGCGTTGCTAGCCCTAAAGGAATTATGGTCATTTCATAGTAAGATGGGATCATCTCACCAATGGGATTTACTACCTTCGACCGAGCTACCTCCAAATATTGGTTTCCTGAGGCATCACTAAAGAAGCGGGAAGTTATTCGGGCTTTCTTACCTCACTTAGTCGTCACCATCTTTGAAATAGATTGTAAATATGACACCACTTCCTTTTGTGTTGTGTGAGTCTCTTCTCCAATCATTTCTTGCACCCATGGGAAAACCTTCATTGTTTCAGGTTTGACACTAGGCATGATTGTAGTTACAGGTTCAATATGAGAGGGTACATCTTGCATTTGTTGAGTTGGCTCAGTGGCAAAAGAAGAGATGCTTGAAGACTAATGTGGAATTGATGGATGAGAAGGATCAATCTATCCATGTTATAGATCTTCTACGGGGTCTTGAATATCATTTTATTTCTTGTGCAACCTCTTATAGTGGGAACTTTCGACATCTACTTCCTTTTTGAGGGCTCTGGCTCATGAAGTTGTGTATGATCCATGTCATTAATCAAGTGAAGAGCTTCTTGAAGGGAAATATTGAGTATATTGGTTTGAATTAATATTATGCATTGAATAGCAAGAATTTGTGAATGATTCTTACATGCAAATGTTGAATCCTTGTTATCTCAGGTATAAAGAATTTGTACAGTCACTTAGGAAGTCTTGAAAAGTGTTTGGTATGAAAGAAAAATCTTGTGCAAGTTTGTATAAGAGGTAAGGGTTCTTGGTGGTCGTGCATGGATTTGGTTTTCTGAGTTAAAAAATGACAGGAAGGATTGGTCTTGTGAGGAAATGGAACAACTTTTTATGGATAGATGGGACCACAAAGAGGAAGAAGAGTCAAAGGAAGATGATGGGGAAGAATATATTGAAGAATCAAGAGAGAAAGAAGATGAAGAGGAAGGTGAATAAGATCCAAGGGAAGATGATGGTGCAGCATATGTTGAAGAATCAAACGCAAAAGAAGTTGAAGAAGACTATGAAAAAGAGGAAGAAAAACAAGATATTGATGCAGAAGAAGATATTATAGCTCCCAAGAAGGAAGATACCATATTTCAGTTTCATGGATGCATTCAAAGGAATAAGATAATTGTTTCCATAAACCCTAACAACAAGTATAACTTCATCAACAAGGATATGGCTCGACATCTACATATTCAAGAAAGTAATATCAAAGAAGCTCAAGTGAATGGTAAGAAAATTCAAGTTTTTGAAGATTTAAAACTATGGACAAATATACTTTACATTCAGATTTTTTTGCCTTATATATGGATGGTTTGGATATTGTTCTTGGGTATCCTTGGTTAGAGACATTGGGGACACTTAATATTAATATGAAAAATAAGTTTACGAAGATTTGGTACAAAAAGAAGAAGGTCACTTTACAAGATATCATTAATGGAAATCAAAGAAAAGTCAATATAGACCATGAGGATGATTTAGAATATGGAGAAGAAGGGAATAAGGATGATTCAAAAGAGGAACATGAAGAAAAAGAAGGAAATGATGATTCATCTACTCAAGAGAAAAAGAAAATATCAAATGCAAAGGTGGAAGAAAAAAAGAAAGTTCAGAAACAGGTTGATAAGGTTGAGGATACTACAATTGCAACATATGGAAATCCACGTCAACATGAGAGAAAAAAATCATGGAGATATCCCAGGGCACATCATATTTCCAACCAATATAGATATACAGGTAATTGGAGGAATAATCACTTTATTTATACAGGGGATCAATGGAGCAATAATTATGAAGCATGGAATCCTTATTATGGTTATCCTTATTATGGTTATACATGGAATCCTTATTATGGTTATGCATGGAATCCAAGGATGATAAACTATGGTCACGAATGGAATCAGAGTAGTGCAACGGAATATGGATATTAGTTCAGATATGTATCATCTACCATGATCACATATGGATGGATGATCGATCATGGCGCAAAGTGTGTAAAAATTTACAACACACTCATTACATGGTTTCTTCTTATGTTTTGGGGACGAAACATGTCAAGGAGGGAAGGAATGCTATGCACCTAGGGAAAGGATGTTATGATGTATATGTATTGATGGAGATGCCAACATGTGGCACACATCCCCTTATCTTATTATATCATTCATTTATGATTTATTATGCTTACGAGGTCAGCCTCAGTATTGACCATAGGTTAGAATGGTATATATAGGGGTTAGAAGATTGTAGTTAATGACCATATTGAGTATTGGAGTGTTATTGTATGGTTTGGAGGTTACCCCCTCGAAGTGGTATTGGAGGTTGCCCCCTCGAAGTGGCAAAGCTATTATATGATCATATTGTCATCATTTATCTATATTTTGGTGTTCTCTCATGTTATTCTGTTGTATATGTTCTTATTTATACAAGTAATATCCTTACATTGCCTTGTGTGGAACATGGTTCTGAATGTAGCAAGCAAAATTCACTACTTCGGCCCAATACTGCAGAGGAATGGATTTCAAGTGAACCATAGAAGTAATCATCTCCTTAAATGTTTGGTTCTTTCTTTCTGAAACTCCATTTTGCAAAGGTTGTCAACAATTGTACGCTGCAAAGAAATCCCTTCAGAGATACAAAAATCTTCGAACCTATTGCTCACATACCTCCATTGTCGGTTCAAAGAACCTTGATAGACCTTTCAAATTGTTTCTCAACAAGAGCCTTAAAGTCTCGAAAGTGATCGAAAACTTAAGACTTTTTCTCAAGAAAATACACCCAAGTGTAACGCAAAAAGTCATCAATGAAGGTAAATATATAAAGAGCTCTAGTAAATGAAGAACTTAGGAAAGGGCTAGAAATGTAACCATGAACAAGATCCAAATGACGAGAAGCTCTCCAAGATTTTCCTTTGCTAAAAATTTCTTCATGGTGCTTCCCAAAGGAACAACCCTCACAAAGACCCTTAGAAAATTTGACTCAAGGTAACCTATTGACCAATTCGTTTTTGGCTCCATTGTTCAAGGTAACAATAGTTTAGATGACCAAAACGTTCATGTTATCTTGCTGACCTCGTCTAGATGAGTAAGTAAGGTAGTGGGCGTAAAATTGGAAGTAAAGTGCAAGAAGGTGTATAACCATGACTGGTGATCTGCCTTTCCCTCAGCTACTATAGTGTCATCGTGAAGATCGCGAATAATCACCAAGTTAGGATTAAATTCCACTCGCATTCCTTCACCAAGGTGAGTGATTTGGTAAACCGATAGGAGATTGGTAGAAAGATCAGGAACACTCAACACTTGGTTAAATGTTCCATTGTCCATCTCTACCGATCCACTATCGAAAACCGACACCGTAGTATCATCACCCAACTTAATTTGGGACATGCCACATGGCTCAATGTTGGAAAAATCAACATGTGATGTGTGGCACCGAAATCAATGATCCACGTCGATGAAGGAATGACTATAGTTACAAGGGCATTTCCTTTCTTCTTCTCAGATTTAGACTCCTTTGCTTTGGAAGACTAAGACTTCAGAGCATTTTGTTTAATAGACTCAAGAACACCTATATTATTTTTCTCAAGTAAATGAGTTAGGTGATCTATTTGTTTTCTCATACACTGACACTCCTCATGTTCAGTCTTCTTCCAATAGGAACACTTAACACTTTTCCTTCTCTTTGGGCTCAGAAGTATAAGTTTTTGTGTTATATTTGGTTTGGGTTTGGTTAGCTTTGGTTTCCTTCTTAGGTTGGTTATTTTTCTCTTTCTTATTTTCCTATTTATTTTCCTTACCCTTACCAGTACTTGTTGCAAGGGCATGTGACTTGGATTTGAGTGCTTCCATTTGATTCAACTTATCTTGTTCTTGAATGAGTTGGGATGAAAAGTTGTTAGATGAGCGCATTTTTCAAGTACTTCCTAGAGCTTCTTTCGTAGTGTTGAAGGTAGAGATGAAGACGGAGTATTCGGGGCCAAGCTTAGAAAGAATTGACAAGATCAAATTAGCATCTTTTTTCTCAACTTTACATTCCTTTAAGATCAGTCTAGTGTGGACAAACTTTGATAAGAAGGCCTATAGGTTATCAAAATTATTAGGATTTAATCCTAGCAGTTTGTTTTCCAACTCATGCGCTCTCATGTCATCTTGTTTTCTGAACATACCAACTAAATTTTTCCATGCTTCATCAGGTGTGTCGGAAGAATCAACGTGGAAGAGCAAGTCAGGAGAAACAAACATACAAAGAAAACCTAAGGCTTCGTCACATCGGTTTAACCACTTAGATTTTTTGGGTTCATCGTCAAGCTCAGTCTCAACTCCCATAGTGATGTGAAACAACCATTTACCCCTCAGTTTAATTATAATCTTGGATTTCTGTTCGAAGAAGTTAAATGACCTAAGAAAAGGTACATCACTGACATCCATCATGAAGAGATAAAAAATAGGAATTCCACACACACCGCATAACAATATTTTCACCCCAAATATTATCAATGAGCTCTGAGATACAATATATAGAAAAAAAGAGAAGGGGAAGAACAAAAAATGCCATCAAGGGAGCCACCCATTTCTCCAACCACCAAGGACCACTTAGCATTTAAGTGTGCGCACCCAGCATGAGTGTCATATATTTTTTACAAAACCCAAATTTGAAAATACCTATATGTTCATTTTTACATTTTTGGGCCATAAATGTCCATTAATGCGACCCCAAACTACTTTTGACATGTAGTACTCTTCAAGACCTTTCCAATGATATAAATTTTGTCTTATTATGTGACTTGGATCAAAAGTTATGAGCACTTAAAGATCTCATTACCGCCCTGCACAATTTTCTTCTTGGCAGACGAGTGAGTATGGATCTGAAACTTGGAAGATATCATCATGGGGATTTTAAGATCCTACAAAAACTTGGAGGAGCTTTGGAAAAGCTAGGAAGCTTGATATATTTATGACAATCCGAAAACTGCCCACAATTGAGACACCAACCGGTCCCGAATTCTGTCATGATTTTGATGCCCAAAGCAACCTCGGTTGGCTCCCAAAATTGGTAAGAAAACTAAGTGTCTTAAGATTGTGTGTAAAACGTTAGGGCCCCTAGAAGTGACTGGAAATGCATTATTTTTATGACAATCCTTGCAGCCCTGTTTTCACCTATAGCTGGAGATGATAACTTTTCACTTTCCTTGCTTGAAAAATGTCCAAGACGATTGAATTAGGACCCGAAAATTGGAAGATATCATCTTGGGGGTCTTAAGAACCTACAAAAACTTGGGATGAGCCTTGGAAAGGCTAGGAAGCTTGATATTTTTATGAAAGTCCTAAAATTGGTTTGCTTCTTCCTATGAAACCTCCTTGAAACTTGTAAATATCATCCTTGTCAAGAGTGAGTCGTCATGACTTTGGAGGCACCATTCTTTGATATTCAAACCTTTGAAACACCAAATATGACTCAAGAAGGATCAACATGGCCCCCCTTTTTGAGCTCCAAACAATTTCTACCACCAACTCCAGAGTATTTCTACTATGAGCTCCGAACTATTTCTACTACCAGCTTTAGACTATTTCTACCACCAACTCCAGACCATTTCTACTATGAGCTACGAACCATTTCTACTATGAGCTTTGGACCATTTTTACCACTAGCTCTAGACCATTTCTACTATCATCTCCATACTATTTCTACCATTAGCTCCAAACTTGTTGATAGCTAATGACGAAAACAAGGGTGATTGAAAAGGTCAACACTTACCATTGACAAGGACACAATCAACCACTAACATCTCAACTAATAGGGAAACTCATCCAATTAAAGAATATACCTTATGTAATGTAAAGTATTACATAATACAATCAAGGGGCTTAAGCATTCTTTATTCTAGCCTTCTTCCATCTTGAACTTACAAGTTGTCCTTCAAAATGTTTTGGAGACAAATGAATGCCCTGCGTATACGTCCAATTCGGTCTTTATTCATAGATGGAATTTGATATTCATTAGCATTTGCTAGGTATGCAACTGATTAAAAATATCTCCAATTCATCAATTCATATACAGACACATAGAATTGAATATTTACTAGTGTTTGTTGGATTTGCAACATATAAAATAAATAATCAATTTGATAATGTTATGATATATGATTGCAATGCTCATCTCACTCCCATGGCCAACTCCCATTACATTCCTCAAAAGTTATTGTGGCTCTCATCCTCATGCATTCCACCTCTTTCATACCTATAGTGACTATAAATACTTTCCTTTTACTATTAAGTCGACCTTAACTACAAATCATGTGTGTCCCTTTGCTGTCCATAACTAGGCTTGGCTTATTAGGGAGGGCCATGACCTATGCAGCACTCTCCTAGTCACCGTCTAACCTCTTATCACTATTATCAATAAATAAATCTCATTATGCCAAATATTTTGTACCATATACATACAATTACAATGTAATGTAAATTGAAATTTTACTTCTACATATATAGATTATTCTCTTCTCTAACAATAATATGTAAACCTCACTATGTAAGCTTTTTAGGCACCACACATGTATGTCTATTACAATATAATTAAAACTGTAATTTTACTTCTGCACATATGAATTCTAATAATTTATTTCTAAATTAAAAAATTATACCAACAAAATCAAATTAAAAAAAAAAAACTTAGTTCACAAACATATTAGCTCTCCCACAAAGAGATGAGAAGCAATATTAGAAATCTTTAATTATAACTGAGACAAAATCCACATTAGCATATGTAAATTTGCATACAAAATCTTATATCTTTAATCCAATGCCAAATAACAAACCTAAGCAGAATATAATACAATTACTAAGACACAAGGAACATACAAAATGACAAAGTCTGGTGTACAAAACTATCAAGAGATGCTCTCCCCACCATCTCCCTTCTCTCAAATTTCCTTTTGGACAAGCATATTTCCATCTCCTTCAAGTGTACCTCCCTTTTTCATTTTTCCTATTCTCCGCCTCTTCCTCCAGTTCATCAATCCAGGCAATGCACAACTTTCCTCAAATCAGTTCAATGTTGACACTTCCATGATATCATATAACAGGGCTTTAAATAATAACCCATTCGTATAATAGACAGCAATGCACATTGAATACTATACGTTTTATGAAGTTAATGGTATGGTGTAGATCTCCAAACACTTAAAAAAGACCATTTCTCTAGAAACTGGAAATAAAACCTTGTCCCTTCTTATTGCTGCAGGTATGATACAGTGCACCTTGTTTTACAGATTGTTTCACATAGAATTACCAATAATCTCCACAAGAACATTGCCCTTGTTTGAAATGATGGAATCGATTTGCATCTCTCACAACAATTTGTCTTGCAGCAATCTTGGAGATAAATTTGGTTGCAGTGTGGCAGTCAACACATATTCGAAGGTTCTTGACAACTCTAATGGTTGTCCCAGAGGGTGCGTTTAACAATCCAAATGCAATCGCCAACTTCTCACTATGATGGCAGAGTAATAATTCTTTTTCCTCCTTGTCCACATCAATCAGTACATGTTTTGAATCTGGAAAATATCCTGCTGCCTTCATCTCCCAGGACAATTTATCCAACTTTGCATAGATTTCTCCTGTCTGTGGGTGTGACCTGTCTCCTACACAAAAAACGTGTACCATTTTATGGCCTTCAATCCAACTACATCCTGGTATCTTTTTAATTCCTCTATCTTGCATCAATCTCCTTACCATTTGAGCCTCACCCCACCTGCCCCCTTCTGCATAGATGTTTGACAGAAGAACATAAGTCGCAGCATTTTGAGGGTCCATCTCAAAAAGAAGAGTTGCTATAGATAATCCTAATCCTACATTTTTATGTGCTCTACAGGCACCAAGCAAACACATCCAGACAACGACCACAGGTTTAAGTGGCATCTTGATGATAAAGTTTTGAGTTTCCTCAAGATAGCCAGCACGGCCGAGAAGGTCAACCATGCACACATAATGATCAATTGCAGGTGCAATGCAATAATAGCCACTCATGCCCTTGAAGTATTTACAGCCATCATCCACAAAACCTGCATGGCTGCATGCTAATAAAACACAGGTAAAGCTTACAGGGTCAGGGTATGTACCAGAGTGTTTCATTAATTCAAAGAGTTTGAGTGCATCCTTGCAAAAGCCATTTTGTGAATATCCTGCAATCATGGCATTCCATAAAACCACATCTCTTTGAGGCACTTTGTCGAACAGTGCACGTGCCTTGTGTATATTTCCACATTTTGCATACATATCTAACAGGGCACTTGCAACTTTAGTATTTAACGAAAATTTGCTTTCCATTATACTCTGATGGATGTTCATACCTTGTTCTAAAGCCCCCATTTTGGCACAAGCTGGGAGGATGCTGGCAAAGGTTATGGAGTTTGGCCTTACACCTACTGATTGCATTTGTTTGAAAGTTTCCAAGGCCTTTTCAACAAAACCATTTTGTGCAAATCCTGCAATCATGGCATTCCATGAGACCACATCTCTTTCAGTCATTTTGTCAAAAAGTTGACATGCCTTGTGTATGGTTCCACATTTTGCATACATATCTACCAGGGCACTTGAAACTACAACATTTAACAAACAATTGCTCTCCATTATGCTTCGATGGATGTCCATACCGTGCTCTAAAGCTCCCAGTTTGGCACAGGCTGGGAGGATGCTGGCAAAGGTTATAGAGTTGGGCTTGACACCTGCCAATTGCATTTGCTTGAAAGTTTCCAAGGCCTTTTCAACAAACCCATTTTGAGCATATCCTGCAATCATTGCAGTCCATGAGACCACATTTCTTTGAGGCATTTTGTCAAACAGTTCACATGCCTTGTGCATGCTTCCACATTTTGCATACATATCTACCAGGGCATTTTCTACTACAACATTTGATAAAAACCCACTTCCAATTATGCTTTGATGGATGTCCCCACCCTGTTCTAAAGCTCCCATTTTGGCACAGGCTGGGAGAACGCTAGCAAAGGTTGTACTGTCTGGCTTTGCACCTGACAATTGCATTTGTTTAAAAACTTCACAAACCTTTTCAACCAATCCATTTTGTGCATATCCTGCAATTATGGCATTCCATGAGACTGTGTTTCTTTCACGCATTTTGTCAAACAGTTCACGTGCCTTGTGTATGCTTCCACATTTTGCATACATATCTAGCAGGGCACTTACAACTACAACATCTGACAAAAATCCCTTCTCCGTTATTCTTTGGTGGATGTCCATACCCTGTTTCAGAGCTCCTATATTGGCGCAGGCTGGGAGTATGCTAGCAAAGGTGAACTGATCAGGTTGGACACCTGTTGGTTGCATTTGGTAAAACAGTGTCAATGCTTCGTGAGGACGTCCATGTCTTCTGTAAGCTGCAATTATGATATTCCATGAGAAGACGTCTCGTTGAGTCATTTGGTCAAACACTTGGCGAGCATGTACTAAACAGCCGCATTTGTCATACATATGTATAAGAGTATTTTGTAATAGTTTGTGCGGCAAAATCACATTCCCTCTCATTGATGTGTGAGACAATTTGCTTACCCTCTGAAAGTGTTTTCTCGGAAATGCAGGTCTGCAATAGGTGAAAGTCTGTGTTTAATACGCTGAATGTGCAGCGCCTCTTTCATCCAACCACCTCTACAGATTGTGAGAATGAGAACGAGATCGGAAGTGGATGGTATTGACATTGGCATTAACACTGTATGATTATAATCGAAGCATTGGAAATCTGCGTTGTTAGGCAATCTAGTTTTAACACAATCGCAATTAATGGCCGTCATCGTCTTCACCCTCAAAAGTGGTTTTATGAGTTTTTGTTATTTATTTGTATCAATGAAATTTATACGTGGGTGTTACACAATTCGTTCAAGTAGAAAAGACTTTGCAGAATGCCTGACATTGTTATCCTTCGCAGCAAGTCACGATCCAGTTGACAACGAAATGCAACAGACAAAACCCTATTATACTGCAGCAGCAGCAAGCAAGAATATAAAACGATAACACTACTCTACATATTCATATACATCAGAAGAAGCAACAATCCAAATAGAAACAAAGTCTGAAGTTTTTTCTTTTTTTTCTGGGGGGTGGGGTGTTGGTCGGGGCGAGGGGGAGCGGCGGCCCGCGGGGTTGGGGTTACATAGGAGAGGGAAAGTTTAGCAAGTAAACATATTTATCTCACTACTAATTTTTTTAGATATTACAGCAGTTAATGACCCAATGACCTGACGCATTTCGTGGCACGTTAATGTAGGGCGAGTCCTCCCAACTGGATGTGTAAATGCAAGGGTGACCGGTCCCCTGGGGTCTAGGGAATTAGACCTTGGGTGGCTGCTGGCAAGCACTCAGGTTACACCCTTGTGCCCATTATCTCACTACTAAATAATGTTGTATTGGCACATATCAACCATTAGATAAGGAAGAGGGTCATTTCCATCATGGCATCACCCCTCTTGACATCAACATTATGATATCTTGGGGACCAAGCCAATCAACCAATGTGTGATTAATTTTTTTAATTTATAAACATTTTTAGAATAGTAGAAGCAATTATAAAATGCACTAAAGAGGTATATTCGACTTCGGATATTTGGGGTAATAAACAATGAATATGTATTTAAAGACACTTTTGGAGTTTTTTTTGTTTGTTTTTGTTTTGTGAGTTATGCCTCACACCATTAATTAATGTGAGTCTTCGGCCACTTCTTATTGTCACATTCGATTGATTTAAATTTGTACTCATTTTCATTCCAAAAAAAAAAGTCTCATTTCATGTATTTGGTTTTAGTGTTGATGAAATGTACTACATACTAACATATTATCTAAGTGTAGGGAAAAAAACTCTTTAAACTACTAATTACTCATAGTTATATGATGAATCTAGAATGGTAGCAAAACAAAAAATTAATAAGCAATGAACTATGTAAATACAATTAGATAAGAAAGAGGTAATCCTCAACTTCATTGATTCATAAACATTACATAAAAGTCCTTAAATAAACTTATTTGATGACCAACTACAAAGAAAAGCATCGATAAAGTTCATTAAAGCACAATACTAACTAAAGTTCGCTAGAACTAACAAAACTTTTTTTTTAACATTTGCTATTTTTAGTAACTTTTACATACAAGCTCGAACGGTCCTGATAATCATTCCTTATTCTCTACATGCCTAAATTAACTCCCCAACCAAATTTTAACTCAAGTTCATGTCCCAATATACAATTATTGAATTTTTAAAATCCTAAAAATATCAACAACAAAAATCATAATGCATTTTTCGCCCCTCAATGGACTCTTTTTTTTTTTCAAAATGGTGGGTATTTGGATATGGTTAGATATGACAACATAGATATTTTCGAGATCCTCATTTCAAAAAAATGGACTCAATCAACTTCTTAGATCAAAAGTTGTGGCCTTCGGAAGTTAGGCTATTACATCATTATACTCTTGTAAGTGCTTCTAAACTTGTAACAAACAATTTCATCGTATGTGACAATGCCATTCTTCTTATTTTATATGGCAAGCAAAATAAAATTTGATCTCACTAACTGAGAGTGAATTTTGAAAGTGTCCTTAAATTAATTGTTTAGTGATTTTTTCCATGATAACTAGCACTAAAGGTGATGGTAATAGAAGGAAAACGATGTGTGACATCATTGACCTTCATCATCAATTATACATGGTTCTAAGCCTTCTAACTTCTCTTTTGCATTTCTGAGTTCCAATTTGATACAATCAGAGTTCCCTGCAACCAGGATTCTCTAATGATTCCATATCCCCGATTCTTATTAATATTACCATTTGCAAGCTCATAACTATATATTCCATTGAAGATGTCATATTCTTTTGAAAAGGGAGTGTCCCAAAGATCTCATGTAATTGGTCCTATATGCTAGTAATACCTCTAGAATTTTATCTTTCCAATCATGTTTTTACACATTGCATATCTACATGAACATTCTCTCCACCACTTTGTTTGAAGCATTTTTTTGTATTTTTCTCTATGGGTGGTATGTAGTGCTTTGTTGGTGCAAAATCGTAAATTCTTTAGTGAGAGTCTTAATGAGCCCATAAGTTGACCCATAATCATCAAATAATAATAATTTTACTCTAAAAACGTTAATCAATGCATTGGATGGTTTGATTGATCAAGTCCAAAGTAGGGAAATAATGCATGTTATCCTTATTTGAACCATGTGGACTAATGTTTGAGGTTTTTTCTAACTAACTGCTTTGAAAATATGTGTGGTGATGTGTGCAGGTCAAGAAATTCATAATAACCAACTATGCAAGGTGTCACAGTCAAGGTTGGATGTGCCTACTCCATTATGAAGACTATTTTGGATGAAGCTAATGAAGACTAAAAACAAAGAATCTAATTACTAGTTCTTTTATGAGTTGTAACCAGCTTCCAAACTATTTTCATATCCAGCCGCCCGGATTCTTGGATATGTGTTGGGAGACAGTGGCTATAAAATGTTTGACTGATGTGACAGGAAATATATAGAGATATAGCTATGCAATAGAATATATCAACATAATAGGAAGATAGTAGCATATATAGTTATTTCCAGTTTGTTTTGTAAGAGACTTCTTTTTGAATGAATAAAAGCATGTTGTTCTGAGAGAAAACTATGTACAACATGTTGAGCATGATTTAATTTAGAGAACTGGTTAGAATATTTTTGTGTTTTTAGAGTTTAGGAGTTATTTCTTAAGTGTAAATCTCTATTTAATAGACTAAAAAAGTTTGTTAGAGTGTAGTTCACTAGATGTGCACTTAATTGAGTTCAAATTATTATTTATTCACCCCCAAGAAGTGGTGCACCATTTATGTGTTCAGATGACTAAATTTAGTCTTATCTTGATATATGTTAAAGGTTTGGATCAGACTTGCAGATGTAACACAGTAATAATCTTCATTGATTAATATTTCTCCGTATATATAATAAAACAATAATGTTTGTTTTATTATATTTATATACAAACCACTCACTAACCACATATTTACCATTTCAACCATACAGTAATTATAAACACATGTAAATAATAATTACCCATATATATGAAATGTGAGCACTAAATAATGGATTTCCTAACATTCCCCCCCTTAGTGCAAACATGGGAGAAAAACAATCACACTTCCTTTGCAGCTTGCCGCCTGTGCGTGCTCATGATTTGGAAGGTTTTACAAGACAACCAACAACCTCAACAAGGATGGTTTTACAAGACAACCAAAAACTTCAACATAGGATGGTTTTACATGACAACCAACAACCTCAATATCATGATGTTGCTTTTCCTTGTGCTTTCGTCTGTCCACTATGTTTTTCCTTCAAGGAATTATGTAAGAAACACTGCTCATTAATTATATACTTAAAAAGGAGGCAGAAATGAAAATGGAACATTGAGATCATGTCCCCCCCCCTCAATGTGAACATTTCAATTATTCAACACAAAACAGGAACACTGAAAACATATTGCACACAACAAGTTCTGGAACTTTGAGAAATCAAGCTCACATGCACACACACTATCACCACAGCTTCGTGTGGCCCCATCATTGGTGATTGACAAGAGGTCGTTGATCAACCTCCAGCCTCTTGTGCCTCCGTCCTCTAGTAGAGGTTTTCTCTTAGTAGAGAAATTCTTCTTCACTATCTCGAGCATCAACTTCTTTGTCATTTGAACGATTGGATCCCAATCAATTTCATCTTCTCTATTTTCATAAATGAAAGCTTACAATAGTGACAAAGAAGCCTTTTCTTTGAATCCTAGGAGGTTGAACCTTGCTTAAAAGAAGAATCATATCTCTTTTTAACATATTATTAATATAGGTTGGGGCACCTAGGTTGATTATGATGCATGATAGGTGTGCATGTTTCATTTAAACTAATAATAGTTTCTTGCATGTCGGTCATATATTATTAGTGGTCGATACTTGTCATCTTGATTCTGTTTTTAGTCATCTTTAGTTGAATTTTGTTTTTTTAGGATTTGTAATTCTTATTATTTGTCTTTTACTTGCTATGCAATTTGAGACAAGTCTTGTTGTAATGGTTGTGTTAGTCTTGTTTATAGTTTAATTATTTTAAAGCAATAGTGGGGTGAAGTTTTCCAAGCAGGTGATCCAAAAAGCGTAGCTAAGTGACTCAATTATTTAAATTAATCATTTTCAGGCACTTTTAATTGATCTCAAATTTTCCCGTAAATGAAAAATTGCCTTGAAATAACTTTAAAACATAATTTAAACCTTATAAACAATGATCAAATGAAAGAAAAATACAATATATGGTGCAAACCAAGTGTTAAAGGAGTTCACCCAAAATGGGATACATCTCGGGGTCTAGATAAGATCCTAAACCAATCAATTACGATGCAAAATTACTTTATACAATTATTAATTATATCAAATAGCTCTTTTGCTTGCATAAAGAGTATTTTCTCGATCTCTAAGAGGATCTAATCAAATCTCGAGCAACAGTCCTGTAGAAAAACATTTCCAAAATTTCTCTATGGATCTCCAATAGGGGCTAGACATTACATGGTTACCATTTTAAAAATCATTTTGCACCTTTTATATTGTTTCTAGACCCATGGCACATTGGTTCAGGATCTTATCTTTTTGTGTAAGGTTAGGGGGTTGAATCCCCCAAATGCCTTTCTTATTCTTTTTTGAGATGAAAATCCCACATGCATCACGTTTCAAACCACAATAACCTTTTTAAAGGCTTGGATGGTGAGTCTAACTTGTGGATATGGAAATGTTGGTATTTGCTTTTGTTTCGAGTTCTAAGAACTCACTATCAACTCGGCTATCACCTCAACACTGGAAATGTGAGTTGGAGGTGGTTTTTATGTTGGTTGAGCTCACCAGTGACTTGACATTTGACTCGATGGTTGCTTGCGAGTATTTCAGCCAATAGTTGAGTGAGTTGGCTCTGATTTGTGTATAAGTTAGATGTTCAACTTTGGTGTTGAGTTAACATGATGAGTTGGAAGTTGAGGTGGCTCGTCCACCAAGTTGTGTGATAATATTGGGTGACTCATCCTCCAATTCACCGAGCTAGTTGGTTGATCTTTAAAAAATTTGGGAATTTATTCCCACATGTAGCAAAAATTGGTCTCCCATAGGGTTTATGAGAAAAATATCGTACAATACAATGTGAGAAAGGTAGAAGGTTCCCCCTCTTGAAAATAAGTGGACCCCACTGGTTACTCAGCCCCCAAATGACACATCATGTGGACCCCACATCAACCATCGAAGACCAAAGGCTAAAACCATATTTTTGCACAAGAAAACCACCACTTGTCATAATCATATTCTTCCACTTATCATACTCACATCATACCACCTTATCTTTGTGTAACCTGTTTTTTTTTCCGATTGCAGATAAATCTCAATAGGTTGTATTTTTATGTACGACATTTGTTTTTCTTCGTTCAAAAGGCATCAAATTTTTCTTGATAATATATTTTCTGTGCGAGTAGTTCCATAACTTTATGCATACCATATGATCGATTTGGAATGTGTAGATACAAAATCATGCGCTTGGGTACATTTCTAGGTCTAAAAGCAAACTAATGTATACATGATTCCTAAATAAGAAAACTAGTGGTTGAAAACTATCTTTGGTCTCTTTTCTTTGTTTCTTGTTTTCTATTTGGTCGTACACACCCTACAGCCCTGACGGAACTTGATTGATTTATATTTTATGACTTCAGACACTGTCACCCAGTTAGGACATCAATGCCCAGGCGCTCCTGTCCATACTGGGTGCTTTTGACCATTTCTTACCTTTATTTTCTCTTTTGGGTCTCTTTTTATCTTTTGGGCATATTTTTCACTTATGGGTCAGTCTTCCAGTTGTCAATTACGAAATTCAAACAAGGGAATCATATATATATATATGTATATATATATATATATATATCTATTATATGTATATATAGATATATAGTAGTTATATATAGATATATATAGTATAATTATACATATATAGATATATATATATACTATATATATCTATATATACATCTATATGTGTGGGTGTGTGTGTGTGTTTGTGTGTGTGTGTGTGTGTGTTTCTTACTGTCTCTCTCTCATCTCTCTCTCTGTCTCTCCTCTCTCTCCCATCATCTCTGTCTCTCCCTCTCGCTGTCTCTCTCTCTCTTCTCTGTCTCTCGCTCTCTTTCCCTCTCCTCTCTCTTAATCTCCCCTCTCTCTCTCTCGTCTCTCCTCTGTCTCTCTATATATCATATCTATCCAATGTGATATATATATATATTATCTATGTATATATATTATATATGATATATATATATATATTATAATATAATATAGATATATAGATATATATATGTTTATATATATATATATATGTGTATATATATATATATATGTTATATCTATATTCTATATAATATATCTATATAATATATATTTATATATATGTATATATATGTGTGTGTGTGTGTTGTGTGTGTGGGTGTGTATGTATAATGTATTAGATTATACATAGTATATACACACAACACACACACAACACATATATATATACATATATATATTCTATATACATTATATAATATATATACCACACAACTTGGACTTCTCAAAAATAGGACCAATTCATAAGCATTACTCGTCTACCTAAGTTGCATTCCAAAGGCATTAAATCACTTCAAACGCATCCATCTAAGATCAATATAAGGGACAAGGGTTGCATCACTTCAACATACACTGCATAGGAAGGGGAAGTCTACTTTATTCCATCCACACATGTTATACATTTCTACATTCTATATCTAGCATGCTATCACTATGTAACTTACACAAAGGAATCCTAGGGAACCATTTCTACCCACACACACAAGAACTACATGGGGTCTGAGATGTAGCATAGCGCTCGGTAGTATGTTCACTCTTCAGGTGACCTCCAGGGTCAGTCCGACTCCACATTATGCATATTTTTTATTATATTTGATGTGGTTTGTGGACATGTGCATGTAGCCATTCTATTTTGTAGGTTACAGGTACCCTCGGTGATCATAGTGTGAAAATCAAGTGACATATAGGAGCTAACATCGAAACCCTCTCGACACAGAAGAAAGTAGTTCCTGATATTTTACACGGTCAACAATGCCCAAATCCAGTCACCAACGCCCAGGCGCCTATGCCCTCCTATGGGCGCCACTGACGGGCCCTATTCCTGAGTTCCATAATTGACAGTGAGCAGTGAAAACCCTGTTTACATCATGTTAAGCACTTTCACTTGCCCAAATCACTGCTTGTTCACTCATAAATAAACTAAGTCCTCTTATCTCTCCTTCTTGCTCAGGGTTTCACATTGTACATGTTTGTTTTCTTGTGTCATTATTGTATTTTATCATTCATACATTATTTATTGCAATAGTTACTCTAAAATATAGATTTAATTCAAATTAAATTAAATTAGAGTGAGGATCCACTTAAATCAACAACAATAATTTTTGCATTGAGTTTATCTCTAACTTTATTTACAAGTGTTTAAAAAGAAAACAAAAAATCTTAGGATTCATTATTACAAGTTATCATGTGCATATTTTATCATCAATATCACTTACGATAATACTAGTTTAATAGTTAATTAGTTTTTGCAAGATTGGATGATCACTAGCTTCATTTAAAAGGGTATTTGAGATCTGATTTACACTCTATCAAAATATCAAAACCTTCACAACCATAATCAATATTGTCAGCAAACATAAATTTTTAATGTTTTCATTTGGCTATTTATACCCAATCGATGAGAACTCAGTCCACACCATCATTCATCATTTATTTTGTCTACTAGTGCTCACTGATCATCCCTTACAAGTTAGAAGGTCTTGAAGTTGGTATTGTTTGTCCTCTTTGGACTTTAAACTTATACCATTGGGTACTTAAGATCCGCAATCATAGTATTTTTACTTTCCATGGTCTACCCTACCTTTGGAGTCAAAAGATTCTTCAAGTAAAGGTGTTCTTAGGTCTTCTTCTATGCATTTGTGGTCTCACACATCAATTATTTCATAAGGTTCTACTGACCATGGGAGGAAGTTAATGTGCCAATGTCGTCTTCAAGTGGGTAAGTATCTCTAGCCTCTCTTGACCTTTATTTTTTTTCAAATTTAAATTTTTGTGTATGTGATCATGCATAGATTAGGATAGAAAAACATATTCTTCATATGTTAGATTATTTATCTATCAATTCTTACCTTATTACCCAACCCTTGATCCTTGTGATTCTTACTTTGTAACCTCTTCAACCCTTACTTTAATCTTTGAGAATATTTATTTACAACCTCTTGGATACATTACATTGTCACTACCTTTATTATAATCTAATTTACAACCTTATTGTTGTCACTTTACTATTTGGAGCTAGTTAGACACCACTGCCCTATTATAGGTCTAGGCTTTGGAACCCTATACTTCCTATAGAGTGTGGAGTAACATATTCCTAGTTTTATGTCCCCATAAATTTACAATATAAGGTGTGCATATTTATCGTAAGCCCCTTTATTATCTTATTGTACAACACACCTTTTAGAGGGACAAAGAGGGTCTTTTATTGGGTCATTCTTTATTTACATGTGCAATGCAACAAAACTTTAAAAACATAGTTGGCCCAACAAGAGGCCTTATAGACACTTAAGATGGCAGAGGAGGAAACTTTAAGAAAAAGAGAGACTTTAGAAAAATATCTAGAAAATAAAAAGTGAAAATCTCAAGTAGACATTGTAATTTTTTAGCATAACAATATTGAGAAGGAACACCAGATAAAGGAGGAATAAGAAAAGAAATAGAGATTCACAAAGGATAAATTGAAATAGGAGGAAGATGAGAAACAAGAGGAAAATAGGAAAAAAGAAGAAAATAAGGAAGAGGAAAATCAGAAGGAATATGAAAATAAGAAAAATCTAGATGTGCAAACTAAGCTCAAATCTAGATGTGTAGGTTGTGAAGGTTGCAAAAGAAAAGGTGTAGTAGGAGAAATATACACAATAGGTTTCAAACAAACAAAAATAAGTGGATGAGGTAAATAAGAATAGGCTCAAAGAGGAAAGTAAATAATCATACACAAAGTTTACAAAATCCAAATTAAAATCCACCAAGTTAGAATAGTAGTGGAAAATAACAGAGTTGAGGATGTCATAATAGCAACACGAATAAGAGGTATGTCCCCAAAAGTAACTTATAAATAATTGGGACTTGAACTATCACTTCATGGGTGGTGATGAAAAGGGACACCTCAAACAAATCAAATTTATCCTAGCCCAACAAAAAATAGATAGCTACAATCCTCCTCAAGGAAGGAGTAACAGAGAACATGAGGAATTTGGTCAGATATTTAATAATTAAATTTGAATAAATTAACAAAAAAAATAAGCATCAAATTAACTTAATATGATGATATTCATGAAGAGATAAGATTACATAAATAGTGATTTGATCTCCTATAAGCTAGGAGTCACACTTATATCCTTCAACCACTCATATCCTTCAACCACTCATATCTAATAATATTACTAGTTAGAACTCACCCATACTCACATTCTAACTATAGAATGCAATGTATCCTATATTCTTTCTCACACCTCACACATTATTAACCAACTAACTATTATAACATGTAATGCCAATACGAATTATTATAACTCATCACACACCACACACTAACATGTGAACACTAACAGGATATTCCCAACATTCCCCCTAGTGTGAACATGGGGAGAATCACACCTCAAGAACTGCAAACAGAAACACATGTCCATACATAATTTAGGTATCTAATTTACTACTCATGATATATGTCGTGTGATCACCTACACATGCACATACAACAAATCAAACTTTCGCTTCTAACCACAAACATTCAACAATCACCTACATACAAGAACACAATTATTCCCGCTTTCTCTTTCAAAAAAATTTGGGATTCTTATCGGATAATTAGTGTAGCATTATGCAACACAAAATCGCCATATTCATTTACTTTTTTATTCATATGTTTGTAGTAGGGGTTTATTTTATACACCACACATAACATAAAAATATTGAAAAAATTCCACTATCAAATGTGCGTCCCCATCACTAGTAGCTAACAAGAGGACGTTGATTGTCCTCAAACCTTCATTTCCTCCATCCTCTAGTGTTCATGGCTACTTACTTAGTATAAGTGATCTAAAAGTGATATTGAATCTCGTGTGTATAAAACTCCCCTCAAAATTGAACTTTTACTTTTAAGACGTCGGACACCACTTAAAATGTGTTTGTGTACAATTGAGGCAAAAACATTAATTAAAATTTTTATTGCATTTTTATAGTAAACAATGATTCTTAACTTTTTTATGTATCACCTAATAAAAAAACTATAACATGTGATGATTGCTTACGACAATGATAATCTAACTATGTCTATATAACTTAAGCTATTATAAATTTTCACTATGTAATTGACAATTTTACATAAACTATTATGAGTGGCACTTTAAATTGATTAAATGTTTGTCCCATCACCAGTAACTATCAAGAGGACGTTGATTGTCCTCAAACCTTCATTTCCTCCATCCTCTAATGTTCATGGCTACTTACTTAGTATAAGTGATCTAAAAAACATTATTAAAATTTTTATTGCATTTTTTATAGTAAACAATAATTCTTAACTTTTTTATGTATCACCTAATAAAAAAAACTATAACATGTGATGATTACTTACGACAATGATAATCTAACTATGTCCTATATAACTTAAGCTATTATAAATTTTCACAATGTAATTGACAATTTTACATAAACTATTATGAGTGGCACTTTAAATTGATTAAATGTTTGTCCCATCACCAGTAACTAACAAGAGGACGTTGATTGTCCTCAAACCTTCATTTCCTCCATCCTCTAGTGTTCATGGCTACTTACTTAGTATAAGTGATCTAAAAGTGATAGTTGAATCTCATGTGTATAAAACTCCCCTCAAAATTGAACTTTTACTTTAAGACGTCGGACACCACTTAAAATGTGTTTGTGTACAATTGAGGCAAAAACATTAATTAAAATTTTTATTGCATTTTTATAGTAAACAATGATTCTTAACTTTTTTATGTATCACCTAATAAAAAAACTATAACATGTGATGATTGCTTACGACAATGATAATCTAACTATGTCTATATAACTTAAGCTATTATAAATTTTCACTATGTAATTGACAATTTTACATAAACTATTATGAGTGGCACTTTAAATTGATTAAATACTAGACACAAAATTGAATAAAAATCAAAACTTCGTAATGTTAGACTCATCAACCATTATAGAGACTTTGAAAAAAAGGACTATCAAACTCCCCAACCTAGTAACCTAATGACTTTAAATAAAAACTAAAATTATAAATTTTACTCTAACCAACTAGACTATTTTAAATCAAAGTAACACTCTATACACATAAATAAATGCACATGGATTGAGTAATGTTGGCTCTTTGCATGTGGAACACAGACATGCAAGTGGAAAATGATTGAAAATATGATTCAATGTATTAAATCATTAAGGCATAGAGAAACACTCAATTATATCCGCATAAAACAATGAAAATTATTTGAAGATGTGACACACCTTCGCAATGATAGAGACAATGATGCAAATTTAATAGAAAATATGAGATGCATAAGATAAATATCTAATGCAGAGGTAGATGGAGAGACTGAAGAATATGTGATAAGCATATGAGGAGAGAAACGAATTGCACTACAAAATAAACAACATTGTGAATGAGAGATCTCGGATGATGTGGATGCATATACAATGATAATCAAATCTAGACTAATCAAGCTTAGAGGGGCGATCAGTGATATATCTTCCCCTGAAAGAATAATCAAGCTTCTATTAAACAGAATATTAACCTTCTCTACGAATTTGGTCAAAGCTTTAGCAATAAGCTTTGGTCATAATAACAAAAAGATAAACACATAATAAAGTTGAGATGATGATGATATTCATGTTATCCAAAATAAGCCCATGCTTATTTTTGGCTAACTCCTCCTCCTTTTCCTTTACTGGTACTTAAAATGAATTTTTTGCACGCTTGCACGCTTCAGGGACTCAAATTTTTTTTGGCTATGATTTCATCAGATAGAGAATTTTCTCACCTTTTTCAGAAAGGTAAAGAAGTCCTATTAACGCCTTGTATTTTTTGAGTTATGGCTCGACAGAGTTTGGAGGGAAAATTTTCCCTGGGCAGGCCCACAGAGGTAAGGAGGAAAATTTTCCAGGGGTCTCGGACCGGCAGAGTGGAGTTGGAAAATTTGCCAAGGGAAAGGGCGCAAAGGAAAATTCTGGCTAGCAGGCCCGAAGAAGGAATGAAGTGCAATCGCGGGGCCAGGGAGAGAATTTCAGCACTTAGATTTTAAAGCGAAAGGGTTAAAGACAAGAATCGGCCCACAGGCCCGTGGAGGAGAATGGAGAAAATTGGTTAAGGCCCCCACATCGAATCAGGATGCGCCACATGTCCATGTCAGCAGCGGGAGGTGGGGGTTAGAGAAAAGTTGAAAATTTTGAATTCTTGGCGTAAAAGCACAAAGGGAAAAATTGAACCCGCGGTCCCATCGAGCAATAAGATGGTGCCACGTGTCAATGGAGGAGCGGGGCACAGAGAATTTTTGGGAAATTTTCCCAATTTGAAAAAAGAGGGAAAACGTTCAAGTTTTACCCCGCCGACCCGAAGTTTGCCCTAATTTTTTTTTTGTCCTAAATATTCAAAGGGGCATATCTTTCGCACCAGAGCTCGTATTTTCACGTTTTTGGTATCATTGGAAAGATGTTGACATCCTCTACATGATTGAAGCTTCAATTTTGGATTTTGGTGAATATTCGTGGGGAAAATTAGAAAAACGTCTCTGACACTGGAAAAGGCAAAAAATCAAATTTCTACCTACCAAAATTAATGCAGTATGGCTTCTGTTTCTTGTCTTGCAGGCTCGAATGCGTTGGTAAGTGGATTTTTAGAGGTGCCCTTGCCGTTTTAATGGATGTTGTCGGTTGGTGGGTGTAAAAAATGGATTTTCTACGTTTCTCTCTCCTCTGTTCTGTTTTTTTCATCGATTAAAAGCCAAATTTGGCTCATTTTGTAAGGTTGAGCCTTTCTTGCTCTTGCAAGCTCTTCTTTTCTCCTTAGTAGGTGGATTTGAGGATTTTTAGACCTCCCATGGAGATTGTAGCTCGTTTTTGCCTTCTTTGTTATTGCAACATATTGTATCAATTCTGGAACTGACAATACATGCTCTGTGATTGATTTTCCAATCCTCTCTTGCATTGGTTTGTTTCCTTCTGATATTTCATTGTATTTTGGAAAATTTGTGCATGTTTTGATGTTGCGTCCTCATGATCTGTGTCTATTTTTGTAAAATAAGAAGTTCAACACTCCTTTGGTGTATCACCATTTGTTTTTTGCTTAGTTTTGCTTTCCATTTCCACGTTTTCTCTCAACCCTGTCTCCTTGGTAGTTTTAGAGTAGGATTTTGAATCAGAACCTATGCAAAAATTACACGCATAAACCTAAACAGAGGAGTAGGAACCAGCCTCAATCTGAAGAGTTTTTCCAATTTGCAAGGTCCCACACTTAGGGAAAACTCCATGTTGTGCATTCACACCAAATTGACCAATTCTGGACAGCAGATATGAAGGTCATTTAGGGGGTGTTATGAATTTGCACTAACAATTAAATTCTCCTATAACTTAGAAGTCACATTTATCTCCTTCAACCACATATATGTAATAATATCGTGAGTTACAACTTACCCATAATCACATTCTAACTAATATAGAATGTAATGTATCCGAGAAAATCTCACACACCTTACACATTATTAACCGACTATTACAACACATAATATCAATATGAGTTGTCATTACAACTCATCACACACCACACACTAACATATGAAAACTAACAAGATGTTCCTAATAGAAAATAGATAAAGGGTCAAGAATTCACCTTCGAAAAATATTACACATGTAAAATATGCATTTTGCAAGACAACACACAAAGAGATTCAAAGAAGAGATGTGTGGTTTTGGAAGAAGAAATGGAGAAAGTGATTGAGGATATCTCCAAGGTTAGGCCACAATATGAAGAAGATATTACTTGACTATTGAATGGTAGTTGGAGGTGAGAATCATGAATTTTCTTTCCCATATGACACCTAACATTATGAGTGATCAACAAATACGTGAGGAGTCAATTGAAAATTATTTGGCATTTCAGATGATCACTCTCAATAAACATAATTTTTAGTGGAGATCCAAGGTAAAATCAGAAATATGTGAGATAAGGGAAACTCTAGGAGACACGAAAAAATACCTTGCATATTCAATGGGTTGTTCGGTCGCAACCCAAATAGAAAATAAATAACTCAGTGCAATGGAAGATAAACTACATCAAGCCCAACTACATGTGATGTGCAAATGGATGTCACATGAGCATAGAGGAAATAATTGATATAGTCTGAAGATAAGTATCCACAAAATTTGGTTGTTCAAGAAAAATAAATCAATGGCATGGATGAGTATGGCATCTTGTTGAACCAGTACACTATGAAACTAGAGACGGTAGTCGTAAAGATCAAAAAATATATCAACAACATGGAAACAAAAAGTGACACCTTCTGATATCATGGAACTCGCCATAGACAATGCAAGATTACAGAAGATGGAACATAACATTTCCACCCAACTGGAGGAATGGAAGATCTTTGAACAATCCATAACCATCTAGTGTTCCAAATACCTACTTAAAGGGGTCGGTCACTAAGAAATTTCTTTTGATGATATTTTTTTTGGAGTAGCACTATTATCCCACATACCCACTTGAACAAGTCAAATGAAGGAGACACTTTATTTTATTATGTCATACAATTAATTCTTTAGGAAATTGATGGTATGTCCCCTAGACCAATTGAATAGTGAGGAATTAAGACCAAGGATAGAAACATTTTCCCAATTATTTGGTGGATTCTTCATCAATGATTTTCTCAAGGATGAGAGAAGGATTTAAGATTATGTTGGCAAGGTTCTTCATTGAGTTTAACTAGAATATTTTTTCTACGGAAGCTATATATAATATTATGGGTTGGGTTATCCTACAAACTACTAAGTAGTTTCATGAAGCGTCAAATGATGGTTTCATAGCCCCGAATGAAGATTTGTATATATCATAGACACAAGGAATAGACATGAACTTTTCTAATAAAACTAATCTCTACAAACACATGAGTAGAAAATATAGATAAGTTTTTAGTGTTCAGGGTGTGTGTAAAGCAAGCGGGGTATATGTGAAGTTTATAAGTGATGAGAGAAGATGATGAGGTGTGGAGTTAACGAGTATATATGTGACAACACCCCAAACTTTACAAAGCAAATTGCATGACTAACTAAGGAAGGCTAACATAATTGCCACCTCTAGTCAAGGTTCTAAGTCTAGGAATATAACATTAAGATAGAAGCTAAAATGAATGCTTAACTAGTATGAAAACAATGCAAAATCTAACTAAACATGCCTACTTTTAATTACCTAAGATAACCTTAAGTAGAACAAAATGGGCAATCGAATGGTTATAGTTGCTACTCCAAACAATGGTGAAATGACCTCTCCAAATGACTTGTTAAGTCACTTTAGATATTCATTTACTAACCTTGTTGAAGGTTTTAGGCAAGGATTGAACTTAGCTATGAATCATATGTATTATATGAGATGCAAATCAAGCATGGTGTAAAGTATTAAGGTATGAGGTGCACCCTTTTTTTATTTTTACATTTGGGAAAAACGTGTATTTTGGTGCATGTGGGACTAAAAATCCCGAATTAGATTAGAATTGTTAATCATGATTAGGCCTTGTTAATCATAATTAGTGAATTACCAAGTGATTAAGATGTGGGAGCATTAATCATCCACTTATGGTCAACTAGGAGGCTAGGATAAGATTTTGAAGCTTACTAAGACGTTGTGGAGGAAAGTGTGGTATTTTGAGTGGTTGGAAGAGGGGTTTAAGCCAGTATTAGGGTATATTGACCAAAACAAGGGCAAAATAGGCTTAATTAGCTAATAAATGATAATTTTCTATTTTGAAGAGGAATTTAACTTACGATTCGTCGTAAAGTGGCATACTGAATGCAAAAGAGGTTTGGTGATTAACGAAGTGCTTGTTAATTGACCAAAGTGGTACGAAACGTTAGTTAATTAGTACAAATCACTTATTATAATGGAATCGATAAGAATGAGATTAAATTGTGTGCGTTTTGGCAATAAAATTGCAAAAGTGGAATTTAGGTGTATATAATATGTAATTGGCTATATTTTATTATTGAACAGTATATTGATTGAGATATTTATATATGAGTAAACGATAATTTTCTATTTATGAAGAGGATATAGTTTAGGAAATTATGTGTCTCTAAATTTTTTTTATTTTGGGTTGATGTAACATTTTGGAGAATGGATGCATAGATGTACTTCAATTTAAATTGTGGATATTACTTTGTTTTAATAAATAATTTTTCTTCCTCTACATAACATAAACTTTAATAAAAACTTTTACAAACTTAGTGAACTAACAACTTTGAATAGTTTATGCCAATAGTTGATAGAGGGTATTTCCTCTAATAGTATTCCCACCACTGAACAGTATATTGATTGAGATATTTATATATGAATAAAGAGGATATAGTTTAGGAAATTATGTGTCTCTAAATTTTTTTTATTTTGGGTTGATGTAACATTTTAATGCATAAACTTACTTTGTTTTAATAAATAAACAACATAAACTTTAATAAAAACTTTTACAAACTTAGTGAACTAACAACTTTGAATAGTTTATGCCAATAGTTGATAGAGGGTATTTCCTCTAATAGTATTCCCACCACCTCAAGAGAATTAAATAAACTTCAACAACCATCTTCTACAATTAATTAGATAGGGAGACTGTCCTCTATAAGCTAATTATGATTGTAGCTCGTCTTAGTGTTGAAGTTTCTTGTCTAAACTAATTAATAAAACTTTAATCATTTAAATAGCACGTTTTTCACATCCAATGCAATATTAGTGTTCAAAATTTTCCACTTAGTTCTATTATAATGAAAGTGGGATGCAAAATTTGTTGTGTTGGTAGTTATTTTCATTATTATGATATGTGTGTGTACGATGCAAAATAGAAATACTTACGATGATTGGGTGAAAAATTGGATACCTCAATTAATTTTTGTCTTGATCAAGATACATATAATGACTCTAACATTTATTGTGAATGCATACCCCATTTTTGCACAACAAGGTTATGAAAATCCTCAAGAAGCGATTGGACGTATTGTATGTGCCAATTGTAATTTGGTTAAAAAAACCTATGGAGATCAAGGTTCTGCAGTCTGTGCTTCTCAATATCATATTTGAAGCAGTCATTAAGATCCCCTATGATAAGAAAATGAAATAAGTTCTTTCTAATGGTAAGAAAGGAACTTTAAATCTATGAGTTGTTCTTATTTTAACCGAAGGTTTTGAATTAACTCAGGTCCAACTATACATTCTTATTCAATGTATTTATTTTGAAATAAAATCGTATAGTGCATGAATATAATGATTATGAAGAAGCATTTTAGAAGAAAGATGTCATAAAATTCAGCACTAGTTATTAAGACATTAAATCATCACTCCAAACAAAATGAGGACTTTTCTTACAGTATTATGTGATTATGATTTTTTAAACAAACAGGAATTTTTATTTTAAGACTTTGCTTCAGAATTATGGCCCATCATGCATATTGACACTTGATTTTATCATTCAATGCCCTAATTAATTTGTGGATGCTTTTTTTTCAATTGCATGTTAAGAAAAGTATTTCTTTTTCATATGTTCAAGTTCAACCAACCCTCACAGTTTATTTTAAATGTAACTACTTTGCAAACCCCAGTTTCATAAATTTTGCATACAAACATCAAAACTACCTACAAAGTTTATTCCTTTCAATTTTCATCGTTTATCTCTCCCTTTCCCTTTCCATAAGTGTGTGTAGTGAATAAAATACCACCAAATGCAATTCATTTTTTCCCCAAAATTTGAAGTTCAACTAATTAAAAATAAATATGATTCAAATGGAAAGACCCTTCGTTACTTGTTTTTTATGTACTTTAATTTTAGTGGTTAATATTAAGGTCTATTTAATGGTCGTAAGCTTAGCTTTGCATTTAATTTAGTTTTGATGGCTTTGAGACCATTTTATGAATTTATGACAATTTTTAGATGTGATGGTTTTCAAACACGTAACTCATGAATATCAAATAAGTCATTGCAAATATTTTTTATTTAAATGATAGTGAAAGTAAATGTGAAATTCCTAGTTTAAAAAATTTACATATTTATTTAATAATAAACTATGGATGTAATATATTGGTCTAAGATATGGAACTTTTGAAATTCAAAATTTATTTTAAAACATCAATTTTATTTTGCATCAGATTTTTATTCCCCTATTAATTTTTGAGTTTCATTTTTGTTTCAAAATCAACAAATTCAACCTTGCTTAATTGGATGTTATTTGTATCACAGTATGAACCTTGGCACTAATTGCATCATCATCTTAAATATGGTGTTATTTTCATCAACATTTTTTCAAAATACTATTAATTTTCGAGGGTTGACATTGTTTCTACACTATTTTGGGGTGTTTGCATTAGACTAATCTATATGACGTAATTTTGCATTAGATGTTGAAAAATTGTCTTAGGAATTGTGAAAATGAAAAAAGTGACACAAAAAGGGAAGTTAAAAAATAAAAATTACTAGTATTAACATATTATTTAACAGTTGGATACATCAAAGCCATTTTCTAATAACTGTGACCCATATGTGTATTGCAATTATTAAAGAATTGTTGGTGAAATAATTTTTCGATATGGAAAATTAGGTGTTTCCACAAACACTCATAGGACTAGGTCCCTCTACATTGAATGATGCAGATCCCATTATTGAATGTAAAAGAATCTACTCTTATCTAAATGTTTTGGGCTGGAAAAATAAGTCGAGGATCACACAGGAACACTCCACTGAACCTATGGCAAAGTGCTTGTTCAGGGTACAAGGGAGGAAATTACAGCGATGAGGGGTGAAGAAGAGAAATTAGGAAAGAAAGGTTATTGTTGTGAGTAAGCGCAAGTTGAATTCACACCAAATAACTGGAGTAGTTCAACATTGAATTAGAATAAAGCAACAATGAAGCCATTGGTGATACAAACAAAGCCCACATAGACACATAGTTCTCTGAGGCTCCATTCATCGAAGATATAAAGATCTTTTTTATCACTATACTTACAAAGTTCATAAAAAAGACAAATAGAAGAAAACATAGGAAAATGGAAATGGAAGAAATGTAGCTTTATTTCATGTGTTGGTGATACAAAGCTCAACAACTAAATCACAATCCACAATTTCAACCAAGAACTAAATTTTCAGGATCCTCTAGAATGGAGAAGTCATCTCAATTTTTAGTATTGTGAATTGACCTTTCACCTACCCCCCAAATGACTCTTCATGATCTTATTCACTTGTGACTTTTCATCTTCCTAGGACATGAGAAATAAGTTCCCTTTTTTATAAATTAAAGGGACTTTTACAATATAACTTTAGAAAGTCACTTAAGTGAAAAAGGAAAAATACAATGATTATGCTCAATGAAGAATTAGAAAGGGGAAAGAAGGAAGAGGGAGAAAGGGAGAAGAGGGAAGAAGTTCCCAAATATGATGATAAATTCCCTACGATGAAGAACTGTGTTGATTCATGCCTCCTAATGAGGAGCCTCTGGAGCAGGTTCATGTTCCTTAAATTCCTTACTGAACTGGGCTACAAAAAATTCCAACTTATCTACCTTTGGAATGCAGATGCAACCTAACACCTTGGTCCATGTCCCGAGGATATCACTGATATTATTGCATCGATTGAGCCATACTTAATGATCTATTACAATTGATGCAATGTAAATTTTGATTTTGGCCATGGATTCTAAGTTATCTTCACTGAAGGAGAGAGAGTCACCTGCCTCTTTCTTGTCCAGCTCCTGGAAAGAAATAATGAGTTCTTCAAATGATGAGTCTTGAGTGAACGGAGGGAACTCAAGTTTCTGAACACAATAATATAGCTCATTCAAGATCTTGAAATCTTGTTGTCCATAAGAATCCAATTCAGATATTGCATTCTTAAGCATCATATATCTCGCATACATAATACGGATCCAATTATTAGACAAGTTCTCGGTAGTTGATGCGGACAGGTTCTTACTCACGAGGGTATGAGAGTCGAAGGAGCTCATACACTAGTGGGAAAATCTCATCTAAGTGATTTCCTCTTTTGCAAACTCCTCCTTTACTTTCTTTACCTTTGACAAGGTTGTAAGAACGTACTTGATGAGAGAAATGAAATCTAGGAACAATGCATTGACTTGCTAAATGATTTTATGAATCTAATTCTCATTGGCCTTCCCCTGCATTATGTATTCTTGCGCTTTCTCGATTGCCTTAGTATCGACCTGTTGATTGATGGGGATGTTTTCAACTGGAAGAGAAGACGTCGATTCAGGTTCCAAAAAGGGGTGAATGTATGAACTTAGAGATTTCATATGATCCTCCATTTGTACAATTGTTTGTCTGTATTCTTCATTATGGGAAAGGAGGCGAGAAGCAGATTCCTTGAAAAAATGAGAGTCACCCTCATGTGAAGCTTGACCCAATGAGATACAGGTCAACTCATAATCAGATGGAGTCCTATCCTAGATGGGATTTTCATTCTTAGGCCTGGAAATCTCAACATATTGATTACCCAAAGTGAGATTAAAGAAGCAGGATGTTGTCTAATATTTCTTTCTTGGCTTGGAATTTAATGTCCCTTAGATTGGTGCGAGGCTAGGAATGATAGAAAGTTGCATTTTCCTCATCTTTTTCTTGTGAATTTCTTAGATCCATGGAAAAGGTTCTTCAAGAATTGACATGATGCTCATCACTAGAGCACCTTCAGTAGCTTGTTGCGGAACTAACTCTTGAACATCATGACAAGAATTTTCCATCAAGGAATACATACCTGGATACTTGGATGCTCTGAAATTAATCAATCTTTCTTGACATCTCCCTCTTGCAATGCTTACCTCAACCAACTTTCCTTGGACAACTCTCTAAGCTCATTCAAACAGTTCAACTCACTTTGGCCAACTGCCCTAGCTCACTGAGCTCACCGAGGAAAGATGATGGTGGATTCAACTTGATTGACATTTTTTGATGACTGCCTCGAATTCTATTTCAACTGATATTTTAACTCTCTCCTTTTTCTATACAATGCTTCTTATTTTTTATTGTTGTTTCTTGCAATGTTCCGCTTCACTCTTGTACACAACTTTGACCAGAATGATGCCTCAGAATCCCTGTGAAGGATGAATTGTCTTGTTTGAGGTAAGAAACCTTCCTAAAATATTACGAAGATATTAAAAAGTAGAGATATGGGTGAAAACTAATCCTTCTGCAACTTTCTACACTTAGAATGAAGACTTTCTATTTTTAGCAGGTGCATCCAAGACCTGTTATTTTGCAGTGTGGTGCACTTATTAGCTCATCTAATCCACCTTATTTTGCATGTCAAGTTCATACAGGATGTTTTAGGCTTATTCTTTATCAATCTTACCTCTTAACCTTCATGTATGCACCTATCTTTGTCCCTCATGCAAGCTTTAAGACAAATTTATAGTCATATAAACAATGACAAGTACTTGAGTGATGTTCTTGACTATCCTCACTGTATCATCACCCTTCTCTCAAGTAGTCCATTTGTTCTTCCTCAAGTACTCCAAACCCTTCCTCCTTGTTCTTATATCCGCAATATCAGTCTTCACTAGTGTGCCAATTGTTTTAGCATACCTTCGTCCTTCCTTCATACAACAAGACCTCCATAGGCATTCTTCAAGGTTCCATTCACTCAAGTATTGACTTCCTTATCAGTGACTCTGTGCTATAATGTTTAGTACAGTAGGCTCATGATAAAATGAGAGCCTTAAGAGTTCTCTTGTACTTGTATCCTACAACAATGTCCTAACATAATAGTGAGCTAGTTCACCTCTTCATATTAGTTGTTTTGTCCACTAAGATTATGAGGTCATATACTGAGATCACTCCAATCCCATAGAAATAAGGCATTCACTACCTTAGCCCACATGTATGTACTACAAGAAATCAGCCAATCAAGTCCTTTATTGCTTTGATTCAAACTAGGTACAGATTTGGTTCCCAAAGTCTTATTTCATGGTGGTCACTTGGAATATATGGGTTACTAGTACCTTGGTTCTCATCTAGGGAAAGTTGTATTCATTGATTTAATGTTATTTGAACCTTCAAACCTCTTATCTTCTTATGCCAAGATTATTCATGCTTAAAAAATCTATCCACATGCCAATTGCAACCTATTTCTCGTGTTTTACTTTACCTCTTAAGTAAAGTTAAAATTTAAGGTATAGGCTTACTCATACCTCGTCAGACATGTTGCAGGCATCACAATGAGGATTTGGACTCCTCTTTCTTGTCCTAGCAATACTCTTCCACTCCCTTGTTAATACTTTGCCCTTCAAGCTTCCATAGTTCATATAAGCCCAATTCAAGGATTCAAATGCAATTAGAAGGTCTTTATGGCATGAATCCTTGTTCTATAGACCTCTCCCATCACGATTGAAATGTCCTTAAACTTTCATGCACTGGCTCTTTGGATATTTTTCCCAGCTCAATATTGACAACTTTTACAAAAGACTAAATCAGGCCTCCTAGAGGTACCTTCAATCAAGTATTATGATACTTACTTTGTGAAATCCTTATTTATATTGTTTGACACCTTGAATATAATCTATTACATCCTTTCATAAAATATAAAAACATGATCTTAGAGTAATTATCGAGAATTGCATACTTTTTCCTCTCTACTCTGTACACTATCACTTCCCTTACTCGGTCAAAACACAGTCACGAATAAATTCTTGAGCATAGATCCATTCCAAATGATAATTGGGGGTATTTTTCATCATGATAAAATAGAACTTTTCACCAATTTGAGATGGATTTCATTGGAGAAATCAAAAGTTCTAACATGCCCTAATCTGAGCCCGAGAGGGAAGAAATTACAATATAATTCTTATAAAACATTTTCAAGACTTATAAAAATGATGATGGAATTTTCCATGCCTTGCTGAAGGTTCTTGTTTTAACAGTAAAGATATCCTTATCCTATAAATAGCATCAAGGGTTTAATACCCACTGTCTTATTCTAACCTCCATGCACAGTCCATTGTAATCCTGCAAAACAAGCTTAAATCAGGCTCTAATCATACATTTCCACTATAATCATGTCACATGCACACTGTAAGAAAGGATTTAAAAGTATGTGTAGCACAAGGAGCTCTAATCTCTCCATGACATATTCAATACATGTTTTATAACATAGGCTATGTACAATATTAACATTTCTTGTCTAGAATTCACTACCCATACACACATTATTCATGTTCCTTAACCTCTCCTGATGAAAAACGTGACCTCTACATCCTTTTCATGGCTTGAATTAATTGTATCAATCCTTAACCAGGCCTAAAGTCCTATTTTTGAGAGATACTCTCCACTAAATAAGCACAATACAAGGAGGTCCTTGTCAACCATGACATTGGATAGCTAAAGGTTGTTAATGCAGTATATTTAGACCTTTTCAATCTTCCTCCTACGAAGATAATGAAGATATGACAACTCATATTTGAACTAATACTCCTATTTCTACTTTAACACTTGCATAAGGAGAATTTACATCACAAAATCAAATGTTCACCCTAATACTCCTATTTGAACTAATACTCCTAATACATGATAAATTCCTTTCAAAGGCCTATTATTGTTTATCCTATGTTTTATTCCATTAAAGTGTGATGCTCCTGCATCATGATGTTTTGTATGTTTTGCTCACATTTGAACTTCTTGATCATCTGACCTGCTTGGTTCAACTCCATTGACGATGATTTTCTATATTTGGAAACTTTATTTTTGTAGACCAAGGTTTTTTGCTTTTTACCTTTTTCAAAATTTTTGCCTTTTTGACTGAAATTGCCTAATTTGTCAACTTTTTTATTTTATGAGTTCATTGCCTTGAAAGGGTTTGCTATTTCAAGAAAGTTTCTATTTATAGTAAGTGCACACACTATGTACTTACTATTTTTATAAAATAGCCTTCCACACCTCGAATTGCAATGAAAACAACTTCTCTAGAATAGGCTCGCCTTCTGGACTCTATGTTCAAACTTCTAGCTCAAACAGTCTGCCAGAATGGTAGGGATTTGAAAAAATGTAAAGTAGGGCACAAAACGAGGGTTTATTGCCAATAAAAATCTAGGGAATAATTTAATATGTTGTCACTTTATTCTTTAAGGTGCCTATGAAAAAGGAAGGCTGTGAAAATTTCATTTGATTCCATCTACTGGTTTGGGAGATGTGATTTTTTCTCGTTTTAGGGCATGAAGTTGATCTAGCAAAAATTTGGCATGGTGTCTGGACAAAATCAACTTTTCTTGGTTATTTTTCAGCTATGAACATGAATGCATGGATGAAAAATGGAGTGGAGAATAGTTGCAATGGTTTCTTGAATCTTTCCGACATCACCTCTCACGTATGCTCATGGAAGGAAGAAGCAAAAAAGTTAGAAACTTTACAATTTTTTGGTTTTCAAATCTTCTTGGGAGGGAGTGCAATTTTGTGTCCCGATTATCCCAAGGGGATGGGAAAAATGGGGTAGAAAAATCTGCCATCGTCTCATCTTGACAAGTAATGTTTCATGGTTGCTTGACAGAGGAGAGAGAAAAAGTGAGTGAAAAGCACCTAGGGGCTGAGACTAGGTCATATGAGGAACTTGGGAAAGGGTTGGACATGGGAAAATTTTTGTGTCCCAAATATCCCAAGGGGTTGGGATAGATGGGGTAGAAACTTTTCCCTCACCTGGGAGTGACAAGTGGTGGAAGTTGATTTGATGAGGAAGAGAAGAGAGGAAGCTGAAAATTGACATGCAGAGCCTTCTCAGGGTCACATGATGAATCAAGGGCTAGCATGCGCACGGGGCACATTTTTTTTTCCAGTTTTCCCAAGGGGATGGGACAGACGAGAAAGGAAAGTGCACCCTCACTTGGGAGTGAAAAGTTTCACTTCATGATTACGCGATGGGAAGAGCTAAGAATAGGTGAGAAGGGGCTTAACTGGCAACTTTGGGCTTCATTGGGGTCATATGATGATCCAGGGGGATTAACTAGGAATGGGCACATTTTTTTGTCCTAAATATCCCATGGATATGGGACAGATAGGAAAAAAGGTGCACCATCATCTAGTGATGATATGTCTCCACCCTTGAAAATGGCCAAGTCCCAAAAGCTTACCTTGGAGAGAGACTTGATGACAAATTTTATGGAGCATCTGGAGGTAATTTTTAACACTTCTTTATATTAATTTGACTCCAAACAGCATTATGTGAAGAATGGGATGGGTCACATGCTCTCATTCTTTATATAACCCCCTAAACATATCTTTTTTCTTTGGACCACAGGATGTGCTTGTTGAAATCAGACGATGGGAAGAAGAGCCTATGTCTTTTGAAAAACATGAAACCAAAATTATTGAGATAATTTAATTACCTTTCCAATGGCATATTTTTTGAATTATAACTCATTTCGGAGCTCCCAAAATCATCTTCCGAATCTTAGGTGTTGTTTTGAACTACAAGCTCCTTCACCTTCAAAAACTCATTTTCACTAAAATTGTCCCTAAACCTTAAAATCTTCCCTAAACTTTCCTAAATCACTCGAAATATCATCTAATCTCCTCAATACCACTTTCTAATGAATTTGGGCCTTTAAATCACTCCCATAGGATGCACACCTACCCTGGGAAGGCTAAAAATAGCCTTTATAGGTTCACTAAAGAATCTACCTTGGAAGACCTTCATGACATTTCAAACACATGGGAAAGGTTATTACACTGCATATGAGTGATTTTAGGATAGGAATAGGCTTGACACAAAAGGAAAATTGATCCGGGGAGTGCCTAGGAGAGTTTACAAGCAAAAATTTTGACATTAGGGTATAGTTGTCATGTTTTCATCATTGAATTTTTCCCTTGCAAAAACACATGACAACAACTATCTCTAGCTTGGGGACATGTTCTGGATCGAACACAATGAGGATAGAGCAAAAAGGAACCTCATAATCTCAATACATAACGTGGACTAGTGCCTTATCCATTGGACTTATGGAGTCATTTCTTCCAAACACACACACACACGAAAAAACACACGGAAGGGAAACACACCAAAAGTGGAAAACAACACACAATGGGAGATGAAAATTATATTATAGGGGAGGGATATTTACAGAGGCAGGGAAAGAATATACACATATCCAAAAACTGGTTGAGAAAAGTACATACCATCATGGAACAACGGACTAAAATGTGACTTCTAAAGCACAAAAATCACTATCTGATCATACCATGCTCCTGTGATGGATTTATATTAATTTAGAATATGGAAACCAACCAAGATTCCACCTTCATACTCACAATTCATTGAAAATGTTCTTGCATCTAATGAAAACTTTGTTAATTAGATTTTTTGTATCTTGCAACTTTGGCTTGATGATTTCTAAAAATGAGAAGCCAATCCATGTTCTAAAAAGTGATAACATTACATTTACCTTGGAAATATTCATCATCTTTTGATTCAGCGAGGCACATAGAGGAATTGAGAGCAATATGCTTCACTTCCCAATTGATAATTTCTTCAAAACTTTCACTTTGTTGTTGTGAGAAATTACTTTCAAAACTAGAGGCCACCTCAATAATACAAAGATCTTAATCTTTCTCAAGCAAATTTTGTAGCATGGAAACACATTCAATACAAATTGGGGCTTAGGAAATGGTGAGTACAATATGATTTTGAATCCTTTCACAAGATTCATGCATATTCTCACTTTGTTGTCTGGAACAATTGTTGACAATATCTACCGTCAAAAAATTGACCTTTGCATAATTTTCAAAACTACAATCCTTGATTTGATCATAGAAGCATTCATCACCCTCGAGCGAGTATTGTAGTTCAGGTCCTTATTCCAAATTGGTAGGGCATACAAGTTGACCTTGACTCCACTTACAAAAATTATGCACCTTTTCACTTTGTCTTGAACAATATTCTTCAATGCAAATTAATTCAACATTTTCCTCACTATCATTCTCCAAGGCGGAGATGTTTTCTTCATGAGTGAGGATATTCATAAGAGACTCAAGAATCCAATTTCCTTTCCTTTTGTGATCTTCTTCACAAAACAAGAAATTGGAATACTGACCTTCACATTTTCTCTCATCCACCCGTGCATTGAGGAAACCATCAAGCTCACATGTTTGCTCCATATCATCATCGAACATTAGTGCATGGAAGGAAGAAACAAAACTTTCCTCATGCATATCTTGTAACTCCATGGCCTGATCAGGATCTCTAGACTGAGTTGAGGGTCTTCAGTTGCTTACGTTGTCTTCAAGATGTCTTACACAGATAATTCTTCTGAATTTTCCATATACTCATTATCATTTTCACTAGAAAGGTCATTGCATTGAGCTTCAAGAAGTTGATTGAAAATATGATCTACACATGGCCATGATTCATTTGAAACATCCTCATTCAATTTTTCTTCATTTCTTATCAACCGAGGCTCACCTTCTTGCAGGAGTAAGCATGCTTCATTTTCAACACTCTCTGACAAGAAGAAGATATCTAGGCTATGTGGGAAGGGCACACCATTGAGCTAAAATTCCATTTCGTCATCCTCATTACAAGAAGTAGAGAACCATGTTAGGGCAAAAAAAAAATCAATGTCATCTTGATCATTCATTATTGAATCTTCTTGCTCATATGGAAAATGAAATATTTCATACTCATTGTGATGATCAACACTATGCTCCTTGGATGAGAATGATGGAGATGATTCCTCGGAGAGGTTATGCTTTATTTTTTCATCCTCCTTGGTTTCAAGAAAGAAATTGAATTATTCTATTTGTTCATCCATGATTGAATTAGGAAGATAATTTTATTTTTCAATTGTCTCCATTTCATCATTAAACATTTCTACATCACTTGAAGAATCAAAATTGGAAAGAATATTATCCATGATTACCTAGAATTCATCATCTATAGTCTGGGATGAAGGATTGATTTCTCGTACATCTTCATGATTGATGGAGTATTCATGAAGAATTGGTTCTTCTATTGTGCAACAAGAATCTTCCTCGATTGAATTCATTATTTCATCAACACGTTGTGCCTCAATCTAGAATGAGTTGATGATTGGAGGTTCAACCTCCATGTCTTTTTTATCATCTCCTCGAGTGTTGATTTGATTCTCATCAGAAGGTTCAAGGATATGACATTCATCATAAGTGCCCAAAAATCTTCCAGGGATGAACACCTCGTAGTGTGGACAATCATCATGATCTTCCTCCATAGGACAAATCTCCTCTTCTTCCTCCTTGTCATGCAATTCTTCAAGTTGTTTATATCTTTCTTACATGGATTCAACATATTTTAAAATTTCAAGGAAGATTTGGGGATCTAAATTTCCTTATGCAATACTCACAATTATTTGTACATATTCAATTTTCAAGGATGACATCTCTTCATTTCTATATGCAAGGAAATCGTCCCAAGGAAGAGAGATAAAATACCTGGCTTCGAGTTTCTCGTTCAATTGTGTGAGGTTGAGAATATTACCTTCATAGGATTCTTCTTCTTTGTTGGATTCATACAACATCTTATACCTCATTTTCATCTTTTTCATCAGTTTCTTACCTTCTTTCTCATCAACAAGTCCCATTTTCTTTCCTTTAGCAACAGTCCGCTTAAATTGAAGCCACCAGGATTTGATGGTAAGTTCTTCACAAATAGCAATTTTCTTCATTCTACACGATCTTTTCTTGATTTTTGGAAACTTATCACTAGCATTTTTTCCCCTATCTAATTGCAGATTATTTCTTGAAGCAAGAGACCCTTTTACTATTATTGGATTCTCATCTTTGCAAGAACTAGTCCAGAATGATGGGTTATCAAACATTTGCATTTTTGGGAATTCTTCTTCTTCTTCTTCTTCATTGTCACTCATTGGTACCTCACTCCAATCTGGAAATTTCTTCATGGTGTTGCGGGAAACAAACATGACATGGATTCATTCCTTAATGAAGTCGCCTTCAAAAAAAAAAAATTTGAAATTTGATTTTTTGTTTTTTATACTTTTTTACAGGGATTGTTTCAGGTGCACGTGGTAAAATATCTCCCCAGTAGAGTTGCTAAAAACTGTTGGTGAAATAGTTTGTTGATATGGAAAATTAGGTGTTTCCACCAACTCTCGCGAGACTAGGTCCATCTCCATTGAATGGTGCAGCTCCCACTATTGAATATAAACTAATATACACTTATCTAAATGTTGCAGGTTAGCCAAATAAGATGGGGATCATACAGTAACATTCCTTGAACTTGTGGAAAAGTGTTTTTACAGTGTACAAGGGAGGAAATTACAGTGACGAGGGGTGGTGAAGATAAATTAGGAAAGGAAGGTTATTGTTGTGAGTAGGCACATGTAGAATTCACACCCAATAACTGGAGTAGTTCATAATTCAATTAGAAGAAAGTAACAATGAAGCCATTAGTGAGACAAACAAAATCCACATAGACACATAGTTCTATGAGGCCTCATTCATCAAAGATACAAAGCTTTTTTTATTGCTATACTTATAAAGTGCATAAAAGAGAAAATAGAAGAACATATAGGAAAAGGGAAATGGAAGAAATGTAGTGTTATTTCATGTGTTGGTGATAAAAACCACAATTTCTATCAAGAACTAAATTTTTCAGGACCCTTTCGAATGGAGAAGTCATCCCAATTTATAGCAATGTGAATTAAACTTTCATCTAGCCCCCACATGAATCTTCATGATCTTATTCACTTGTGACTTTTCATCTTCCTAGGACATGAGAAATAAGTTCCCTTTTTATATAAATTAAAGGTACTTTTACAATATGACTTTAGAAAGCCGCTTAAGTGAATAAGAAAAAATACAATGATTACGCTCAATGAATAATTAAAAAGGGGAAAGAAGGAAGAGGGACAAGAGGGACAAGAGGGAAGAAGTTTCCAAATATGATGAAGAAACTCACTGCAATGAAGAACTTTGTTTATTCATACCTCCTTATGAGGAGCCTCTGGAGCGGGTTCATGTTCCTTGAATTCCTTGTCGAACTAAGCTACAAAAAATGCCAAATTATACTCCTATGGAATGTAGACGCAACCCAACACCTTTGTCCATGTCTTGGGCACATCACTGATATTCTTGTATCGACCGAGCTATGCTTCATGATCCATTACACTTGCTGCAATGACACTTCTGATATTAGCCAAGGATTTAAAGTTATCTTCATTAAAGGAGAGAGAGTTGAAGGATCTCATCTCTAACACCAGTGGGAAAATATCATCCAAGTGATTTACCTCTTTTTCAAAGTCCTCATTTACTTTCTTTACTACTGAAAAGGTTGTAAGAACATAATTTATGAGAAAAATGACATCTTGAAACAATGCTTTGTCTTGCTTGATGATTTTATGAATCCACTTCTCATTGTCCTTCCCCTGCATTATGTATCCTTGTGCTTTCTTGATTGTCTCAGGCTCAAAACTGTTGATCAGAGGAATGTCTTCAACTGGAAGAGAAGATGTTGAGTCAAGTTCCAAAAGGGGGTGAATGTATACACTAAGAGCTTTCATTTGATCCTCCATTTATATAATTGTTTTCCTATATTCTTCGTTTAGGGAAAGGAGGTGAGAAGCAGATTCCTTAAATAGATGAGAGTCACTCTCATGTGAGGCTTGGCCCAATGAGATGTGGGTTAACTCATAATCAAACGGAGTCATGTCCTCGATGGGAGTTTTATTCTTAGGCCTGACAATCTCAACATACTGATTACTTGAAGTTCCAATGAAGAAGTGAGATGTTTTCTTATCTTTTTTTTATTCTTTTGGACTTCAGTTTCCCTAAGATTGTTGCGAGGCTATGCACGATAGAAATTTGTGTTGTCCTTGGCTCGTTCTTGATCATTTCTTGGATCCATGGAAAATGCTCTTCAGGAATTGAAATGATGTCAGTCACTGGAGCACCTTCAGTAGCTTGTTGTGGAACTAACTCTTGAACATTATGAGCAGGATTTTCCATCGAGGAAGACATAACTAGATACTTGGATACTCTGAAATGAATCACACTTGCTTGAAAAATCCCTCTTGTAATGCTTACCTCAACCAACTTTCCTTGGACAACTCACTGAGCTCATTCAAATCGCTCAACTCACTTTGACCAACTTCCCTAGCTCACTGAGCTCACCGAGAAAATATGATGATGGATTCAACTTGATTGATAGGTTGTGATGTTTGTCTTAGCTTGAATTTTAATTGATATTTTGAATCTCTCCTTTCCCCATGTAATGCTTCTTGTTTTCAACTATTGCGTCTTGCGATGTTAAGCTTCACTCTCGTACATAACTTTGACCAGAACGATGCCTTGGAATCCCTGTGAAGGATGAATTATCTTGTTGAGCTAGGAAACCTTCTTGAAATATTGTGAGGATATCAAAAAGAAGAGAGATGCATGAAAACTAAGCCTTTTGTAACTTTCTGCACTTAGAATGAAGACTTTGTATTTTTAGCAAGTGCGACTAGGACTTGTTATTTTGGGACGCAGTTGAAATTCTTAATCATCTAGATTTCTTGGTTCACCTTTGTTGATGATGCTTTTCTTTTTTTGGCAACTTTCTATTTTTAGACTGTGGCTTTTTTTTTTTTGCCTTTTTTAACTTTTTTACCTTTTTGACCAAAATTGCCTAATTTGCCATCTCTGTTGTTTTCAGAGTTCACTGTCATGAAAGGTTTTTCTATTTCAGGAAAGTTTCTATTTATAGTAAGTACATGCACTAGGTACTTAATATTTTTAGAAACTGGTCTTCCACACCTCATATTTCAATGAAAATAGCTTCTCTAGAATATGATCACCTTCTAGACTTCGTGTTCAAAATTCTAGCTCGAACCATCCGCCAGAATGGTGGGAATTTGAAAAAATGTAAACTAGGGCATAAAACGGGGGTTTTCTGCCATTAAAAATTTAGGGCATCATTTAATATGTTGTCACTTTATTATTTAATGCTCCTGGGAAATAGTAAGGCTGTGAAATTTTCATTTGATTATGTTTGTCGGTTTGTGATATGTTAATTTTTCTTGTTCAAGGCACGAAGTTGTTCTAGCAAAAATTCAGCATGGTGTTCGGACCAAATGCACTTTTCCTGGTTAGTTTTCTCATATGAACGTGAATGCATTGAGGAAAAATGGATTGGATAAGATTTGCAATGGTTTCTTGAATCATTCTGGTGGCACCTCTCATGCACGCTCATGGAAGGAAGAACCACGACAGTTAGAAATTTTACAATTTTTTGGTTTTCAAATATTCTTGGGAGGGAGCACAATTTTTTTGTCCCAAGGGGATGGGTATGGGGGGAAAATTCACCCTCACCTCAGATTTACAAGTGGTGGTGTGTGGTTGCTTGATGGAAGAGAGAGAGAAAAAGTGAGCGAAAATCACCCGGGGGCTAAGATTTGGTTGTATAAGGAACCTGGGCAAGGGCATAACATGGATGATTTTTTTTGTCTCAAATGTCCCAAGGGGATGGGATAGAAGGAGTAGAAAATGTGTCTTGACTTGGGACTGACAAGTGTTTGAAGCTGATTTGATGAGGCGGAGAGGAGAGCGAGCTGAAAATTATCTTACGAAGCCTTCCCGGGGTCACATGATGAGTCAAGGGCTAGCATGGGCATGGAATGCATTTTCATTTCCTAACATTCCCAAGGGGATGAGAAAGATGGGAAAATAAATTGTGCCCTCACCTGAGAGTGACAAGTATCACTTCGTGATTGTGTGATGGGAAGAGTTGAGAATAGGTGAGAAGAGGCTTAATTGACAACTTTGGCCTTCTTCGAAGTCATACGATGATCCAGGGGGCTTAACTAGGAATGGGTGCATTTTTCTGTCCCAAATGTCCCAAGGGGATGGGATATATGGGACACAAAATTACACCATCATCTGGTGATGACATGTGTCCACCCTTGGAAATGGCCAAGTCCCAGAAGCTTACCTTGGAAAGAGACTTGACGACGAAGTTTTTGGAGCATTCAGAGGTCCTTTTTGCACTTCTTTATATGAATTTTATTCCAACCTTAATTTTGAGAATAATGGGATGGGTGTCATTCTTTGATTTTTTCTGCAACCTTATGAAAAATAGTCTTTTTCCTTGGGACCACGGGATGTACTTGTTGAAAAAAAATTGTGGAAAGAAGCGCCTATGTCTTGTGAAAAATATGAAACCATCATAAGTTATAAAACTTAATTACCTTTCCAATGGTATATTTTTTGGCTTCTAATTCATTCCATAGCTCCCAAAATCATCTTATGAAGCTCAGGTGCTTTTTTGAACTACAAGCTCATTCACCTTCAAAAACTCATTTTCAATGAAATTGTCCCTAAACCTTCAAATATTCCCTAAAATTTCCTAAATCAATTTCAATATGAACTAATATCCTCATTACCACTTCCTGATTAATTTTGGCCTTCAAATAACTCCCAGAGGATGCACACCTATCCTAGGAAGGCTAAATAGCCTTTCTAGGTTCACTGAAGAATCTACCTTGAGAAGCACCGCATTGAAAGACCTTCATAGTCTTGGTTCCACATTTCAAACACATGGGAAAAATTATTACACCACATATGAGTGCTTGTAGTATGGGGATAGACCTGACACAGAGGGAAAACTGATCTGGGGGAGTGCCTAGGAGGGTTTACAAGCAAAAATTTTGACACTAGGGTATAGTTGTCATGTTTTCATCACTAAATTTTTCTCTTGCAACAACACATGACAACAAGAGTATGTTGACACTTTTCCAAAAAATATATTACCTTGAAACATAATATCCAAGATGTCACTAAAATGAATCACATTCAAGATAAAGGTGTCAGTAACACATTAAACGATTATCCCATCCTGAAAAAGATTTAAAAATATTTACAAATCATCTTCTAAACCATGGTACCACATCTCAAGATCAAAAAAACTACATATGATAAAATAAAAATACCAACCACTAAAATCTAATGATCATCCACTTCCTAGATTTATTAGTGTTGTTCTGATTACAAAAACAAAGAGGGCACCTCCACCCATTATGTTTTATGATATTGAAATATCAAATTGTGAATCATATAATAACCCACTAGTGATCCAAACTCTTATAGGTACCTATCCACAGAAAACACAAAATCTATGATTGACAATGGCTCTAGTGTTAATGTATGCATGCAAAGGTTTATTAACAACACATAATACCATAAGAGATACCTCACATATTATTATGGGATGTGAAATTGATCATAAACCAATTGGTGCTATATTCTAAAATATCACAATGTGTAATGATCCTCATGTGCGAATTTCACTAATGCCTCGAGATTTTGGTGTAACGGTTCATTACATTTGGTATCAGAGTGACCACCTAGGTTCGAGTCCTGGCACGGGTAGCTACGTCGGCATTGCAGTGTTCGCCCAGGGCTCGTATAGGGCAGGGTGTGGTCCCGCTATACAGGTGCAAATCTAGCCCGAGGTCTGGGCTACAGAAGCGTGGTGGGATGTTATGATCCTCATGTGCGGATTTCACTAATGCCTCGAGGTTTTGGTGTAACGGTTCGTTACACAATGTGTCTTAAGGCCATCTTAGGTTGGTTTCATTTAGTGCCTTGTAATGGGTTCTACGGTATATTGCTTGGATGCACTAGGATTCATGAAATGAAAGCAATCCCATCTATTTTACATCAATGTCTCAATTTTGTGCACAAAAACATAGTAATCGCCATACGCCAAGACACTCTTATTATCCAACACCATGTTAAATCTAAGATAATACATAAATAAATACCAATGAAAACATTAGTCAGTAAACCTCAAGTACATGAGCAACCACTGATTCCAAAATTCAATATACAAATTCCAAAGGTGTGTGCATAACCACCTCTCACTACATGATCACATACAACACTTATAAATGATCTTGATTTTCAAGACAATGTCATAATAAGGAACCATATGATGTTGACTAGAAGTACATCATAACACTAGGATTATATCGATGAAAATGATGGCAATTCTAATGATTTGTAGTTCCTAGGCTCATTCTAACCCACTGATCCTTATCTTACACATGATGATGACACATATATTTCTCTTTATATATAGTATGATGATGATTCTCTGATATATATAGTATTATAGGTTAGTTCTTTGATTATTGATCCAGACGACGACCTAGGTGGCAATTATAGTGGGGCAACTTCCAGGAGGCATAACTTTCTCACTGTAGCTCTAATTGACTATGTTCAAAATGTTTCGAAAATATTGGAACACGTAGAATATGGTGAAAGGGTGTGGTATTTTGTTTGGAAAAGTTTGACCCCCTAAATCCACTTCTAAAGGCCTCAATTTGCAATTTTCATGGTGTTGTCTAAAAAAAGTGAATTCACGAAATTTTCACATATATAATTCACGAAAGATGAACCACCTCGTCTCTCTCAATATTGGTGACCTTCCACATTCTTCTATATGTATCTTTATATTTATAAAAGTAGTATATAAGTAGATGTAATCCCCAAGGGAAAGACACAAATCTCCTTACAGAGATAGCTATTGTAATCCTAGTCTTTTGAGCAATATACATCACTTTTTTAAAGATAGTTTTGAGAATTATACATCTCTTCTCAGAGATTTTTTTGGTTTACATCTAGCACAGTTGTTATTTTGTCCTTTACTCCCAAAACCCCTTGATTTTTGGATCAATTAAGCAGGTGCATGTGTTTGACCAAGCTATATTTAGTGATTGCACAAATTTACTTATTGTATTGGGTTCTTGTTTCTTACTTATTATACATGGTTCATGTTTTTTTCTTATTGTATCCAATTTCCTATATATATTTTCATGTATACATTTTCCAATATTTCCTTCTTCTACTAGATTTTTTCTTCTTAATTGATTATTTTCCTTTGATCTATGATTATACTTTTTCGAACTTTGTTCCTTACCTATGAATTCATGTGTTTCCCCAATATTATATTCTTATAATATTTTCACATTGAAATTACTTTCCATTATCCTTTCTATTTTTTATCTCCAAGCCAAAACCTTTTTATTGTTTTCATGACTTAAATAGCTTCAAGTGTTATTATTATCTATAGTTCACTTTTTCTATAAATATGACTCTTTGTTTTTTAGACTCGTCTATAATTTGGCATGTCTTTACCTTGTCCCAATAGCCTATGCCAACTTCCAAGTGATGAAAATGCGATTATATGGGAGCACAAGGCCCATAAGCACACATATATCTAATATAAGTTGTAGGCAAGTAGAACATCCAATTAGTTGTCTTTTATAGTATTTATTTATTATTATTCTTCTCAATTGTTCCATTCACGGATTGGCCTTTACTTTCTAGAATTATTTTCCCTTATCATTTCCCACTTACACATTTTGTTTTTTATTTCCAGTATTTTCTATTTTCACTATTTTACCATGTGGTACCAAGATACATATCATGCTCATTTTTTATTTCATTGCTCACATTTATTATGATCTATATCATGCATACATTGGGAGCAAGGACCTTGTTATTATTGTTATCATTGATGTTATTTATGCCCACTTGAGGCATATAACATTTTTACTAACTTTGATTATATTTTGATACACCTTGTAGCATTTTTCTATTGTGCTTACATTGTTTTATCTTTCCCTAATTTTGGAGGCATTCATGTATCATTTATTTGTATATCAATTGCATCATACACACCCTATAGACATCATCCTCATTTTCAAGCTCATTGATTTCATCTTACCACCTTAGGGCAATACCCTATTTTTTGGGCTTACATTGCTTTAACTTGCCCACCTTGGGGCATTCTGTCAGTAGTCTGTATTTTTAGATTATACTATTTCCATATAGCCCATCTCGGGACATTATTTTATTTATCTCAAACCTTTAATGTTAATACCTTACACACCTTAGGGCATGTTCTTGTAGAAGTTCATGATTTATACTCGGCCACTTAGGGCATGAATTTACTATGGTATTTATAGTGCTTATATGCAAGTCGGCATGATGAAAATTTACATATTACATATATAATTTGCATGATGATACCTTTATATATTTACATATTAGTTTTATTTCCCCTATCAAATAGATGGTGTGAGTAATCCGTTTCATTTGAAATATCTAATTCACAAGTTCATCTCATAAATCAAAAGAGGGACATACATTTAAATTATTTTATTTCCAATCTCTGACTTTACTCTTAAGGACATGACATGGCATTCCCGCCATTTCTTTATCAAGATGGGAAACGTACCCAAATTAGATTCCAATATTTTGGTCTCATCACGAGGCACACCTAATTAGATTTAATTTTAATACATATTCCAAGGTAGGAATTTATGGACATTCCTACCAATTGCAATACAACCAAGTGCAATCATTCTAATATTGTATTTTCTAAATTTCAACAAATCATTTGAATATGGATACTTATCATGTTTTCACGTACACTTGTTTGTATGTACAAGAGCACATATTTCCATACACATCAGCATTGATGATTCAACACCAAATTCTTAAAAGCACAATTGTTCTTTGTTTCATAGGTTGTAGGAGTTGGACTTTGTGATAAAGTAGTATTTCTCCTTTTGCCTTTCATATCATTATTATTTCCCATACTAACTTCGACCAACCATGTTCATATGTTGTCACTCTTGGACTTGTCTTTTTTGTGTTGTCAAGCCTTTATTGACTTGTCGACCCTTTGTTGACTCCCCTTCTCATTTTCCTCTCATATCATACCCATTTATCTATGATTTAGTCATTTTTGTCCCTTGAAATCTTAGTTTTTTCATCTTTCTCTTGTTTTCTCTCTTTTATTTATGGCATTTTGTGGAGCCTTGACTTCCATAGAGCATTGACCATTTTGTGCCACTCAAAAATGTATGCTTTCCCACAAAAATGTCTCCCTTGCCTTTTTCATCTCATTCGCTACTAGACTCTTTTCTCTCGATGTTTGTGCCTCTTTTGGTCAACTTTGCCATCCATTACTATGCCCTTAATCCTTTATCTTACATTGGATGTGTATGGCCCACTCATGGCGATCATAACTTTTTATAGTGTTATATCTCTTTCATATATGTTATAATATCATTAGCAGATCGGACTTGATGATGGCCATAACATAGGAATAATATATATAGCAGTTAGTAGGTAGTAGTTAATAATCATATAAAACACGTGAGTCTTATTGTATGGTTTTGAGGTTGCCCCTCAAAGTGGCTAAATCATTATGCTTGTATATTGTGATCATTTCTCTATATTTTGGTGTTACTTGGTGTTATATTATTGTTGATATTCAGATCTATCTAAGTAATTTCATTACAAGTGGTATCAGAGATGTGGTCTGCGAAGAAATTAGGGAAAAACCCCTTGTTTTTTGTTTTAGCTACATCTTGTGCCCGGGTGCAAATTAATAAGTAGTTTTTTACCAAGGATGCGACACATTACAAGTAAGGTTCTCTTAAAAATTCAAAAAGTTTTGCTCCATTTTGCAAAAAAAAAATTCAATTTTAGGGTTTTTCATAAATTACCTCTATAGGCTACAAATTGTGGAATTTTTCCAAGTTCTTTACATTTTCAGAAAGAGGATAAAAAATTAGTTTGAGTCTGTTCTTTGAGTTTTCTCATATTTGTCTGACATCATCTCAAAACCCTAAACCCTATATTTCAGCCTTGATCCCTCAATCCTACTATTATAGGGCATCGTGGCAGGGCCTTCCACAAGAAATAAAAAGAATTTTTCAACTTTGAGTAAAACCCCAGAAAAGGATGAGATAATAGTTGAGGAGTTGGAGTTAGAAGGGGTAACTGCAATATCCTCAGTGTCAGGGTTTACCTTAGTGGATCATAAGGTGAGTCGACTCAAGAATGATATGTGAGTCCAACAGTCTGAGATGGACAGTAAAGGAGATGTAGAAAAGATCAATCAATGATTGGATGATATCATGCAACAACTCAGTAAAAATCTAAAGGTTCATCATCATCTTCCAAATCAGCCACAACTCAGTCCTACTCAGATCAACCAAGGCAGATCTTCAAGTCAAAGTAATGGAAAAACTAGCCATGGTGGATCTTTTAGCCAGCCCAATCTAAATCCAAATACTTTACAGCCATGGAACAAGATGCCGAAAGTGGAAATGTGTAAGTTTTATGGAAAGGGTCCACTCAATTGGATTAACCAAATGGATTATGTATTTGATCTACATCAGATCCCATATGGACAAAAGGTGACCATGGCATCCATGTATCTCGAACCTATCCAATTCATCTAGTATTGATGGTTATTTATCAAAGGCAGAAGAATGGTCTTAGTGTCACATGGACGTTTTTTACCGAAGGACTACAATTGCACTATAGTTCTAGTGTGTCAGAGAATTACTTCACCCAATTAGCAAAGTTACAACAAACATGATCAATCAAGGATTGTGTTGATCAATTCCAAAACCTATCCTTGTGTGTGGAGAATATTACGAAAGGGAATCTGAATGACCTATTTCTTGGGGGTCTTAAGGACCACATTGAGCATGAGGTGTTTATGTTTAATCCACTTAAGGTTTCTAATTCTATTATCATGGCACGTTGGGCAGAGAAAAAATTTCTTACCAACAGGAGGAATACTTTCACTAACATCAGAGACAATAGCACCTCGACACCATCATTCCCTCAACCCATTAGACTGACACCTCAACAAATTGAAGAAAAGAGATAAAAAGGGTTATGTTTTAACTGTGACAACAAATATGGACTAGGACATAAATGTTTTGAAAAGAAGTTGTTCTACATTGATGGGTTCAATGAAGAAGAAGAGAAGGAAGAAGATGAAGAGGTAGAGGTCATTGTCAAGCTAAAAGAGGAGTTAGGAGATCCCCAACCAACAATTTCATGTATTAACACCTCCCAAACCCTCAAAGTGGTTGGATTCTTACAAAAATAAAGGGTAAGAGTGTCGATTGACTCAGATAGTACTCACAACTTCATCAATCATAAGTTGGCGGTGTGCTTGAACTGCTTTGCTTATCCAACTCCCAAATGTCAAGTAATGATCGTTGATGTAGTATTGTTAGTTGTTTAGGAAAATGCCATAACATTAAACTCGTCATGGGATATTACTTGCTAAATAGCCCTATGTATGCCATTGCCATGGGAGGAGCAAACATTGTGTTAGGAGTTCAATGGCTTACCACCTTGGGAACCATTGAGATGAACTTCCAAGAGTTTTTCATGTGTTTTTGGTCAGAGGAGAGGACTTTTGAACTAAGATAATTAAGAGCGAAGTCCCCACAGTTGGTGAGCTCTCACCATATGCAAAAATGCTTTTAAAAGGTGAAAAGGGGTTCACGGCACAAATATTTTCATTAGAAGCACATCTATCAAATGTATTTACACCATCAAACATACAAGTAGTTATAGATGTGCACTCAGTTGTGTTTGGAGATATACCGAATGGCTTACTTCCAAAAGGAGACCATGACCATGACATCCAGCTAGTATAAGGGAGCCAACCGCTCAACATTAGACCTTATAAGTACCCATATGTACAAAATAGTGAGATTTAGAAGATAATACAAGAGATGTTAGAAGCAAGACTTATCTGTCATAAAGTGTTTATTCTTCTCCAGTAGTGATGGTGCGTGAAAAAGATGATAATTGGCACATGTGTCTTGATTATAAGGAACTCAATAACACAATCAAAGATAAGTTTCATATTCCTATAACTAATGATTTGCTAGATGAGTTGCATGGTGTTGTCTACTTTACAAAACTTGATCTTCGTTCCATATATCACTATATCAAAATCATGGATGAGGATGTTCATAAAACAATCTTCCAAACACATGAAGGCCATTATGAATTCCCGGTAATGCATTTTGGCTCACAAATGCACCTCTACATTTCAAAGTTTGATGAATTCTATCTTTAAGCCTTCATGTGGAAGATTGTTTGTGTTCTTTGATGATATATTAATCCACAACAAAACATGGGAGGAACACTTGCATCATGTAAATAAGGTGTTGGACACTCTTGAACAACATCAACTTTGTGCAAATCCCACTAAGTGTTCTTTTGGAGTCAAGGAGGTTGAATATTTGGGTCACATCGTCTCTTATAAAGGTGTTAAAGTGGATCCTAACAAGATAAATGACATGCTTGAGTGGAAGCTTCCAAAAACCCTAAATAATCTCCGAGGATTTTTGGGGCTTATAGGTTATTAACATAGATTTGTAAGGAAGTATGGCAACATATCAGCATCACTCATAGCTTTATTGAAAGTGGACTATTTCCATTTGAATGAGGAAGCTTCCAAAGCATTTGAGAAGTTGATGGAAGCCATGTGCACCACTCCAATGCTAACTATCTCATATGTTTCTAAGACCTTCGTTTTTTAATGTGATGCTTCAAGGTATGGTATGGGGCAGTACTCATGCAAGAGAGTTGTCCCATTGCCTTAAAAAAAATTCAATTCAAAGGTAAGAATATGTCAAAACCAATTTATGAGAAGGAAATGTTGGTCATACTTCATGTCATAAAGCAATGGAGACAATATCTAATGGGCAGACACTTCAAAGTAAAGACATATCATGATAGTTTGAACTACTTCTTAAAGCAACGTTTATCGTCTGAAGAACAACAAAAATGGGTCTCAAAAATGTTGGGGGTATGATTTTGAGATAATCTACAAGAAAGGGAAACAAAATGTAATAGTTGATGCTCTATCTCATAAGGATGAGCCAACTGAGGCATTGTTGTGTGTCATATCCATATTAAACAGAGATTAGGTACAGGAGGCAAAGGTTTGAATGGCAAGATGACCCAAGTACACAAAATCTCATTCAGAATCTCCAACATGATCCAAGCATGTCAAAAAAATTATATGGAAAGGGGTTGGTTTATGGTACAAGGATAGATTATACCTATGTAAGAACTCAACCCTTTAAAATAGGGTTCTATTTGAGCTCCATGCTTCTCCAGTAGGGGGCATCCTGGCTTCTAGAAGACTTATTAAATCAAGCAAGATTTATTTTGGGAAGGGCTAAAAGGGGATGCCCAAAAAATTGTGGCTAAATGCATGGCTTGTGAGCAAAATAAGGGTGAAACAATTAAGTCCACGAGCCATTTACAACCTCTATCTATTCCTAGCCAGAGGTGGGAAGAGGTTTCCATCGAATTCATCACTGGATTGCCTAAATCAGAAGGGAAAAATGTAATTATGATTGTGGTGGATAAACTTGCCAAATATTCCCATTTGTGTGCCTTACCACACCCATTTGTCGCAACAGCCTTCATGGATACATTTCAGAATCTACATGGGACACCAAATATTATAGTAAGTGATCGAGGCCCTATATTTACTAGTAATTTTTGGAATGATTGGTTCTCATGTTTGGGTACTCAACTAGCTCGTAGCTCTTCTTATCATCCCCAATTTGATGTGCAAACTAAGGTGGTGAACAAGTTCTTGGAGGGATATCTTCATTGCATTACCTCAGATGAGCAAGAGAGATGGGTCCAATGGCTACCACTTGCAGAATTGTGATATAGCACTTCCTTCCATACTTCATCTAAAAGGTTTTCTGTTTTTTTGCAGTACATTGGTACCATCTACTATTCATCACCTCATCCTTGTGAGGCCGGCCAAGGGTTAGAGTAGTTGAAGAGCACATTCAACACTAGCAAGAAGTACTTTCTAATCTCAGGGATAACTTGGCCATGGCAGAAAACTACATGAAGTAGCAGGCTGATCAACATCGCAGTGAGACATTTTGAAGTTAGTGGTTGGGTTTTTGTTCATTTACAACCATATAAAAAAATGTCTTTGAAAATTAAAAAAAGGATAACAAGCTTTCACATAAGCATTATGGCCCTTATCAAGTGTTATAGAAGATTGGTAATGTAGCATACAAATTGGAACTCCCTCAGGCAACCAGAATACATTCAATCTTCCATGTTTCTTGCTTGAAAAAGGTAATTGAACGCAAGGTATTAGCCCAAACAGAGTTGCTTGATCTCGATGAGGAGGGAAGAATCATCTTGGAACCGGAATGTATCCTTCAAATTCGCATTAAATGATTGAGGACAAGGTTCATTACTTAGCATCTAATCAAGTATAAGAATCTAGACAGTGAAGACGCAACATAGGAGGATGCAACATTTTTGCAACAACATCTAGAGCTTCTCAATATTGGGAACAATGTTGCTCCGAATGGGAAGGGCATGTTATGCCCTTAATCATATATCTTACATTGGATGTGTATGGCCGACTTGTGGCGATCATAACTTATCATGTTACATGTCTTTCATTTATGTTATACTATCATTAGTGGGTCGGCCTTGATAATGGCCCTAACATAGGAATAGTATATATAAGAGTTGGTAGGTAGTAGTTGATGATCATATTGACAACTTAAGTCTTATTGTATGGTTTGGTGGTTGTCCCCTCGAAGTGGCTAAGTCATTCTACTTACATATTGTGATCATTTCTCCATATTTTGGTGTTATATTGTTGTTGATATTCAGATCTAAGTAATTTCATTACATCTATTATGTATCTGATTGCACACCAATAGAATCCTAATTTGAATGCAAGAAGTATATTAATATATAGGTGCATAAGTACTTTTAGACAACCAATCAACAAAAACCAATTTGAGCCAGGGTTTTGCACATTCAAGGAAAGTAGAATAAATTTGTTATGTCAAATATAGATTCGCACATAGCTATTTCATAGCAAAGCAATTGTCCCTCACAAAAGTAGTCATCATTGAATGGAAATGGTCAAGGGGTTTTAATAATTTGACCTTTCTATAACCTATTCATTTTGAGTTCTCAATCTATTTTTCTCATATTGTCACTACCAATTGTCCACAAAATTTCACGAAATAGGGCATATCCTACAAGCCCTAATTTGCTTAGGTACTTTACTATATCATTGTTTTACATTGCTCATATACTCTATATAAGCCCCTTATTTTCTATAATTTGGTTTGTAGTATTGATTTACATTTGGTTAGGGTCTCACATTTGCTTTATTAGTGCCTTAGTTAACTAAATCACTTTCTACACCCACATGTGGACACTCGAGGAACATTAACGCCCCTACATACATATTGATTAAAAACTAAATTTTGAGCTATAGTAAACATTTGATGACGATAAAAAATTTGTATAAATAGCATTGGACGATACAAACAGAGCATTGGGTGAAAGGTCGCATGTGTCCAAATAACTCATATAGTTATAGGTGGGTGGGGTTGCAACCATAATTAGCTATGTCTTGATGATGGTAGGACACGGGACAAAGGGAGTGAGTTTCCGAGACGGAAAAATAGTTCCCAAATTTTGAGGATGGCGATTAAAAAATAAATATATAAAAAATTAATATTTAAATATGATAACTTTATTCAATGAAACTTAGAGATTTAAACTGTATTTAATGTGTTTTAGCTACTTTCAAGCTTATAATTAAATGTTTTTGGTATAAATAATAGCATTTTTAAAGATAAAGCATCAAAAAAACTTTTTTATTTTATTTTTGAACTGGGTGACATGCCCTCCGAGTCCCCAAATCCTGAAATGTTCAGGATGTCTGAGATGTCACCAAAATATAGGGAACACGCCCCCACATAACATTGGTTGCAACATTCAAGACAAATTGAAAAGACAAGTAACTTCCACCATATTGTTCATGTTGATAAACATGCCAACTGACTGCAGATACTCTGTTGATGATAAACAAAGATTGTTTAAAATATCATACAATATTAATATAGATAGAAGATAGAAAAATCTTCAAGGGCTTACAGTAATCAGCACGGATTGACTTAATGGTATAATAACATAACTAAAATATAATTATATTTTCTACATATATCCTAACCACTTATCTACCCCATATCAATTCCTAACCTCCCATATCTATTCTATCCATCTATTCCCCCTATTACTCCTCCTCCCAAACTGAGCAGCATGATATTTCCCATATTTGAGGTGGAAGGATCACTTCATCTTCCCAAAAATCGTCCCTTTTGGCCATTTCGGGAGTCTATTCCCTGATCGGCGCCGACCGATACTCGATCGACACCAATTTTTCAGAGTGGCGCCGATTTCATCTTGGTCGGCGCCGATTACAAATACAGGGCCAGAATTCAATTCTGGTTAGACAGAAAGAACGAGAGAGTTTTGAGCATCAAGTCTGAGCATTATCTATCAAGTGAGAGCGAATCCTGTCCAAATCAATCCCTGAGAGGAATACCGTTACTCTGCTCCTACCACATCGACATCGTGAGCCTCCATCAATCTCTTGGTGACTCTGTTCCTGCATCCAGCACAGGTGGAACCTTGTCAGTATCCCTACGGATCTTGCAGATCCAACGGAGATCGACGATCTAGCTTCCAGTGTTTGTTTCTCAATCTTCCTGCAATTTTTCCCAAGTCGACGCCGACCTTATCCAGTTGACGCCGACCTTATCCAGTCGACGCCGATTATCTCCAATCGACACTGATTCTTCTCAATCGACGTCGATTTTCCTAATCGACGCCGATCTACCTACAGACAGGTAAAATAATTCAGGGAACACAAATCCAGCATTGTTTTCACACTTTCCCGTTTTTTATTGGTTTTTGTATGCTGTTTACTTTTTTGTCTGCCATTTTTAATTAAAATATAGATATTTACTTACATCTTTTATCATGTATGCTTCTTTCCTTAATTGAAAACGTGAACTAACATCCGTCGAGGGAGCTTATAGCTTCCCAGACCCACTTTTCGGGCAATCCACCCAAATATCTTTTAACGTGGCCTCTTTCTGTCAAGCATCTGTGTCTCGCATGTTTCTTGGATCTATTTGCAGGATCACTCGTGTGCGCCCGTCTTGTCTACATCGGCTTTCTTTTCCATCTCCATCTTCAGATCTTGTCTTTCAGGTATCAATTTCATTTGAAGTTTTTCAAGGTTTTTGTGTTTAGTTTGGTACATTAACTTGGACAGGTAACAAGCGCGAAATTCTTGATCTACATTCTGGCACGCCTGGTGGGACACGATCAAAGTCCCTTATTGGTAAGTTCATTTCTTTTCCAGTTTTGAGCTTCTGTTTTGTTTCTTCGTTGCTTTTCATTAGTTCTCTGTAGCATTTCCTTCCTTCATTTTGGTCTTGCTTCTTTCACTTATAATTCGCAAAGTTAAAGTTTCTTCTTTCTTGCAAAACTAAATTCCAATTCCTATTCCTAAGATCAATAAATCTTTCATTTGATTTCAAAATTGCATTCTTGATCCGTCTTCTTTTTTTGCAAAATTGTTATTTTATTGAAAGTTTTCTAGTTCTGTAAATAGTAATTTTCATTCTACTATCATCTGGATATATCTTTCTGGATTTGTTGGGTGTTTGCTTAACCTTTTCTTGTAGAGCACATTGCTTGTTTGTGGGATTGTTCGAGGGGAAGAACTCAACAACACGCTTTTTGAAGTCCACACACCTTGGAGAGCTAAATCTACAGGTATTCCTCTTTTACAGTGTTTTCTCATTTTTAAGAACTTAAAAAGAACTTGTTTGTTTGTTTTCTATCACATTCAAACATTTCGATTTTGGTGCTTAAAAAGAATTTAAATCGCATTTGGGAAAGAATTTGTTTGACCTGTCTACATCGAAATCCAACACTTCGTTCTTAGTGCTTAAAAAGAACTTTTCTTTTGTCATTTCTGATGTATGCTATTCATCTAGTTTTCTAAATAGGCTGGAAAAATTAATCAAAATCGGTAGTGACACTATTTGATTTTTATTTTTCAACCTTGCACACAAAGCCAAAATCACTAGGTATAAAGCATCAAAAAAAAAATCCTCCCCTGGCCTCGCCTACTTGGAAGTGATATCCAAGAGGAAGAGCCTGCGTGGTACTCAGGCCGCATTATAAATTCACAAAAGTTTTAGTATATATTGGAAAAGTACCCGACTCCCTTATCACAGTAGTGTGTGAAGTGCGGGGGTAGGCCCCTATATCAAGCCACGTACTGGTCTTTTACTAAAGCACTTTCGGGACTCCTCACCAAAACATTCTCCAAACCATCCTTAGTTTGGCTATCTGAGTAGTTCCTGTTCTAAAAAGCCTTCCCTAATATTTTCTTTCTTAAAAGTAGAAAAAATTAAAAGAGATAATCACCTACGTTGCTTGAATTTTCTGTTCATTGGTTAGGTCAATATTCTTTTTCTATATTTGTTTTTGTTTATGACGGTCATCACTCGGTTACAATCTAGAAAAATAGCTCAACTGGCCCCTTTTTCATCCGAGATCACCACTAGTGTGGATGTTTCGGCACCCCTCGGGTCTTCCTCGGGACCGCTATTAGTCGGTTCCCCATCTTGGTCATATAATCCTTCTATCAGCCTAAAGCAATCCCATCACATCCAGCTTCCCCCAGTCCTTCAGAAATATCATCTACTTCTGATATAGAGTATGTTCCTCAAAGGGATCCTAAATTTCAAGTGCTCCTTGATCGCAATCCGGTAGCCCTTATGGACTATCTAGTACATAATCCTATTCGAATATCTGATCAGGGACCACCAATTTAGCAAGTTTATGATTATCCTCGTGAACCATCTCAGGATTTTGTAGAACAGTTAGCATCCTATTTCTCGCCTCGAATCATGGAAGAGGGTGGTGCACCTGTGCCTCCTTTTTCTCTTCCACCGACCATGTCGACTAGTTCTCAAATAGTCTTGCCTATTCCTAACGCTGCAGTTACATCGACTATTCCACAACCTACTTCTAAGAAGTCCTCTTCTCTAGCTATAATGGGCACACTTGCGCACCCACAGATTGTTGTTAATTCTTCTATGCCATCCATTGCATCCCAGGGACAGTACCTCTTTATAAATCAACCCCCTTCTATGAGTCAGTTGGTTCCTGCTTCACATCCTCCAGTTGGTCTTTCTTCCAATGTTCCAGCGACAATGACCTTCACCCATCCTCTAGCGTCGGTGCCCTTAATAACCAATCCAACAGTCAAAAGCCTCATTCAGACCTTATTCCCCACCATGTCCAATCAAATCAATACCCATGTTCCTCAATCCATTCCAATTCAGTTGACCAGTGTAGGAGCCCACCAATCACAGGCTCTAGATTTCATTCAACCACCTTTTTCTCAACCACTTATCATCTCACATCCTGTTTATACATAGGCTCCTTCACAACAAATACCTCACCAGGTGTCACCCAAAACACCTGGTTATTCCTCTTATCATCCTGTTAATCAATAGATGAATCCCCTATTGACGCCTCAACAAAATCCACCATTCACTTCTTATGCAGGACATACCAGTATGCCTCCTCCTCAATCTGACGTGGTCCAAATTATTTTCAAGAAAATCATAGACTTAGAAGCCTCCATCAAAGGGGTTCATCCTTCATACTCTTTTGAAGAAGTGTGTAATGAACCCATTCATCCATCAGTGGCTTTTAAGCCTTATCCTCCCCAATGGGAACTTCCTAAGTTCTCAAAATTTCATAGTCGAGAGGATCCTCAACAGCACTTGTGAGCATTCAAACACACTTGCTACTTGATAGTCTAGGATCAAGAGCTTATGCTTCATACTTTTCCTGTCTTTAGCAGGGCCTACTTTAGACTGGTACAATAACATTCCTCAACATTCCTTGTTTTCTTTCTCTCAATTGGCCCAGATGTTTGTTGAAAACCTTTCAATAAACATCACACATAAGATCTCAATTACAGATCTTTATAACATTCATCAATTCGATGATGAGTCTATTGCAGACTTTGTCGCTTGTTGGAGAGGGATAATAAACCAATTGTCTTTCTCCCTTCCTCAATCTCAATAGATCGAGTTATTTACTTGATCTTGTGCTAATCATATTTCTTCCACTTTAAGGATCTAGACCTTTCACACATTTAAAGAAGCCTTTACGATGGCACGTAAACTTGAGTCTCACGCCATTGAACAAGGGAAGTTAAAACTTCGCTCTAAATATAAACCAGATTTTTCTCGATTTACAAAATCAAACCCTTCCATTTCTAAAGACAAAAATCAGGGATCCACTAACGCTATCATATTAAAAACACCATGTGCCGATAACACTTCTAATCAAACACCACGGAGAGACTCCTCATCTTCTCAAAAATGACCCTCGTCATCTCAATTTTTTACTTCGTTGGGGGAATCATATGCTTCTATCTTAGAAAAAATGTTGGAAGTTCACATGATTGAACTTCCCCTCATTAATAATTTTGATGAAAGCCAAGAACATCCATTCTGGTATAGGGAAAATGACTTCTGTCATTATCATAGAACCAAAGGCCATGACATTGAATGATGTTAGACCTTTAAAACTATTGTCCAGAAATTCATTGATAAAGGCGAGCTTGTTCTGGATAACCCAAATGCTCCCCCAAATCAGGTGCTTGATGTTTTTAAACAACCTTTTCCCAATCATTCCCCGAACCATGATGCTTCAGAGTCTCAAAAACCAAACACTCATACTATCAACTTCATTTCTACTGAAGAATCTTCTTCTAAAAATAGGCCATCTCTGAACACATCGACTGAGTCAGAACCTCTTGCCACTCCGCTAATCGTTGGGATTCCAACATCTTTAGACATCCCATCTTTGAATATTCCCACATTGTTAGAGATGGATTCATCTCCCTCTGCCTCTTTATCTAATCTTCTGTCTATGCTTGAGACTATGTCATCCTCATCTGTCTCATCGTCAGATATTCTTTCGATGCTCGAGACAATTACATCCCTTTGATTTTCCACCGCGAATACATCTACTTCTGTTTCTCCCATTTTTGTTATAACTATGCCATTGGTAAACATACCTATAGTTGTACCAAATTCGATGGAAGCGTCTTTGATTTTGACTCTTCCTGTTTCCTTTCCTACAGTAGTTACACCCACAATTAATGTACCAGAAGTACCTCCTTCACAAGGAACTACTTCTTCCATCACCGATACTATTTTTCCTATTAAGGGAAAATCTACAGAAATAGTACCGGCACCTACACTCTCGGTTCCTGGACTTAAACCTCTTAGAGCAGCAACAGATTTACATAGGAAATAACACACAATTATATTATATTTTCTATATATTGATGTTCAGATTCATTTACATATATATAGGAGAGAAACTCCTATTTTCATGGAGTTTGTCCAACAACTCTCCCCACTATTCTCTCCACAAACTACTATGTACGTGAGTTGTTAAAATAACTCACAACAATAATATTCTCTAGATATTATTTTCCACCTATCACAAATAAACTTAATGGAGCACTAATATTATAATTTCCTAACATTCCCCCCCTTAGTGCGAACATGGGGAAAACCTGCCTTATACTTGCACCTTCTCATGATCTGGTGATTTTCACAGGATTATCACAAACCTCAAGGATGGTTTTGCAAACAGTTGACCACAAACTGAGAATGGTGGTTTTGCAATTGGTTTACCACAAACCACAAAGTGATGGTTTTGCAAATGGATTACCAACAACCAAGAATGGTGGTTTTGCTATTGGTTTACCACAAACCAAAAATGAAGGTTTTCAAGTGGTTTACCTACAACCACATCATGATATGCCAAGTACTATTCTTAGCCCTTGTCACATCTCACTGCAGGGAATAACATAGGAAATTCTGCTGACATCTGTTGCTCATACATACATAGAAAAACCTGACATACTAGAAATGGAACATTGGATCATGTTCCCCCCCTCAATGTGAAATTTCCACTTATTCAATCACGAACACTACAAACAGGAACACCGATACTGGAACTATGACAAGAAGCACACGACACAAGCTGAAAGCAAATACACCATAAAAATGTCACCAAACCATCTGGTGCGGCCCCGTCGTTGGTGACTGACGAGAGGTCACTGAATGACCTCCAACCTCTGATGCCTCATGCCTCCGGTGTTTGTTGCTAACTCAATGGAATATGGCTTTGAAGCTCATCTTGTTTCACATTGAACTTTATTTTGTCTCCCTCCCACAATGTGAACCACAAAATTTATTAAGACGTCGGTCACCGCCGAAAATGCATCCACAAGATGTTTTTTTTTATTTTAAATTTTTTACAAATATTTGACTTCGAATCTTTACAAAATGACTTAACAACTTTAACTCTTTTTGACGATAGATACTACTTTGACACTTTGGACTAAAATTTTAACAACCTTTGACCACAATGATGATATGTATAAACAACTCTTTTGACATGGAAAATGATATTTGTCACTAATGTGTTGACAATTTCAAACATTGACGACTCTAATTGACTTGAAACAAAAGACAATATTGATGTTAAACTATTTTTTCAAATAGTAACTATTGTAGTGACCAATTTTATAACATATCCCAAATTCTAATTTTGAGATCTTTAAATATTGAGCTTATAGCATTCAATCAAATGCATGGCATTAAACCAACACTATAAAGACTTGAACTATAATAATAAATAAATTTAAAAAGAATAGAGACTAAAATACTAATGGACAGAGACCATACAATTTCTCTAAAGAAGACTTGCCTTTATCGACCCCCTAGTGACACAATTATATGGAGACTTTACTTTCAATGTCTTAAGAGACCACTATAAAATTACAACACATTAATGATAACATAACGACTAAACTGATTTAAAACCTGATAATACCGTGATCACCTAATGTGGCTTGGATAAGACTGACAAAGACATGGACGGTGCATAATCTGGTCAACAATCCTTGGATGAGCAGGTTGAAATTATGGGCAGAAATAAAGGTGAAATGTTGTGACAAGGAAAATGCGGCGAGCTGTGTTGGAGGATATATGCAATAGAGATGACAATGATGAGTCCAAGTCAGGTAGGAGGAGATGGATAAATACACATGAATGAAGATGGACTAGTCACTCCATACGAAAGTAGAGTCAATGGTGCATGTAGATAGGAGATCCTAGTCGATCTAGGTCTATCAACCACGAAAGTAAAAATATGAGAAAATCAAATTTGATTCTCCACAATTGTTTTCCAACTGTGACCCTAAAATCCACAACCCAAAGAAGACTGTACATTAATCACTCAGTAGACAGATCCAAGTGACTAAAAAGTAATGCTTGGCATGTAAGAACAGTTGTCATTGAATGAAAGGAATACTTCTATGCAATACTATTATGAAGCCACTAGGATCAAGGCAGAAAATTTTTATGAACTCTTGTATTGGCTATGGTCTGCTCAGATCACAATGCCCAAGTGCTCCATGAACTAGCTGTCGAGTGAGTTGTAATGAGCTTAGGTTGTGGCTCTGTCTCCACGGGGCTAAGCTGTCAATTTTGATTAGTGTTTAGCCCGATCCTAGAAAAAATAAAAACTTGAATATTGGCTTTGAATTTTAACCAATATGCAAATCACAAATCTTTGTGTGTGTCAGACAGGCCTGCGCGGGAATATAATGTTGTAGGTTATAACCTATGAGTAAAATAAAAAAAAGCTCGATCAAATAAAAAAAAGATGCCAAATCAGATCTTCAACAACTCAAAGCCTCTAAGAAAATATTGAAGAATCCTAAAAGACTCTCATTGCAAATTTTACCATGCTCTGATACCAAATCTTAGAGCAGCAACAGATTTACATAGCAAATAACACACAATTATATTATATTTTCTATATATTGATGTTCAGATTCATTTACATATATATAGGAGAGACAACTCCTATTTTCATAGAGTTTGTGCAACAACTCTCCCCACTATTATCTCCACAAACTACTATGTACGTGAGTTGTTAAAACAAATCACAACAATAATATTCTCCAGATATTATTTTCCACCTGTCACAAATAAACTTAATGGAGCACTAATATTATAATTTCCTAACAAAACCAAGATCACTAAAGTTTAATGTTACATCATCAGCACCTCTTCATCTCCTTCCCCCGAAAAGGCTACAATTACCTTATGCAGTTGGAGTTGTCACCATCCCTGAAAAAGGAGAACCCATATTTCAGAATGTTAAGACATGTTAAGACTCTTGGTTCCTTCCCTCAAAAATATCTTTCTGCACCTCATAAAGGATTAGATTTATCAACTGGGAAGGCATCTTCTTCTATAATACCATCGAAACCATCATCTTCTTCTTCTATAACACCTTCTTCCCTAGTGCCTTGTAAAGTGAATTCAAAGACTAGAGAGGCATCACCTCTTTTATCAGGACCATCATCTTCATCACCAAAAGCCAAGGCACCCTCTGTTCCTCTGATCAGATCTATTTTAGGAGCTCCTCCCTCATCTAAATCAGCATTATCTAAATCATCATCTGTTTCGATCAAGCAGCCTTCCTTATCTCTGAAGACCACAACACTTGCCACATATTCATCTTCTTCAAAATCTATCTTAGGAGCTCCTCCTCCACAAAAATCAATCATGCCTCACTTGCTTCCATCTCAAGTGTCCAAGGCTACTTCTCCCGATGTTCGAAAAAGTAAAATGATCCCTAAAAAGACTGTCAAACCAGACATGTAGGTTCTTTTACCTTGGTAGTCCGTGGAGGTAAAAGAGGCACCTCCGTCATCTATGTCCTCATCTTTGTCTACAAATTCTATACTGAGATTCTTCACCAACTTATCCATTCTTCATCCATATCCCTTCCTCTGATCAAACCCTATAATCCCAAAGGAGTAAAACCTTCCTGGTTTAACTCTGATTTGATTTGTGCTTACCATCGCACTTTGGGACATGACACCGAGGGATGTAAAACCCTTCAATCTGTCGTTAACAGTCTTTTGGAAGAAAGTGATCTTCTATTGGAAGAATAGGAGGAACAAGTATCTCCTGTCATCTCAACCACATCTGAGCCTGAATGATCTACTTAGGCCTCTAGTTCTATTAATTCCATGCCAGATGGTCTTCCACCTTCTCAAATTGACACGATTCATATCGCCACTAGAACACAACAATATGGTAATCTATCATCATCTACATCTCAACCATGGGTTTTCATTTATGCAGCTCTTAAAGGCATTCCTCCTTCCACATCAGCCTCGAGACCTAGGGTATCTATTCGTGCTTCACCTCGGGCTTAGATTTGTGTGTCAGCAGAGGAGAGTGTTATGAAACAACTTACCCATGCTCCAATCAAAATGTCTCTTTTTGACCTCATTCAATCATCTCCACAGCATCGCCAGGATTTGATTGATAATCTACACTGTATCGTAGTGAATTCAGATGAGCCCCAGCCTTTCAAGATGATTGTTGGATTGAATAAACTGTCAACCACCATTTCTTTTGAAGATTCAGAAATTCCTTCCCTTTCTTCCAAGGATTTGGAGGCTCCCCTCTTTATCACAATTCAAATCAACAACACTACGTTAAAATGCACTATGATTAACAGTGGTGCTATACTTAACGTCATTTCCTCACACACATTCGAGCAACTTAAGTTATCAAAAAACATAGTGTCACCCCCACCTTTTTCCCTTTGATCATTTAACGATCAGCTAGCAGTTACTTTAGGAACTATGGTCCTACCCATTCGAGTAGGTAAGAAGCTATTGCATGAAATCTTTTACATTGTTGAAGGGAAATTCCACTACAATATGATCCTCGGACGTTCCTGGATTTGTGCAATGCATTGCGTTCCATCAACCTTCCATCGATTTTTAAAATATCAATATGATGGAAAAATCTATATTCATCCAGGAGATCCTTTTCCTTCTGCACAATGCGACATGATCACAGGGTCTTCCCCTCTAAAGGAGAATGCTTGTTCTCCTAAAAAGCTTCATCCTCTTCCATACCTGCAGTAAAACTACCAGATTTACAAAATATAGAAGAGACATTGCAGTGTTTCTCACTATGAGAGCTTCCTCTTCTTTCTTTTGACGCCCATCTCAAACCTAATGAGTATGGTAGACCAGACAATCAACCTGAATATCAGCCAGGTATCTGTCATGTCATCACCATTGGTCTACCCAATCAACAGACTAAATTCATTTACAGTGGTCTTGATACACCTCACTATGACCTGGATTCTCTTCCTAGGGCCAAACCCTATTCAACAGGGTTTGATTGTCTACAAAATACCACGTTTGCAAAAAAATATTTATATCGATGCACGTGGAAGGGTTTTGGCATGGGAAAGTATGAAAAGGGTGGTGCATGACCTCGCATCCATTCCAACTCTCAAACCACATCAAAAATTTGGGTTTAAGATTTAAACCTCTTTCAAAAGCCACCATCACTATTCTCGATGAGCCTCTTCCCATTGAGGAGCCATCTTCTCCTGCTAGGTTAGAAGCATCATTTGATTTGGATGACGCCATTTCCATCCCGTCTAACTTTTTTTTTAGTCAATACTATTTCCTTAGGGCCACTAACCTATAAAACTAATAACAAATCCACTTCTATACCATTAGTCTTCTTGTAAATAGTTGGAGACAACTCTCCTACTATCAACACTATCCACTGTGCAGATGATGATTATGTCCTCACCTATCTGGGGGTAAAGGATTCCTATCTTCCTAAAAACCATTCCTTCTGACACATCTATGCTTCTTAACGAAGCCACTATTGACCTTAATATAGGGACTTCTAAAGACCCTCGCATCATTAAGGTCGACCAATCTCTTAATCCACAGGAGTTAGGAGACTTTACCACTTTTCTTTCCAACCATCATCAAGCCTTCACTTGTTCATATGAGGATATGCCAGGACTCAATCCCGATATCGTGGGTCCATAATATCGTTACTCTTTCTGACATCAAACCAGTTAAGTAAGAATTGCGTAAAATGCACCCTTGAGTATCCCTTCTTGTTAAAGAAGAGTTACAATGTTTGCTTTCTGCTAACTTCATCCAACCCATTGATTATCCACAATGAGTTTCAAACGTAGTACGAGTAACCAAAGCTACTAGGAAGATTTGAATTTGTACTGACTTCTAGGATCTTAATCTTGCTTGTCTAAAAGATGATTTTCCTCTACCTAATATCGACCAACTCATCGATTTAATGGTAGGTCATGAGATCATTTCTCTTATGGATGGTTTCTCTGGGTATAATCAAATTCACATCGCACCAGAGGACCAACATAATACTTCCTTCATAACTCCTTTGGGGACTTTTTGTTATCGTGTCATGCCTTTTCAGTCTTAAAAACATAGGAGCAACCTATCAATGAGCAATGACCTACATCTTCCATGATCTCTTACACAAAACAATGGAATATTACATCGATGATCTCCTCGATAAATCCAAATACTGTCAGGATCATCTTTTCACTCTTGCACCTCTCTTTGAGAGACTCATTTGCTTTTTTCTTCACCTAAATCCATCCAAGTGCGTGTTTGGCGTTCTCACTGGTAAATTCTTAGGCTTTATCATTTCTATTAAGGGTATTGAAGTGGACCCCACAAAAATAAAAGCTATCTTTGAGATGCCTCCCCCTTCTAACTTAAAGTAAATCTGCAGTCTTCAAGGATGCCTTCAATCAGTACATCATTCTATCTCACAACTGTCGGACCGTTGTCAACCTTTTCATCATCTCCTCCGTAAGAATGTTCATTTTGAATGGGATGAGTGTTGCCAAAAGGCCTTTGATGATCTCAAAGCTTATCTTCTTTCCCCACCCGTGCTTACACCTCCACCCGAGGGGGATCCATTCTATCTTTATATTTCTGTGACTGACCATGCTTTGGGAGCTATGATCTTTTGGATATCGGGATGCTAACGGTAAAGAACAAGCCATCTATTACATCAGTCGCACTCTCCATGAGTATGAAACACGTTATTTCGAAGCTAAAAAGCTGTGTTGTGCTCTCTTCTTTGCAACTTCTAAGCTTCGTCACTACCTCCTTAATCAAAAAACTTACATTGTCACAAGTGTCAATCCACTCAAGACAATGCATGCGAAGCCTTATCACAATGATCGTATCACTCATTGGCTCATGCTCATGACAGAATTTGATCTTGAGTTTATTCCATAAAAATCTATCAAGGGTCAAGTCATTGTAGATCAATTAGCTAATGCTCCTCTTTCAGACACTCAAGTCCCCCTTGCTCAATTCCCGATGAATATATCCAACAAATTGATTTTGGTCTTTTTCCATTTAAAGTAAAACTCTTCTTTGATGGATCCAAATGCCAGCAAGGGGGAGGTGCAGGTTTCGTTATGATTCCTCCTTGGGCTGCGCCTATCCCAGTCGCACACAAACTTAACTTTGAGTGTACCAATAATATGGCTGAATATGAAGCTCTTGTTTTAGGTCTTCAAAACGCCATTAATCTTGGCGCCCGCCGTATCGACATCTTTGGTGACTCTGAACTCATCGTTAATCAAGTCACGGGTGTCTATCAATGCAAAAATGATATCGTTCAAAAATATCGTGATATCATTCTCTTTCAACTCCAATCTTTTGATAAATTCACTATCCAAGATATTCCTCGCACTGCGAATCGATTCACAGATACAATGGCTTCGTTAGCCTCGCTTATTCTGCCTTTTACCGAGGACTCGCAACTTAATGTGGCTGTGCAGCGATTAGATCAACCATCTCATCTCCGGCAACTAACTTCAATCAATTCCGTCACAACCAATACTTAAGATGAGTGGTATCAACAGATCGTTGATTATCTATCTTATTCGGTGCTTCCTCCAAATCTGACTTCCAATGGTAGAAGATACTTTATCCTACGCGCTAATCGCTATATTATTCTAGGCAGAATCCTCTACAAACGTGATTTTGATGGTATTTTGCTTCGGTGCCTCAAAACCCCTGAATCATCTAAAGTCATCCAGGAAGTCCATGATGGTATTTGAGGTGGACATTTTAGTGGCTTGGCCGTAGCTAAACGCATCTTACGTTTAGGCTATTATTGGCCTTCTCTTAATCGAAATTGTTGTGAATACACTAAGAAATGTGTCAAGTGCCAGCAACATTCCAATCTTTCGCATATCCCTAGTCAGGCTTTGCAACTTGCAGCGGATTTGTGGCCTTTTTCGCAATGGAGGCTTGATCTCATCGGTCTCATCAATCCCCGCTCTTCACAGCATCATCATTCTATCATTACTGCCACAAAATACTTTACTAAGTGGGTGGAAGCTATTCCTCTTTCATCGACCAAAGCTAAACCCATAGTTGATTTTGTCTATCAACACATCATTTGTCGCTTTAGTGTTCCACACAAACTCATCACAGACAATGGTAAATCTTTCAAAAACGTTGATTTGCAGAATCTCTGTGATGCTTTCAATATCAAACTTAGCTTTTCTTCTCCATACTATCCCCAAGCTAACGGCCAGGCCAAGGCTTCCAATAAAACTTTGCGTAATATCCTCACAAAGGTAACTAGTCGAGCCGGTAAGGATTGGCATTTACATATCCCTTTTGTTCTCTGGGCTTATCGGACTAGCATTCGTACTCCTACGGGTGCTACTCCCTTCTCTCTAGTCTATGGGTCAGAGGTTGCTCTTCCTTTGGAAGTCCAAATCCCATTTCTTCATGTTTCTCTTAGAGAATTTGTCTCTGATGAGGACTATCGTCAAAATCATCTAGCGCAGCTTGAGTTGCTAGATGAGCAGCGTCTCCATGCTCTTGAGCATCATCAAATCTACCTTGAGCGTGTCAAACGTGCTTATAACAAGCACTTGCAACACCGTGACTTCAAAATTGGTGATCTTGTTCTTAAAGAAAACTAAAATGTCACTACGCTAGAACGGAGTCAGCGTGATAAGTTTGCTCCTAACTGGATGGGTCCGTATATAGTCACTCATAAATATGGGTCTGGGGCTTATCGTCTATCTCTATGGATGGTGTACCTGAAATGGAACCTCTTAATGCCTTGCATATAAGGCCCTTCTACTATTAAAATCTATCTTACACAATTTTAGTCGCAAAACAGATCTTTCATCCATCTAACAACCAGTCATATATTTTCATGGTGATTCGAAATTATGTCGTCCTCCGCGTTATGTCTTTTCTACCTTAAATATGAGTATCTCGGCTCTACTCATGGCATTTTTTTCTTATGGATATGTTCCTCCTCCTAATAGGGACACCTTAATCACTTCTTCATCTGTCCCAAGTATCTATCTTAATCAAATCTACTCGGGGCATGAGTACGTGTTTTTTATACGTTTTCTTCCCCTCTATTTGATCTATCTGGTCTACACTCAGCTTCTTTCCAAAAAGCTTCAAAAGCTCCAAAAAAATAAAATAAAATAAAATAAAAAATACTATCCTAAAAATTCCCAAAAGATAGACTGATCCCTCGAAGGACAGTTATCTATGCATTTTCGAAATGAATCAAAAGATATAGATCATGCCCTTGAAAGATGGCTACATTTCAAAATATAGACCATGCCCTTGAAGGATGGCTACATTGGAAATACAGACCGTTCCCTTGAAGGATGGTTGTTTATTTGCTTCTTAGCATCATTGAAAGACTTCCCGTATCGATCAGTCTTTCTATATCTAGCAAACTTTCCGCATTGATCAATTTGCTCTTCTGTCAAAATAAAAAATCATGACGCTGAGACATAAGACCTTTTGTCGATCATATGGAGGACCCTATTTTCCCAATAGGAGCATATATTCTGTCCTTTGTAAATTTTGACAAGATAAATACTTACTTCTCCTTCCATTTACCTTCTAGATCTGGTTTGCGACTAGCTAGTGTCAGGTTTATTTTAACTTCATAAAAGGCCTTGTATGTATGGTCTTTTGGTTTCCTATCAAAGTCTCTATTTATGATCGGTCAGGGGCCTAGCTTATCATTCTTTTTCTTATCTAGGTGTATTTCCTTTCTTTCTCATCAAGGTCATTTCATTACGTCATTTGCTCACAGAGAGTATTTCCCATTATTATTTGTTATTCATCCATTAAATTGACATTTAACATGTTAATTTAGTCAAAATCTATCATCTATCTATATTCATCTTATCTACTTTGTCCAAAAAACATGTCAAGCATGTATTGTCAACACATGTGGGTATATCTATATCTATTTTCATCAAAATTAAATTAACATCTTAAACATATCAAATCTATCAATCACATCTATTCATTTATCCATATATCATCTAAAAAAACATGACCATCCAAGTTACACTATATCTATCTATATCTATTTTTCATCAAAATTAAATCCACATATTAAACACATCAAATCACATCACATCTATTTTTCCTCTATGTCTATGTCCATCAAATCACATCTATTTATCATCTATCAGCATATGTCTATATCCATCACAATTACGCTACATCTATCCATGTATATCGAAATTAAAAGCATGAGTACAATCATATGACAAAGAAAATGATATATATATATATATATATATATATATATATATATATGGGTATCTATACAACAAAGAATGGATGGCTTTCAATCAAGTCCTCTATATCATACATCAAAAATGCCTTCAAATCGAGGCTACATCAATATATCGATATCAAAATATATCAATCTCTATATCGTAAAATCTGATAAGTGGAAGACACTATCTCCTCCACCCTCCTCTGGACCAGGCTATCTCTCCTGGCCACCGCCTATCGAACTAGAAGCACCTGTTGCTGAAGGTCTGCCGTCACCTCACTCTCTCCCAGTGCTCCCTCCCTCTGATGCACGACTAGGTGTGGTTGTCGTTGATCTCCTCCTCACACCGTAATGAGGCACCTCAGGGGCATGTTGTGCTAGGGCATCCTCATAGTATCTCACCTCAGTGAGGAGAGACTGATAAGTACTCAAGCTCACCGTACCAGGTGCTCGTAATGTCACTGCTGGTGCTGCTGGTGATGGCCCTCCTACGGTCATACCCTGTGTCCCAGACTCTGACATAGTACCTGTATCACCATATTTGGCCCTGAGGGCCTCTCTATGCCGATGGTAGCGATCCCTCTACTGGATCATTGTATCTCGCTCCTGGCGAGCTGTCTCTCCAGTATCATGCCATCCCTTTCCTCTATCAGAGCTTTGATCTCCTCGAGGGCCGCCTAGTGTGTCTGCGTCAGGGTAAAATGCTCTCCCTCCAGCCTCTCCAGCATTGTGGCTATATCCTCCTCATCGGCATCTATGGATGCTGGCAAGTGTCATGGTAGCTCTGTCGAATACTATGCCACATAGCCGTCATCCACTCCGGCATCATCGTCACTGTCTGCAGAAGGTGGGGCCTCCCTCAATGGATCTGCCGGGATCAAAATCGGCATATCAGTCTCTCTACTATCTCGCATGTATGGCCTGTAGGTAGTGGGAACTGTCTGCACTAGGCCAAACTCTCTCAATACCCATATAAACGGGACGCGCTCTCACATATTAGGCCTGCGGCCCCTAACCACCCTGCTCCGTCTCAACCCCACCAGGTGAGCCCCCTGACCGGCCCATGTCGGGTAGACCCGATATGGTCTCCAAATGACCTACTCTGGTGTCAGCGTCCTGAAGCGTTCGGCATACCAATCTGCAGATCTCCCTGTATCTCCTGGGGCCATGTCGGCCCGCCATCGCCGGAATGCATAATCAATGGCCCCCACTGCTATTGGCATCCATAGAAGCCCGGATGACCTGATCACTGCGATGTGCTCATATGCCCAACAATGGAGCACAAAACTAACATCAATGTATGTCCTCCTACCGGTGGTATACATCCATAACTCATGATATATCTGAGCTATCAGGGCATCGGAAAACGCAAACACCTGTCTAAACTGCAGGATGTCACAAACACAATCTAGTAATAGTAATGGGAATCTCCCACCTCCTGAATCTGGCAGAGTAAAATAGGAGATAGCCATCTGAATCAACACTATCTGTCTGCTCCTGGCATCGTCCTGTCTATACTGAGAGGCTATCCTCACCGCCCCTGACACTATCTCTGAATCATCCGCCCTGTCTCCATACAATCGTCCTAGGGCCCTCTGTTGCTGCTCTCGTGGAGTAATCTCTATCGGGTCCCCGGTGATCGGCAGTCTCAGGATCCTGTATATGTCCTCGTGGGTGATGGTCATCTCACCCGTCCTGAACCAAAAAGTGCAAGTCCAGCTATCCCATCGTCGCACTAGTGCTCGCATCAACTCTACATCTCGAGGCACTCGTCGGTAGTACCGGAAGCCCCCAAGCCCGGCTAGCTCTAAGTGGCACCAATCTGCGTCAGTGACATCGGGGAGAATGGTCTCTAGTAGCTCAGGAATAGCATCCCGCATGTGTAACGCCTCTCGTGCCTGCATCCATGACATCAAGAGCAATGTTAGCTTCCTATTTATCCAAATTAGAACATCGAAAACACATTTTATCATCTTATCAGTTCATTCGGTCCAATCGGCGTCGATTTATTTCAGTCGGCGTCGATCAATATATAGTCGACGTCGATTGAAGTGAATCGACGCCGATTTACCCTAATCGGCGTCAATTTTTTCAATCGACGCCGATTTAACCTAATCGGCGTCAATTTTTCCAATCGACGCAAATTGTGAGGCAGCGGGTCAAAAACACTCTGGCCTCCCACTGATTCCATTTTTTTTCAAAAAATAATAATAATAATAAAATTATTATACTATATGACAAGTTCAGGGAGAACCACTTACCCCAGGTCGTGTCCTCTTCCGCTTCTAACTGCTTCTAGAGGCTTCCATGTTGTTCAAAATCCGTTTTCAGCTCTCTCTAAATCGATCATCGCGGTGTAAATAAATCGATCACGTTTTTCGTTCACATATTTATGTGCTCGGATCGGTCAGCGCCGATTGGTATGGTCGGCACCGATTGGTACGGTCGGCGCCAATTTTTATTGTCGGCGCCGATTTGTTTGATCGACGCCAATTTGAGCCCATTGCTGTTGATGGGTTGCAGTTTGGCTTCTCCACGTCGCTTTCTTCCATCTCCTAATCTTCTTGCCATAGTGTTGATGCTTGGCTTATTTATCTTGTCATTATTGTACCTTGAGTGTTGCTTTTTGGCACATACTTTCGATATTATCGTCCATTTCGAGCATGATCCCTGTCCATAGGGCACTCGCATTTTTGGCAGCTTCGAGTTAACGGGTCTGTAGACACTAACGTCGTCTGCTTTGCAGACCGTCTAGTTGTCCCTACCAATGTGTCTCTCTTTAGGTGTTGACTATTTTACAGCCCTCCTTACACTCATGGGTCTGTAGGTACTAACGTCGTCTCATGCGGAGACCGTCTAGTCTGCCCTACCAATGTGAGTTCCTTAGGTTGCTGCCTTAATATTTATTTTTGTGCGTCATTAATGATCAGATCTACTCCAGAGATCTAGCTGGGGCATCCTGCGTTTTCATCTACCATTTTTCAAACTTGGGATCGGTTGTTCTTTTGGGGCCCATCCCATCCCTAGTTTGAGGGGCATCACATCATCACTTTTTCTTCCTTTATTCCAACTCCTTGTTTTTGTCTCGCAACTTTGTTTATCGCAAGTTACTTGACAAAAAGGGGCAAAATGTAGACACCTAAAATTGGTTATCCAATTTGGTGTCCCCCGTGCGCGTTTGTCTTCTCAGGTAACCTGGGGCACGTTTACATCACCACTTCTCCCTTAGGGTATTATTTAATAAATGATTTAAACATCTATCCTAAGTTTATGTCACCCCATTATGTTTTACCCATAGATAATTAAATATTAACTATTTAATTATATTTTCTACATATATCCTAACCACTTATCTACCCCATATCAATTCCTAACCTCCCATATCTATTCTATCCATCTATTCCCCCTATTTCTCCTCCTCCCAAACTAAGCAGCGGGATATTTCTTGTATTTGAGGAGGAAGGATCACTTCATCTTCCCAAAAATCGTCTCTTTTGGCCATTGCGGGAGTCTGTTCCCTAATCGGCGCCGATCGATACTCGGTCGACGCCGATTTTTCGAAGCGGCGCCGATTACAAATACAGGGCCAAAATTCAGTTCTGGTTAGACAGAAACAACGAGAGTTTTGAGCATCAAGTCTGAGCATTATCTATCAAGTGGAGTGAATCCTGTCCAAATCAATCCCTGCGAGGAATACCGTTACTCTGCTCCTACCACATCAACATCGTGAGCCTCCATCGATCTCTTGGTGACTCTATTCCTGCATCCAGCACAGGTGGAACCTTGTTAGTATCCCTACCGCTCTTGCAAATTCAACGGAGATCGACGATCTAGCTTCCACTGTCTGTTTCTCAATCTTCCTACAATTTTCCCAAGTCGACGCCAACCTTATCCAGTCGACGCCGATTCTTCTCAGTCGACATCGATTTTCCTAATCGACGTTGATCTACCTGCAGATAGGTAAAATAATTCAAGGAACACAAATCCAACAATGTTTTCACACTTTCCCGTTTTGTATTGGTTTTTGTCTGATGTTTACTTTTCTGTCTGCCATTTTTAATTAAAATATAGATATTTACTTACATCTTTTATCATGTATGCTTCTTTCCTTAATTGAAAACGTGGATTGACATCCGCCGAGGGAGCTTATAGCTTCCTGGACCCGCTTTTCGGGCAGTCCACCAAATATCTTTTAACGTGGCCTTTTTCTATCAAGCATCTGTGACTCGCAGGTTTCTTGGATCTACTTTGCAGGATCGCTCGTGTGCGCCTGTCTTGTCTACATCAGCTTTTCTTTCCATCTCCATCTTCAGATCTTGTCTTTCATGTATCAATTTCATTTGAAGTTTTTCAAGGTTTTTGTGTTTAGTTTGGTGCATTAACTTGGACAGATAACAAGCGCGAAATTCTTGATCTACACTTTGATCGAATGAACGATCTTGCGAAGGAATCATATAAAATGAATGTGATTGTATATATTAAGTCTATTACAACAAACTTATGATAGAATTAGCATCAACAGTATTGCTATATAGGGTACAACATTTTAGGCTAATTATTACAACCAAGAACTATACAACACAATTTAGTGCTAGGATCTAAGAGATCTACAAAAATGTTGTTCCACGTAAAATGTATTTTGTTGACACGGCCATGCATACCAGGTTATCTTTTCCAGTGCATTTGGTCCCCAACATGGTATCACTACCGAAATACACGAAACCTTAACAATCTAATGGCACCATTGTCGTCCTTAGTGAAAAAATGTGCAGTAAAAAAGGAACACTCAATTCTCAGTCCATGTGACAAAGCCATGAGACACTGCCGTTGCAATACCAAAAAGGTTGAATTGAACATGGTGTTGCTGTCATAATGTTATATAAAGATTTTAAGAGCAGTATTGCATTCTCCCAAAAAAATATGCAAAGCCAAAAATCAACACTTTATCTGAGAAAACAACGCTTGAGCCAAGAAAAATACCACATTATTTAAATCCCTGTGACAGTTGGCCTCACATGTTTTAGGCCTTGATGTCATTTGAATATGATTTCAAATATCGTAATATTTCGAAATGATCTCCAAACTAAACTGGTGTCATCCTTGTGATACCTTAAAAATGAGTTTTGCATGGAGGACCGTTTCTTTTTGCCAGTGATGCTCCTGCATCACATATCAACTATAAATATACTTTACTTTTAGAAGATATAAATTTCGAGCTATAGGAAATATTTGACAACCAAAGATGTATACATGACATTGGATGATTCTAGCAGATCATTGCATCAAAACTTGCATCCATCCAAAAACTCATTTATTTACGAGGAGTTGCAGCAGCAGCTGGGACAAATTGTTAAAGACTTGGAATTTCCACCAGAATGCTCGTGTTTATAAAGAAGCCAAGTATGTGAAGGTGGTTTTCTGAGGACAAAGAAATGTTGTTTAAAAAATAGGAAGATTAATGTAGGTAGGAAGAAGATAGAAAAGTTGAGAGAAGAGAGGCTTAAATGATGAGCAAAAATTAACTCAAAAGGCAAGAAAAAAACATTATGAAAATAAAGTCTGAAAATCTGATCAAAATGTGCTCAATCTTGCAAAGGAATCATATAAAATGGATGTGACGGTACATATTTATCAAGTCTATTACAACAAATTGATGGCGGAATAAACATTAATGGCATATAGGGAAAATAAAGATTCATTTCGGTAGGTAGCAATGGTCTTGTCAAATTAGAACTCTACTGCCCATTAATGCAACGAAGGACTAGATAAAGTAAAGTTTGGTGCTAGGAACTCTGACAGATCTACAAAAAAGCTGTTCCAGAAAAAACTTTTTCTGCTGATCCAGCCATGTATACATGATTATCTTTTTCATTCCATTCAATCTCCAGCTGACCTCCAGGCAAATCGACCAAGCATTTCTGTTCTCCCATAAACATATTATTAGTAAACAACAGTAATACCACAATGAGAAAAATTATTAAGGAAAATTGCTGCGAGTGTATTTCATATTTTGAAATTATAAGCATTTGTCATGGAATATTAACATCTTACCCTTTCTGAACGGCCTTCCAGAACTGCTGCAACAACAAGAGCACAGGCTCCAGTCCCACAAGCCAATGTAGCTCCTGCAAAAGCCAAATATGTGGATGTCATTTGCATCCTTCTAAGTTTTTTTAAAAGCAATGAAATAGTTCAGATCTCTACAAGACGAGCATATAACTTAGGAAAAGGGAACCCTAAGACACCTCCTTTCACCTAATAAATGTGCAAAAGAGTGAGGTTGAGAAGATAGCACGAGAGATGTTAGAAGCAGGAATTATCCGTCATAGAGTGTTTATTCTTCTCCAGTAGTGCTGGTGTGTAAAAAAGATGACAATTGGCGCATGTGTCCTGATTATAGGGAATTCAATAAGTACACAGCCAAAGATAAGTTTCCTATTCCTGTAATTGATGATTTGCTAGATAAGTTGCATGGTGTTGTTTACTATACAAAAGGGGATCTTCGTTCTGGATATCATCGTATCAAAATCAGGGGTGAGGATGTTCATAAAACAGCATTCCAAACACATGAAGGCCATTATGAATCCTTAGTAATATCTTTTGGACTCACAAATGCACCCCCTACATTTCCAAGTTTGATGAATTCTATCTATAAACCATTCATGCGGAAGTTTGTTTTAGTGTTCTTTGATGATATATTAATCTACAACAAAGCATGGGACGAACACTTGCATCATGTAAATAAGTGTCAGAAACTCTAGAACAACATCAGCTTTATGCAAAGCCCTCTAAGTGTTCTTATGGAGTCAAGGAGGTTGAATATTTGGGTCACATCGTCTCTGATGAAGGTGTTAAAGTGGATCCTAACAAGATAAAGGCCATGCTTGAGTGGAAGGTTCCAAAAACCCTAAAGAATCTCCAAGGATTTTTGGAAGTTATTATCGTAGATTTGTAAGGAATTAGGGCAACATTGTAGCACCACTAACATCTTTGTTCAAGGACTCTTTCCATTGGAATAAGTAAGCTACCAAAGCATTTGAGAAGTTAAAGGAGGCCATGTGCACCACTCCAATTTTGGCTACCCCAATTTTTTCCAAAACATTCATTATTGAATGTGATGCTTCAAGGTATGGTATGCGGGCAGTACTCATGCAAGAGGGTTGTCCACTTGCCTTTGAGAGCCGTCAATTCAAAGGTAAAAATATGTCAAAACCAATTTATGAAAAGGGAATGTTGGCCATACTTCATGCAGTAAAGCAATGGAGACCATATCTAATGGTCAAACACTTCAAAGTAAAGACAGATCATGATAGTTTGAAAAACTTCTTAGAGCAATGTTTATCATCTGAAGAACAACCAAAATGGGTCTCAAAATTGTTGGGGTATGATTTTGAGATAATCTATAAGAAAGGGAAGGAGAATGTAGTTGTTGATGCTCTATCTCGGAAAGATGAATCCGTTGAGGCATTGTTGTGTGCTATATCTATATTACAGGAAGATTGGGTAGAGGAGGCAAGGTCCGAATGGCGAGATGACCCAAGTACACAAAATCTCATTCAAAATCCCCAACACAATCCAAACATATCAGAGAAATTTGTATGGGAAGGGGATGCTTTATGGTATAAGGATAGATTATAACTATGTAAGAACTCAAACCTTAAAAATAGGGTTCTATCTAAGCTTCATGCTTCTCTAGTAGGGGGCATTTTGGCTTCTTGAAGACTTATCATTGAATCAAGCAAAATTTCTTCTGGGAAGGGCTAAAAGGAGATGTCCAAAAATTTGTGGTAGAATGCATGGTTTGTCAACAAAATAAGGGCGAAACAATGAAGTACACGTGTCTTTTACAACCTCTATCTATTCTTAGCCAGAGATGGGAAGAGGTTTCCATGGACTTCATCACAGGATTGCCTAAATCAAAAGGGGAAAATGCAATCATGATTGTGGTGGATATACTCGCCAAATATGCCCATTTTTGTGCCTTGTCGCTCCCATTTGTCGCAAGCACAGTAGCTGCAACCTTCGTGGATATAGTTCAGAAGCTACACTGGACACCAAAGATTATGGTAAATGATCGAGACACTATATTTACTAGTAATTTTTGGATTGATTGGTTCTCGTGTTTGGGTACTTAGCTAGCTCGTAGTTCTTATCATCCCCAATCTGATGGGCAAGCTGAGGTGGTAAGCAAGTGCTTGAAGGGATATCTTCATTGCTTTACCTCAAACAATCAAGAGAGATGGGTCCAATGGTTACCACTTGTAGAATGGTGGTATAACACTTCCATACTTCATCTAACATGTCTCCTTTTTGGCAATATATGGGTACCATCCATCGTCCATCACCTCATTTTTGCGAGGCCAGCCAAGGGTTAGAGCAGTTGAAGAGAACATTCAACACCAGCAAGAGGTACTTTCTAGTCTCGGGGAGAACATGGCCATGGCACAAAACCGCATGAAGCAACAGGTTGATCAACATTGCAGTGAAAGACATTTTGAAGTCAATGATTGGGTTTTTGTGCATTTGCAACCATATAAGCAAATGTCTTTGAAACAACAGAAGAAGGATAACAAGCTTTCACCTAAGTATTATGGCCTTTATCAAGTGTTGCAGAAGATTGGTAATGTAGCATACAAACTGGAACTCCCTCAGGCAACCAGAATACATCCAGTCTTCAATGTTTCTTGCTTGAAGAAGGTCGTTGGACAGAAGGTATCAACCCAGACAGTGTAACTTGAGCTCGATGAGGAGGGAAGAATCGTCTTGGAACCTGAATGCATCCTTTAAACACGCACTAAACGATTGATGACAAAGGTCATTACCCAGTATCTGATCAAGTGGAAGAATCTAGAAAATAAAGACGTGACATGGGAGGATGCAACATTCCTGCAGCAGCATCTAGAGCTTCTCAACATTGGGGACAATGTTGCTCCAAAGGAGAAGAGCATGCTACACCCTTAATCCTATATCTTACATCGGATGTGTATGGCCAACTTGTTGCTATCATAACTTCTTATCATGTTGTATCTCTTTCATATATGTTATAATATCATTAGTGAGTCGGCCTTGGTGATGGCCATAACATAAGAATAATGTATATACATAGAAGTTAGTAGGTAGTAGTTGAGGAACATATTGAGCACTTGAGTCTTATTGTATGGTTTGGAGGTTACCCCATCGAAGTGGCTAAGTTATGTAGCTTGCATCTTGTGATCATTTCTCTACATTTTGATGTTATTTGGCGTTATATTGCTGCTAATATTCAGATCTAAATAATTTCATTACACTTATACCCACTACTCCATTGGTCTCCATCAGACATCAACATTGTTGGTACTTTGAGACTAGGTTACTTTTCTACTTCGGGTACTACACAGGCAAATTCATATCACGAGTTTCTTTTCTACAGCAAGTACTACACCAGCCTTCAATGTTCAAGGAGATTCTGGAGGAAGTGTTTTGTTTTCTCCTAGGGTCTCCCAACCTTGCCTCTCCAAAATTGGTTACTCCCATGTAATGCCCCTTTTCGGGCTCTAACTAAAACAAAATAAAATCGCACAAATCCCTAAAGATAGTAAACTGAAAATTATGACAACCAATGAAAATTATGACAGCAAGGTACGGAAGTTTGATTTTTTATAACAGCAGCAAGGAAATGGCAATATTTCTCCAAAAATGCATCATTCACACCATCCAAAGCATGTAGGGAAACATATAAATATTTTAGAACAAATGTAAACCAAGAAATCAGCCTTCAAACCCCAACTGGAATTTATTTAATTAAACAAAATAACAGCAGTGAACACCTTTACAAAATGGCTAGAAATGAAGGATTCCAAGCCCAAAAATGAAGTGTAAATGAAGATTCCAGCTCCTAAAAATAGGAGAAACACAATGGTGGTTGAGTTTGATGTTACCGTGCCCTAGAAGACCCAAAGTGCCACCTTAGGGAAAGTCGCCACCGAAATGCCTAAAAATAATTCCTTATGAGCAATGTTTTAAAAACAGGTCGAACCGGAACTGGAACTGCTCGGTTTGACTGATTCATATAAAAAACTCATACTGCTTAACAAACTAAACCACTGACAGGTCCCGTATAAAACCAGTTTGAGCCGGTTCGGTGATTTCTTTTTGCCTTTAAAAATATTTTTGATTGTTCTTTTCACTTACTTTTAAGTGTTTTCTTTCAACCCTAACCCTAAAGTGATGTTATATAGACCCACCCCCTCTATTTGTCTCACATCTCTCATTGAGCATTTGTAAGCATTTGGAGTTTGTGGAGCTGCACTATGATTTAGAGTGAGCTTGGAGCTTTGTTTGCATTCCTTGTGGGCTATTTGTGGTGGATTTGGCAACTAAATTAGGAGGCTCCAATCCATCTACAATCTTGGAGATTTTCTTGACCCGATTTTTGTGCCCATTGGTCTTCATTGTTCATCTCATTGAAAGGTATGTTAAAAACAAAAATCTGTTCCTATTTTTCTCTCTCATAATATTGCAAATCTGAAATATATTTCTTTTGTCGCAAAAAAATTAAGATAGGTTTGCATATTTTTATTTTCAGATTTGTTTGCATTTACCATGCCTCCCCGAGTTAAAAGACCCTACATGGAGCCATGTTGATATTGTTAGTAATCAAGTGTTTTGAAAATACTGTAAGAAACACTTGGGCCAGAAAGGGGGTGGGGGGAGGTTGGGAGCATTCATAGGTTGAAGCAACACTTGGCTGGCCAAGGAGGCCAAGTTGTCCCATGTGATGCACTAGACATTGAACCCATTATATAGGAAATTTTAACACTATACTCAATCTGGAGGAGACGCAAGGCGGATTGAATGTGCTTGATGTTAGCTCATATAGCATGGAGAGGTTTGTTGATTCTCTTCAGCTGGTAGATGTCAAAACTGATAATGGGACTATGACTTGGTCTAACAAACAGCAAGGACGAGAATGTATTCTTGAATGTTTGGATAGGTTCTTGATCTTTGAAGTCTGGCAAGACAAATTGTACGTCCCTAAGGCTCATATTCTCAACAACATTGAGTTTAATCATTGGGTTGTAAGCCTTGACATAGGGAGAACTTTTTCTAGGTTCTTGTTTAGATTTCAGTGAATGTGATTGTGTCACGAGGATATTACAAATCTCATTCACCAATGGTGGACAAAAGCTAAGCCGCGGTATGGAACACATATGTATTCCTTTATCAAACGACTTGTTGGTTGGAAATTTTGTCTTTAGACACAATCAACAGTTTAGGGGACCACAATCCCTCTTTATGGGGAGGTTCCCTTATTCACCAAAACTTGGAAATCTACTTATTTACAAATATACAATCTAATTAAACCTGAATGAGGATATTGGTGCAGTGAATGGTTCCATATTTTCAATATTCTCAATACAGAAGATGAACAGGGAATAGAGTTTTAAAGAAAGAAACAATAGCTAAATGAGCAAGATGATTGAATCATGGACACAAAGTTCAATTTAACCCACCGGTCAAAAATACAAGTATTCTCCTTGGTTATACAAGATTACTCACTACTGTAAGGCAAGAAGTGAAGAACCCAGCACATTCAGATACAAAGACTGCATAATCATATCTTACTAATGCATGCAAGAGATTTAAAGAACATGCGAGTCAATACATACGAAAATCCATGAAATATAAATGTAGATAGACACAAAGTTCCTCACACTGTATTCAAAGGATTGAACACAATGTTCCAAGATTCAAATATATTAATCCTCACATTCACAAGATTCAACAAATGGAAAAGGAAATAATACAGATAAGGGAGAGAAAGTATCTTCTTCTGTATTGATCAAAAATTTTGTATCTACATCCAGGAACACCAATATCCAACAGCCCCTTTACAATGAAAACTAAGCCTTATATAGGCTGAGGGGTGGTTGTAACCAACTTTCTAACTAATTGTAGTTAAGTGCTAAACACTTAGTTAATTACATTAGTTGGCTTTATTTTATAATTTCACTTTCAAAATAATAAAGCCAACTTTAAAATATAACAATTAGATAGAAAAAGACTAAGAACTAGAGGAAGGAACATTAATTAGTGGCACAGCTGCAAGCTTTATCTTAAGGACATTAACTCGGAATTTGGAATGACTGTGTTTGGCATGACAGCTAACTAGCTGCCAAGGGAGTATTCCATTTCCTTAGCAATTCCACCATTCTGCAATAGGCCCTTGGTGGCTTCCACCACAACATTGTGCAACTCAGAGAGCTCCTCCATCTTCTCCTTGTTAACTGATTCTACCTTGAACAATTCCTCTTTAATCAATGCATTGAATTTAGCCTTGACTTCATCTACAGAATTTCTCTCTACAGAATTATCCTTATAGAACTGGCATCGAAGAGCCTACAAGTCAACAAAGATCTTTGATTTGAATGATTCTCCCTTCTACACCATGTTCTTTAATTCAGTTCCAGGCTCTTCGAGAACTCTTGTCCTCCACTCAACATTGTAGACCCACTTCTTGGATAGGTTGTTTTTGGAATCATCAACGATTTTATGAGACAACATAATCTTCTCATCAGTTGTGCTCGTGATTCTCAGATCTTGAATACTATCCAGCCAAATTTTGAGCTCTTTTTCAATGGCACTGATTATGGAATTGAATTGATCATGTGTTGAAGAGATGTTATTGTATATCTTGAATGCTTCATCAATAAAGGTCAATCCAGAAACCAGCATTCCTTCTACCAATGCTTCAGCAGCTCTACCAAATGAGGCATGCTTCTGAATCTCTTTTATGACCTTGACATCCTCTTCAGAAAGAATCGTTGCAGGAGGCAGTGAGGGGAGAGGAGTGGGATCAAGAGGGACTTTGTCAGTTGAGAGGAAAGATTTAATGAAATTTGAAAGACCCTGAACCTGTTCTTCCAATTGTTTTGTTGTTCTTCAGTGGCTTTCTCTGATTCATCTCTTCCTTAGTTGCTTTCATTTCTTCTCCCAGAGGTTGTGATACTTGTTCAAAAGTAGGAGCAACTTCTTCGGTTGATTCTTGAGCTTTCTCTTGTTCTACTTCCTTCTCAGGTGTTTCCTCAATCTTTTCTACCTCCTTGGTTTTATCTTTCTTTGTATACACCTTGGTTGTTGAATCCAAAGGTAAAGGAGTTAGTTGAACTAGAATCTTTTGAGGAGTGGAGACTTCCTTGTGTGAGGTGGAGGCTTCCTGAGAAGAAGACTATTTCATTGTTTGCTTGTACTCCACCTTTCTGTTAAACCATTGCTTTGTTCTTAAAATCACAGGATTGTTTATCTCAAAGGGATCGTCTCTCTCCTTTTGAGACCAGTCAATGGTTGGGAGAGGCATACATTGAATGGTTTTGATATACTCTACAGAATACAAATCATCATCATCATCCTCTAAGTCCTCAGGAATCTGAACTTGGTATACCTTGAAATCTCTGATTTGTTGTAGAGAAAGTCTCCCGAAATACCATTTCCTCACAGTGGCTTCGGAAATAAAATTTAAAATTTTCGCCTAGAAGTGGCTTCGGGCACGGAGCTTCCATGGTGGTAATTAATGGAGCTTGAAATTTAGAGGTCTAGTTTTTGTCTCTGATCGTGACGAAATCAACTCCGTTGCGATAAGTTTTTCATTTGGAGTCCATGTGCAAGTTTTTAGCTTGTTTCCATCGTCAGTTTGATGGGAAATCTGACGACTGTGAGCTAGGGCACGAGATGAAGTTTTTGTTGGAACAAATGCTTCAGGGCACCATTCAACCTCACATTTGTTGCATCTTGATCGTCTTGAAAAATGTGTAAGTCTACAAAAGACGGCACCTCAATTTGACTTGTATTTTGCAAGATATGAAGATTTTTCGATTGGGTGACTTCGTAGTTATCTGGCAAAAAATCTTCGTTTTTCTTCATTTCTCTACCGTTTTTCATTTTTTCGATCCATTTTTTCTCTGAGACCTATGTCTTTTCATGGAGTGGAGGGTTTGGTGACCATGGCGGAGCTGGTTTGGAGCAGCAATGGTGGAATGAGTGTCTGGACAAGCATGAACAGAGCTATGGCAGGGTGTGAAGCTGTGAAGAAGAAATGGGGGGAAAAATGGCTAAGTGTCGGATTTAAAGCAATTCAAAAATGCATACCAGGGGGTGGGGCGCATTTTTGTGTCCCTGATGTCCCCTAAGCATTAAGGGACGAAAGGGACATCAATTTGCACGCCGCACCTCATCCCGACACTTGGCAAAAATTTGACGGTCAAGAATTTGGCTCCACTAGCCCCTGGGGGCTTAGAAATTGCACTGGAGGGGGTCACATGGATGATCTGAAGGCTTCTTGGGGTTGGGTGCATTTTCATGTCCCTTTGGAAAGGGGACAAAGGGGACATCAGTTTACACATCACGCCTCCATGCGACACTTGGCGATCATCCGTGCAGTGAGAGGTAAGGCTCCAACTAGCTCCTGGGGTCTTAACTAGCAATGCAGGAGGTCATATTAGGGTCCAAGAGGCTAAAAAAGGGTTGGGCGCATTTTTGTGTCCCCTATGTCCCTTTGTTAAAGGGACGAAAGGGACATGAAATCTCGCTAGGCTCCTAATGCTAGCGCATATCCTCTTGAAAAACTGGCTAAGTGTCCAACCTTGAGAGCGAACTTGTGAAGGCCATATCTAGAGTTCCCGATGGAGTTTTTTGGTGAAATTTTATATGAATTTGACTACAAATGGCCTTCTGAATCCAATGACGGGGATCTCAGATCTTGATTCCTCCATGTAAGCCCTAAAATCGGATTTTTGATCTGGTCTCTTACATGTGCATGAGAAAAACTACCTGCAGACCTATTGTGCCAAGGTGTTGTGAAAAATTTGATATCTTGTAGGGATTTGAATTCCCTTTCCGACGATTTTGTTTTAGCTCCTAACTCCATCCAGAGCTCTCGGAATCACTTCCCAAAGTTCAGTTGCTTTTTTGGCCCTATGCACTACCTGGGCCTATGAAAAACCCGATTTCAAACCTATTGCGCCAAGGTGTTGTGGAAAGTTTGATTTCACCGTCTTGTAGGGCTTTGAATTCCCTTTCCGACAATGTCTCGTTTGGTTCCTAACTCCATCCAAAGCTCCCGGAATCACTTCTTGAAGCTCGACAGCTCTTTTGACCCTGTGCGCTGACTAGGCCTAAGAACCCTGCTTTTGATGAAACTACTCCAACTCCTCCAAACCTTTCCTGAATCTTCCAAAATCAATTTCATGATGTTACTAGACCTTCAACTCACCTCTGTGTCGGATTTGGCTCCTCCGTTCCACTCCAAGGGGTTGCATCGATCTTGGGAGGGCCAGTGGTAGCCCTTCCCAACACTGCCCAGAGATAGCATTTTTCAAGAACTCCTAAATTCACCTAGGGGGATTAACTTGACTTTCCTAATTCACCTAGGGGACTGTGTTAACATGAACTGAGAGGTCATCGGAACTGACTGGGCAAACTTGGGGTGCCTCGGAAGGGTAAAAACATGAGAATTTTGGCACAGGGGTATCGTTGTCATACTCGGAAATTGTCAATTTCCCTGTTGCACATTTGCATGACAACAGAGGGCTTTGCAAATGTTAATGGAGAGGTTATGGAGGGCCTCTCAACATCCATTGAAAGGATGTGAGGGACATCATTATTTTAGAGTTGCAGAATTACAAGCATGTGAGAGGGAGGCTCTTTTCTTTTGAATTAGTTGTCTGAGGGAGATCCACAAAACCACCAGGTGAACACAATTAGCGTATTTACTTGTGTTACAAGTTACAAATTGACAATTATTAATTACATACAAAAAAATAGTATCTTGTTTATAGGTTCTTGGTGGGAAGATTGGGGTGGACACACTCCAAATCTTTAAATGCTAGCCCTCAAAATATTGTCTCGACCTTGTAGATTTCCGAATGTGAGTGTAGTTGGAGTTTGTTTGAGGCTATTCACACAAAGAAGCACAAAAAATTGACTCAAAGATGTCTCAAAGACCTAGTTATTGTGCAATTCAATCTTTGGCTTCGCACAAGAAAGGTGGACATATTGTAGGAGCCTATCGATTTGGATTTGATCCATAAAACGAGTGAACTACGCAAGACGAGGAGATTCTCACATTCGCAAAGGACAAGATTGCTAGTTCCAAGAGGGAAGCTATGGAGGGCTAAGCGAAAGCAAGAAAGATTGGATTGGACAACATCTTTGTCAATAATGTCAAACATGTGGTAGAGGAGTCACTTCCATCTAGGACCAAGGGGGAGACACAGTTGCAACCTTCTAGGAGGAGCTAGCAATCACAACCTAGTGTGGGGACTTAAAGAGGCACTACACCCTCTCTCCAAATTTTTAGTAGATGCAAGAAATAGAAATTGTAATTATTGTAATTTGTAACTTGCATAGATATGCAATTTATGATGATAGTTTTCAATGACAATAAGCATAGATTCATAAGACTTATCAGTTGGTTGTTGTTTTTGCATGGTAATGAAATTTTGTGCTCTATTCCTATTCAAATCTAATAAAAAACACATTCCCAACATTTTACAAACTCATTTAATACATTTTGTAACTACATTTTGCATAAAATTTATTTTTTTTTAAGAAATTTAGATATTTTTTAAGTTAAGTGTTTCTTAGCATTTGCCAAGTCAATGTTTTTGGTCTACCAAGTATTGAGCATGCAAACTATGGTGCCAACAACAAATTACATTAATTCTAAGTTTCATTAAGTGCTCAAATTGTCATTTTGAAGTATATTGCGTAGGACAACATATTGTGATTCTTCGAATCCTAATATGTTGGAAATCTTAGGATTTTATAGATCAAGTATGGCAGTTGCCGAAGCAACAAGCAAAAATATGAGATTGTATTAATCGCTACCAATGCCATAGGGACCATGGGAAGAATTAACCATGGATTTTGTTTTTGTATTGCCAAGGACACAATAAGATAATGATTAAATTTGTGGTGGTTAATAGATTTTTGAAGATAGCACATTTTACTCCTTGTAAAAAAAACATTGATGTTTCGAATGTCACAAGTTAATTTATCGAAAAAGTTAGTTTATCCAAGAAGTTGTTGGATTGCATAGATTGTCAAGGAGTATCAATTTAGATAGACACCAAGCTCTTGGGTCACTTTTGGAGAACGTTGTGGAGGAAGTTAGGCACCACCGATATAAAAATATAAGTTGTGAACAAAGGCTTAAGGAATTTTCTTAGATATGTGGTTAGGAATAGGCCAACGCAATGGGATATGATGTTAGATCAAGAAGAGTTTGCTTATAACAATTCAATGAACAAGTCAGTTGGAATGACATCATTTTAGATTGTGTATGGAATATCGCCCAAGGGAGTGACGAATTTGTTGAGAGTACCAACATAAAGAATTTAGATGTAGAAGATTTTGCAGAGCACATGGTCGATTTGCATGTGGAGGTGTGAAGGAAACTACAATGGAATAGCCCAAATTATAAGGAAAAAGCAGATAAAAAGAAGAGAGTAAAGTTATGTGCTAAAGGAGATTTAATACTAGTGCACCTAAGGGTAGAAAAGATCCCAGTAGGAATGCATGCTAAATTGAAATGTAAGAAGATCGATCCTTGTAGGATTTTGAGAATGTTTTCAAATAGTGCATATGATATGAAATAGAGCTGCTAGAAGGGTTAGATATTTGACCCATTTTCAATGTTGTAGACTTATATCCTTATCATGGAAATGATAGAGTTGAAGAAGAAGAGGGAAGACCTTTAGATTGGAAAACTCATATTCATAAGGAGCATGAAGAGGTTGAAGAAGTCTTGGAAAAAGAATTGGTAAAACGAAAATGCGGTGAGAGTACAAAGAGTACTTGGTTCAATGGAAGAACAAGGACCAAAGGAGGATTCGTGTATTTCCAAGGAGGAACTTGGCCACATGGTCTTACACTAGTGAACTCTTACCACTTGATGCAGCTATATGTAGAGGTGAAGATAATGTGGAGAAATATGGAATAAATTTCCTCACGTATTGTATTCCTCCAATAGAACTCTTGGTACCTGTGGCACTCCTAGGTGTCTACTAATTAGTGATAGTCTCAACTTTTACTATATCCACTCTCAATTTACTCCTCCAACCACATGCCCCAAGTAGACAAGTGACTGTTTTGCAACTTTGTATACAGCAACTATTTTTCTTTCAATACTTGCAAGACTTGTCTCAAATGAGTTACATATTCTTCCCATGTAGCATTGAAAACTAAAATATCGACTAGATTCACTGACACGTGTATCTATGAAAGGCCTCGATACATCATCCATCAATCTTATCAATGTAGCAAGCGCATGACATAAACCAAAACGAAACACCAACCATTCACATAAACCTTGTTTTGTCTTGAAAGTTGTCTTCCATATATCCTCCTCCATATGAACTTGATGGTGCCTAGAGTTGAGATCCACCTTTGTGAAGTTCGTAGCATATTGAAGTTTGTCCAACAAAGTCATCAATTTGCGGAAGTGGATATCGATTCTTTATGATGATCATGTTCAAGGCTCTATAATCTATGCACATTCTCCAAGAGTTATCTTTCTTTTATACCATCACAATGGGTTTCTTAACTTCATTACTCTCCAAAAGTAATTACTTATACACACCAATGTTATGTAAAGTATATTCTAGCAGCAATTGAATTTCATTTCTTGGAGGTAAATCTTTAGGACTTCGGAATATTTTCCGAAACTATTACAATAGTTCATCCAAATCTTTCAAAAATCGCTAACCCATTCGCTTGCTTATTCTTCAAAATAAGTAAATAAAATTATTTACTTTCTTGAATGAGTCTCTTTGTTTGATTGGCAATTACGAGGGCAAGCTTAGGCTTGCTTTGATGTGCATTGATGCTATATAGTTGATTCCATCTTTGACCCGTCGATATTTGTTAGCCCTCATTAAAATAGCATCCCTAAGATACAAGTAAGGACATCTAGACACCACATCAAATGCATAAACAAGAATCACATTTGCTTCTATCTCATCATTGTATTGTGCATTAATACCAAATTTGAATCTGCATCTCTTAGTAACTTAAATGATTAGAGTACTTTTTAGGGGTTATTTTTTACCAATTGACTAATTTTGAAAAATGATTTGCCAAATTTTCTTATAAAATGTATGTACAGATTTTTAATTTGCCAAGTATACTTGTATTAGTAGAAAATTTCATATTTTTCCTTAGAATTCCCCACCATACATATGTTTCCTAGTTGTTAGTCTAAAAATATTCGCCTACAATTAGAAACTTCCTAAAAATGATAATTTTTTAAAAATACCCTTTGCTTAAATTTATACACCCTTCTTCACCCAACCCAATGGCTATGGATGAGATGATCGTATATCTATAAACCAAGACTCTTAACTTCGTCTGAAATCTAATTGGATTATGAAGCAATATCAAAAAATACATTTACCTTGGTTTTCCTAACTAGATCTTGATTTGGAACAATCTTCCCGTTTCTTCTCTTTCTTTTTCCTTGTTCATATTTGTGGTCAAGCAACCTAGCTTCTCATCAACCTCGAAATTGTTCTCTATCTCAGCCTCTAATTTTTTTCTCAAATTTGTCACAGACTTCTTGGAGTCCTCCTTGGAACGATTCTTGTGATGCAATTACAAATGCAATTTCCAACACTAAGCATTAGTATGTCCATCTATACCACAAAGGTTACAATGTCCTTTGGATCCTTACAATTATGAGCATTCCCCTTACCTTTCCATTCACCCTTTTGTAAGGCTGATTTTTCTCTTTCTTGAAGTGATTTGTGGGCTGATTTTTTCTTGAGGGCTCTCCTCTCCTTTCCTTTTCTCTTCCATGATGTATAGCACACAAGCCTCGTCAAGGTCCTTTGGCTTACTTGAGATGACCCATCTCCTTAGGCATGTATGGAGACCTCCCGTGTACTTTGTCAAGTTGTCTTTGTCCTCCAAGTCCAAGCACGTCAACATGGCTTCTCTACAAAATTCCATGGTTTACTCCTGCACATTTTGACCATTTCCTTGCCTGAAATATTACCAGCTAATTTTCTGATTAATTTTACACCCGATGGGATAAAATTTCTTGTGTAATAATTCTCTAAAATTCCACCTAACTACAATTGGCTTTTTCAACTTTTTCAAAGATGTAAATAATTTTCCCACCAAATAAGAGCATGCCCTTCAATTTTGAGATGTGCAAAAGAAATATCTTGCACCTTAGTAACCTTATGTATACTAAAATATACTTCCATTTTTCTTTCAATTCAGTGTTTATATGTCCTTCAAAAGATATAATCTCAACCTTCGTTTCAATTTTTGAAGGAGTATGTTTGGATGAGGAGGCTACTCATGCTCATCAATGGGTTCTTCCTTTCCTCGTGGGGCTATTCATATTCTCCTATGCCAAATTTTTTGTCAGCACAAAACTCTATGTCCATGGATTCTTGGTTCCTAGGTGTGAGCTCTTGTTGTTTGGTGATTTGGGACTACATCAAACTTTCTATGCCGATTCTAGCAATGCAACTCTCTTGGCAAGATCTTCTCTGCCTTTTTTGTGATTTCTTTCACCTTCTGATTCCACCTTGTAGATATAGGCCAAACCATCCTTTCTTACATCATCTACAAGATACAACCACAATAAACTTGGAACAAATCTATTCATTTGACATACATTCCACCAAACTTTTGCATCTAGGATTCCAAAAATGAAAGGAATAAAATTATTATCTTGAGAAATTGTCATAAGTTTTAACGTTTGGATCAGTTCAATAATCCTCTTTATATTTTGTGACACCATCTCCTATCTTCTTGCACATTTGTGTATACTGGGTCGCACCATTTCATATCTTGATCACATTCTTTTATATCGTGGGTTGCAACCTTTCATAGCTCAACTCACGTGCTTTTGTATCTCAGCAGGCACCTTTCATATCTTGGATGGCAAATGCCAATAAAGCACAGTGAGAGAATCAAGTAGTGATGGTCAAACATTGATAAAAAATAGCCACTAATTTTTGTGAAAAAAAACAGATATGACCATAGGTCCAGGATAAGTGGCAAGAACTGTGTATAGTTTGGTACCAAATGTAATAGACCGAATGTCTATCATGTAAAATTCATAGAGGAATCAAAATAAAATCTTTTTATAGAAAAGAGAGAAGGATGTCATCTACACCAATTGCAGATGGATATCATATAATATGATATATACAAGGGATATAATCCTAAGAGTCTTGATCTATCTAACCTACGTTTTAATACATAACCTTGTAGTACATTATAATATAAGCTAGGTTACATATTAAAATGTATCGTTCAAGATAAAGTTGTAATATAAGGTAGAAACTACATTCACCACAGGTTTTCCTTGTTTGTTGGCAGCAATTCTATAAATCTTTGAAAGCAATTCTTAGATAGACCTCCAATCCAGATTAGCAGTTGGAAAGGCAAATGGCTATCCCTAGATAGGAAAATTGATATCAGTAACTCCATCCTGCAAACTATGCATGTTTATCTACTTTTGGTGTTTAAGATGCCTCCCAAACTTTACTGTAGCTTCCACAATTCAAAGGAACTTCCTAATGTGTCATAGGGAACCAATAGAGAATTCCTCTACTCAGCTGGAAAAATGCTTGCTAAAGAGATACCTCTACTCAGGTTCCAGCTTCCAAGCAGGGCCTGTCATTCGTAGCTGTGATAGAATGGAACTTGTGGAGTCAATATGATCTAAACTAAGTTATTAATTCCGCAAAATATTGTTCTTCACCTTGTTGACAAAAATTTATTGCACCGATGTTTATACATTATGTGGATTGGTTTGCAACTAAAATGTTCTAATGCCCTCCATTGCATGGACGAATTTCTAAACAACAAACTTGACCGAGGAAATGTTATCAGGCACTAACCCCGATGTAACCAAACTATGAATGAATGCATGCAACTGACTATGATAAATTAAAGTAAAAAATCATTGAACAAAACCACAATCAAAGATAAGGACAAACAAACTACTATGCTCAGTAATACAGTCAACTTTAGATGAATAAAGGACTACATTTATGTGCAAAGTTATTTGATCAAAATCCTGTAGAAACTACAAGTTATAAAGAAAGAGCAGAGCAAACCTGCACCACGCTCCCAAACCCGCATTCTCAAATGGCTAGAGGAGAGAACCTGTACAAATTCTGCAAAGGCCAAAAATCCAAAGTCCAGGACGGTAAATACTTTTACCAATATTTCAAATAAGCCTCACGCATAAATCAACTATTGAACCAAATCTTGCAAAAAGTAGAAATAAGTGTAGCTGATGGTAATTTTGATCAAAGAAAATTAAAAAATAAAACTTTTCAAGCATCAACTAGAGAAGCCATAGCATCATTTATATCTAAAGTTGAAAAATGAAAGATGCCCAAACATCATTCACACATTCAATCACTTTATAAACAAAATTGGCATATCCCCTCAATATGTACATTCCAACTATGAGAAATCCAGGAGAACGAAGAAATCACGACTGCTCAAGGTCTGAACCCTAGCACTCCCTCTTTTCTCAATGCCTCGTTAAAAGAAAACCCTGCCATACATCTACATTTCAAAAATATAGTTTTAAATGAAACAGTTTTGATGATGGTAGTTTTGGCCCTTTGGGTATGGGCCTTCCACTACATTCCCTTCAATCCATTAGTGGGCCCTTTGAACTACTTCTTTCAGGCTCTTCCAGCACCCCTTGGGCTCTCAAGTCCCTCCCTTTGGATCCTTTGCTACCCCATAATCTCTGCAGATCCTCCATTTCAACTTTTATTCATTTAAAAATACCATGGTTTTCATGTTCATTAATCACCTCCCCCTCGCCTGAGACAAAATTTCCCTATCGAACAAAACAATAAATGGTTTGTGAGTCCTCTTTCTTTAAGACACGAGGAATAAATTTCCAAGCGTTTTCTACCCAGATCAAATTATACTCTAAAGGTTCAGAGATTCTATGATCATGGTAGCTGCGATTTCAGAGTGAGCACGCGTATCAACGTCTAGGCCCACAGTGAACATGTGATGAGCCCGAACAAGGAATCCAAGAACACCAGTACTGGTCATGGCATAAACCATGCCCAGATACCCGAAGACCGGTTTTCCCAGAAAAGTCGATACGATATGACTGATGATACTGAATCCAGGCGGAATCAGGATATACACCTCTGGATGGCCGAGGAACCAAGGGGGATAGCTGGTATAAGATCGGGTCTCCCCCTCCAGCAGGATCGAAAGGGGTTGTATTAAAGCTTCGATCGGTTAATAACATGGTAATTGCCCCTGCTAGTACCGGGGGAGTGATAGCAAGAGTAGGAATGCGGTCACTGGAACGGACCACACGGGGGGGAGGTAATCTATGCATAGTCATTCCAGGCCCGCGCATGTTAAAGATAGTAGTGATAAAATTGATAGAACCTAAAATGGGTGGAACACCTGATGGATGAGGACTAGGAATCGCGGGATCAACGGCTCCTCCAGAATGACTGGTAATACCACTTAGGGGCGGATAGACCGTCCACCCAGTGCCGCTACCTACTTCTACCGAGGCTGGGCTTAATAGGAGCAACAGCGAAAGACGAAGGAGGCAACAACCGGGAGGAAATGTTATTCAATCGTGGAAATGCCATGTCGGGTACACTTGATATTAGCGATTTCAAACTTCCACAATCCATAATAGTTATGAGAAATGGGCATAAAGGAAAATTGCATACAACTGTTTTCGGAATTTTTTAAACCACCTGCCAGAAAATTACAGCGTGCCCTAAACATGCTGGAAAACAGATTCTAAAATTAATATCTCCTTGAATACAATATGCAAAAATTATAAACTTTGGAAATAATATATATAAATATATAGATGATATTCCAACCTTCAAATTTGAAAACAGAGCAACTGGAAACCCTCCAAATAAAGGCTGCAATATTCCAAAACAAGTCGCCTTTTTTGGTAAATATTGAAACCCTTGCAAAATTTATGATGCCAAACCCTTCTTTATTGCTGCCGTAAATCTGATCTGAAAATTCAGCTGAATATCTCACCAAACTTCTCAAAAATCCTCAAAACCCTGCTTCTGAAAACCCCTGAAAATATCTCTGTAAATAGCCCTAAAAACAGCTCCAAATGACAAGCTAGGGTAGATCTTCACTACCTGTTAAGAATGCCCTGCTAGCTAGGGATGGATCTCTCACCACCGAAGCTATGGGTTCCTATGGGATCTCACTCCACAAGCTGAAGATTCGCAAACAGCAATTGCACATGAAAAGAAATTTGAGTATGCATCAATGCAGATCCTTTCTCCCCTGTAACTCCTTTATAACTTTTTCAATGCAAAAGAAACCCTAAAAGGTCCAAGTCGCATTTTTCAGGATGGGCTCATAACATAAATGTTTAAGTTACTTTTCACCTTTTAAGTCGCCATGGTCCAAAAGTGAGCCCCAACGCAAACGCTAGAACATAAGTAACATGGCACCCTCCCTAACGTCAAAAATAACATCTAGGTCCCTAGCAAAACACCAAATGCACATGTCAATGTGATTTACATGGGGAATACAATGGACTTAGTTATACCCAATAGCTACCCATGAATCCATAACCCCTTGAGGGATGACCAAGGCCTGAACTCGATTGGGCCCCTAGGCCTATGGCGTAGGAAAGGGGACATGTAAAAACTAATGAATATATCGATTTATCATACTCTTATTTACTATACTGAAAAGTCATAAGACTTTCAAGAAGTAATTATCCATTTTGTAGAAATATGTAAGTTATTTTGGCTAATTATAATTCAATTGTTAATAGCATTAAAACTATTGTACAGTGTATAAAAAGGCTCCCATGGCAAGCATTTATCATGGTTTCATGATCTGTGTAAATATAGAGTCCTCTACCTCTTGTAATATTCACTTATGTAACTAGGATCTCCAACGTGATGTTAATTTTTAATTTTTGATGCTTCATCCCATTGAATACAACATGATCACATTCATGTACTGCGTGTCATGATTTACAGGTTCATAGAACCTTTCCACGATTGGTAAAGTTTTCCACAGCGATCATTATCCAAGCAACGAAGCAGGTGTAAAGTCTTTATCGTGACTGGTAGAAGTCATGTTTTTTGTTTTCTCCCCTATCTCGACCCTCGGGGGTCGGGAAAGGGTTTCTTTCCATCTGCGATCATTGTTTTCATTATCCTTGTTGTATCGTGTTTTCTCCTCCATATTATTTCTCTTTCTGGCTATCCCGACCACTATGGAAAATGCGAAGAAGATACCCTCCTCTACAAATGGGGGCAACCAATCATTCAGGGATGCACTTCATGGCCCCTCCTCTTCAAATACGACCACAAGGAATTTTCAAAAACTGCCACTACGTATTCCTAAATTTGATCCAAGAAAGAATGATAAGGGATGCTTACGAGCGACTAATGGTGTCCCAGTCATTCAGCTCAAGGAGAATGTGCAAGATAATATTCATGAATTAGAGAATCGAGGATTGATTATCAAACTTCTTGGATTTCGTCCACCATTTTCAAGTCTCAAAGAATGGGTGAAGAAAACATGGCACTTTAACGTGAGATTACCCTAGTCTTATAATGGCCTTGTGCAGCAATAGACAGGGAATATGTATTCCAAGGAGGATCATGGTTTATAGGCCGTGCAAGTTTATTTATGAAACCCTGGCACCCTATGTTCAAACCGGAGGAAGAGCTACCTTTGGTAACCCCTGTTTGGGTGCGATTTTATGGTCTACCGGCGGAAAACTAGAATCAAACTGTTCTTATGGCTATTGGTAATACTTTAGGCAAATTTATGATGATAGTTGATGTTAAGATCTAGTTGGAACAGATGATCTATGCCAGGATCTTTGTTCTCATGGATCTTTATAATACATTACCAGCCAAAATTTCTCTGGAGATTGAAGTTGACAAATGGGAACAAATGGTGCCAAGTTTGTCACCAATACGGACATTTAGTGAAAGATTGCACTGCTAAAATGCCAGAATCAGAGGAAGGGGAAAAAATAAAGATGAATTTGTTACTCCAAAGAAGAAGCAAGTCACAAAACAATCTGATAAGGAACAGGTTGGAATCAACAATTCAAATAGATATGCTAGTCTTCAAGTGGAAAATGAAGAACAAAAAGTGGATGATCTGATGGAATCACAAGTTCCAGAAACACAGCTAGACAAACCACCAACAGTAGCAGCTACATCACAACTAATGGATATACAACATCAAATGTAATCTTTCAGGCCAATCCTAATAATGTTAATGGCCCAGCTAGGACTAAAAAGCTATCAAAGAAAAACTATGTTTAATGACAAGTTTCAGGAACGGAATCAGGACCAGAAAGAAATGGAGAACCTAGGAAAGGCTTTAATAATCGTGGAGAACAATAAATCATTTCAAGAAGAACACTCCTTAGGGATAGAGCAGGAACAACACAAGAAATTCGAAGTAGATGTTAATATAAAAATGGGAAGGGAATCCAACTAGCTTAAGATTCAACAAGAAGGACAAAAGCTGAGTGATTCAAGAACAATTAGGGATTTGTCTCATTACATGCAGAAGCACTCTCAATGAAGATTATAACATGGAATGTCAGAGGTTTCAAGGGTTCTCCTTCAAAGTTTCAAGAGATTAAAAGAATGATAGCACAACAACCATCAATGGTTAGTATACAGGAAACAAAAGCATCCATGCACCTCATGTCCACTATGGCTAAGAATATGTGGCCCAAGTCCCAACATATCTCTATTAACTCTTCTAGGGCTTCTAGAGGCCAAGTTACTCTTTGGGATCCAAGGTTAATTTTTGTCCTCAACTCATGTGCTTTGAAAGGTATGATCCTGTTTACATGTTCTTAATAAAGAGGAAAATCAGTAGTTCCTAGTTTGTAATGTATATGCTCCTACCTCTATAGAAGAAAAGAGACAACAGAGGAAAGGTATGGATTATATAATTCGGTCTTTCCCTCATTTACCGCTCATTTTAGGAGGAGATTTTAATACTATCTTGAACCTGTCTGAAAAACAAGGGGCTAAGACTCACCTAGATGCTAGTTCAAATGAGTTAAATCAGTTCATCCAATTTCACAATTTAGTTGATATGCCTACTGAAAATGGGACAATGGCATGGTCCAACAGAAGACAAGACACCATTGTATTCTCGAAAGGCTTGACCGTTTTCTTATTTCAGAAGAATGGCGGCTCACAGGATATGCTCCTAAAGCTTGGATTCTTGATAACAATGGTTCTGACCATTGGCCGGTATGTCTGCAAATAGGAAAAACTCTTCATGTCAAAAGTCCTTTCAAATTCCAATTAATGTGGCTTCCTCATGTTGATATCAATGACCTTGTAAAGAAATGGTGGATGGAAGGAAGCCCTCGGCATGGGACAAATATGTTCAAATTTGTCAAAAAGCTGAAATATCTCAAGGTCCAACTTAAGAAATGGAATTGGACAGGTTTTGGAGATATAGTAAAAGAAAAAGAGAAAATACGAAGAGAGTTGGAAAAGATTAATGAGGTACACCATACTACAGGTATTCCTATGGATCTATTTAGGAAGGAATGCACTCTTAGGGAAGAACTAAATGAATGGGAAATTCGCGAAGAAATTATGTGCAGACAAAAGTCTAGAATTCAGTGGCTAAAGGAAGGTGATAAAACCACATTATTCTTTCATAAGACTTTATTGTCTAGAAGAGCACATAATTACTTTCATTTTTTATCGCGAGAAGGTGGGGCTAAGGAATCTTCATTGAAAGGTATGCAACAGGTAGCTAGTCAATACTTTCAAGAATTATTTTGGCACAATCTCAGGATATGACAGCTCAACAAAAGCTTTTAGATCTGCTCCCTAAACAAATTAACCAGCATGATAATGAGAAGCTTACCCAACCAGTTACGATCCAAGAGGAGCTTCAGAAGATTGTTTTTAGCATGCAGAAAGGAAAAACTCCCCGGGGCTAGATGGATTTCCGATTGAATTCTTTCAAACCTTTTGGGAAATAATAAAATTTGATTTATTATCAGTGGTGGAAGAGGCGAGAACAGCTAAGACCATTTTGAAAGAGTTGAATAAAAACTTTATAGCTCTCATACCGAAAGCTAGAGACGTTGAAGATATATCTAGATTCCGCCCTATAGCACTCTGCAATGTGGTATATAAGATAATAACAAAAATTATAGCAGAGAGATTGAAACCTTTGCTGCAAAAATTATATCACCTGAACAAGGTGGATTTGTGCCAGGGAGACACATTCATGATGAAATTGTGCTTGCCCAAGAAATTTTACATTTAATGGAAATTCAAAAAAAGCCGTCAATGTTCATCAGGTTGGATTTATCTAAAGCTTATGACAGGGTGGATTGGACTTTCCTTTGTAAAGTCCTGGAGCATTTTGGCTTCTCACCTGATTGGATACAATGGGTCACAACATGCTTTTTCACAGTCTCCTTTGTTGTTTTAGTTAATGGTTCACCATCGGAATTCTTTGGAGCATCAAGGGGAATAAGACAAGGGTGATCCATTATCCCCTTTCTTATTTATCATACTTGTTGAATGTTTGGGCAGATTGTGTCGAAAGGAGTGTCAGGAAAAGAACATCAATGGTGTAAAATTGGCCAAAAATGTTCAACCTTTATCACTTCTTCAGTTTGTGGATGATTCCTCGATGATGAGTCGTGCTACGACAGTTGAAGCTAAGCATATTCAAAACACTCTTCAATCCTTTTCATCAGCCACTGGTCAGAGTATAAATAATGGAAAATCCAATATTTACTTCTTCCATTGTTCTCAAAGACAAGAAGAACAAATTTTGCAAATTCTTCAATTCCAAAAAGGAGTTCTTCCTGTGAAATATTTGGGCATTCCTCTAGCTCCCAATAAACCCAAGGACTGGAAATGGTTAATTGACAGATTTGAACAGAAAATACAAAAATGGACAAACAAATGGTTGTCTACAGGAGGAAGGATGACTCTCATTAAGGCGGTTCTCCAAGCAATGCCGGTTTATGTGGCGTATGTTTTGAATATTCTAGGTACTATTTTGAAAAAGATGGATTCCATATGTCAAAAATTTCTTTGGAGTGGAGCTTAGGAAAAGAAAAAGTGGGCTTTGGTGAAATGGACATCTCTTTGCAAACCAAAACAACACGGAGGGTTGGGATTTCAGTCATCCACTCAACAAAATATCGCTTTGGCAGGGAAATTATACTGGAGGCTTATAACTTGTCTTGATGATTTGTGGGCTGTTAATTTCAGAGGCAAATATGCAGAAAGTAGTCGACCAGAGAGAATGATCAGGACAAATCTTCCTAATAATGGATCTCCTGCTTTAAAGTTCATTAAATACGAAGAAAAATTGATTAAAAACAAGTTGTTCTGGAAAGTTCACAATGGTCAATCAGCCAATTTTTGGACGGATTCATGGGAAGGTCATCCCCCCATTTTAACTATCTTCCCTCAACTCCATCCTATTAAGGAACAAATGCAAGCGAAGGGATGGATCAAGATAAATCATTACATACAAACAAATATTCAGCCTTGGGGTATTGAGACACAATGGAGACCTCTTAAGGATTGGCCTATGAGGATAGAGCATGAAGATCAAACCTTGCTGAAAAAAACTATGGCAAAAAATACCTCTTCTACTGTCAGATGATCCTGATGAACTTGGATGGGGAGGCAGCTCCTCAGGGAAATATGATGTAGCTTCTGGATATGAGTCCCTCATTACAAGTTGCACTCATCCTCAAAAAGCCTTGTTTCAGCGTATATGGCAGCCAGAGATATGACCTAAGGTAAGTTTCTTCCTTTGGCTTATCATTCACAAAAGGATTTTAACTGGAGATAGGCTCCAAAAAAGAGGTTTCAGAGGACCTTTTAGATGTGCACTTTGTACTCAAGATGAAGAAACTTTGGATCATCTTTTCTTTCAATGCCCATGGGTTTCTGAATTATGGACACATTTGACATGGTTGTTTAAACTTCAATGGAATAGTTTGTGATCCCTGACACAGATTGATGATACTTGGAAGAAAGCAATTCCCACAAGACAAAATTTGATCCCGGCTGTGTGGAGTGGAATTTCTTTACTCCTTTAGAACACATGGAAAGAGAGGAATTATAGAATATTTCGCCAAAATAGCAGAGAAGGAATATATGTTTGGGAAAAAATAAAAAGCAACTTGACAGAGAGCCTCAAACATAAGATCTCTTTACCTGATTGTTGTCACCCATTTCAGAATAGTGCAAATTTTCGCAAATTTGCAAATTTTTGGGTTAGATGCCTATGTTGCGAATATTTCAAAAGGCCCACCTTCAGGCAAAATGACAAAATCAAGAACATTGCTCCGGAAACACCTCCAATCACTCCGGTTGTAATAGGCTAGAGGCATGATTGAAACGGTTAAAAGTTGTGTTTTGTGCCCTTAGCCAAGCTATATTGATGCGGGCAGGCACCTTCAATGACCAAGCTACTCTTGCAACAACCGAGCTAGTTTCGTGTTGAGGGGAAGCTACATATTGATTGTGTTGTACCGAGTAATGCAAGAGGACCCATTGAGCTGACCTTAGAGAGTGAGTTGCTTTTTGGAGGGACCGAGCTCTTGGAATGCCCACCGAGCTGTTTTATAGGTGTAGGCGAGCCAGTTTAAAACAACTGTGTTGGGGGGTTGCACAAGGGCAGAGTTGCAAAATGGGGACCATTCCATCAAATCAACCAGCACGATTACCGAGTTAGCTTTGGTAAAGGACCGAGCTCACACAGCCCACGCAATATCATAGCAATCTGGTTCGAGCTCGCAAAGGAAACAAGTGTGCATTTGAGGTACGACACGACTCCTAATGATATAAACGCCGTACACCAAGCTCATGAACGAGCGAGTCATGGCGAAGTCGTTTAGATGAATGTCGAACTCCTTTTTAGGAAACAAATGTTTCGAGGCTCAACCAAGTCCCATCGCCATCAGACACCAAGCTCTTGAAGACCAAGGTGTTGCGAAGTCGATTAGATTGAATACCAGGTGAGTCAATTCAATGCAGTGAAGATCGAGCTGCTCGGATGAACTGAGCTATCTAAGATACCTACCGAGCTGATACAAGGAGTAAAGTCTTCTCGGCAAACTATATTTCACACGGTGAGGAAAGTAGAGTTTGTTACATATGGCATCAAGCCCACCTGAATCGAGATCATGTGGAGATTAGTCCAAACTATATAAATCCCGAGCAAGTTTATTTGTAATATGACATGACCGAGCCATTCCTATAGGGACTCGGTGAATTCTGCCAAAATAAAATAGGAAGCTCAAGATGAAGTCTCATGTTAGATTGTATCAAGTCGCCTAGTTTGCCAACGCAAAGGAGAAAATCTACTCAAGTAAGCAGAAATGAGTTGTCATAAGTGAGCTAGTGCAAACTTGAAGACGAAATCCGATTCTCCAAGAACAGTAGGTTGAGTATCTGGTAATGTGGAATTGAGCCATTTGCATAGTCGAGTTCACCACCTACGTAGATCTTATGAAAAAGGCTAGAACAGCGAAAGTTTCCAAGAGTTGGCTCGTGAATAAAATGGCATCAACCAATGCAGGCTGGTGCGATGAGTTATGGAGTTGAGAAGCCCACAAGAAATGTCGCAGAATAGAGGAGGCTCCTTTTTGTGCATTAAGTCATATCGGGTTCGTTTGAGAAGAAACCATGTTCTTCGGATGTCTCACATCGGGTTGTCTTCATATGCTCTGAGTCACCATCGTATCCATCGGGCATAACCAAATGAGCCAAGTTACAATGGAATTCATCAAGCCACATTCATCAATGGCGATTGTGTATGAGCAAAACTATTCGTGTCGAGCTAGTTGAAGCTCATGTCATTAGACAGGCTGTGGCAACATAGAGGTCAAGCCATGAATTTATCTCAAGGAGAAAAGGCGAGCCGAGAAGTGGGAACATTGGATGGCCGTCTAGGACGATGTGACTTTTTGAAGATCAGGGAGCCCGAAAGCAAATCGGGACATTCGTGAGCCCAAAACCTAAACGCACCGCATTCAATATTGTGTAGAGATTGGACAAGTCAAAGACCCTCTTGCGGGTCAAACAGGAGGCGTGTGAACCAACACGGGTGTGAGGGAGTGTTAACGGCCCGTATTGCAGGCGATGTAGACGTCCAAAGCACAAGCGGCCCGGGCCGCGAAGAAGGATAGTCCCCGCTAGATAGGTAGAGCCCACAATGTATGCAACTCGGGAGTGATGAGTCGGCGGATCAACAAGGGCATATGGTGTCAGGCTCAATAATGAGCTATTGTAACATGACAACAAAGCGAAGAAAGCCGGTTAAATTACAAGGTGGAAGTATGGGTCGGTGAGCAATAAGCCCAATGTAGAAATAATTCAAACACAGTTCGGCGTCCATGTATAAGGGGAGCCCGTGGAGCAATGCAACTAAAAGGGGCCAGCTCAGCCGAGTTGGCCGAGCTGGCAAGAACTATAAGACATAAAACATTAAAGGTTCCCAACCCCTCTTCAATATGCAAGCAATTAGATTGATGGTGGGGCCAACCATTTTAAACATCCCAAGCATATTTGAATAATGCAAAGCATTAAAAGAAAGAGGAAATATTTTTAAAAGTGATCATTTCTAGCAAAGAATTAAATACATAGTCCCGTAAAGGCCAAGTAACCCTGGCAATCTCAAAATAGCTACCTACACTCAGATGGTTGTATCTTGAGCAATTCTCAACGAAATTGCACAAATGAATACTCGTTGGAATCGTGGCTCCGATATCTACGCACAGCAATCAAAAAAATACAGAAATTGATGAAGATTTCATGAAGAATTTTGCAGGAAACGAACCCGGTACAGAATGACAACTTAATGGTATTTGAAAGTGTGATTAAGAGACGTGGGCATCATTTCCTCTAACTGCAGGTTATGGGACAACATGAAGCAGAAGTGAAATCCTCATCCAAGTATTCACGAAGTTGAAATGTATTTAATTAATTTGTTCACCAAATTAATTAAATATTATACACCTGTAAATTGTAATGGAACATGTAACTCAAGTTGAGTCAACTTGAGGTTGGGATTGGGGTTAAAGATTAGTCAAGTAGTTTTATAACTGCTTCTTGGAGAAGAATGCCTATATAATGTTGCATTGTAATGGTAAAAGGGATCTCTTTCATTCTCTCATTTTCTTCCTTCCATGCTCAGGGAAAAAACTATTCTATCTGCACATTTGATGTAACTTTGTGTACACAAATCAATACAATGCTTTCCATATCGTTGTGTTAATGATTTCTCAATTGTGAAATTTGTTAAACTGCTTGTGATTGAATTATTAATATTGTTGTTCCTTCAAAGTATGAATGATGCCTAGGTGAATCAAACTTTGTGTTGATCATCAAAGTACGTGGACTTTGTGCCATATCAACATATTCTGAAGGAGATGAAGTATTTGTGCTTCCTAGTTTCATGCTTATTGTATGCATTTTTCCAGATATAAGTGTTCTCCTATTTCTCATCCAACAAACCTTGTAAGGAAATCTTGTACGACCAAGAAGGATTGTTGTGTCCTTGATAAGACAAATGTGTAGAACTTTGTGTCTCAAATTTGTCTGTCTTGCATAACACCTACGAGGTTGTGTTCTTTCCCCATTCATTCTTCTTTCCTCTTTGTATTTTCCATTTCTCAATTTTGCCGCCCTTTTGTGCTTTCCGGTTAAAAGCACCAAAAATACAAAAAATAACATCATACGAGGGAACTGCCCCTCTCACAAAGTAGAGGAAACTTCACCCTGTCCAAAGGTGAATTTCCCTAACTGTTGCTGATTTTTGCATACTTCCATTGGGGCATATTCAGTGGCAAAAAATCCAACCAACACTGATCAACCCTCTCAAGTATGGGAGCATATCTTCTGGCAGCTATCTTTGGATCCCAAGGAAGCCACCAAGCCACGCTTCCATATGAATAAGAAAAAGATAGTTGTTCAAGCTACTCTAGTGCAAGAGGGAACAACTTATGATCGGGTGATAAATACAGATGGAACTTCTGTTGAATATATAATGAACCCATGCGGTTCTAATCTGTTAGGAGGTTGTAAATCAGTTCTAACTGAAGAAACTATAACTACTTCTCTTAATGATAAATATACCCTGCCTATGTCATTCGAAATAGTGAAGTTTTTGCATCTCTATTCTTCTTGCTCTATTTTTCTTTATGCTTATAGATCCAACAGTGGTATCAGAGCGTTTGTGAGAGGTCGAAGAGAGGTACGGTCGACGTAGGGGCAGAAGAAAGGTGTTGTGTACTGGAGAAGTAATCGTGGTCGCAAATCGTGTGGAAGGAGACACAGATGCAAAATCGTGGAGCAAAAATCATGGGTTTATCTTCACGAGGGCAGCACTAGCAAAAATCGAGGGTAGAATCGTGAAAAACGTGGAGATCCTTACATCCATTTTGGAAAATCGAAATCGAGGGCAGAATCGTGAAAAACGTGGAGATCCTTACATCTATTTTCGAAAATCATGGAAAGTCAATTGCTAGGGCAGAGGAAAAGGTTTTTATCCCACGTATTTGTAAACATTTGACTTAATCTGCCACATATATTGTTGTTTCTTTCTACCACGTATATGATGGAGTAATTCATTTAATATTATTTACTGGAAAAGGATACTTTATTAAGTGTGGGGCAAAAAAATTATTATTTCCGTTATTTTGGAATAGTAAAATGGCAAATATTTCAAATCTTGTTCTGCCTGACTCAAAAAAATTAACAGGCACTAATTTCAATGTTTGGAGTCATAAGATTTTAACGGTTGCGAAATTCCGTGATTGTGATAAAATAATCAAGGGTGATGAAAATCGACCAGCGACGAACTTCGTGGATTATGACAAACGTCATAAGGAATCATTATTGTTTCTCAAGTTGTCGGTATCGGATGATATGATACCAAAAGTGTGGAATGCCACTGTGGCAAGCACATTATGGGCCAGTCTGAAGGGTAAATATCAGACATCAGAAAAGAGTCAGGTTTTATACTTGAAAAATATGCTCTTTTCCGTAAAATTACAAGAAGGTGGATCTCTATCTGAACACCTACTTCGGATGAAAGATCTCTAAGACTAGTTGTCTTCCATAAATAAAAAGGTGGACGATGATGATATGGTGGCTTTGGTTCTAAATAGCTTGCCTTCTTCGTATGAGTCATTTGTGGAGGCACTTCATTTAATGGCAGAGAGTCAAACTCTCACGTTTGACAAGGTGAGTTCCTACCTGTTGCAAAAGGATTGAAGACAGACACATGTTCAAGAGTCCACTTCTGGAAAATCTGAGAGCGCTTTTGCTGCTCAATCTAAAAGAAAGTATAAACGACAGGCTGAGAAATCCTCTTCCTCTCCTAAATATCAAGTGAAATGTTACTATTGTCACAAACTTGGTCATGTGAAGAAAGACTGTCGGAAAAGACTCAATACCCTGAAGAAGCACTGAAGAAGCAGAAGGGGCAGGCACATGTGGCTACAGTTGAACACGAGTCAGAAGAAAAATATGGTCTCATGGCATCTTGCACGGATGATGGCAGTCCTACTCAATGTTGGTTCTTTGATTCTAGAGCATCACGACATTTCACACGTCAAAAAGAACTGGTATGTCAATTTTAATTCTTGTTCTTCTGATTCAGTTACTTTAAGAGATGGAAGATCACATGCTGTAGAAGGTATTGGGGATGTTCGTATTATGCTAAATAATAATACCAAATTGCTTGTAAAAAATGTTAGATATGTGCCTAACATGAATAAGAACTTGTTATCTATCAGTCAACTAACTGATAATCCCAATATCTCTGTAAACTTTTCTTGTAAACAATGTATTGTGTATGATACCAAGCAAAATAAGGTTTTTGCCTCTGGGAATTGGGCATGGTGGTTTATATAGGCTTATTGACCCTTGCCACGATCAACTTGCATGCCTTAATTGTGGAAGGCAATACCAATGTTTTGTGGCATGCGAAAGATATGGCCCATCTCAACCTTCAATATCTAGCCAGCCTTCATAGAGCCAACATTTTGCCTCCTATTCAAGAGAAACAGGACATGTGTGCTCGTTTTACAGGAAAACAAAAGCGGAAGACTTTTCCCTCTAAAGGTGCTTGGCGTGCAAAGGGGCTCTTGGATCTAATACATGCAGATCTATGTGAGCCATCGTGGAAGACTCCCACAGTCCTTGGTGCACGTTATTTTCTCTTGTTGGTGGATGATTATACTCGAAAGATGTGGGTCTATCTTTTGAAAAAGAAGTCTGATTGCTTTGCTTCTTTTGTCAAGTTCAAGGCCCTGGTGGAGAGTCAAATCAGTCGACGGATCAAGACTTTGAGATCTGATAATGGAGGTGAGTTTACCTCTAAACAATTTGCAAATTTCTGCAGTAAAGAAGGGATTCAACGCTAGTTGACAGCCCCTTAAACCCCACAGCAAAATGGGGTGGTAGAACGGAGGAACATAACCATCATGGAGATGACTCGATGCATGATGCACAGTCGAGGAGTACCCTATAAATATTAGGGAGAAGCTGTTAACACAGTTGTTTATATACTCAATCAGAGTCCTTGCAAAGCTTTGCAGGACATCACACAGGAGGAAGCTTGGTCCACCATCAAAGGAGAGGTATCAACATTTCATGTTTTCAGTTCAGCGACTTATACTTTGGTTCCTGAAAATAAAAGGAGTAAATTAGATTCCAAATGTTCTAGATTTTTTTTTGCTGGTTATGGTGATCAATCTAAAGCCTATAGGTTGATTGATACTTCCACTAATAAGATCATTATTAGTCGAGATGTTGATGTAAAAGAAACAGAGTCTTTCTTTGGTTGTAATCAGCAAGGGGACCAGCCAAGGGGCAGCAATCAGCAGGGTGTCATAAAAGAGTTTGGTACTCTTTCCTTGCCTAATCATGAGTCTGGTCCTTATACTCCTCCACAGACTCCAGGACAGTCTGGTCAATCTTCCACTGAGATTGTTGAGTCACCAGGAAATCAACTTGCATTGGTTTCTCCTCCAGAACTTCTGTTGGCTTCTCTTCCAAAAACACCAACCACCACATCTTCAGTTCAGCGGAGGCCTAAGTGGTTTTACTCCACTATTTAGGATTTGAGGAAAGACGAATTCTCCTCTCTTAAATGGAAGGTCTCGACGAACTGGTAAGCAAATTGATTATTCTGAGCACGCTCAATTTGCTCTTGCTTCTGATCTTCTTCATATTCATGAGCCACGGAAATACTCTGAAGCACAAGGCATACTGGAATGGGAAACTGCCATGCAACTAGAGAATGATGCCTTGATTAAGAATAATACCTGGAAGTTGGTGCCATTACCTCCAGGGGAACACACCATTGGTTGTAAATGGGTGTATAAAATCAAGTGCAAAGCAGATGGTACTTTGGATAAGTACAAGGCTCGACTCGTTGCGAAAGGTTTTTCGCAACAGGAGGGGATAGATTATGAAGAAAAATTTGCTCCTACTATAAAGATGGTCACTTTTCGACTTCTTCTTTCTTTTGCAGCTCAGTTTGGTTGGGAAGTATATCAGATGGATGTCAAAAGTGCTTTCCTGAATGGGGATTTGGAGGAAGAGGTGTATATGACACAGCCTGAGGGTTTTCGGGCTCGTGGTAGTGAGCATCTGGTATGCAGATTGATTAAGTCCTTGTATGGACTTAAGCAGGCTCCTCGAGATTGGTACATAAAAATAGATAAACATCTCAGAGATTCAAGTTTCACACGGAGTCATTCTTATCCGAATCTCTATGTCAAAAGCAATGATGACATTGTGATTCTTATTGTAAATGTTGATGACCTTGCCATCACCGGTAGTAGAGATGCTACAATTCATAAGGTAAAATCAGATTTATGTGTTGCTTTTGACATGACTGATTTAGGCCTCCTTCACTATTTTCTTGGTGTAGAATTCTGGCAACTTGATCACTTGATTTTCATATCTCAAGCTAAGTATGCCACTAACCTGCTACAAAAATTTCACATGTATGGTTGTAATTCTTCTTCTACACCTATGGAGGTAGGGTTGAAACTCTCAGCCCATGATGATTCACCACCGGTCGATGAATCATTATACAGACAATTGATGGGTAGTTTGATCTATCTAACTACACGACCGGATCTATGTTTTGTTGTCAGTTATCTCTCTCGACTTTTATGTAAACCGAAACTCATTCACTAGGGAGCAGCAAAACGAGTTCTACGATATGTCAAAGGAACTCTTGACTTTGGCATTTTATATCAAAGAGTTGCAGATTTCAAGTTCATTGGCTATACTGACTCTGATTGGGGAGGATCTGTAGATACTCGACGATCTACCACAGGATATATCTTCTCTTTTGGTTCAGGAGTTGTTTCTTGGCAAAGTAAACTTCAGCCTACTATTGCCATCTCTTCTACGGAAGCAGAATACAAGGCTGTTGTTAGTGCCAGTTGCGAAGCAATATGGCTTCGTCGGATTCTGATTGACTTTCAGTTTCCCCAGGCTGTTATAACACCTCTTTCACTTTTTTGTGATAATCAAGGTGTTCTGAAGATGGTGAAGAATCCTATTTATCATGCCCGCACTAAACATATTGAGATTTATCATCATTATATTCGCCAGTTGGTTGATTCTGGTAAAATCTCTCTGCATTTTTGTCCATCTGCAGATCAGTCTACTGATGTAATGACTAAACCTCTTGGTCCTTTGTTGTTTGTCAAGTTTAGAGATAAACTTGGTGTTGTTTCAAGGTTTGTCATTAAGGGGGAGTGTTGACTATATAATGAACCCATGCGGTTCTAATCTGTTAGGAGGTTGTTCTCCTAATGATAAATATACCCTGCCTATGTCATTCGAAAAAGTGCAGTTTTTGCATCTCTAGGTGTAATCCTGGCAAAGCAGCCATGGGAGGGATTGGACATAATAGAGATGGAGAAATTCATTTCCTATTTGTTGAAAACTTGGGAACCTCTATCAATAACATGGCTGAAATTAAAGCTATTCGCAGAGGAATACAGGAGGCTATTAAAATAGAATGGCGAAAGATCAAAATCCAATCAGACTCCAGAATCATGACGAACTTATTGAGTGATTCTAGGAATGGTCATCCTCCACAGTGGAGAATTGCTAAGGAAGTTTGTGAAATACGAAATCTTTAGCAAAAGGTTCAAGAAATTCAGTTCACCCACATCCCCAGACATAATAACAAAGTTGTTGATGGACTGGCAAACTGGGCTCTTGACAACAAGGATATCTTCTACTATGGGTCATCTCCTCTATGGTGGTCAACAAAGATTTAAGAAGAAATCAGGAAAATCACAAACCTTGACTCTTCTCAATGAATATACATATTGTCATATTTGTTTATAGTGCTAGGGATATGGCTAATAGCTTCCATGCCTGGCATGGTAGAGTATGTAATTCAACATTTATTTCAATATAATGGGTGACTTTTTTCAAAAAAAAAAAAGATGGTTGGCCACAACATGTGACTCAAAAAGTTGATTCAAATTCTCTACGCAATTTTTCCTTCTTGGTCATTTTTCTGAACTTAATATTGACAAATTTATCCATAAGAATCCTGAAAACGGTCATCTTCAGCCAAACACAAAAATGAGAGGTTTCAAAGTCAGCAGGGCTCCTAAAGGAGAAAATTTAAGGCTCGTTGTGAAGCAACCGCTTTATGTGAAGCACGGCTTTTGCAACCCCCAGTTTTTGCAAGCGGCGGTCTATGGATGCTAGCGGTTTTGCCCTTATTGAAGAAACAGACGAGTAACTGCCATAAAATGTTGTCTCTTCCAATTCACACAACTTTTGGGATTCCCCATTGCACAAGTGGACATCTCAACATGATCAATAGGGGGCTTGGGATCTAAGGAAGGGAATGGTGATAAGAGGAACAAATTGCAAAGAGTACTTCATTGTAGAAGGAAGATTGAAACTTCATATCTTTGGCCATAACAAAAATAAGAAGCTGGGCAGCTGTTATCTAGGAGCATCCAAGTTCACAGGCAATCCGCATCAATCAAAAACGGTAAGGATACGATTTTTATGTTTTCACAATGTCTCAACTTTGCAGTACGTTCAAAGGAGCTTAATATGTTTGCGGTATCTTTTTTATTGTAGAACAGGTTTGAGAATTTGGCGCAAGCAAGTATTTCAATGGTATGGCATGAAAATGTGTTTGTCAGCAAGAAAGGATATGTGCAAGACATAGAGATTCAGAATGCTTCGCAGTATCTTCGCAGCATGCATACATCTTCATATGGATGCCCTGGTGCTTAGATGCTTAGTGCAAATTTGGATCACTTGGTTCAAGCTCGGGAGACTTCAAACAATTACTTCACGTCACACTTGGAATTACATAATCGGTTCTGGAGAACACAGCATCACATACTTCAAGGGTTTGTGTAAGCTACAGAAGTTAATCTCTATGGCACAAATCTACCTATGAAACTGCGAAACGATCCGAATTCATTTAAGAAAACACGCAAGGTTTGACTTGGATGCCTAGTGTGTAGTTTTGTGCACAAGTGGGGAACATGTGCATAATCTTTGGAATTTCAAATACATTGTTGTTCAAGACATGGAAGAATTCACAAATCCATGGTTGAAATGATTGAGTCAAATTGTAAACATCAAGTTGTGTTATGATTTTAAATGCATTAAAGAACCATTTGGGCCTTATCTTGCATAGAGCACTATGACACATTTAATTAGGGAGACTTTAGTAAATGTCACTTAGTTCACTTGTAGCCTCAAGGCAATGTTGTAAGTAGGTGAGTTTCAAATCTATGTAAGCATGCCCCTACGCTTGTGTTAGCTAGCCAACAGCGGCGAAGCACTTCCATGTTCTTCTCAAATCAATTCAAACAAAGTACTATTCCAAGGATGGTAATTACTACATAGTTGAGTTGATAGATGTTATCATAGCTCAATCTACTCAAATCATTTTTATCGCTGCTGTTGTATCTCCTTAGACTGTATAATTGGCAATTAATCTTGTTATTTTCTGGTAATCAATAAAGTGTGGGAAACAAATACCAATTGCTTCCGAGAGTCGTGTTGTTTCATTTCCATTGTGTAACTTTGAGGGTTATGTGGTATAAAGTATCTCTTATTTGATCCCAAACCAGGATTTCATTAATCGGCATTAGAGCAAGGTTTTCTCCGAGTACATCATTTGGTATGAAATTAAGGTTGATTATTGTTGTTTTCACATTCATGAGTGTGAATAGAAAGTGGTTAAAGACATCTTTAGTGAATGAGTTGGATAGAACGTGTAGAGGAGATTGGCATAAGGGAACTCTTTGATTCAAAAGGAATGGCAAACATAGGAGCTAACAATGGAAGGAGAGCACGAGGAGGTAACCGTGGTAGAGCACCCAGACTTAAAATCTAGCAAGTTTGACGAGAGACATACAAGCTTGTTTTGAGGCTATGGAGACAACATAACACCAAGGTGTTGTAGTTGTGGATGATGCAAGCAATCCTGAAACAGCCGAAGAAGCGCTTGAAATTGCTGAAGGAGAACAAGAAGTTGATGAACATGAAGACAATTTTTGAACATTGCCGCAAGAATGACAAGTAAACCAATGTACTAGAAGTTACTCTGGAGGTTTAAATCCTCAAGAACTCACTGATTGGAATGTTCAGTTCGAGAAATTTTTGAAACTGAGAACTTGAAAGATTTTGGAGGCATCACGTTTGTTGGTACCAAGTTCAAAGGTCAAGCATCCTTATGGTGGGAGCATGTAAAGGCCTAAAGATTGCACAAAGGCAAAGAAAAGGTCAAGATTTGGAATAGGTTCATCGTGAAATTGAAGGCAAAGTTCACCTTGTAGGACTATCACATGAGTTGGTTCAAGAAACTCCAAAACTTGCAACAAAAGGATATGAGTGCATGTGATTATACAGAGGAGTTCTACAAGCTAACCATTAGAGTTGGTCATGTTGAAGATGGCCCAAAGAAGATCTTGTGTTATGTGAATGAACTGCACATGGTAATTAAAGATGGATTTGGGATTATCAGAATGCATTTAGTTGAGGACGCCTATCAGTATGCTCTAAAGGCAGAAGAAAAACTATTGTGCAAGTGGCAAGAAGAAACATGAGGAAAAGGAAAGTTCATGTGTGGTCATGGACTTGGAAGCGGAAAAGGGATTCGGCGCAAGAAAGTGAGGCAAATACATCTCAATGCAATGGTGGTACAAAGTGAAATATACCTTGTAGGATATTACTCAAAATTCCCAAATTTATAAATTTTCAACAAACTGAAATTCTGATTTTCAGGACAGCAAGGTACAGAAATATAGAATATTTTATTTCTTCCAAAACGTACACTTACGAAAATACCCAGAAGCTTCAAAAGGATTGGAAAAATAAGGAGAACAATAAAGTATTGAGAAATAATTTTTAACACAGATCTGATTTTATTTATTTATGTTAAATACATAAACTGCCTTAAAACCGTAGTTTTTAGGAACAGCTAAATGTAATGTCCCCATTTCCGAGCAAATGGCCTAGGAGGCTTTTCATCCGTCTTAGCCTTGGTTATGCCCAAAGGGGCTAGTGACGCTGATGGTAACTAGGTGTGATTTGTACCTTCATTTCACTTTATGTTATGTTTTGGAGTTGGACACGTACTTTGAGGTGACTTAAGTGAAATAAAGTTGTAAGATGCTCCCCTAAGGTACTTTATGTTATATTTAGTCGATGACTTAAGTGATGGGTAAATATATGGTACTTTATGTTCTAATTCTTCGTTGGGGTCACTTAAGTGGACCTTTTTGGCATAGGCAACATAAAGTCACTTTAAGTGACGATTACACACATGAAGACTCTCCATGTGGGGCGATTAGGGTTTTGGGCTTCTTTTTGGCAAAAGGGGAATTATAAAAGGAGTCGTTTGGGGAGAGAAAGACACATTATGATATCTTCTACTTTTGTGTGGGCTACTTGCTTTTGATCTTGCTTGTGGAGGTGAGATTCTACAGGAACCCTAGCGTTGGTGGTGAGAGATCCATCCCTAGTTAGCAAAACATTCTTCGTGGTGAAAGAGCCATCCCTAGTTTGCTATTTTGGGGCTTCATTCAGATCAGATTTTCAGTTTAGGGTTGCAGAGCTTTTAGAGATTTCCAAAGTGTTGATTCCTATTTCTACAGAATTCCATGTCAGAGCATTTCTGGCATTGGAGATAGCAATAACAAACGTCCATGAGGAATTCCATGGTGTTTCTGGCTGTTCTAGTGCGATGTCACCTTTGGGAGTTTGCTGGTTTTTTTGTTAGGGTTTGGTGCCATATTTTCAGGTTTTTCCAGGTTGGATCTACTTTATAAAATTTGTACTTGTTGCTGTCCAAAATTCACAAAATAATATCATCGATTTCAGTTTGTAAAAACTAGGATTTTAAGGCAGTTTATGTATTTAAAATAAATAAATAAAATCATGTGTGCTAAAAATTATTTCTCAATACTTTATTGTTCTCCATATTTTTCCAAACCTTTTGAAGCTTCTGGGAATTTTTTTAAGTGGACATTTTGGAAGAAATAAAATATTCTATATTTTTGTACCTTGCTGTCCTGAAAATCAAAATTTCAGTTTGTTGAAAATTTATAAATTTGGGAATTTTGAGTGATATCCGGGTTGGTCAAGAGGCAAAACGGATCTATCATGGAGATGCCTCAATTCATAATGCATAGTTGGGGCTTGCCTTACAAATATTGGAGAGAAGCAGTGATCATAGCAATATATATCTTGAATAGGAGTCCTTGCAAAGCCTTGCAAGTTGCCCTGCCTATGGAAGCTTAGTCCAAAATCAAACTTGACGGGTCTATAGACTTATTGATATTTCCATTAACAAGATAATTGTTAGTTGAGATGATGTTAAGCAGACAAAATCCATCTTTATTTTTTACCAACAAACAATCATTGAGGTACCTAAATCTAGTGCGGTGGTTCCTTTTAAAGATGAGGGATCTAGTTCATCCAACATTCCTTCAAAAATACCAATGTGGCAGCCCATGGCTGACATTTCTATCAGCAATGCCAACCCTAGTTGACACTCCGGTTGAAGTTCAACCATCATCAGGTTCTCAAGTGCAACAGAGGCCTAAGTGGTCTTACTCCATTATACGGGATGCACGGGAGGATGAAATTCCTCAATCAAATGCACGAGCATGAAGGACAAGGAAATAGGTTGTTGGTTCAGTTGAGCATGTTTGCTTTGCTCTCACTTCTTATCTTTTCATGGTAGCTGAACCACAATGATATTCCGAGTCAAAAGGCAAACCTAAATGGGAGATTGCCATGCAAGTTGAATATGGCGCCTTACTAAAGAGCCATACCTAGGAGTTGGTGAAATTTTCTCCAAGTAAACAACCCATTGGATGCAAATAGGTGTTCAAGGTCAAATACAAATTCAATGGTACTTTGGAGAAGTACAAGGCTTGTATGATTCCAAAAGGATTTTCCCAGCTAGAGGGAATGGACCATGAGGAGAATTTTACTCCTAAAACAAAGATGGTCACATTGCAATTAGTTCTCCCATAGTAGCTCGATTTGGTTGGAAGGTGTTTAAGATGGATGTGAAGAGCCCCTTCCTAAACGAAGACCTAAACGAGGTTAAATAGTACAGCATGAAGGTTTTCGGGTACCTAGTTGTGATCATCCGGTATGCAAGTTCGTTAAGACTCCTTATGGGCTTATGTAGGCTCCACAAGTCTAACAAATTAAGATTGACTAGCATCTCCAAGATTTTGGATTCAAAAGGAGTCTTTCTGATCTGAATCTGTATGTCAAAAGAGATGGTGATAACATTATGACTTTCATTGTCTATATTGATAGTCTTGCCATCACAGGTAGTGGGGCCACTACATTTAAACGAATGAAATAAGATTAATGTGTTGCTTTTGACATGACTAATCTAGGCCTCCTACAATGCTGCTTAGGTGTAGAAGTTGGCAACGTGGCCATCTCATTTTCATGGCTCGAGTCAAGTATGTGTCGAGTCTCTAGGAGAAGTTTGGGATAAGAAATTGCAATCCCTCGTCTATGCTTATGAAGGTGGGTTAAAGTTGTCAGCCAATGATGATTCATCACCGATCAATGAATCGCTCTACAGACAATTGGTGAGCAGCCTGATATATCTTACGTCCACACCAAATCTTTATTTTGGTGTTAGCTATGTTTCTCAGTTTTTGTCTTGACCGAAGCTCATTTATTGGACAACAACATAATGGGATTCGTGCGATATGCGAAAGAAACTATTGACTTTGGCATCGAATATCAGAGGAACACAGAGTTCAGATTGATAGGCTAGAGAGACTTTTGATAAGGCAAGATTAGTGGATACTAAGAGGTTTATCACCTGGTACATATTTTCCTTTAGTTCAAGAGTTGTTTCGTGGTACAGCAAGCTTCAACACACTGTATATTTATCTTCCACCAAAGTAAAGTACAAGGTGGTGGTCAATGCCAATTGTGAAGTGATTTGGTTATGACGGATTTGGGTTGATCTTCAATTTCCTCATACTACACCTACTCCACTTTTCTATGACAATTAGGGTGTATTGAAGTTGGTGAAAAATTCGATGTATCATGCTCACACCAAACACATTGAAATTCATCATCACTACATAAGACAATTGGTTCATCTTGGTGATATTTCTCTCCATTAATGTGCCTCTCAAATGAAGCTTGCAAATCTAATGACTATATCCCTTGATTCCATTTTGTTTGCAAAATTTTGGGACATGCGTGGGGTAGTCTTTGATTCAGTCTTTAAGAGGGGTTGTTAACGATATTGGTCATACATCAATCATAATGACTATAGTTAGTATATAGTGGTTATTAACATCTTCAACCTCCTCGATGAACTATGTCAACGAACTGTGTAACCTCTTTTCTAATTAATAAAAGATGGACACGCAACGTGTTAAGTGTGCCTTCCATTCTCTTCATTCTATCGCATCCTCGCCAACAAGGTTTTCATGTCAAACACCTCACAAGGCCTCCGTTGCTGGTTTTTGAACTATTGGAAACGTCCTTAACTCACCATTTACGGTTTATGGTACGAGTAATTCAACTAGAAATTGCCATATTTAGTTCTCAATTTGTAGTGATAATTCATATCTTGCATCCTAGAGAAAATTGATTTACAAAAACAAACAAGGGAAATCGACTCTTGGAGAGGCGAACAATGATATTGGTGAAGACTGGAGCAAGAAAGAAACAGAGTAATGACTCGAAATGACAATTTTTATATAAAGAATAGCCTAAATAATTTGATGGGTAACAAGACGATACCAAAGAGGGGAGATCATCAAGAAAGAGGATGGGCAGTCTAGCAATGAGAGGATTGTTAAGAGAGGAAGCTTCGCAGTGGAGGTGAGAAGTGGATATTCAGAACATGGCAAGACCCCAAATAGAGAAATTCAGGGCAAGAAGCATAACTTCGAATGGGCGGTTGCATCTTTTTGCCAAGAATAGGCAGGTCGGGTTCAAGACCGGCGGTGCGGTTTGGGAACCAAAGAAGTACAAACGATTTGTTATCACCAAAGGATACTGTGTTAACAAGCCAAAAGGCAAAGAGAGGCTTGACAAGTCCAACTGAATGGGCAAGAAGCATAACTTCGAATGGGCGGTTGCATCTTTTTGCCAAGAATAGGCAGGTCGGGTTCAAGACCGGCGGTGCGGTTTGGGAACCAAAGAAGTACAAACGATTTGTTATCACCAAAGGATACTGTGTTAACAAGCCAAAAGGCAAAGAGAGGCTTGACAAGTCCAACTGAATGGAGGGGATAACACCACCACCACAGCAAGATCTAGGTCCATGACAAGTCTGTCATTCATGGGGGACAAACAAGACCTACCCAAGTGGACCTAGATGAAGAGAATGTAAGCAATGAAGAAACTGTTGAATGAAAAATGCCACAAAATAAAGCAATTACTATGCTATACAACTAACTGATCATTTTAATATAAATATTTATATATATAGGATGAAGAAATTGAACAGGATGTTTCCCAAAGTAGACAACTTAAAATCTAATGTTTATTTGCCATTCTTGGAAGTATTTCAAATATTTTGTTCTCGTGACTGTTTTGAAAGATTTTGCAAATACAACATAAAGAATAATGCAATTGTACTAATTCTCTATCTTGTGAGTCGAGATTACCCTGTTTGGAAATGATCTAGATAATTAATTTTATTTTCTGCACGAAAATTTAGAAATTATTCATTTCTGAGTCATAAATTCTTTACCTCTTATGTATTATTTAAATAAATCACAAGTATTATGGATGAATCTAAATAACAAATCCAAATATCAATCAGTCATGCACAGCTTACATTCTGTGTACATCAATTAATATTTTCCACCTATCTTTTCATTGTCAGCATTCCTGCAGTTATTATCAATCAATCCTTGCTAAAAGGTTTCCTATATAAAGGTGTAAAATATCCAAGGTAAGCTTCCCCTCAAAATTGAGGACAGACCCTGCCATGTATCCTGCCAATTTTGTCCTTAAATTTCAGAGATAACAGTACCAACAATAGTAAATTGCTAAGTTCCCAATACGTTTTGGATACGGGTACAGGATACGAAGTATCCAATATGTGGATATGGCCAAAAAAAAATGGCCCTGGATACGGCGGTATAAAAAATATATAAAATACCAGCCTACTAAATAGGAATTAACCACTTATTATGCATATGAAAAACAAAACAAGCTAAATAACCACAACAAACTACTCATAATTTCATTGAACCTGGGCACAAGCATTGTTCCTACCACATTCATCTCATACATGCTGCTTTTGTCCATGTTCTAATGGCTTGTATTTGCTACCTTCTGCAGAATAATGGTATTGCAAAAACTGTAATTTCTGCTGTAACGTTGGCTAGGCAGGTCCAGGTAGGGCCGAGTACATCTGCAGACATACCCAGCTCTACCCGGACCTGCCCAGCTGTACCTTGGCCATTTCTGGGTGTGTATCCAGACCATACCCGTACCGGGTATTTTTCATACCTGTACTGAGTGACCTAGGGATGGCGTTTCCGTATCTTAGATAAATGGTAACATTTGTCAGATTAAGAACATATACCCATGTGTATAAGAAGAAATTACTCAATTGGAGAGGTGTGACATGAAGTGTTTTTTTTTTCAAGAATAGATCCCATCACGGATGCTGGAGATTAACCCCTTAAAAGTGGGCAAACCCTTATTATGTTGGTGAATGACAACAGGCATAAAACTGTATTTTGTCGCATTTTGTAATAATTCCTATCTAACGTGTGGATAGAGCATGCTAAGGCTTAAGCCATATAGAAAAGCAGTTTATATTAGCACATCTTTAAATCCCCAGAAACAACTATGAATACAAAACATGCTACAAGCACATGCATTGTCACAAAATCATGGAGACACATTTTTGCAAACAATTCCCAAATGTATTTGAGTTCGTCCATGCCGAATAAAAATGTTTACTTATATCCCGGGTACCTCCTAAAAATACAGGTACCTCCTGGAAGTACAGGTATGCCCGGGTTGGAGTTCCTCCATGCCAGATAAAAATAATTAACTCCAAACAAAAAAGATCTATGTTACCGGTTCCTCCCCTAAAGCCCCCGTACCCAGCCCAGGTATGTACCCGGGATGTGGTACGGGTACTGTACCCCTTGGGTAAATCCCGGGTACCTCCTAAAAATACAGGTACCTCCTGGAAGTACAGGTATGCCCGGGTATGTCTGCAGCTGTACCCGGGCATACCCGTACGCTCAGGAGGTACCCACAGTGAACAAACAAGTTTTTAATTATTAGTTTTTACTTTTTCAATTAAAAAACAACATAAAACACAAAAAATAAACATAAATCTATGCTTAGCATAGTATGATCAGTACATGAAATTTGAGGTATTTGCTATATTTTGAAGACAAACTATTTAATAAGATTATTATGACATTTGGCATTTGGAAAATATTTTCATATTTGCGGTTATTTTGTTTTTGACATGCATACCATATAGTTAATGACAGATGTCCCTGATTTCTGATTTACTAGGCTATAATATTTATTTTTTTATTTTTTATATTCTTTTTTGGCAATGAATAAATAAAATAAAATAAAATACCAGTTGCACAGTTCCGTGCCCTAGCGCAGGTAGTCTTTTTGCTTCTGCGTCTTTCCAGCCTTATGTCTGTGAAAAATGTTTGTGGACGTACCCAAGGCAAAAAAAAGAAATCACCATACCCACGTATCGGGTACTTCATACCCGTACCGCACCCAAACCAGCTACTTAGAAAAAGATGTTTTAAGTGAGGATTTTTAAATAATCAAAAGCTCAACTTTAAAAATGCTCAGTAGATAAAATTTCCATGCAAATTTCAAAACCACACAGTTATGCATATCCAATAAATGTTCAATTGCAATCTTCATCAATCCAAGAAAGGCCTTTTGGGGAATTCCTGCATAGGCTATCATTTGTATAGCATGGTCCAGAGCAGGAAAAAAATCATGTCTTAAATTAAAACAATAATCACCGCAATGAATTTACCTGTATTAGTTCTGGCAGGAAACATCTCGTGGTGCTCAAATAATGGGCCAAGATGCTCCAAATTTAGCGAGTTTACATCAAGTGCCTGCATAGCAGGAACGATACTCAAAAGTCAAAACAATGATAGCAATAGTTTCTACTATACAGAACATACTTGATAATTGAGAATCAAGATCAAGAAACTAAATATTGTACATTACAAAATGCAACATAGTACATACAGAAGAAATAACAAGAACTCAGTTTTGGGAAACCAAGGAAAATTCATTCATGCAGACTATAGCCAGCCAGTATCTAGATGTCGACATAAGAAGTGGCTAGTAATGCAAAGGTCAACCAAATAAAGCAACATGTTTAAGATATGAGGTTAGTAGGCATATTAATGTAAATAACAAACTAATTAGCTCAACAGAAAATAATACCTATACAAAAAGGATAATAAAATAATTACACAAGGCACTGCTGCAACCACATCTTGATGCAAAAACTAATGCTTGCTAATTATCCAAGTCTCATTCTGATATGGCAATAGGTATGCAAATTATTTTGAAGCAAATGTAAGACATAAATTAAAACAACTTGTTGATTATACCAGATATTTTATTCATAGAATAGATTAAAGAATTAAATCTACATAGACAAAAGAAAAGGAGAAATAAGGAAACTATAAAAACCATCTCATCTATTCAATTTTTATAATGCACATACAGAAGTAGCAATTAGGCCATGATAAGAAACTAAATAAGTGATAACAGAATATTTGTGCATCCATACCTCGCCGTCTTCATGACTAAAAGTTACACAATGAGGGTTGCCCATACTAACACAGGTGACTATCCATGTTTTCCCATTCACCACCAATTCACTTTTGACAACCACTCCATCCTCCTTCCCTGGAAGGTTCGTTGGTATATCTGCAGCATTCAGGATTGGTTGACCCATATCAACTATTACCTGCAAAGAAAATAATTTGTAAGTTTGTTTCAAGTATTTGAGTGGCATTTTCTAAGAACACTTGTTGTTTTTCATACAAGAGCTGATTAGATTTTGATGCAATTATCACAAAACCAAGATGATTAAACATTGCAATTAATATTTCAGAAGTAAGAATGTTAAAACTAATAAATATATACTTTATAAAGAATACCTAGGATTTATATTACACTAAGACTATCATTGAGGGGGTTAGAATTTTGACTATCCTTCTTTGTTAATGATGATAGTAATGCAACTGGAAATCTCTTGCGCCCATCAAGCTTTCCTCTACAAGAAAGTCACAAATATGTTTTGAATCAAAAGCATGCACTTCCCAAAGAGATGAAAAACTGAGAAAGGCATGCGTAATTGGGGCAAATGATTATGATTAATACAAAGTCCCTTCTTGAATTCAGCCCATGTAACAGTAGTTGCCAAATAAGGACTCACTAACACGACATGGGTGTTACCAAAGGAGAAGACCTACACGCACATCCAATGTGTTTTCCACATGAGGTAGCCTATTTGATCATTAGATTAGTTGGATTAGCAAAAGACTAATGCTTCGATTAATACATTAATCAAAGCACAAGACTGGTCAAGAAAAGAAAGGAGGGAAGGGATCTATGTTCATGGTAGGAAGAATGAGATGCATTTGGGTGACAAATTACAACAATCCACTTTGGCACTGAAAACTTATAAGTTTTCAGTAAACTTTGTGATATCTTAACCAATGGCCTCAATGGAAAAGTTGTACACGTCACCAAGAGTGACTAAACCAGTGGATAATGCTCGTGTTGCAACGGAGGAAAGCAATGAAAAGGGTCATAAGAATTCTGACCCATTATTGTCTCTTATTTAAGCATTAAATGTAAAAACAACATAACTTTCTCATACGTCGGTCAAACGTTTCATAAGACCACTCTTTCTTTGTGGAAAGGGCATTTGGAACACTGATTAGTAGTTAGTTTTTGTGTTTGAAGCTTCTAACAGCGCATTTTTGCAATTATGACTTTGCAACCTATAGTAAGTGTGCCAAGAGTTTGATCATGTGTCACAATGTTTTGTTCTAATGGAGGTATAAGGATGTATTTTTGTTTATATAAGGGTCCAATCCGTGTGATTTGGCATACCCTTGTTAAAGCCTACTCTGAATTGAATAGAGATGCTATATTCTCATTTTGTCCAAGCATTATCAGTTGAACCCCACTCAAACCTATTTCGCCTAGCTTTAGAGCTCTTTGAGTTTGTTTTACATCATGCGGTCTACTCCATATGTAGACAACATTCTATTTGTACACATTAAAACTCCAAACCAAAAAAAAGTTGATAATATAGCTGAGCGCTAGAGATGTTTCCAATCTTTTTTTATGCAATTCCATAGTAAATTTAGTCTTACGAGGAAAGAACGTGATAGGTTACAATGTTGACTGGATGAGAAACAAAACACAAGTTTAGCTAATGTCAAGCCAAAAATAAATGTTTACAATGTTGCGTAGAAACAAAATACAAGTGTGTCTATTCCTAATCCTATTGTTGTCAATCAAAATCGTATGTCTAAGCCTGTTGTCACCCATGTTATTGAGAAAACTACAAGTTAGGTTGTTTCCAAACCACCAAAAGTCTAAAGCCCATTGTGAATCATGCACGTCCAAACTCCTATTGTGGCACCTTCACCTACTGTGGAGATATTGCCAATCAATAAGTATCATGAAGATATAGGGTATACTTGCCTTATGGGATTTTATGTTCCAAACCATTCCATACTTATACATTTTGTTTATGGGGTTATCTATGTGATTGTCAATACGTGATCTAATTGTTTGTGATTCTTTATTTGTTCCATGAGATCATCATACTCATTATCATTATGGTTATCAAGGTCGGACGTCTAGTGATTGTTTTGACCTACATCCTTGTATATCATGTGGCAAAAAGACTCTTTTTGTTGAGCATTGTTATATGTAAGATGTGCCTACCAAGTCCATGAGGTACGTGTATTTTGGCTGGATTTATCATTCTAGATGGAGATTTGAGATTTGCATGCTGTCCAAGTCTTATCATGGAATTCAGTCCATAGTCAATGATAAGGATTATTTGTCTAGTGCTGATGAAGATGATGTCAATCAAGTTTCCTATGATGATAATGACATCAGCTTGAATATTTTGTTGATCATGATCGTATTGGTCTAGATATTGTTATTCCTTCTAGCTTTGATGTTAATGTTAAATGTTCTCAATATATCTCTTGGCATATTTGATGAGCGACCCATTGTTGGGTGAATTGCAGAGTTGGACCAGAATCCAACAAATAATGTTTTTGCACCCACCTCTTGTTTAGATAGTGCTCATGAAATCATTGACATATTATACAGTCAATTAGAGTTTCTTGTTGAGGATTGTGATATTTATTCCACCTATGATGATCGAGTTCCCATAGATGTCCATTCTGATTGGGACATAGATGATGATGATCTTCTCAACAAGAGTTGTAATATATTTGTTGAGCAGCAAAATTTGTTCTCTACTAAGGATGTTGGATATGCAGCCCATGACGATCATGGTCCTATGTAATGTCCACTTCTCAAAGCTAGTTCTCTTTGAAGGCCTTGGGCCCATTCCAATTCCCGTGGGCTAAAAGGGATTGAGCAAGGGAAGTTAATGTCATGATTTTCAGTGGTTTTTGTGAGTTTTGCATTGTTTTAAATAATTTTGTAAGTATAGTTAGGTCAGCTAGGAAAAAGGAGAAAAGCCAATTGAGAAACAAAAGGAAAAAGGAACTATTATGTCCCCAAGGAGGTCGGTCCTCTTAGGAGGATTCTATTTGCTTTTTGGAGCCACCTCTAGTAATGTCCCCGTTCAATTAAACATAATTAATAATGTTTTAAGTTGGTTCCGGCCAATTCTTCATTTTGGGACAACTTAATAATATTATTATTAAAATAAAAGGTATTTTTTAAATACTAAAGTAGAAAAAAGAACCTTAGTCTATTTTCAGTCGGCTAAAAGGGAGATCATGCATAGGAACCATAACCATCCGGGCTACTATGCGATATCGTCCCTTTCAGGTAGATCATGCATAGACAGGGCTAAATTCAGAGGTCCAAAAGTTGCACCCCATGGAATAGGTGTTGCAGGGGCAAGTGGTTGATTCTGCATTATGAGAGGAGCACGTCCTCTTCAGGAATAAACCTGATGAATAATTCCAGCTGCTGGATTATGTTGGAAATGATCCGGATCTAGACAAGTTTGCACTCTTCTTCCTGGTGAAATACTAGATCTACGGCTCCTAACTTGAGGAGGATGATTGAAATTAAATTGCTCCTGCAATCTATAAAAATAATTAGTCCTTCCTTGAGCCTTGCTAGACTAGGTGAACGAACATTCTGCTAGGTTGAGCTTATAATATAAAAGGGAACCGGCACGAAAAGCTCTGGTATGCTAAATTGGTTGTTCCCCAGTAATTTTTGTCGTAAAATAGGTAGTCAAAAACTGTTGGCTATTTCGCACGGGTGACATCCTAATAACAAGGGGTTTTATTTCTTATGCATAGCGTAAAACCTAGGTACACTTTTGGGTACGTTATATATATATATATATATTTAAAGAAGCATTTGCATACTTATTGAAATTTAATACTCATACAACTTAAAAGCATTCGTAGAACATGAAAACAAATTTCCAATACTTATTAAATAATGTTCAAAACATAATAGTTAATAACATAGACTGTATTATAGATTTTAATTCAGTAAAGACATTCCCATTTAAAGTTTGTCGCTTGTAATATGTAACTAGCTTAAAATGTTGTCCTCAATTATTTCGCAGTGTTGTGTTCTCTATGCATTTTATACATTTATTCTCTTCCTAATTAGTCCAGTATTTTCAGAGTTGCGAAAGAATTTATGAGCATTTTATACATTCTGAACTTAGATTGAGGAAGCTTATAGAAAGCTCGTAATGTTTGTCCATTCCATCCTCCCAAATCTGTAATTTCAAACCAAAGGAGGGCAGCCTCTTGTCAAGGCAAGATCTTGTCATTATATTTCCGATTCGACGAAATCGATTTGTAGGCTTGGCACCTAATGTCAAATGAAGAGAAGATAGGCTTCCCAACCACCAATCACTTGTTCCCATGATTTCCAAATTGACTAGAAGGGGAAAGAAATCCCCCAAATAGTAATATGAAGTCCTTTTCATTCGACCCTTATGAGCCTATTGGAAATATTGAATCTCGCACAAAATTTCCAAAGTTCAATTCCAATCAAAGCCCTCATGTTTTAATTTTTTTGCACTTAAAAAAAAAAAAACTGTGGGTACTATGTGGGTATGTACCCAAACGTACCCAGCCTGGTAGTCTAGGGCATTTCTGTGCAGTTTGCTTCAAACAAACATCTGCAATAGCACTTTCATAGTTGGACACCACCCTTGGGAGATTGATTCTATGGTGGGTGCCACAGAGAGCTTTTGCAAGGGTTTCAGCTTGCATGTTCATCCACACAAATTAAATAAACAGATGAACACTCACAACATTCAGCAGTAAGGGAAAGAAATAGCTTCTAACCTAGATCTGAGATAACACAAAGTCTACCTAAAACCTCAAATAGAAGCGATTAGCAAAACACCGTAGACACAAAATTCTCTGGAAATCTACCTTTTATTCAATCCCCCAACTTTTACATCAAAGGATCCAGCACAAAGTCTGAAAACTCAAGAATGCTCTGCTAAACAAATACTAATGAACAAAATTGTGATTATTTAACCTGTAGGCTCTTCCCTTATTTATAGTGCATAAAGGGTAGTTACAAATAGGAAATACTCAATGAACTACCGCATGTGGAAGCCATAAAGGAAACAGTTGGCAGTATTTCCCCTAGAATTCCTCTTTGCATGACATGCATGCCTTACAACTGAAAATATAACCTTCTTTTTTACATGTTTGCCACCTATTTCCAAGTAATTGACTTCTTCCAGTAACTTGAAGTATCGGTTTTTACACCAATCACTTAAGTTTTACAATTCAATTGATTACTCAATTACTTTGTCGGAGAAAATAAGAGAAAGGTGGAGAAGAAATTAGAAGAAAGCTGCAACACTTTCAATCTGATTTTTCTTCAATATGCCTCATGAATGATATGAATGATACCTCTACCTTGAATCTGAGAAGCTCTTTCTCCCACATGCGGTTGACTCTTTGCCTTTGATTCTCACCAAACTGGGTCTCGAATCATCATAGATTTTTACCAACTTCTTCACCCGAATCTATTTCCTCTGAGCACTTAACTGTGATTAGCTTGTGAGTGTTGCCTCTGACTTGTCTTCCCCTTTTATCCTTGAAGCTTTTTCAGCTCTTCTCAAGTATGTGCAGTGTTTCTCCAGTACATGCACCAGTGAAATGCTTGTCGTAAACAATTCGGACAAACTCATCACCCTTTTATTTTTAATTGCATGAGCAATTTTGAATTCTGGAAAGCACTCTAGGTGAAGGCAAATATAAGTAAACTCAATGAGGGCTTCAATTGGAAGATTGGGAGCACATGCACAAGCTTCTAAAAGGGATTTTCCATGCAATGACTTCCACATGGGCTGCGTTAGAAACAAGAGGATGATCTTCTTAAAATTTATACAATTCACTCTCAAGAGATTGCATGGATTTTGGTAAGACAAGGCAGCTGAAAATCATGATTTTTATAAGTAATTTGCTTTTGCTTCTTTTAAAATAACTTCGTGGATTTTCACAAGGGGCAACAGGCAGCTAATATTCATGTTTCAGTTTTTGTAAACTTCTAATTTTTGCGTGAAAAATTAAAGAAGAAGGCAGCGTGGAAAATAGAAGTGGAAGGCAGCTTACTTAAGTGAACTCGCTTTAAAATTGCGTGGAAATGCATAAGTCAAGGCAGCATTAAAACAAGACATGGAGGGCAGCTAACATTTCCACGATTTGCAGTTAAACTTGACTCTTTAAAAATTTGCGTGGAAAATCAAATGGAAGGGCAGCTAAGATTTGCAACTTGCATGTGCTCCTTCTCTTAACATTTGCGTGGAAATTGATAACAGGCAGCTGCTTGAAATTGCGTGGAATTCAAGAGTGATTGCCCCTTGAAATTGCGTTGAAAATCAAGAAGGCAGGTTGCTTTTAGAAGACTCAAGGCTGAGAATCCACGATGACTTAAGTGATTTCTCCTTTAAGAAATGTGTGGAAATAAATAAGACAAGCTGCTCCACATTCACGAAAAACACAAGTAATTGCCCCTCTTTTAGGAATTTCATGGAATTCCAAGGTGGAGGATTATTCACAATAGAAGATAGCAGGCTGGAAAACCACGATTTGCACTTAAACTGACTTTGTATTGACATCTTGGATAATTGCGTTGATTTTTGGAAGAATTGGCTGCCAAAAACCACGACTTGTTCTAGAAAATTCTGCTTTGATCATTGACGCAATTTCCTGAGTGATTCTGCCCATTAAATGATCCTCCAGAATGTTGTTTTTTCTTCCTTGGTCATGACTGCTTTGCAAACAGAAGACAAACCTTTTCCAGATCCGTGATCTGTTTAATCATTCAACCTGGATTAAACCTCAGACAAGGCAAAAACCCTGAGCTTTCCTCTTATTTTATCTGGTCACCTTCAAAAACAAGCTTTGGTAGACAAATTGATTGGCAGTTAAAAACATTGGATAGCTTTTCAAAACCCGAGGCCTAGGAAGAAGTCTGATAGGAAGAACGAATAGGATGCGGGGATTGTCAAACGAAAAACGGAGAAAGACCAAAACATAAACAAAAAGAAATAAAATAAAAACAACACCCGAAAGAAGTTGTGGGCAATTGCTCGAAAAATTCCTGCAATTAGCTAGTCTGCAAAAACTCTCCCCCGGGTGAATGCTCTGTGGTAATAATGACGAGGTGAAGTGCTTTATATAACCCAAATCTCTTAGTTTTAGCTCAACCTATTTTTAAAAGAATTTTGTTTATTTAATATAAAAATAAATAAAACGCTTTTGGGCTAAGTCTAGCAAAAAAATGAGTGAATTTTGGCATGTGGGTATTTGACGGATGAGACATTATGACTTCCTCAAGGTACCTGTGAGCAATGCGAGCAACTGCAGGAAAAAACAAACAAAAACAAGGCCCTTCACTTAAAAAGAACAAAAAATTTAAAAGGGGTAGTCCCAGATTTCAGGGTGAAATCTTGGGGACACAACAACCAAATTTATAAAACGAATTCGACACATTCAACAAGTTCATGAGATCCTGGAACAAACCAGCTAGAAGTACAAGCAGCATCATGATGCCCATCGAGTTCCTCATCAATTCCAAATAGGGGATAAAGTTTAGCTACATCTCCAGAAAGAGTGACTCTAGGGTCCATGCAGGAAACTCAGACCTCTGTGATATGGACCATGCACAATAACCAAAAACATTGGTGAGAATGCATTTAAGCTCATCTGTACAGGATCATATCTCCTACGCAAGGGGGATCTGTCCCGAGATGACAAATCCATGATGAGATAGTGTTAGCTCGGGGAGCTTTACATTCTATGGACATCCAAAAATCTCCCTCAATGTTTATCGTGCTTGATCTTTCCAATGCTTATGATAGAGTTGACTGGAGTTTTTTATGTAAAGTTTTGGCTCAATTTGGCTTCTCTAGTGAATGGATTGAATGGGTTCAAGCTTGCTTATCTTCGGATTATTTTTCAATTCTTGTTAATGGGAGTCCAACTCAGATTTTTTCAGCCTCTAGAGGTATTCGCCCAGGTGATCCTCTCTCTCCTTTCTTATTTATTATTATGGTTGGAAGATTGGCCACTAGATCTTGTCATGCTAAGAAACTAAGCGGTATCAAGCTGGCTAAAGGGAGTCGACTTCTTACACACTTACAATTTGTTGATGACTCTATGTTCCTTGGTAAGGCTAGTTGCTTGGAAGCTTCACATATGCAGAAAACTCTTTAGCTTTTTCCTAGAGCCACAAGTCAATTGGTCAATCATGCCAAATCTAGCATTTTTTTTTCCATTGCTCTAAGAGACGACAAACAACTTCTTGATATTTTTCACTTCATAAAGGGTTCTCTTCCGTTCCAATACTTGAGGGTTCCTTTGGCAACTCAACAATTAAAAGATTGGAATTGGTTAATCAATAAAACTAAGTTGAAACTGCAAAAATGGACGAATAGATGGCTCACTTCAGGAGGAAGAATGACATTGGTCAAGGCAGTCCTTCAAGCGTTGCCTATATATGTCTCTTCTATTTTGAATATTCCTATTGGGACTCTAAAAGAAATGGATTCTCTATGTCAGAAATTTATTTGGAGTGGACTACAAAAGAAAAGAAAATGGTCATTAACTAAGTGGGAGATTCTTTGTCAACCGAAAAAAGAGGGTGGATTACGATCCTGATCTACTTCAAAGCATTATAGAGCATTAGCAACCAAATTCTATTGGAGATTGTTAGTTGCTCCAAATGATTTGTGGACTGCTAATATCATAGCTAAATATGCAAATAACAACCCTCCTAAGAGGATTATTAGTAGAAGAGATTATAAAGAGGCATTGCTTTTGGATAATCAACAATGGCCAAACAACTAACTTTTGGACAAATTCTTTGGACGGAAATCCGCCACTCATTACTCAGCATCTTAATTTCAAGTTGGCTATGGAAGTTCTTCATGAAAAGGGTTGGATTAAGGTTGACAAGTATTGTAGGCCTACTATTCACCAACGGAAAGTTGGTCATTGTTGGATTCCCACTCACGAATGGCCAGTTCATCGTGGGGAGGATCATAAAAAGATGGTGGATAATATTCTTCTGTTCAGACCTCTTTCAACTTTTGTACATCCGAATTCAATAGCATGGGGAAAAAGTGCCACAGGTATCTACTCAGTTTCTTCTAGGTACGATTCTCTATCTCAGGTAACTCCTCATCCTTTAAGGGACATTTTTCATCATTTGTGGCAGCAAGCTCTATGGCCCAAAGTAAGTTTCTTTGTTTGGTTGATATTAAGAAGAATCCTAACTGGGGATAGGCTTATGAAAAGAGGGTTTAAGGGCCCCCCCCCCTTTTTTTGAAAAAACTGTCACCCATTATATTGATAAAAAAATTGGATTACATACTCTATCATGCCAAGCATGATGAAACAATTACTCATCTTTTTCTACAGTGCCCCTTTGGAATCCAACTATGGCAACATTTGGCCAAATTGTTTAAGATTTCCTGGGTTGGAATCCAGGGTCTTGAACAATTGTTTAGAGAACGGGGAAAACATTTGACACAAGGTCAAAATCTTTTACAGGCTTTGTGGAGTGGTATAACCCTCCTGCTATAGAATACTTGGAAGGAAAGAAATAGAAGAATTTTCTAACAGGAGTGTAGAGACATCTCTTTTGTAAGGGAGAAGATAAAAATGAATGTTGTTGAATCTGTTAAGCACAAGCTCCACCTACGTCAAACCCCTTCGACTGAGTGGGTTTATCTTTTCAAAATGCTTCCTTTACATCGCTTGAATACCACCTTGGCTGCTTCTAGACCAAGAAATAAAAAACAGTTGAATGGAAAGTGGATAGCTACTCCACCTGGAGTTAGAATGCTAAATATTAATGGTGCTTCCAGAGGAAATCCAGGTCAAGCCGGTATGGGAGGAATAGGTAGATTTATTGATGGCTCAATGGCCTTTCTTTTCTAAAAAATTGGGTTAATCAACAAATAACTTAGTTGAAATTAAGACAGTGTACAAGGATTTACAAAAGGCACTGAAATTTGGGTGGCAAAAACTTCATGTTGAATCTGATTCTTTACTGACAGTTAACCTACTATCCAATCCCGATACGGTTTAGGGAAAAAATTGGCAAATAGTAAGAGAGTTGGGAAAACTTCAACGGTTGAAGGATAAGTTCCAAGAGATCGACTTTAATCATGTTCCTAGAGAGCTCAATAAAGTGGCGGATGCGTTTGCTAATTGGGCACTACACAACCACAATTTCAACTGTTATGGTACACCATTATGGTGGTCGGCCAAGCTTCAAAAAGATCTTAGACAGATTCTTGATAAAGATTTGAATGAATGTTAGTTACTAATATGTTTGCTTATGTTTATAATGCCTAGGCTTGGACTAAGAGTTTTCATGCCTGGCACAGTAGCATATGTACACTTTGCTTTCTCTATAATGTAAAATTTCTCCAATTTTTTTCAAAACAAATCTTCCACCCTACCTCGGGTTGCATCCAATTTTCAAGGTTAAGTTGCTCCGCCCATACTTTCCTCCACTCTTGGATACATCAAACATTGACAAACAATTGCAGATAGTAGAATTGAACCCAAACTGTGTGACACCAATGAACTATGATCAAATCATTGATAGGGTGGTCAAGGATATGAAGCATCAACAAATCACACTCTATCGAGTAGTGAAGGCAGGGCAGATGGCATACCAAGGGAAGTGGTTCACAAAGACCCAGATTGAGAAGTTCTTTCCACATTATAATATCCCTATCAAAAAAAATTAGATAAATCTAGATATTTGCACAATACCCTGGGGCAGCAATATGAAATACTAACTTCTATGACAGCTGTAATAATCTGATTTTTTGTAGAAAAGCAGAAAACCCCAATTGCAGACAAAACTAGAATTTATTTATTTATTTCAAATCAGCTTTAATAAAAACACTAGAATGTCAAAATACAATTTTTCTCGCAAAAGATAAGAACATGCAAACTGCTTCCAGATATGGCACCAGTACTGAAATTCGTTCCCAAAGGGAGACGTCCTAGCTATACTTGTTCTAGATTGTTTATATTCTATTTTTAGCAGTTTTTTCATATTCTCCTTGTATAGCTATAAAGCAACTAGTTTTGAATAAAGAGATAGATCTTTGAGCATACATCTCTCTTATGGAGTTTGCCAATTTGTATATATTTGGAATTGCAATAAAATCAGTTTATGTTTACAGCTCTTTCATTGTGAATTGATTGTTATAACACATTAAGCACCATCATTAGTGTGTTGTCCACTGGGTTGCACCTCGATCCGGATTAGTGGTATCAGAGCTAAGTTCTTTTCACTCTTGCATGTCAAAACGCACGAGGTCAAAATACCAAAAGCGCGGTGTCCAGACCTACAATCCTTCAGATTACCTTCCTTGTCACTTCAAATGACCTCAAGCAACGTAAGAGGAAATGGGAGATCCCTTTAAAGAAATGCTTGGCAAAGCTCTTGAGAAGTAAAGGAGGGCGATGATGGCACAATTCATCAATGTCCTCTCTCGGTTCGTCCCTGTAACCGGCCCCACCTCTGCAACTACACCCGCAACAATCAAACCCTTCAGGGGCCTGACACCATTAAAGGTACAAGCAAATTTTGACATTTTGTAGTTTGACAAAAAACATGATGCTAATGAATTAGATAAATGACTCGATTAATTAAAATCATATTTCTCGATCAATAATTTTTCTAATGCTGAAAAGAAAACGTTTACACTTCTAAAAGCATCTCTTCGTGTCAAAAAATGGTGGGAATCATACTCCCTACAAGAGGATGATAATAATTATGTACGGTTGATACGAAACCTCCATAAACATGGAGGGTTTTGTAGAGGCTATAAGAGAAGAATGTTATCCAGTGAATACCTACGAGGACCAGTTCAAGAAATTGCTCCAATTGTGTCAAGGTCGTAATCAAACAATGCAGGACTACACCAATGAGTTTCATATGCTATCAGCAACATCAAGAAGCATTGGATTCTCAAATACTGCAGCGGGTTGCGACATTACATCCAGGGAGAGATGGAGTTTGCAAACATCAATACTCTCTATGAAGCCTATCGATATGCAGTCAAGATTGAAGAAAGGTCCAAATGTAGGGGAAATAGAGATACTTCATATTCCAAGAAAGGGAAAGCTGACATCAAGCAGCAAGGAAAGGATTCACCGCCACAAACAAAGAAAATGAAGCAGGCATGGAAAGAAAAACAATGAAAGGACACAGGGAGGTGGTGTAAAAAGCACAAGAGCAGGTACCATGACATGAAGGATTGTCGAGTTGTCAACAGAACTCTGCTAACAAAGTTGTGGGAGTCAAATGCAGAAGAAGCCTACGCAAAGAACCAAGGTACACATGAAGAAGACTCAATTGTGGATGCAGATCCATATACCATTGTTGCCACCACATGAATAGTATCCCCACCAAAAGAGGATCCCAAATGTCTATTCCACTTGCAAATGTGGGTAAATGGTATGGCTCTTCACTTTATTCTAGATAGAGGTAGTCAAAAGAATCTAATATCTGCAGTAACAGTAAAGAGGCTAAATATGGTAACACCTCCTCATCCACAACCATACTTTGTTGGTTGGGTCAGTTTAGGAAGAGACATCCATGACAATCGACAATGTCGTTTGCCCTATTCAATCAAATTGTTCAAAGATGTGGTGGTATATGATGTTGCACCACGGTATGTTTGTGATGTACTTCTTGGACAGCCATACATGTGGGATCGTCATGGTGTCTATGAGGCAAGGTCTAGGGGTGCCATCATTACTCTAGGTCATTATGAAATCTATATAATGTCCTAGCTTGATAACTTTATGTTTGCATAACAACACATATTAAGGCTTCTTTTTTTATGGGTAGCATACCTCCCTCCATAAAGAGAATGGGGTAGGCTGTATTGCTTTTAAATTTAAAGTCATTAATCATAATTGTATTTGCAATGATTCACTTTAGTTCCATGTTTTTGGAGATAAGCTCCCTCCCCACACTTCTCAGCCATAGAGGACAACTAGTGTTTCTAATTTGTATCAAAAGAAATTCTTATCAACTACCATAGAACGTTAAATAGTTTCAGAATAGTATCAACACAACTTTTATCGTGACAATTATATGCCAATGACTCCATGATTTGAAGTAAACGTATACTTTCTAAACTAAAACTATTCCATCCAAAATGTAACCTGTAACAACATAAGTTTTCATCAATCTTATTAGATTCTTGGGAATACTGTAGAAACAAATCCTTCTTTTGAGCATAGAAATGTAGGCAAAGAATGTGCTTGCGTCAACTTGAGGAATGCTACAGATATAACAAAAAGCTGAATGCATAAATTTCAACCATGAATAACTAAAAAATTAAAAAAATAAATTAATGCCGATGATCCATTGACTCCTGAAAACCATACAATTCAGTTTATTGAGATTTGTTAGGTAGGTTGGGCTCCTACCTTTCCATCTGCTTGAATCTTGGGGACAATTAGACCAGCTCCTGTATGTATAGTGTAACTGCAAATTATGAAACAATTTTAATTCCTTCAAAAATCGGCATTCAATGTGATGAATAGTGAGCACATTGCATTACTCTTTAGTTTTCAGTATCATAATTCTTCTGCTATTCTTTGAAGTACCACTATCTTGATTAACTTAAACAATGCATGTTAACACATTGGACCTGATAATGGATGTTTGTTAAATACCAAAAGATATAGAAACAAATACCATGAGCTCTATTCCGATAGACTGTCAACACTTCTGTTGCAAAAGGAGTGGAAGAAACGTCAAACAAAAGAATAAACTTCAGTCAATACAAAGAGTGCATTCAGTGCATGGTTGGAGGAAAAATAGAGAAGAAACGACAGCAATTCATCACATGACTCTTCCAAAGGTGATAGATCAAACTTGAAATGTTATTACTGTAAATAACCGGGACGTTTCAAAAGAGATTGTCAGAAAATACAGCATGACCTGGCAAGCTGTCACAAGAAGTCAGGTTGTGCAAATAATGCTGAGGATGAACAAGATGCAACAGGTGATTTTGCATTTTTGGCATCTCAGAATTAGTCAACAAAGTCTAGAATCTAGTATTTTGACTCAGGCGTATCCTGAAATTATGTGTCATAAAGGTACATTGATTTCATTGAAGATAATAGTAGCAGTGAATTTGTTTCTTTGGGTGATGCTTGGACACTATATTAGAGGATGTAGAGATGTCCGTAGCGCACTAACCAATTCTATTAGTTATAGTTTCAAGAATTTCCATATATGAACAAAAAAACTGTGTGAAATTTGAAGGAAGCGAATGTATAGTCTGTTAGAAAATGTGAGAGTGGATGAAGAGAAACTGGAAGGCACATATTGGGTATTTGTGTGTCTAACATTTATTATGCTGAAAAAAGTTAGAATATGGTTGGGGTGATTTATAGCTAATGGTCAGAATTTACTTCAAGGTCTATGGTCTGGCATAACTCTTCTCCTTTGGAATATCTGGGAGGAACATAATAGCAAGATCTTCCAACAGGAAAACAGAGACATAATTTATGTTTGGGAGAGAATCAAAATCAATGTAACAGAATCTAACAAACATAAGATAAGTTTACCTCCTAATCTCACCCCGGAATGGGAGCATGTGTGCAAAAAGCTTTATATGCAACCCAAAAATTCATCAATGCCTGCATTTCGTCATAAAAAGAAAATCCAGAGGAAATGATCAGTGGACAGCTCCTCCAATTGAGTATGGAAAATTGAACACGGATGGAGCCTCAATGGGTAATCCAGGTCAAGCTGCTATGGCAGGTATAGGTAGAACCTCTAATAGATCAGTAGCCTTCGTCTTTGCTGAAAAATTGGGATATGCAACTAATAATTTAGCAGAGATTATTGCTGTGTCTAAAGGATTGCAGGAGGATCTAAAAATTGGATGGCAAAAACTCCAAATTGAATCAGACTCTAAGGTGATAGTAAACCTGCTATCTAATCTAGAAGGTGGTCATAGCAAAAATTGGAGAATAGATAGAGAGGTGATGAAAATTAATAGGTTGTGGCACCAGTTTCAAGATGTGCAATTCAACCACATTCCCCGAGAGAGAAATAAAGTGGCGGATGGGCTGGCTAATTGGGCGCTTGACAACCACAACATTCTTTGTTATGGAATGTCTCATTGGGGGTGGTCAACCAAGACCCAAGAAGACATGAGAAATATTCTCAATTATGATTCCTTCTAATGCATGCTAATAAATATCCATTTCTGTTTGATGCCCAGGTTTGGACTAATAGTTTTCAAGCCTGGCATAGCAAATTTGTACTCTTTGATTTCTCTCTAATATAAATGGGATTTTGTTATATATATACTCCCCTTTAATGGCAAAACTGGAGGCAACAAGTCCATCCCAAAAATTTACAAAGAGAATAGAAGCAAGAAGTTTAGTCATTAAATTTGCATGTTGTTCCTTAGTTATCGCTCTGAGATCTGCAATCCACTTATGTTTTGTCGCTGTCTACTATAGGACCTTGGGTGTAGATGAACACCGAAAAAGATAGCTGATAAAAAAAACATGTGGACATAAGAATAAGATATAATGCGTTGCCCACTAATTGGTCGTGGCATGATTCATTTGTTAGTATATAATATTTTATGGTTATGTGATTTATAACCACTCATGTAACAAAGTAATTTGTTAGGACTTGACTCCTATTAAGGAAAAGTCCAAGCCAATGTATATGTATTGTATTTTCATATATGATAGAATGAAGAGTCGTGGTGTTTAGTGTGTTGAAGCATTTGTATCTCTGACCAAATCTACATTTGGTATCAGAGTTGTTATGGATCCATGATATATTATACAGGGAAAAATTGTTACTGTTCACAGTTTCCCTGGTTAATGAGAGAATGATTTTGTGAAGTGTCTTTTAGGATAGTTTTCTTTGTATTTTTTCTTTTATTCACCATTGATAAAGTTTTGCAGATATTCTGTGTTGTCATTATTCCTATTGCACCACTGTTCGGCCTCTATAAATGCATTGAGGGTGCCCAAACGTGTGCAATTTAAGATTCACACAGAGACAGACAGTCACATCCAGCTCTTTCGTCACATGCTTGCAAGGAGGCATTAAGAATCTACCCTGAGATTGTGGCCTGCATCTCTTTTTGGTTGGCATTGCATTTGACTCAACCAGATTTAATATTTAATATCCATCATTGCAAAGCATTGATCCATATTTGAGTGATTCGGTTATCTTCGCTAGTCTTTGCATTGATTTTCAGACTGCATGATTCAGCCATGTTTGAAGGCGATGTCATATTTAGAAAAGGTAACTCGCAGTCAAGAATCACAAAAGCAGCCACATCATTGTTCCAATGAAGCGGCGGCACACCCACTAGAAGAGCTCGCTCTTTATTCTCAGCCCTACTTCAATGGCAAGATCCAACTGTGTGTATTTGTCTGCGTCATGTCCCTTTTTGGAGACTAGCCTTTCTTCAAGACCTTGGCCCATTCTTCTCCCCGTGGGTCCAAGGAAGGGAGCAAGGGGAAGATTCTGATGATGTTTTGATGTTAATTTAGTAGTTGTTTTTATTTTTCCCATAAATTACTATTGGGAAGCCTAGTGCTCCAATAGAGGAGCTTATTTAATTAGAAAATAAAGTATTCTAAGCATGTAGGCTCTAAATACAAATTAGATTATTAAAAAGTACTTTTTGAAGTCGGCCATCATTTGAATTGTAGCACCCCTTATTGTTATAAAAGGAGGTTGTTTGGCCAATTAAGAGGAGGTTGGATTTTATAATTTGGTTGGTGTGGATTGCTTGTAAAGCATCTCTCTATCTCTCTCAAGGACAAAAACACTTGATTGAGGGCTCTCTCAAGGACAAAACCCCACGCTATCTCTTGTTGTAATCTCTTTCTTGCTGCATATAATTAAATTCTGCCCTGGGCGACTTGCTTAGGAGAGTGTTTTCGAGGATATTGCTGGTCTTTGTGTGATCTAACTGCATGGTTGGATTTTCCATAATTTCTAAAGGTGAAATCTATCATTTTATTGATTGTTTGGGTGCATATAAGAGTTATTTCAATTCTGGAATTATTATTTAATTACTGCAGTGGAAGGGTTTCATGGTAAATTCAAAAAAGCACTTGTGAGCTTCTAAAAATCAGTTTTCTTGCATCTAATGATTGCTGGTATTTTCTTATAATTTCTGAGCATATTTTCCAAGGGTTTTAATGAATTTGTGCATAGAAAAGTGTGCTTGAATCTTCCTAAGGGGTCACTACTCTAGGAGGAAAATTGTTGGCAGCTCTTGAGGGTTTTCACAGTCATTGTCAGTCATCTACAGCCTGCCCTAAATCTGATTTCTGTCAATTGTAATCTAATAATTGTTAGAGTCAATTTGGGACTCGGCATAATTCTCTTTGTCAGATCGATTTTTATTGGTATGACTTTTCATGCATTGGAAGGCATTTAGAAGATCTTGCCGTGTCTTGTATTTTTTTTGCACCTGGTCTTCTAAACTAGCACCAAATAATCTTCTCCCCATGACGGCATAACACAAATTTGTTCACCACGAGTTTTGCACAGGAGTATTGTGGTATTTGCATTGATTTGCACCTGAGATTCTCACCCTCACTTCCATTGGTATTAATCCTAGTTAGCATTCATTGGACTCGATTGCACATTGCAATTCATTAATCCTCTCCATATACCACGACTGCCCAAATGTGTTTATTGAACTAATTGTTGTGCACGGTTTCACAAAGTTTAAGATCCAAATCTACTTAGGCATGCATCAATTGTTCTGGTCTCTAAATCAACGATTATTCTACAGTATTTTGCATTGGTCAGTGTTTACATTATTTCATATCTGCATCGAGAATTTGGCATTGGCTGGGTCCCACATGGAGTTCATACCAACTCAAATTCACAGTCTCCAACTCGCATCCAACTCTTTGGTTGCTTGAATCATTTCCAATGAGGATGACCTTCGCACTGTAGACAACATGAAGCCATGTGTTGATTTGATCAGAGGATTATCCGCATAGATTTTTAGTCATCCACATGATCTCTCTTATCGTTTACCCACGTTGCATGAGACTAGCGGCCAACTCATCACATTGAAGCAAATCAATTGTCTGTACATAGTAAGTTTTTTGTTTAAAAGTTTGTGAAGTTTAACATTTGTGAGCTAAAGTCCATACTAAGTATTATTTTAAAATAAGTGAGTAAAAAATAGAAACAGTCAATTTGTCATTTAATCCATGTATGTTGGTCAAGTGTCAAGAATTACTTAATTGTCTTCAAAGTGTCGAAAACTATGATCGAGAGTATTGTATTGAAAAGTAATTAAATGTTACTTTTAAAGTAAATTTATCGATTGTCACTTAATGGCGTTCCAAGTCTTATTTAGATTATCATAAAGTAATATACTTTTGTAATATTGTTTAGTTTTTTAATTGTGTTTTGTGCTTCTCACCGTGTCTAGTCAATGATTGTCATCAAGAGTCGTTGAAAGCATAGTTCAAAAAATCGTGAATCGGGATTAATCGGCAGGCCAAATTTTCAATCGAAAATCAGGAATCAGCATTAATCGGCAACTTTATCGCTACTTTTAAAAACATTTAAATTCATAAAATATACTTAAATTAAATGTAAAAACAATGTTAAATGTTTTCTTGAGAACTTAGAAGTAAAATCTATACAGTATACAATGTACTAGTGTATTATTCTAAACATACCAATGATGTATACATACATACATATTGGTATGTTCAGAATGTTAATATCGTTCATACAGTAAACTATATATAATGATAATAAAATAAGTTGAAATTAATAAATAATAATGTGTAATAAATGGATTTTAAGAAAATAATAAAAATATTGCCATCAATACGTAGAGCTTGAGAAAATATACACTTTTAGAGAAAACGGCACCTTGAACGGAGCCACAAAATGAAAGTTATGGCACATGCAAGTTTTTGCTGCTACATCTTCCCGGACCCTTTCCAAAAATGGCAAATTTTTTTCTATCCTTGTGTTTTTTTCACCAAAAATCCAAAAAAGGAAAAAAACCGATTCGGGCAGAAGTAAACACGCCAAAAAAACGCTGAAGCTAAAAACGATTCAACCAGGAGGAAATGGAGCAATTTTCCACAATTTTTCACACGATTTTTGCAGGTTTTTCAGCGCTGAAAATCGCGATTTATGGAAAGATAAATCATTTTGCATGGTAAAAATGATTTATCGCGATTATCACCTGATAAATCGCGATTTTTAGAAAAATAGTTGAAAGAGTCAATGTCATGTAAAAGAGTCCAAACATTAATTTTATCGTATTTTCAATGTCAAAGTGTCAAAGTGTCAAAATGTTATTTCTACTATCAAAATAGATAAGATAAATATATTAATGTCCAACAAGTGACCACAAAAGTAGGTCAAAGGGACTGTAGAAAACAGCAAGCACCAATACAAGGTGGCAAAACCAAAGAGTTTCCGATAAAGAGGAAATACAAAAGCCAGAAGAGGTGGCCAAACAGGAAGAAGAAATCACACGCACCCAAAATGGCGGTGGAAAAACAAGAGAGAGGAAGAAAGTGGGAAAGACGACCAAGGAGAAGAAAAAGAGGAAAGCCCATCAGGGGATGGAAGATCCAACTCTCCTAACATCTAAGGCCGACTGGAAGAAGCTGAAGATAGAATGCCGACCAGCCGAAAAGAGAGGCCGCCTATTATGTTGTTGTATGGATACAGTATTATTCCTCTGATGCTTGGTGGATCTCGTTTGTCTCCTGAGGCCAGGCCTAGTACGGGCACGTCTGTGATGACTCGAGGAACCATGGATGGTCTCCCTGGGCCGAACCAACCTAAAGGAATTAGCGGGCACAATCTCACAAGGGTGCTTAATGCCTCTCTCCGCCGGTACAACTAAAAAGAAGGAAGTGACTGCTCATTCCACACCGACCAATGATGGTTGTATTCCTTATAATGCATGCCACTCTTTAAGGTACCAACAATGAGCTTAGAATGCAAGTTTTCTAGATGGCTTCACAATTAAGTAAACTATATCCACTCATGACAGGTAAGCAACAGTCTTTAGATAAAACCATTATGTCTTGTGAAGATAATCATGTTTGCTCATATTGATTCACAACCCCAAAGACAAGCATCTCCTACCCCTACCTCTAGTACCTACAAGCAGAGTCGCGTCTTATCACGATTACTTGACAAGGGTCTTACCACATTACCTCCTATCTACTTTCACCCTACATACAAATTACAATGACAATGTGACAGACCATTATGTGTTTATTATAGAATTAATGGGCATAATACACATGACTGTTACGCTTTGCAACAACAAATTGTAATACTTATTCATTACGGCCACATTACCATAGACCAAGCTGGTATAAAGCTACAATATATATGACAATGGGCTCTGAAACAAAAGGAACATATTAAGCAATTGTTTAAACCCCATTTCCCTTCTACGGGTCTGGGGGCATATGGATATAACTCATTAGTTCACACCAATGTCAAATTTGAGAGACAACACATTGTACAAAGCATAAATAGCGAATATCAAGCCTCAATTTCATCTTCCCAACCAAAGGTTATACATGATGTACAAGCCTCTACCAAAGATGCATCTACCATAAGCTCAACGTAAGAGAAAGTACTTATAAAAGAGATACTCACAGAGGAAGCACCTCAAGTCAAAGTCTTGTGTAAGAAATGACGCACTAACCCAATGTTCATACAGTCGATTATCAACAACAATAATTGATAAGGAGCATGTATACAATACATGCAGCATAGATTTTATTCATCAACTTAACTCAGACAGAGCAAGGAGAGGAATACGCAAGCATGTGGATGGAAACAAAGGTATCAAGATTGGAGATGATCTCTGACCAGGAGGAGAGTGCATGGACTAACAAAGAAAGTAGCCTGCAGGACAGTAAAGAGAAAAGTCAGGAGAAGCCAGGGGCCAAGAACCATAACTTTGGGAGGACATGCAGGAGAAGAGTGCCTCAGAGTTAAGTAAGAAACAACTCTCATCCCTAATGGATACGCACTTCGATGAGCCACACTTTGAGCTACCATGAGCAAGTCTACGCATAAGAAAAGAGTACCCCTCTGCAGGCGACCAAAGCATAAAGTTCCTTAATCCTAACGAGTTGAAGAACATGTGGGATATGCACTAGTGATATTGACGACTGACATTTGGACTCAATTGTATTCTTGACTCGTTTCATGATCTTGGGAAGAAGTTGTGTCTGGGTCAACAGTAGATACTGAATTTGCAGACTTCCCCTTGGGAGGGTGGTCAGCCATTACGTATTCTGAGATAGAGACAGAATTATTTTTCTTCAGTACCTAACTGAGTACTTCTTGCATCTGATCAGACTTTTGCTGGGCTCAATCTAAGCAAATCTTTATTTGTTCTTGGCCACTAGCTTAATGATCAAAAAATTGGGGAGAAGATAAGGAATGTGGTACTTGCTCTTTCTCAAACTTACCATCAGTGAGACCGATTTGTTGGAGGGTGTCTTCTAATTCATTTCTTATTGCTTCTAGTTCCTCGTACTTCTCTTGCATGCATTCTACAAGACATGCCACTTCACAAATGAGAACAAGAATTGCCTTCCCACTGAGCATAATTTGCAGCTTCAGCACGTATTCTGTAATGTCTCCTTTTCTGGGACATTTCTAAACAGGTACTGAAGACCTTTAGTCCATTCTTTCCCCATGGACGAAAGGATAAATTTGGGGAAAATATTATAGAAGTGGTTTTTACCACTAATTTGTTAACTCCTTTGAGCTCATTAAAACAGAATTAAATTTACCTTTTTGTGATTTTAATCATTAAGGTAGAAAAGGTGAATTAAATATTGAAAAAGAAGATATGTTCTACATGATGAAGACCTCCTTTTTAATGGTCGCTTACCCTTGAAATAACTCGCCGTTCAAAGGGAGTATTGGGCAAAGAAAGGGCCCGTTTGGAGCGCCACTCTTGGAGGGAGGAATATAAATTCACATCACCTCTTCCATTGTGGGGCATGTTGATTATGACTATTGTAATTTCTTCGTGCTTGAAGAAAAGGGATGCATGGACATTGATGTTCTACTAAAGATGTTTTACAACACCTCCTTGTTATTGGAAAATTGAAGACCCAAGCTAGTTGTTGAAGGATCCATTCATGCATGATTGCTGGTCTGTTTTTCTCGTGTGCTAGCGATTTGATGTGGATGTGAAATCTGAATATTGTGCATTGATCTTATCCTTCTTTGGTGGCAAATTTCTTGGTGGTAATTCTGGTAGTGCATTTATGCCCTAGCGAGTTAGATCTCGATCGTCTTGGTATTGTATTGATGTTTTAAGTTGCTGTTGTATTTTATGTGCCCTAAGCAATCGGGTAAGGGTGTATTTTCAGCATATTGGGTGCATAAAAGATTTAGATCTGATTCTATATATTTTTATAAGCTTGTGCACAAGGTTTGGTGATCGGTGGAGTGTTGTTGCATGCATAACCAGCCCTAATTGTGCTGGGCGAAATAGGAGGGCCATTTCTGCACTTTTGGTGAAAGTTGGGTTAATTCTAATTTTACATTCATAAACTTCATATTTTATAACCCCAATATCCAAAGTTTGAAGTATTTTGCATGGTTGGTTGAGTGAGAATTAATTTTAGAAGATTGCAGCAGTCTGGGGTTTGATTATTTAATTACATTCAGTTGTGTATAATCAAATTGATGCTAATTTAGTGCACTCGAGCTATTTTTCAATTTATTCCACTTACCTCCGCTAGTGCTAACTCCACTCCAGGTTAGGAATAGTAGATATCGGAATACTTCAAGATAATTTGCATAAGGGTTTCATTGAATTTGGGTGAATATTGAATTGCCCTAATTTGGGGACATTGCATATTCCAACCGCAAGGCTGCCATCTCTTCGTTACTGTATGTCATGTGTTGGTCTGGCTAAAGTGGAGGTTGCACAAAGTTTGGGTTGAAAAGTTATACAATTTCAAAAAAACAGCACCCAATTTTGATTCCGTATGCAAAGTTATGGCCCGTGGAAGTTCCAAGGTTTTGCACTACTGCAAAATTATCAGATTAGCTAAAGTGGCAATTGCGCAACAGTTGGAGCAGTTTCACAACCGCCAACCTACATGAAGAGGCAGTTTCACAACTGCCGCTATGTTTGAAGTGGTGGTGATGGCTATGAGGAATGCAAAAAGAAAGTAATAAGGGAGAGGAGCCAATCTTTGTGCACCCTAACTTTATGACTACACATAGAAACCTAAACATCATATAACTGAAAAACAAAAAATACCCTTTAATAGATCATGTTTTCCCCATTATAAATATTTCATTTTAAAAAAATTAATTATGTGGAAGGGACTTTTTTTTAATATTTAAATTTTGTAATTTGAAATACAAAGAAATTTTAAGGTGCACCATTACTTGAGAGTGAAGTCATACATTTTCTTTTACCTATTTGTCATCATTTGATTGGTTAATTGATTTGATATGACTTGATGTGACATATTTTATAGGGTGCTTTTTTTTTGAAATGTAAGAGGGAAAGTCACATGTACTAGCTCCTTAATTGTCATATACCCTCACAAGTATTGGTCCATGCTCAACGATTGGCTCCTCTCCCTTAGCCCAAAACAATTGGAATTCTCTTATTGAGTGATTCTAAAGTTCATGACAGATTGAGAAGACACAAGAAAAAGGTATAGAATTGTCAAAGGAAGCCAGAATCTTGGAAGGAGAGATAGTAGGGCAAGCAAAGGAGAGCAAATGAGCAAGGGAGATCTTGCAGAAGGCAGTTAAAGCTTGCTAGGAAGAGAGTTGCAATCCAGAACTGAACAGAAGTTTGTCAAGTCCGTTACTAACAAGTTGTACTTGTGTTTTTCATCTTCGTGTATGTTGTTCAATAAGTAACAAAAGTGAACTAGTGCGTGTGTGAGAACAATATCTGTAATCAATTTTTTATATCAATGAAAGCATGAGAGTAAGGAATTCAATTGGGTTGTGTGATTCTGAATGTTCGTTTTAATGGCTCTAGGTGTCTAGGCAGGGAGTTAGGTAACCATTAACTCGGCCCCCTCATTTCCATCTACATCATTTAGTATAAGATCAGGGTTTTCATTGTTGAATTGAGTCTTGTGAGGCTCTAGGAGTTTGTTGTAGGTGTGTGAAGAGTCCTGCAATTCTGCAATTCAAAGAATTGTGAGAGTAAGAGATAGCACATGTGAGAAGAGTTTCCCTTGGAAGAAGAACACCAAGAGTGGCAAACTTGGCATACATGATGAGAGGCATCCAAACAAGGTTGAAAGCTATGGAGACTGCTCAGAGAAGAGCTGTTGATTTGGATTCAAATGAAGATGAAGATGGAGCACCTGAGGTTCACCTTGATGAATTGGATGAAGAACTTGACATTAGATATTTGAAGGCCAATGCCAAGATAAGAGGCAAGCCACAAATGGACATTCCTAGCAACTCAGGAACTCTGTGTCCTGGGGATCATGTAAATTGTATTTATGGAGTGGAAAAGTATTTAGAATATGAGTCAAAAGAGTAGCCCAAGAGGGTTACGTTTGTGTGTACAAAGTTGAAGGGAAATGCATCCTTTTGGTGGGATCATTTGTCAAAAATAAAAAAACAAAGGCAAGGATAAAATCAAAGCTTGGAATACGATGGTTGCCAAGCTGAAGGCTAAGTTTTCACATGTAGATTACCAACTCAATCTTTTCAAGAAGTTGCAAAATCTGAGACAAGAGGAGATGAATGTGAAGGACTACACAAGAGTTCTATAGATTGAGCATTTGAGCTAGTCACATAGAGGATGGTGCTGAAAATTTCTCAAGATACATGAATGGACTTTGTGTTCAAGATAAATTTGGTATGATAAGGTTGAAGCCAGTGGAAGAAGCCTATCAATGTGCATTGGAGGCTGAAGAAAAGTTGTCAAGAAAACACCAAAATATAGCAAGAGGAAAACGGAAAGTTCTCACAAGGTAAAGGACAAGCAAGTGGTGGAAGAGGACAGCATGTCCATGAAGAACAAGCAAGCATTTCTCAAAACACCGATAGTTGTTGTCAAAGCACGAGACAAAGAGGATCCTCTGGTAGAGGACGAGGTAGATGATTCATGGGAACATGCTTTAGGTGTAGAGGAGTTGCACATAGAGCTTTGAATGTCCACAAGTGCAGAAAAATATCAGTAGAAGTAATAATGCAGGCAACCACATTACACAAGCAGATAAAGAAAGTATTGTTTCACCCAACCTTGGGGAAGAATTGAAACAAGGAGAGGCTCTTATGATGAAAAAAATGCTGTTGAAACCAGCAAAGGAAGAAAATGAGCTGGTGCAAAAAATGTATTCCAAGCCCTGTGTAAATCCAGAGGTAAGTGCCGCACAGCCATTATTGATAGTGGTAGCACAGACTATTTGGTGTCTAGCGAGATGGTTGAGAAGTTTGGATTAAATAAATTGTGCATCCAAACCCTACAAGGTTTCTTAATTGCAATAAGGACATCAACTTTTAGTAAGTGAGCAATGTTTGGTTAGTTTTCAGATAGGTACATACAAAGATGCAGTGATGTGTGATATAAAGCCCATGGACGTTTGTCATATATTATTGAGAAGAATTTCATGATTTAATAGGAATGCTATTCATGATGATAGGAGAAATACGTATTATCTTGTGAAGGATGGTAAGAAATACAACTTGAACCCGTTGAGGAGAGGAGAAGAAGTGGACAGCAGTCCACAAGTTTTGTGAGTCACAAGAAAACAGATTCTAAGAGAGGTAAAGAAGGAGAAAGCTTGTTTCGCTTTAATTCCCACACCCATGAGGGTTGGGACAACAAAGGGAGTCGATGAAATTCCATATGTTGTGAAGAGTTTGCTGGGAGAGTATGCTGATATTCTCTCCAAGGATTTGCTGAATAGGTTGCCACTACATGGACTTACATTCATTATCAGTCATTGCATGGACTTGATACTACGATCGAGTTTACCAAACAAGGCAGCGTATAGGTTGACACCTATAGAGAATGCGGAGGTGAAATGACAAGTCCAAGAGCTATTGGACAAGGGTTTGATCAGAGATATTTTGAGCCCGTGTGTTGTACCATCTGTATTAGCACCTAAGAAGGATGGAAAATGGCGTATGTGCACGGATTTACAAACCATTAACAAAATTATTATCTTCATGAGGATGATTTGGATTTTAGGGAAGCTTCGGCAGCATGCAAGAGCCCAACCAGTATGGATAGGAGTCCATGGTTGGATTACTTCATTCAAGAAAGTTTTCTGTTCAAAGGGTGGCATTTGTGCATACCTCATGGTTCAATGTGAGAGAACTTGGTGAAAAAGACACATTATTTTCAGGATATCCGATGATTTTGGAGTAGACAAAACATTGGTAGAGCTGTGTGAAATCTAATAGCGGCCAAGAATGAGTGTGTAAGTGAAGAATGTTGTGCAAAACTGTAGAGTTTGCCAACATGCAAAGGGAAATAGTCAAAATACAGGTTTGTCTCAGCTGTGGCCTCTACCAAAAAGGCCATGGGAGGATGTGAGCATGGGTTTCTCTCACTAACTGTGGAGAAGAACATGTTGAGATACAAGCAACATGCTGATATCAACAGGAGGAAACAATAGTTTGAAGCAAGAGAGTTGGTCTTAGCTAACTTGAGGAAAGAGAGGTTCCCAAAAGGAATGCAAGACAAATCGAAATGGAAAACAATTGGGTCTTGTAAGGTTTTGAAGAGGTTTGCAACAAATGCAAACAAGATTGAGCTCCCGGAAGGGATTGATATCTCTCTTATTTTCAATGTCGTTGATTTGTATCCGTACTATGAGGGACAAAAAAGCGGAGGAGGCACAAGTTCAGATTCGTCCATGATTGATTGGGTACAGTAATTGCCTGAGAAGGTACGAGATGAGGTGATAGACTCACAAGCCATTAGGAAGACAAGAGCAAAGGAATACAAAGACTATTTGGTGAATAGGAAGAATGAGGCAGAGGAAAAAGCAACATACATGAATGCATTTGAAGTCGCTAAACTCAGAATTTCAGTTCAAAAGCTCACATAATGTTCATGTGCAGGAGCTCAGGGTTTATTTCATTTATCCAACATGTATGATGCAGGAGTATCCGGATCCACAATTAATCTTGTATCAACCAAAAACAAGTAGTTATGTGTTTCATGTAGACTAGTTAGTTTGTTTGTTGTATTGCCATGGCTAAAGTTGATCCATGCAAAGCATCAGCATTCAAACACTTCAATGGAGGAAAGTACATCAGAGAACATCATTTTCAGACATCAACATGGTTTCAAGAGAGTTTGATGAGACATTCAACTTACAGTACAATTCGGGAAGTGGATGTGTCCGTTGAAGGTCCAAAAATGACAGTTTCTGGTGCAAAGGCAAGAAGGGCATGAAGGATACTGCAAAACAAGAATTTGTTGCATATTTGTTTTCTCCTCAAAACATTATGCAATTGCAAAAAAAAGGCACTTGATTTCAAATATGTGGAAAAGTTATGACCCCTGGAAATTCAAGGGTTTTGCACTGTTGGAAACAATTGGCCTAGCTAAGGTGGTGGTTGCACAACCGCCGCTCTGTTTCAAACTGTGGTTTCGCCTACAATGAATGCAAAAAAAAATAACAAACTAGAATGATTGGACTACTCTTCTTGAGCATTTCTAATGTTTGTTGGAGTTTGAAGACACTTGAAAGGTCCAGAATTGTCAAATGAAGTCAGAATCTTGGAAGGAGAGCCAGTTGGGCAGGCAAGGATGAGCAAAAGGGCAACGGAAATCTTGTAGACAAAGCTTGCTAGGAAGAAAGTTACAATCCAGAACTGAACTGAAGCGTATCAAGTCCATTAGGGACTAGTTATACGGGTGTTTTTCATATTCATGTATGTTGCTACAATAAGCAACACAGTGAAGTAGTGTGTATGACCAATAGTTGTAATCAGTCTTTTATATCAGTTGAGAATTCAATTGGGTTGTGTGCTTGTGAATGTATGTTCTAATGGCTCTAGGTGTCTAGGCTAGGGAGTAGGCAGCCATTAACTTGGCCCCCTCATTCCCGTTTGCATCAATTTTACATTGATTTCCAAAGAAAAGGGGAGTGGATTAGTTGCCAAAAGCAAAACATGTATGATTTGTTGGGTATAGTGAGCATTCTATGGCATACAAATTAATAGATGCCTCTACAAACAAAATTGTGGTAAATAGAGATGTTGTAGATGTGAAAAAAGCATTCTTTTCATGGTAAATCAAGAGATAGTATTGTATGGGTAACTACTGTTCATAAACCGGGAAAAAGTTCTAGTGTTAAAATTGAACAAGGTTCAGAATGGAAAATATCAAAGAAATCAAATTCCAGGGAGGGATCTCGTGAAGCAATGAGTGATTCTTGGTCTTCAAAGCATGATTAGGTGAGCTAGCAAAGACGACTAAAGTGGTATCGTACCACATCAAAGGATATTTAGGAAGATAAATTGCCTCAGTCAATGGAAGGTAAATATACAAGATCAGGAAAGAAAATGGTGCAAGATGATGAGCATGTAAATTTTGCTCTTACTATCGTTTCACGTGTAATTGAACCTAGCGCATTTAAAGAGGCATGCAAATAGAGCACCATAGTATTGTTTGTGGTACATGTCCGAAGATATTTTAAGATTGGAGAGTGTTAGGCGTCTGACATTAAGGAGATCGACACAAGAATATCCCTTAGAGGATAAGACATGGCACTATGTTGTTGTTTAGTCTTGAATATATTATGATAGTATAGTTTGTGTTGAAATTGATCACTCTAACATCAAACAAGTGAAAAATGAAACATTCAAGACAAGAGGTCCCTTCAAGATACAACAAAGTGAACCCATGTACTTAATTGCAGTGGCTAGTTATCCATGTACTCCAGTTAGATGGAATGGCAACCATGGGGACACTTGGTGATTTTGTTCCATTGGCCGCATGGTTATAGAATGATTAAGTTCACGCTGAATTTAATCAGACTCTTGGATCCCCACATTCTACACAAGATAAAATTATTGATGTAACGACTAAATCATTTGGATTGTATCTGATTTAGTCATTAAATGCAGGAAGATAATTAAATGCAGGAAGTAAATTAATTAGCAAAGTAGAGTCAACAATAGTTTGTTGTGTGGGTACATTGTTATTTAGGCTTGTAATTGTTAGCATTGTTTAGGCATTGATTTGCTTGTGCTATTGAGAGCAAATTGTTGCTCATAGGTTGTTTGTTGAGCGAATGTTCCTTGTTTGTAGGTGCAGTAGCTCAATTCTTTGGCTTATATATTAAGCCACTCTTCATTGTAATACTCGTGGCTTGAGTTAATAAATTCTAACACCTCTAACATGGTCCTTTTTAGGTTGCATACAGCAAGTAAATAGTCCAGCCAAATACTAATCTGTTGTGAAGCAGCTATTACACAAACTAGAAATGTTACACAACTATCAATCTGATTTTAAAAAGTTTCAATCTGATCTATGAAAGGATCTGATATAAATAAGAGGAATGCATGCAACCTCTAATTACTATGCCACCATCAACGGAAACTGCTTTACACCCTAAAACAATAAACTCATGCATCATAGATTTTGTTCTCAAGTGAACCTGGAAGGGGTGTACTTATAATGAGCTGTTATGTTTGTTGTCTTTTGAACAAAACGAAAACCTTTTTTTCCCTTATCCCTTGAAGCAACCTATTTTTAATCTATTTGAGCTCATTTCATTACTATAAACCTATGTTTAATTCATTAATCTAGTCCGCTTTTTAACCCCAGAGTCCTTAGGATTATATGTCCTTGGCTACTTTCTTTCCCATGAAGACTCCGATGCATGACTCTAAATGCATAGCATATTATTTGAGGGTCTAGAAACGATAATATTATTATTTAACTCGTTAAGACAAGAAACCGAGGCTCTCCAAATACCCAAGATATTGCTTTATGATAGAAAAACACTGTTGTACTGGGACTTAAAGTTCCTCAAATGGTACAAATTCTTGGCCGTCTCATATACCACAGACTCGTAACCCTAAAATTTGTTCATGATCCCCTGAACTTGCCATTGATTTTTCAATATTCTCAGACTTCAACATAGGCATAAAAATGAATCGGAACTTTCTGGCATCTGTAGTAATATGACCAGTACTGACTAGAATCCTCACAGACCAATGATGATGTAGTCAACTTGAAGTGTTTCAACTTGTGTGTCTGTGTTCCTCAAATTTCAACTCAAAACAATTATGTGTAGATACAACCATACACAGGATGATATTTTCACAAAAAAGGGTCATAGCGAAATGAAACACAATGAATGATATTATGATTTTCCAAATTGTGAAAACATAGATGATACTCGATGTTCAAATCAAATATGCTGAATTTTCAAATTTAAGGTTTCAATTTTTATTTCTGTTATCGTTGATCATCTAAATTTCTCATTCATTATCAATGCCGCAACCTTTAACCTCTCTAAACCAGGCACATTGAGAGTTCATAGAATATAGCTTTTGATAAGAAAAGAAAAGAAAAAAAATGATATGATGACTGTGAATTTGGTATATAGAGAGACAAAAGCAGCTTTGGAGATAATATAGATTGAAGCCTGGAAATATACCACTGATCTTATACATCAATTAATAAAATACCTTCGAGGTACATCTGAATTTTCAAGCTCTGCTACAAAACGAGCCATGCAACGAATTCCATTCCCACACATCTGCATTCATGTCAGAAAAAGTAATGAAATAATGAGTGAAGTTCTCAATCTAGTATTTAAAAGAATATAATCAAAAATGATTCTTTGCAGAAAATGCCCTTTTGCTTTAAAAAAATTCTCTGAAAAGATACTTAAGATATCAAGCAGAATTCCTTTTTTCACTTGATTAAGAGCAGATATATCAATTTGTAAGGACTCTCCAAACACCTCCCTCCAGCATTCTAGCAGACTCCAAATCACACAATCATTAAACCTCACAAATACTGTAGATGTTAACAAAGAGATAAAACATCGGAGGCAAAGAAGAGAAATCAGGAAGCCAGAGAAGGCATCTACACAGGTACAGCTATACAACCTTATTGACAATGGGAGGATGAAGGCCCCCCTACTAGGGCAATGAAAGTACTTTTATGGAAGAATGTTAGAAGCCTCAATGCCCCTAACAAGAAGCGCCTACTTAGACTACAGGTATAACTACAGAACCCAGACATTTGATGTATTCAAGAGACAAAGACTTCAGAGGGAGAGGTAGTTAACTGGCATAGTGATAAATAGAGCCACCGGGCATTTTGTAGGGTGGAAGCTGCCAGTCAATCTGGTAACTCGTGACCATGTGGAACCCTGTGATAGTGGCAAACACTCCTCTTGCTTCCAGAAGAAACTAGCTTGCCATTCACTTTCAGAGCATTATTCTAATTAATGTTAATGGACTAAATTCCCCTATGGCCAAAAGAATGGTTTGGGTGTTGAGGGCTTTCCTGGACACCCCAGAAGAACAATTTGTCATCTTGAATGGCGATTTTGACAGCAGTCCGCATAGTGATGAAAAGCAGGCAGGTGTCTCCATGGAGACCAGATCACGTATTGACTGTATATAGTTTGTCCGATCTACTGCCCTCTGGGATGTCAAACCTAAGACTGGAAGGTTTACTTGGAACAAACCAAGAACAGGCTTATTCACAATTGCTGAACAGCTGGACAGATTTCTCAGTCTCTCTGACATTTGTGAAGGCCTCTGGTTTGGACCTTGCTCCTATTACTCTGTAGTACAGAACATTTGAGATGATAGGGCACTTAGAACCCCAATGTTCTGTTTTGAGCCCATGCAGCTCAATGACATTAAAATTTACAAGCTCATGAAGACCCGGTGGAAGGATTTCCCCAAGGTTAACAGCACTAATATGTTTCAGATGTCACAAAAATTGAAATTCATTAAGAATTTCCTCAGAGACTAGAACAAAGCTGCCTTTGGCAACATATTTAAAGAAAAAGCCAAACATGAAAGTTTGTTATCCCACTAAAAGAATTGAATGGAAAATGGCAAGTGGATGGTATGACTGATGATTTATTATCAAAGAAGTAAATCCTTAGCAGTCGGCTGGAGGATGTGTACTCTAAAGAAGCATTTTGGCATCAGAAATCAAAAGAGATTTGACTTTCTGCTGACGAAAGGAAAACCTGTTTCTTTCATCAACCCGCCATGGCTAGCAGATGTTTTTTTGACCAGGTGCTTGATTATTTAATTACTTTTCTTTCATATTCAAATAGAATATTAGTAGGATACAAGTTTAAAGCTAAGTTGCTGATACATTATTGATACAGGTACAGATACGAAGTATCCAATTCATGGATATGGCAGATATATATATATATATATATATATATATATATATATATATTGGCCCCGGATACAGCCATACAAAAATAATATATAAATTCCAGCCTAATAAATAGTAATTAACCACTTCTTATGCATATGAAATACAAAACAAGCTAAATAACCACAACAAACTACTCATAATTTCATTGAACCTGGGCACAAGCATCCTCCCTACCACATTTAGTTGAGGTGTTTATGGCATTTATCTCATACATGCTTTTGTTTTTGTCCTTGTTTTTGATGGCTTCTATTTGGACCTTCCGTAGAAAAATGCTGCTGCAAAAACTGTAATTTCTGCTGTAATGATATATTAAATTTAAAGTAGCAAAGATTAAAAAAAAAATGTTTCAGGCCTGGAAACGGCTGGGCAGGTCTGGATATGGCTGGGTATGTCTGCAGACGTACCCTGCTGTACCTTGACCTGCCCAGCTGTTTTCAAGGCATTTTTGGGCGCGTATCTAGATCGTACCCGTACTGGGTACGTTTTGTACCAGTACTAGGTGCCCTAGGGGTGGCGATTTTATAACTTAGGATAAAACTAATCTATAAATTACCAAACAAGCAAGAGACACAACACCAATTTATGTGGTAAAACCCCAACTGAGTGCTTAGGGAAACATCCATGGTGCAAAATATCAAGCTTTTATTTACTCAAGATGAACAAATTACAAGCGAACTCATTATGAGCTACTTTGGCTCTCCACAAAGATAAATACACCTAATTGGAAAAGTACAGTTATGATTCCTCCTAAAAATAAAGTGGACAAACACCATTAGGATTTTGCTTCTTAGTAATAGAATTCGGTGGAATTCATCTTTCTAAAAACAGGGATTTGACTCCTTAATTTTTGGAGCCCCGAACTGCTGCCAAGAGGGGCCTCCATAACATATCGCCGCCCCCCAGACCCCCCGCGACAGTAGTGGGGGGCATTGTCCCCCCCCACCCCCCCATTGAGAAGTGGACTACAAACTGTGCTGCAAAGGGATCCAAGATTTAACTTTGTTGTCAAATATCTAACACTAACCTCCACAGTTGTTGCATTTGGGATTGATGACCACAAGCTTTATATTATCCAGCCTATTTATTGGAGGAATACCCTTTAATTAAATCCTTATGCATTCAAGCGATCATATCCTTATGCTCATAATTTTGTTTTCCTTGCTGGTCATTACTTCATGGCTCAATTCAATTTTTACTATGACATTCCGTGGCTCTTCCTCTGCCCAAATTGGTGGCTCGTTGCAATTACTTGCTCGCCCTTCAAATTACATGTTTATGCATTCTTATTATATTGATTTTCATTGTTGCCTTTCACTTTGAAGTTGTACAATGTGGAAGGTATTCCTCTTGTTCCTTTTGAATACATTCCTTCTCTACATAATGAATAGGATCTATTTTGACATTGTAAGTAGAGAATAATTTCAATGTCATTTATCAGTGGAATTATCCCCCATCTGATTTATATTTCAGCGTCTCAACAATTCTCTAAAGGCAGCACACATTCCTTGTTTGCCTCTTGAGGTACTCTCAAGATTGTGCTCTCAAGAATCACTTGAACTGGGCATTTCTTCATTAATAGCCTGTTTTACCAAATATATTGCGACTCTGTGACCTCATCTTTTTGAATATGATCAGACCCTTGGCAATAGGCCACAAGGATTTAGCAATCAATATTTCATCTTCATTAAAATCTTCCACTGTTAATTGAAAGTCACTGTCTGAATGCACCCTCCAACTGAATACTTAAAAATACATCTTCAGGCCAATTTCTAATTCTGAAAACATGAGGAAAATACGGGTTTGATTTTATCATTAAAGTGCTCATATTATAGATGAAATCTGTACATACCAATTTGTATTTCCATCCAATACTGCACTCTTTGAGGCATACCCTTCAAATACTGGTTCTAATTGAGAAAATTTCAGAATTAATGTGTTTTTAGTTCAAAACCACTTCCAAGTTTATAATGATAAAACAGGAAACCAAATCAGTGAATTTGAGAGCATAGGATTTTTTCCTTGAAAGTTCTTAAGTTTAACAACCAACAGATGCCAAACAAAAATGGATTCTAGTATGGGATATTAATATAAATGAACTCTTTTTACTGAGCCAAAATATGGGTAGTATAATCCAAAATTCAAAAGGTCGAAGCAAAGACTGAATTTTAAATATCAAGATTATTCTATGTACATAATTTTGACAAGTCTGAACTTCAGTTGAGAGCATCAATACAAATTATGTGCTTAACTCTCGAGTTCCTTTCACATTATTGTAGTAAACTTAACATCCATGCACGATACACAAGATAATTTACCTCCTAAAATCTTTGTAAATGAATCTAATTGCAATTGTCAGGCACGGTGGTGGTTACGCAACTTTAGGTGGTCTAATACCTTCAAATCCATTTGGATATCCAAATGCCTATCCAAAATTGAACTAGGCACCATCTTACCTCAAAGTAAAATATCACCATCATCAATACTTCAACAATTAGTTGTATGCCTGCTAATCAAAAGCTAGGCACCATCTTACCTGCACACTTGATAAAATATCACCATGCGTATCAATTACTGCTCATACAATCCATCTTTTGGGTACAGTGGCCTGCTAATCAATTTGCAAGGGAGATCAAACCCTGCACACTACCTGATACAATAAAGACATTATGTACTATAAACCCATCAATTTGACAAGACATTAAAGTTGAAGTCTATAAACAATTATGCCTATACCAACCAGCAACTACAGTCTGTTTACTACAGTGGAAACTGCTGCAATATAGTTGCTTGCAGAGCTACTGCAAACCTGTGCAAATACCAAGTAATATAGATTGACATGAATAGTGACGACCGTTGATTACCATATCAGCCATTCATTGCTAAGGGAAATTAGTAAGGGACATGCCCAAGGTCGCTACTAAACACTGTATGCCCACACCAACCAGACAATGCCCTGCAGAAATGTTTACTGCTGTACATATTTATCTTTTTTGGGCTCCAATAATGGCGTTGCTTGAGTTAAGCTACAAGGTGCATACCAGAAGCTGAACCAAGAATATAACATTGCTAGAATAGTGACGACCATTGGCAATTACCACTATCATCCATCTCTCACTGAAGTAGGTATAGCTAAGGGACTTTGGCCCAAGGTCGCTACCGAAAGGCAGTGTAGACACCATACTGTGACAATGCACACAATGCAGAAAGGCATAATTTGTAGTTAGATATTCCCCATTTGGCCAAGGCTCCAATAATGGCGAGCAAGTATTGGAACTACAAGGTGCATACCACAAAGTAAAAATGAAAGAACATCTCTGACTATAAAGCCATTGGCAAGTACAACTTCATCCACTCTCAACGAAGTAGGCATGCTAAACTTTGGTTCAATACCGATAGCAGTTAGAGGATTTCATACTGATGAATATCACACAATGCGGACTCATTTAATCATTGCAGAGTTAGATATTCTTCTGGAACCTTTGTTTATAAGTTGAAATCCACACAAACAGAAACTGTTTTCTCATTATGGGGTTAAATCTGCATTTCAAAGAAGGCAAAATCAATACTAGAATCAACAGTGACTATAAATTGAAGGAAACTGTTTTCTTTAGTAACGAAGAGGACTCTAATTTGGACTGAATAGAAGGATTTCATGTTTGTCTTTGAAATATTGGGAAATGAGACTCAGTTCTAGATCATATAAGAGTTGGGCTATTCTTCTGGTGCGGGGTTGTTTATGAATTGAAATCACACAACAGAAACTGTTTTCAGATACTATCCAGGGTCTAAATCTGCATTCCTAATGACAGGCAGATTCATGATCTAGCACTATAACAATTCAGTGATTGGGAATATTGATCAGGAAACTGTATAACAACAGGGAAGTGGCTTAAACTCTAATAACTTAAGCAGTTAAAACTTCAAGTTTTAAATCTTAGGCATTAGTTAGACTACTATGAAATTGGGTTGGGCTACTGAGGAATGTTATCATGGTGGCTTCAACATCCTGTACAGGTCCTCAGGATGTAGGTGTGTCACGTGGTAAGTCACTCTCCCCCACCACCCAAGGACACATGCCCCAACAACTTCATTGATAAGTGAAGTCCACAAAAGAGTGATCTTTGCTGCAAGAGCTTTCTCCGGCATTTGAGGATACTACCATTTTGTCTTCTATAGACACATGTGGCACATTTTGATGCAATTCAGGTAGGTGGGGGCTTACTTGAATGGCATCACCTTTCTTGCAGCCTGGAATCATTCTTCAGAATGTACACACACTGAAAACAAAACACTACGAACTTGCAAATCAAACCTCAATCTTTATTGCATTCATAAAACTATTATACTCTACTGATTACACGCTTACACATACTTTGCTTTATTGAATTACAACACGCAGATGAAAGACATGAATGCTATAGTCTTGGAATATTACTGTACATAATACTAGCTAATCCTCGGTATTATTTAGGAGAGCTTTTGTCTTGCAGTTGCAACTTACAAAGTTCCCACTATGTAATTGAACCGTCGTGGAGAATATGAAGTATAACAGCAATGACTTTATATTTGTAAATCCTATCATTTGCTTATGCTGAATAACTAATATCACAGGTTTGGTTTGCAAATTGCGTTTCATTTTCATTCTGTTTTGCACAGCCCATTATTCCTAGCCAGACATTGGTATGAGGAGTCGCAGCGTGCTCAAGTTGGAATTTGAGCTCTAATCCACACAAAAAAGATCAAACTTTAAGATGAAGAAGAGGAGGAAAAAGAATAGATTTATCCTATGACGGGGAAAAAGAGAATGTCAATAATTTTTTGGCCCCTTCTATGATTTTTTTTGATATAATATTTCTTTGTGATATCAGAAATTACTTTGTGAGACAGATCATCTAGATCTAATGACTTAATGCTTGTTATAGGTTCACGATAAGCAAACCTGTCCTTCCACAGAACTGATCACCTGTCCTTACTTCATTAGCTTACTCTTTTAAGTATCTCTATTGCCTTTCTCACCCCAGGAATCTTTACCTCAGTGCCATTTAAATGCCACTCTTTGCATGATTTTTATACCGTAGCAATTTTGTGATCTATGCCTTCGGCAGATCCTTTTTCTGCTTGTTGGAAAATCCACAGAGAAAGTTTCTATGCAGGGAATTGTCATACTTTCCAGAATGAAATCCTGCACAGAAATCTGTTGAGGTATCAAGAAGCCCTCCAATAGCCGGTCAACCGTATTAAAGGCAGGCTTTATTATTACAATGTTGAATTCTGCTATTTTGGCCAATGGCCTTTCGATGTGCCTAAGACTTCAGTACTAGACACCTTAGTAGAATTAGCTTATGTTAGCATATGCAAAGAGAAGAAAGAATTCAGAGAAGGCTGAATGCACACTCAAACAAGTGTGACAGCGTTTATTATATAAGAAGAGGTGCTTACAGATTCAGTTGAATAGTTATCAACCGAATAACAAATACATAATCTGCATTATAAGTTGTATAATGCTCTATATTTTAACACCCCCTCTTAAAGACTAAACCAGAAACAATACCAAGTTTGTCCTGAAATTTTACTAAGGTCCTAAATCCCATATGTTTAGTCATTAGATCTACACACTGTGTCATAGGTTGTACTTCGAAATCAGCAGTCCATGATTGTGTTGCGGTTGTCGAATAGAGAAGAACCGCAAAACAAAGATCTGGTCGTGTGAACGATGGCTATGGCAAAGTGGTCCACTGGTTCTTTGTTATGTGATTCATTGACCAATGATGAATCATCAATGGTTGAGAGTGTCAGCCCCATCTCCAGAAGTGCTGGAATCAGAACCTCGGAGAGCTGGATTGAAAAATTTGTTCCAGGCATGTGTAGCCTATTGGAGTCTGTACAGAGACTTAGTTATCGTGCACAGTCGAATTCACCTTGATTATGCCCTTGTAACACCATGTAGTGCTCATCCAACTTTTTAAAGAAGAAAAATGTGACCATCTGTGCAGTAGGAGTTAGAACCAACCCCGCAATAGTAGGAGAAATAACCATCTCCGTCTCATCCGTCTCAGCAGTGGGAGAAATAACCATCTCCATCTCAGCAGTGGTAGGAGTGAGAACCAACTCCTCCGTCTCATCTATTTGCTCATCTATCCCCCTCTGTTGGGAAAGATCTTTCACAACACAATGAGCAAACTGTTCATGCTCTACTGTCCTTCGAGCAAGTACCTCTAAGTGAGTGGCTTGGCATGCCATCTCACCATGCACCGTCAATGCATCTGGAATAGTGGAGTCTCCATCCACAACAAATTGTTCTTCAGAATGAGGAAATCCATCCTCCCAAGGCATGTCTGCCTCCTGTACATCTGGTATAGTGGATACTCCCTCCACAATAGGTGCATGTAGGTTGACTGTATCCAAGTCAACAGATTTATGAGGAATGGCTTCCTCCCAAGGCATTGCACGCCTCCTGCACATCATGAATGGTGGAGTTGTCCTCCACACGTGCATTCATGTTGATCAGTAGCAGGATCAACAAGCCGATACTTGACCACCTTGCCCAATACCAAGGGCAATCATCCGTCTTGTTTCACATCTAACACAAGGCACTTCTTCCCACATAAATATTGGGACTTTTCAGTTAATTGACGAATAGATAAGAAGATTCTTTATGTAAATAAGGTACCTATCTAACATTCCATACCAACAGTGTATGGGCATTATTCAACACAATGCGTATTTCTCCTATCCCTTCTACTGCAAGTGATTCTCCATCAGCTAGTACTACTGATTCAAAACAATATTTGCAGTAAATGAAACATACCAGTCCCTTTGACATGAAAAGTGTGCTGGATGCACCGGAGTCAATGATCCAACAACTAGTACCACTGTCATTCGAGCATGATGTTGTAAGACAATAAAGAGCATGCTCGTCATCCGAATCCCGTTCTTTTACAACTGCTGCCACATGTTCCTCATCACATGGCTTTTTGTTCTGTTGCAAAAGATCATACTTCCGCTTCCGGCAATCCTTCCTAAGGTGCCCAACCTTGTGACAGTAATGACATGTGCCCTGATACCGAGTGGAGACTCACCAGTTGACATTTCCACTTTCCCTTTGACTGAGTGACAAGAGCACTCTCTGATGGTCACAATTAGATTCTGCCTGTTTGGTTTTGTTTCCGTTCCTTTTGCAACAGGTAGGAACTCACCTTGTCAAACGTGAGTGTTTGACTTTCAGCCATTAAATGGAGTGCCTCCACAAATGACTCATACGAAGAATAGTAAGTTGTTCAGAACCAGAGCCACCATATCATCGTCATCCACCTTTTTGTTGATGGAAGATAACTGGCCTCGGAGGTCTTTCATTCGAAGTAGGTGCTCAAACAACGATCCACCTTCTTGTAACTTTACGGAAAAGAGCATATTCTTCAAGTATAACACCCAACTCTTCTCTGACGTCTGATATTTATCCCTCAGACTGGTCCACAACGTGCTTGCCACAGTGGCATTCCACACTTCCGGTATCATATCATCCGACATTGACAACTTGAGAAGCAATAACGCTTCCTTATGACGTTTGTCATAATCCACAAAGTTTGTCGTTGGTCGACTTTCATCACCCTTGATTATTTTATCACAATCACGAAATTCTGCAACTGGTTAAAATCTTATGACTCCATACATTGAAATTAGTGCCCTGTCAATTTTTGCGTCTCCGGCAAAGTCAAGTGTGATTCTATATTTGCCATTTTATTATTCCAAAGAATGGAAAATAATGCAAATTAATAAACACTTAATAAAAATCCTTTCTCCAGTCTATTTTATTTCTCCAGCATAGGTGAAATTAATGTCTAACACGGAAATCGTATGCCACAACTATGCATAGATGAATGAATACCTTTGTTGGATTAATTCATCTATTTTTGAGGAGGACAAAGAAAAGCGTACGACTGCCCTGGTTATTTAGAACTACGACTGTATTCGACCACGATTCTTGATACCCTTCAAGTTGCAAAATACGTTTTTGCGACTCCACGATTTTATGCTTGCCCGCGTGCCCTCGTCTGTGCAACTCGTGACCTGCCCTTACCCGCGTCTGTCCCGCGCTGCCCTCGTCTGTCCCGCGCTGCCCAGTCATGCACGAATTTAATGAAAGTGTTCATGAAGATGAACCAGCCTATTTTGGTCCAGGTTTCTAACAGTTCTTCCCTAACAGCACGAGCAAAAAACGAGACTGTTTAAAATGGCTGAAAATCGAGCCAAATTCTTCCTGCTTCTTTTGCTGCGTTTCCCTTTCTCCCTCATGAAGGCTCAGAAACTTTTCATGATGATATGGAACTTTATTTTCAGACACTTCCCAGATACTTTTGCAAAACGGCTAAGTATCTTCTTCCAGTTTCATGATTCTGGACTTCCCCAAACTTCCAGTCTCAAAAAAGTGCCTGTTACAAGGCTTCCTCAAACTGCGAGCCTCAGTTCGACTCGGCAAAGCATAGACTCAAAGAGAAGAAAGTACCCAGAAGGTAAAAAACGTTTTGCTCTCCTGTTGCAATTGTACATGGTAGATCTTTCGTTTCATTGAGACAGAGGTGTAAACAGTTACCAACCGAACCTACATAACTGATTTAGGGCATTCTATATAATGTGTTCCTTCCAAAAACGTGTCTGTTAAGTGAAAATCATATCTCCCTCATTTACAGACTATTTGTCATCAAACAGCTCTTAAATCCTCGACTGTTCAACCTGGGTCTACTGGGGTCTCCTCTTTTGGGTGCAAGTAGCAGCAGCTAGTGTGTTCACACACTGTGTCATATGAGGATCTTCGTTACTTAACCTTTGGTCCTGCATGAATTCGAGTTTGCTTCAAGCTCTTGGATCTCTTCCTCTGTTTGTCTCTGCAGGACGCTCCTTGAACAATACGCTCTCATTCCCGTCTCCCATCCTCGTCTAGGGCTCTCTGGAGTGAAACAGGCTCTGATAGCCGATGTTAAAAGACGTGGAGACAGAGAAATAATTTCGGGCTATTGTTCGACCGTCACGTTCAGAATTAGGAGTTTGTAGGTGTCTGTCATTTTGCATTATCAGCCATTAGAGTCTAGTTATCCTCCTCCAATGGTTGCAAAGGAGGTTTCTGCCGTAGGGTACATAACTAATAGCTTCTGATGAGTTTAATTCTTTCTTGGATATTGGAATCGTCTTCTGCCATGATCTCTTGCAACCAGTACACCTTCTTATCCGGGTTACAAGTACGACATGAGGAATGAATCATCAACGGCCTCCACCAAAACCAGATTCTAAATAAGAATGTTGGCTAGACAATATACATGTCAAATTGCAACTCGTGAATTGGATGGGGGATAGAGCTCCTAGTCGACCCACAGTTGTAGCTGTTCGCAAATGCCACTCTCTCAACCCAGAAATTTGGTTTTGTAGCCATAATAGTTTATTGGTCCATTTTTCATCACTTTATAAATATGAACAGAACTGTTCTAGTAGGGCAAATTAAGCTATGTTATAGTGCATAGGACCTCAGAAGTATCCAACATATCAGAAACCTATACTTGCATTTGCAAAACACACTGGGGTTTGATCCATGGATAACTCAACTAAATGCCAACAGAATTTCAGCGTGGTATAGAACACAGATTATTCAGGGTGCCTTTGAGCATAAAGTGAGGATGATTCGCCAACAATGATATTGATGCTTTATCCAAAGCCATGACAATGATGAGGATGAGCACATTTTGGACACATAGGAGCTAATTACACAACACAATTGTCCTCTGGTCACTCTATACTATTTCTATCATTTTCTGTGTAGACATCTCACAAGAGATAACCAACTTTCATATTTCATATGGTATTTCACCCCGTTCTGACATTTAATTTAGCATTGTAATCACTATATGAGAAGTCATGAATGAGCTAAATCATGAAGCACGATGTAAGAGAAACACATTTACATTTTTTAAAGGGCCCCAATGCCACGTCCCAGCTAAATTGAATCAGATGTAAGTGACCTTAATATATGCAGATAGACTTTCGTATTAAGGATTCCTAAAAAAAAATCATTTCTGTCTTAACAATGGGCAATGAATTTCAATCCAGAAAGCTTGGATACCCTGAGCAATTTCCCCTGGAAGGATTCTTGAACAGGTTCACAAAATATTGGTCACCGCCAAGTTAGGGCACCTATCCTTCGTGCAACGGATGATGGTTGAGGCTGCTCAGATAGAGTTCGTCATCACTGTACCTAACTGTCAAGATACGGGCTGGCAAGCAACTGGGCTGGATCAGGAGACAACCGGACTTGCAAAGAAATCTGCAGTCGAGGTTCTTCAAAAGTTACAAAAGGGACTGGGAGTCACACCCCTTCAAAATGCTAAACCAGAGGTGCTCTGAAAGCTGTACAATGACCTTCTATAATGGATTTTAGCTATAGCAATGATTGACAGAAATGGCTCCTAAAGAAAGCAGAAAATGATTCCCTTTTATTTCTGTTCAAGCTCAATGGTATCTATTTTTTTGATTTGTGTCTGCTTGGCCACTCTGTCCTCTGATTCCTCATTGTGTCAGATTTTCCACTAGCCTACTACAACCTGCAAGGGGGATTTTCAGAGCCATTGAATAGAGAATTTCCTATTTCTTGATAAGGCTTGGAGTGAATAGCAAGTTAATTACAGGATTTAATGACACCATAGTTTCTTGACCACTATTTTCAAGACAATGAAGAAAAGAATTATTAATATACCAGTTTTTAATGGCAGATTCCATCCATATCGATTCACAAGTCGGACATGTTGGATAAAATGTGGACAGTGATCACACAACAAATTCTGATGTCAATTGGATATACTTCAGGTCCCAAATGGTGTTTCTAACTGTTTTTCCGGTCCTTGATCCACAATATTATCCATGCAACTTTCTTCTCCAAAACCCTTGTTTTCTCTGTACTATGAGAATATAAGAAATTCTGATTTATAAGGTCTAACTGTTAAGTTGGCCTGTAACCGGTTGTAACCATGCTAGATTTCCGCAAATTATTTTCTTTCGATCAATAAATCTCATCATGAAACAGTCTTGTTGTGCAGCAAGTCCGCCTTCAGATCATCCTAGTTATAAAATGATCTTCTAACAGTGGTTCATGAGTGACCAATGAGGAATGAGATAAGACAATCCCCATACATTGTTTTGGCATGGTTGAAGCGGCTGTAACCATCTAACTACATTTTGTAACCGTCTTTGCATAATAAATACCTGAGACACACAATCATTTGCAAGTGGTATTCCGGTTTTCTCTTCAATCATTCAGACATAGTTGTATTATCTCAAATTCTAACAGTGGTATCAGATTTAGTCGATTCAAGAAGAACACAGGAAAGAGAGTTTTTTTTTGAAAATAGTCCCATTAGGGCACATAATGAAATCAGAAAACGTATGGTCGCGCATAGTGAAGGCACAGAAATTCAAAGGGCACACTCATAAATTCGTGATATTATTCAGAAGGCACAGTATTATTTTCGAGATACAGATTGCAATACACAGTCATCAAAGGAATCAGAAAATATTTGGAGCATGAAAATACAGTCGCGAAAGGACACGTTTTTCAGAAGAAATTGACAGTATTTGTTGAGCAATGAAAATACAGTCGCGAAGGGCTAACGATTTTCAGGAAAATATAGTATTTTCGAGCACGAAGTAAGACGGCAGAATACGAGTCGTCAGATTCACAAACAATTTGAAGGCCATCGAAACATCATCAGTATTTGAGCCAAAATTACAGTCACGAATTGACAAGGGCACAAATACGTTTTCCACAGACATAAGGCAGTGAAAGACACAGAAGCAAAAAGACTACCTGCACTAGGGCACAGAAATGTGCAACTGGTATTTTATTTTATTTATTCATTTCCAAAATACGCAGTTGTATTTATTCTATTTTATAAAAATGGAAATGCCCATAGAAAAATATTCTGGTCTAAATTTTCATACATGGAGAGTGAAAATACAAATGCAACTTATGAATAAAAATTTGTGGGGCATTGTAAACGGGAAAGAGACAACACCTACCGATGCATCGAAATTGTTAGAATGGCAAAGCAGAGATGATAGAGCGAAAGCTATTATTGGCCTTGCTCTCTCTGACTCTGAACTTCATCATGTAGACCTAGACAAATCATCGAAGGAAATTTGGGATACTCTAAATAAATTATTTGGAGCGAAAGCAGTCAATGCCAAATTTTCCCTAAAACTTCAGTTATATAGGTTCAAAATGGATGACGGAGTCTCTATGTCAAGCCACATCAATAATCTAAGGTCCTTGATCAGACAACTAGCAAGAAGTGAAAGCTGCAATTGAGGATGAGGATGCCAAAGCTATCCTATTAAATAGTCTGTCTTCAAAATATAGCAATGTAGTTTTTACCCTCAGTCAAATTCAATCTCAATCTCTGGATGATATGATAGCAGCTCTTCTAGCTGAGGAAAAACGAACTACAGAGGATGCAGAAGGTCATTCCCAGCAAGAAAGTGCATTCTATTCTAGAACCAAAAAATATCATAGAAGATCAGATAAAGATAAGTCGGAGATTGAATGTCATTATTGTAAGAAAAGAGGTCACACAGCATGGGATTGTCGTGTTCGAGCCAATGATGTGCTCAAGGGTAAAGTCATATCAAATACAACCAATATAGCCATGGTTGAAGACCCACCAGATGCAGAAGGTAGTGAGGACAGTGACGAATACGCACTATAAAGATGCTCTAAACTTTGAAGGCAAGAAAGGATACAGGGTAGATGAAGCTTGGTATGGATGGTTGCTCAGATAGTTCGGGAGACTGTGGATCTTGGGAATTATACCCTCACAAGGGTCATGAGACAACTTGATGGAGCTTGTGGATGGCTCAGTATGGATGGTTGTCCAATAATTCGGGAGATCTGTGATTCGGGAGTTCGGGGAGGTGGAATCCGGGAACTCGGGAATTCAGCTCGGGAGCTACACCTTTACGAAGGTCACGAAGCAGCTTGATGGAGCCCTACCTTATCATAGCATTGCTTTCAAAGTGAAAGTGTTTGAAGATTGCGTATTTCTATTTTGTTCTAGTCTTGTTAGATTGTTTGTTTTTGACTTTATGTAGAATAAGTCTTAAGAGGGGGTGTAGGAATAAATGAATAAGACTTCCCCTTTTATAATTGTTTTGTATGGTTATGTGATTGTAACCGCTAACTAATTTTGTAACCGTCTTTGCATAATAAATACCCGGACACACAACCCATTTGCACAGTGTGTATTCCGGTTTTCTCTTCAATCATTCTTTACACATTTATTCGGTTTAGAAACAAAAAATAGTTAAATGGGATCTTCCACCACCCGATTTCAGAAAACTTATTTTTGATGGGGCCTCAATAGGCAAACCTGGAAATGCCAGTGCCAGTGATATCCTTCAAAATCATCTAGGCACTTGGATCCATGCTTATGCTCAATCCATTCACAAACAACATGACTGAAGCTATTGGGTTAGTGGAGGTGTCCTTAAAGCTGCCCTTTCCCTTGGAATCAAATGACTCTCGTTGATGGCAATTCATGGGTGATCATTGGCGCTATGGAGAAAGAAAGACGTCAGAATCGGATACTCGGTTAAGTGCTTGAAGAAGGCATATTGCCCGTCTCCTCTTTTAATGACCTTTCATGGAAACTCATTTAACAGAAGGGTAACCATGCTGCTGATTACTTAGCCAATCATGGAGTGGATTCACAAGGCCAAGAATACCACAATTCGCCTGACTTCTGTTCTGTGTTATACCATATTGTCCTAGAGAATTCGAACTTTCATACTTCACTCTTTAGTTATGCTTTGAGTGACCTGTAAAAGCACCACTGATTTTTTTTCACTTTTTGGGCAGCTGTAGACTGACTGAACTCCATTAGGAAATGAAGGGATAGGGATGATTTTTTGAAAGGTTGAGCTCAGATGGAGAAGAGCGTGTAAGTTACTACTCTAAACAGTCTGTTTTGGTACACAATTACAAGAAATAGAATTACATTACACAATTCGTGGAGAAATTAGATAGAACCCAGCTTGGACATGAAATGAACTCTAAAAGCAGAAATTGGAAGCAATCGACAAACATGGTTATAGTAATATTGCAGGATTGCGTGTCCCTGTACAAATTATGAGGATTTCACAAATGAGCAACCCCTGGTGCAAACAGTGAAGGACATATTTAAATTGGTTCATGAATCCCTTGTGTAACTGTGTTCAATAGCAATCTTACATTTTCCAGTTCTGGAAGTTGTTGCTTGGGCTCATCATCACCTATTGACCATAAAGCGCTGTTTTCCAATGAGGAATAAAGTCAGGATGAAATCTCAGTCTCAGTTTTTGATATAAAGTCTTCAGATCTGTACAGCAGCTTGACTATGGAGATGAAACAGAAACAGACATTCCTTCAATATCTGGAAGAAAGCAAGCTTTACATTAACAAGGCCAAGATATGCAGGGTTTGAAAATGCCAATGGAATTACAGAACAAATGTAGAGCCAAATTTCTGAGAAAACATCTGTCACTACTCACAAAACGTTTGATGGAGAACAGATGCAGCTTTCAGCTTCTGTCAAACCTATTCGTATTTGTCCCATCCTCCCCTGCTGTCATTCACAGTTTTCCATAAAATGAAGCCCTAGACTCAGGTGGTGAAGAAATGTTAGTGCAGGGTATTTTGTGATAGCTGCTGCGGTCTCCTGTTCTGGTCTACTATCTAGAGATTGGTTATGCTGCCGATTGAAGAGGGACATGATTTACATGTCTTGGGATCTTACACCCTGTAGCTCGCAGGTTTAGCATTCTTTCCTCCGAGTCAATTTTAGTGCTGCTAGCTTTGTATTGAACATGTGTCATTGGCTGCTTGTTATTATATCCTGGATGTTTTTTGGGTTCTTAGTTTAAGATTATTAATAGTATATGCCATAGAAAGAAAACTCGCAGTGTACAGCAACAAACTCGCAAAATTGCAAATTAATTTTGCAGGCAAGTACCTCACCTCTGGCTCGAGTGGCGAGTTTCCACAAAGTACTCACAAGTCCACTCAGAAAACTCAGTGGTCTGCAAAAATAAAAACAAATTTCAATCTGAGATGTTAAGTGCTTAGATAAACTGTGTGCCAGTTTATCCAAGAACTTTACATCTCATTTTAATGGACTGTGAAAGCAGCAAATATCTAAATTTCAATTTGTTTTTCGGGGGAAAGGGTGGGGGGGGAACAATTTTTTTTGAGGGTCTACATTTGAAATATTTTTTAACAATTTTCTTTGCAATGCGTTATCTAAATTCATTTCTTATGTCCTTTTAACAACATTTTTCATATGATTTAAATTCATTTTATGAATTTGCATATATTTTTAATTTGCCAAGTTCTTAGGATTTTTGCCAAAATCTGACAAGTCTTTTGCCGAAGTCCAAATTTTGGCCAGCCGAGGCTTTTTTTCGAGCCTGAGGTTTATAACTATGGCATTTGGCATACACTTCGTTGGAGGTGGCTGTCAACAAGTGCCATTGATTTTCGTAATGCTTGATACTTGATGTTTATTTGAATTAAACGGATAACAGGTGAAAGCCCAATAATTCTCATTTACAGAATTTAAGAACAGTAATTAATATAAATAGTTAACTTCTAATATTGCTATTGATGTATACAAACTCTTGACAGACACGGACAAATTCACGGTTTTAAGCGACAGCTTTTCTTTGAACCCAAATAACAAGTTGTGTTTGGAGGGAAGCATTACGAAGATAAAGATTCAAGATATTAACATACCTCGGGCTCACTTCCATCAGAGTTGAAAATTCTCATGGAGTAATCAGTGCCATTCACTCCAGGCATGGCGAAAATGACTCCATCTGCCCCAACCCCATAATTCCGATTGCACAACTTCGTTGCTTGCTCTGCACATATTTGTGGCTCCAGACTATCCCGATTGTCGACCTACCAACAACAACATGAGAATATGAATCTCAGGCTCCTTCATCACAAAAATTATAAGTGCCTCACGAAGCACTCGGTGTTTTGGTGTGGATTTACACTTACAAGTCAGCTAATCCGTGTTCATCAGAAATCCTGTAAAGAAAAGGTGGAGAAACACTGTAAAGAAAAGAAGGGCAACGAGAATGTATTAATGTACCAGGATAAAGTCGTTGCCAATGCCATGGTACTTCACAAAATGTAGTGCATCCTCCTTCTTCTGCATTGGATTGGATTGTATTCAGTGTCAATCTACAAAATACCAAAAAAGTTGTTTGTGTTGTAGAGCATACCTTATTCATGTTGGAAAGTGATGCAGAATCGTTGTTCTTGGTCTTGAGCCCCAGCGCTGAGGTCGGGCGAACAATATAGGGTGTTGAAACTCTTTCAACTCTGCAACTATTACTCTGCTTCTTAAACGACGGAAACGAGGAGAAGGATTTTGACTGAGATAGAGACAAATAAGAATGTGCGAGGGCCATTGGCAACAGAGGACAAAATGCAGGCCTACAGAACACTCACAACTTTGTTGGACACAGAGGCGTCGCCTATTTAATAACACCCCAACTTTAAATGATATTTAAGTACCCTGATCACGTCGATAAAAGCTTGAACTGGAAAAGACTGCTTTACAACATCGCCAACAATGGAGATTGGCAGGAATCGCAGAATAATCGACAGTCAACTTTTTTATTAGGTTTGAGTTGGTCCATACTACTATGGAGGGGAGTGAGTCGAATTTTCACGAGTGTCTTGTCCACGACATTTAGGACTCCTTGGGGGGTCTTAAGAATTACAATTTTTGTGATGGTGTTGTGGGCAAAATTTATGCCTCTTGGTTTGTGGGACGTGAGTTTTCTGGTTGTCTCTATTAATGTAATTTTCTTTTATTATATATATATATAATTAAAATTATAGGAATGTGTAGTAACTCAGTCATTGATTGTGAGCTATCAGGTGTACAACTAGCCAATAGATTATTTTGTAGGAGAAATATGCCTTCCCAAGTCAACCTCGAATGTTGTTGGATGTCGGGTTTGTCTGGCACTAAGAAATTTTGCAACCGTCGGTAAATGACATCAATAAAATGTAAATTTAACATTTGTTTACGTGTTTTTAAAACCCGTGCATAACAATTTGCAAAGTCTAGGTTTTGTTTATTATCATGCAAGGTGTGACAAGATAAAATAATTTGTTATGTGTTCCTTCACATTGTGTGCTCTATGTGGAACAAAATATTGACACCTCAGACCTTGTTGCCCTGTAGGAATGCTCGCACACCTAAACAATAGAAGAGCTTGGTATTATTAGAGAATATTGAAAAATAGTAGGAGGAAACTTCCAACCCCCTTCTCGAATAACCTCTGAAAAGTAGTAAGGAAAAAAATTGAGACTTTTATTTTATAGTAAAAGATTCATTTTCTTCATGTGAGCAAGTTGATCCTATGTGCTCTTGAAGTCATGATTCAACACTTTCCAATGTTAACCTCTCTGTCATTACTCATATGACACAGATCACTGATGTATTGCTAAATCCCACTACAACTTTGAAAAGAGTGTCCCAGAAATGGAACCAGTATATAGTCATTTTTACCCTTAACATAAAGAAAGGAATCCCATGCATGTCAGCCTTGTCACCCAGCGAGAAGCTGATGCACTTCACTTGAGGAAAACACAGGTACTGAGTCTCTCTGGACGTGTGAATTTAGTCTGGAAACATCATCTAGAAATTTTGTGTAAGATATTCCATAAGTCGGTAAGTTAGGACATACAAGAACCATAGGGCTCAGAATGGCATCTAGATCCTTGCATTCATTTCAAACTGAGTACTTAACAGAATCCATAACATGCATTATGATAGAAAGAAACATACAAGCATGCATAATTAGAATTGAAAGCAAATAGAACTCTATGAAAGAGAAACATGCATCAGAATCATTGATATTCATGCAACCTCATTACATCCATTGAGCCATTACAAAGTGTCATATAGAAATAGACCGCAGTCATGCATTGAACTGGACTTATGTAACTGAGCTACAAAATTGTGAAAAATTACAATCCCCAAGCCTAATGCATCCTCTCCTGAATACAACCATCCACGTGATAGATTCCTCATAGCATTTCTATAGAGCTCCGCCCACTCTCTATGGATATATGCTCGCACACCTATAGGCGCTTGTATTAGATAGAGCTCCTAAACTACCATCTCACCCTCCAGCACCCTCAGATCTGGAGCCAAGTGTCCGGATGTGGTCCTCCATGTGAGCATGCTTCTCAAGGCCTAAGATTTCCACTTTATCCCATGATGTTCTTCTAGAATATTCTATAGCAGACATGCTCCTTCAAGGGCCATCCTGTCACCAGGCTGGCATCTTATCCATGCACAATCAGGTCATTCTCAACATGCGTTCTACTCTAGATGTCCAAATTGACTAAGTCCCGAGCCCCCGGTTCTGTCTTCACGCCACGGGCTTCCTAGAGAACCCTTCACTTGTGTGCATAAGTTCCTTACGCGCCATTCCATAACTGTGATCTTGGGCACCTAATGCACCTTCATACTTGGTGAATATTCTAGGGGTCCAACACACATTCATACCATTTGGATGAGATTAAATTCATCTCAAGCATCCTTAGTACCCTTTTAGCTAATTTAAATCCCCATGCATGCTGATTAATTAAGTGTGTGCACTAACTAGTCAATTGCCACTTGGTCAACATCTACTTAGATCCCATATCCTTATCCTAGTTAACTGCACTTCTAGAATCCTAGAAAGGTGGGGGCAATTGAATTGTACGTACAACCACCTTCCCAGATGAAAATTCTACAATTAATTCATTTATTTCCCCTAAATTCCCTGGCACTACTGTAACTTCCTCCAATGCTATTTTGGCATGAGCATTCAACCGTGTATAACTAATTTCCAACTACTTCTGCCTCTATAGATTGCAGGCTTACTCTCTTACAAAGTCTCTTTAATCTTAAGTACAATAATTCTACTAAATTTCCAACCCAAAGTATTTGTGTTTGTAGAATTTTCACTCACATTTGGAGAACATTCAAGAACACCCAAATTCATTTGCAAGGTTCTACAGAAAAAGTATCCACAACCTTACTAAGGTTTGCAATGAAGAATTATAGGGACGTTTGCATTGTATTTTTGTTTGTCTTCCTATCTCAGGTAGTTTTTCATTGTTTACATTTTGGCACACCTGGTGGGACTCGCACCCCTCCTCTTTCATCTTTGTTTCTTTTTGTTTTTCTAATTTTGTTATGGGAGTGCTTCTATTGTTTTTTGTGTTTTTGTGTAGGTTTGAAAGCAAAAAAAAACAATTTTCCAGATCAACACCAAAAAGAAAATAATATATTTATTGTGTTATTTTTGGAAAATTTTGATGGTAACAACGAAATTTTGTTTGCAGGTTTTGGATTTGTAATGGTCTTTGATTACTAATCATTTTTTTGAACCATATTTTTTGCTGTTATATTTTTGTGAGAAGTTATGTAGGGGTTTGAATTCACATGATAATGTTTTTACATTTTTATCTTCTTCTACATTTTTGTTGCTTTCTCTATTTTCTTCACATTTCTTCTCTTGGTTTATGTGTAGGTAAATTCACTTGTACCTACACACATAACAACACACAATCAAATTTTAGCTATGGAAATATAAATCAAACAATATATAGATTTCTTAGTACAATATATAATACTCTTTTGTTTGTTGTTAAGTAAACTCTAAAAAATAAAAAATCCCTCTACATTGTTAAAAATCCTACAAAAATAGAATTACGTTAGCTTTTTATTCATACGCAGTTAGATTTTTATTTTTTTGCTTTTTTATTTTTTAAAAATTAATTAAAAATAATAATTTTTAAAACCCTAGAAACCTAGATCTACCTCCCCACCCCCTTCCCTTTTCCCTCCCCTAGCTCGGCTAGCTCGGTCGAGTTGTTCCTAACTCCCACAGACCCCATCCCCACCCGATCGAACCCCATCCTAACTACCCACCCCTAAGTCACCTTATTACCCTATTTCCCACAATGCTCAGCTTAACCCCTATGCTTTCCTCGAGCCATCCTACCTCAACCTGCCCCTACTAGCCCACTCCCTAAATACCCAGCGCCCAACCCACTCCCAGCAACCCCCGTTCCCTACTCCATCCCAACCTGACTCGCCACATCGTTGACCCTGACCCGACCCTACCACACAACTCCCTCTGTTTATCTCACTCGCTCCTTGCCACCCAAGCTCAGCCTCCCAACACAAGCCCCTTGGCCTCCAGCCCCGAGCCTGACCCCCACAACACCGAGCCTACCCCTGCCAAGCCTGATACACCTTTCCTTGACCCCCACAACACTGAGACCGCCCCTTCTGAGCTCAATCTACCATTCCTCAACCCCCACCGGTTGGCCCTCCTGACAACCTGGATAAACCATTTCCATTCTTAGAATTGAGTCCACTCTAGCCAGATCCAACTCATCACAACCCTCTGCCACTGTTTGATCCAAAAATAATCAAATTATTACTACTTGATCTCGGACCCTTTTAGGCTTTAAATATTTGCCGATGATTTTCTCCTTTTAAGTAATCAATTTAAAATAATGCAAGACAATAAGACAATTGCACACAGATTGATTACGGAGTTCGGAAATTGCCTACGTCTCCGGGTTCGTGGTCGAACCGTTCCACTAGTCAAAACTTGTAAGTTACAATAGTACTTTCACAAGAAAATCTAATGGAATTTTACTTGCCTACCAGTACACCAGACCTTTGGACAACAAGGGTGAAAAATAGCACTCGACTTCCACCTTCCTGGCATACAATCTCCTTCGGCTGTGATCGGCCTTCCCGACGCAAACAATGCGAAGCTAGCACTCCGGTCGACAATCCAGGATTTGCAAGTAATTGGTGTGGCGCTATGGGCCGACTAGGTAGTTTGAATAACTCCTAGCCACAAATATTTCATTTATTATTGCCTAACAAATAATAGGTCAATAATAATAAAAATATATAATGCCTAAATAATTTAGGTCTTCACACAACAATTTCTCATTCTCCTCTTAGCTCAGACTTCGCCTCCAGCGCTTTAGGAATGAGCTTCTCTGTATTTTGTGTGTGTGTAATGTGTCCACCATTCCGCGCTCTAGCAACGAGCTTCTCCGTTGTGCCGGTGTGTGTGTTCATACAATGAATGGGTTCCCTATTTATACAAAAAATAGGGCCCTTAAAAAATGCATTCCATATTATCCTTAGGCTATTTTAGCCATCACCCGTACATAGAATTTGGGATTAAATCCCTATTTGGGCGGATTACAGGTTTTAAATGGGATTAAAATCCCAAGTTTGGCGTGGCTTATGTTTTAAATGGGATTAAAATCCCAAAGGGCGCATTTGGCATAAGGTCCCACATTTTTTTTGCGGTGGGGGATAATGCCCAAGGCTTTAATAGCCTTTCCACGCGCATGAAGTGGTCAAAGACCACGTTGGGCTTATAACCGCCCCCCCTACCACCGCTTACCACCTTCTTCCACGTGGAAACATCCACGCAAGGCTTAATGCCTCCCAAACAACCGCTTCACCCTTCCACGTGGTCAAAGCATTTGCATTTGATTTGGTGGTTCATATTAATGTTTTAAACATTAATATATATATGTGGCTTTTGGAAAGTGGCCTTACCAAAATAATATTATTTCGACCCATACAATGTGGCATAGAAATAATTAACTCGGTAATCCTATAGTCCACTTGTCATCTCCTGATAAGCAAATTGAGTGAATTCGACGAGTGTTGGCAAGCCACGTGTCACAATGCGATTCGGTCCAATATTGACCAGTTGACCAGAGTTGACTTTCCCGTTGTTTGAACTTTGACCGAACATATCTAGAGCTCCCGATGTCTGTTTGTCGCGTTCTCATAGTCGTTGGAAAGCTCTCGAGATGATCTTCTGCACTGAAAAAATTTAGAGATGTTTAGGGAACTTTCAAAAATGATCCCCTGATCACACCTCCCCACTGAGAAAAGCTTTTTGTCCCAAAAAGCTTCCATACTGTCCTGAATCTGGAAAAATCTGCTGCCACCTCGGAAGTGCTGTTGTAGTAGACCCTTGGGTCTTCTCCTCCAACCTTCTCACTTCAAAAACTCTGCTCCGATCCTAGGACCTGTGGGTTATGGGTCCATGATGCTTCCGCTGCACCACTCTGATATCCGAAGAAGACCTCCACGCCTCCGCTTGATGGTGCTAAGTTTCTGAATGAAACCTCAACGCTCCTTCTGTGTGGTGCTAAGCTTCTTGATATCTGACAACAAGGATCTTCTTTGACTCTATAACACAGCTCCTAGCTCCGAGTTGATTCCGCAGAATCTGAACTGGTTTGAAGGAACTCCATGTTACGTAGAGCTTTGATTGATCCGATGTCAATGCCTTGTCCCTTTGATGGATACAATGCCTTGTCCCTTTACAGACCTCAACGCCTCTGATGCATGATGCTAAGCCTCTTTCAAGACCTCAAGCCTCCGATGCATGATGTTAAGTCTGTTGTAGACCTCAACGCCTCCGATGCATGATGCTAAGCCTCTTTCAAGACCTCGAGCCTCCGATGCATGATGCTAAGTCTCTGTAGACCTCAACGCCTCTGATGCATGATGCTAAGCCTCTTTCAAGACCTCGAGCCTCTAATGCATGATGCTAAGTCTCTGTAGACCTCAACGCCTCCGATGCATAATGCTAAGCCTCTTTCAAGACCTCCAGCCTCCAATGCACAATGCTAAGTCTGTTGATCAGCTACCATTCGTATGTGTGGTCACAATGCCTTGACACCGAATGACGTTCCGAGCTAATCCTTTGAGAGCTCCTCTTGTTGACATACTAATATCAGGTACCATTCTGCTGCACGATCGCAATGCCTCTACACAGAATGAAGTTTCGACCCTGACGTCAATGCCAACGGTGATTCAGCTACCATTCTGCTGCACGGTCACAATGCCTCTACACAGAATGAAGTTCCGAGCTGATCTCTGCGAACTCTAATGTCTGCACAAATGGCAGATCAATCTCCAAGCTTTATATGAGTCAAATCCTGTATCCAAGCTGTAACAGGTACTCACACACTGATTAGGAGATATGTTAGGAGCATTAATCAAATTTTCTAAGTAAGAAAATCCACTGAGTATTGTAAACCTTTCTCTCAGCATTTCCTCACAATATCTGATCTCCAAACTTAATACTGCATACGATTCATCAATCTGAATTATGCAATATATAATTGAAAAATTGTTGACTTACCCATTTTAAAGGACTTTCACTTTCAGGTATTACCTGGTCCTGGGTTGACTTGTCAACTAGTGGTGGAGTAGAAACTTCCTCTGCCTTTGCAATAGGCCTCCATTCCATCTTTGGCTTACCATTACTCTGATGGCGAGATGGATGCAGTTTCCAGCAATTTTCCACCTGATGCCCATTCCTCTGGCAATGAGCACAAAAATTCCTCTTAATCTCCTTCTTCTGGGATGAGGAACTCTTTCTACCATTTCTCGACTCTGCATGACGAGATTGGTCTTTCTGATTTATCGTGTTCCTGACGAACGACATCAACTTCTTCATCAGTGTCCTTCTCTTCCAGCATCTGGCCACTGAATGATTATGCAATCCACAAAAAGTACATGGAAAAGAATTCCACATCTTCTGAAAATCATAACCATACTTCTTAAGCTGAAAAAGTGGATCAGAAGTTTTATTGTGCTTATGATTATGGTAAGAAACTGGAGGTGGAATCTCATTACCTCTTCGCTGATTTCTCTTACCACATCTTGCCTGTGACGAGGAAGCACAACTTTCCTACTCATAATCTTCTTACAGGACTAGTGGGGTAATCACTTTGCTTTCGGAAGCTTGTCTCCCGTCAGCGTTCTTGGAGCATTCTCCAATTTCCATTCCCACACTAGGATAACCCAAACCTGCAAAACGAGGACGATCCTCGACCTGTATTGGGTTAACAATACCTTGGCCATTTTTACCAAGGCCTCTTCCATCAAATCCCATTTTATCTAGTAACTTGGATCCAATGCCTCTAGTATGCTTTTCAAACAAACCAAAGACTTCATTACCTGAATCTGAAACCGAATGTATCAAATCCATTGTAGTAGACTTGGATCCAATGCCTCTAATGCTCAAACAAACCAAAGACTTTATTACCTGAATCTAAAACCGAATGGGAGGAAGAAGAAGATTCCCATGGTGAAAAACTTACAGTGCAATCATCTGCCATGGCCTCTGCATCTGAAGTAGAGGGTTTTTCCTTCCTCTGATCACCACATTGCAACCTTGCCAAGAGCTCATCCTTGGTTTGCAATTCTGATTTTAAGCGAGCATTCTCCTCTTCCAAGGAGGAATACATTGATCGCAGGAGAGAGTTCTCTTCTTGGATCTGGTGATTATAAGCTTCAATTTCCTCGAGCTTCACCTGTTTAGACATCTTGCCCATAGTGCACTTGTACCCTGTTCACACAAACTGAACCAACTGCACCAATCTTGAAGCAATCACTCTGTTAATCAGATTTACTGAAAAAAATATGGAGCTAAACCAGCTCTGATACCAAACATGATCCGAAAATAATCAGATTATTACTACCTGATCTCGGACCCTTGTAGGCTTTAAATATTTTCTGATGATTTTCTCCTTTTAAGTAATCAATTTAAAATAATGCAAGACAATAAGACAATTGCACACATATTGATTATGGAGTTCGGAAATTGCCTACATCTCCGGGTTTGTGGTCGAACCGTTCCACTAGTCAAAACTTGTAAGTTACAATAGTACTTTCACAAGAAAACCTAATGGAATTTTACTTGCCTACCAATACACCAGTTCTTCAGACGACAAGGGTGAAAAATAGCACCCGACTTCCACCTTCCTGGCGTACAATCTCCTTCGGCTGTGATCGGCCTTCCCGACGCAAACAATGTGAAGCTAGCACTCCGGTCGACAATCCAGGATTTGCAAGTAATTGGTGTGGCGCTATGGGCCGACTAGGTAGTTTGAATAACTCCTAGCCACAAATATTTCATTTATTATTGCCTAACAAATAATAGGTCAATAATAATAAAAATATACAATGCCTAAATAATTTAGGTCTTCACACAACAATTTCTCATTCTCCTCTTGGCTCGGACTTCGCCTCCAGCTCTAGGAATGAGCTTCTCTATATTTGTGTGTGTGTGTAATGTGTTTCGCGCTCTACAATGAGCTTCTCCGTTGCGTCGGTGTGTGTGTTCATTACAATGAACAGGTTCCCTATTTATACAAAAAATAGGGCCCTTAAAAAATGCATTCCATATTATCCTTAGGCTATTTTAGCCATCACCCGTAGCATAGAATTTGGGATTAAATCCCATTTGGGTGGATTACACGTTTTAAATGGGATTAAATCCCAAGTTTGGCGTGACTGCATTTGTTTGAAATGGGATTAAAATCCAAAAAGGGCCGCATTTGGATAAGGTCCCACAAGGTGGGAAGTGGGTTATAAATCCCACATTAGGTGGGAAGAATAATAGTTTGAAGGCTTTAAATAGCCTTTCTCTATGCGCAATGAAGTGGTCAAAGACATTAATAACGCACCCATACAACCGCTTACCACCTTCTTCCTTCCACGCGGAAACATCCACGCAAGGCTCTAATGCCTCCCAAACAACTGCTTCACCACCTTCTAATGTGTGTCAAAGCATATGAAGTTTGGCATGCATGCAGCGGTTTTAATACTAATGTTTTAAACATTAATATTTATACATATATATATATATATATATATATATATATGTGGCATTTGGAAAGTGGACTTACCAAGTAATTAATATTATTTCAACCCATCAATGTGGCCTAGAAATAAATTAACTCGGTAATCCTGTAGTCTACTTGTCATCTCTTGATAGGAAAATCAAGAAAATTCGACGAGTGGTGGCAAGCCACGTGTCACAGTGCGATTCGGTCCAAATATTGACCAGTTGACCAAAGTTGACTTTCTCGCTATGACTGAACTTTGACCGAACATATCTAAAGCTCCCGATGTCCGTTTTTCACGTTCTCATAGTCATTGGAAAGCTCTCGAGATGATCTTCTGCACTGACACCATTTAGGGATGTTTAGGGAAATTTCAAAAAATGATCCCCTGATCAAATATAAGAAATTGAAAAAAATGAGGAAGTAAGAGAAACAATGTTGAAACAAAAGCACTTAAATAGTGTAAGAGATGCCCCCAAACTAATTGGGACGAACATAGATGAACACATGTCATCATGTATAATCATTTATGTGTCATGTATCAAACTCAAGACACCTCTTGAACACACATGTGTAAAGAGTATATAGAAAATATGTTATCCATCAATCCATATGAAAAATAAAATATGTAATATGATAAATAAGCAAAGGGTGAGTGCATAGATTTGGGGGAATAAAAAGTGGCCAAAATGTGATTTTAAGCAAAATGCATATGCAGTTTGTAAAAGCGTGTTCACGCTTTAGAATTCTAGGTTTGGTAATTGACGAACTAAAAGCGCGTACGCACTATAATGTCACATACGCGCTATAATGCATACGCGTTCCTTAGTCTATGGTGAAAATATATGTCTTTGTGGGAGCTTTGTATTTTCTTTATAAGTTTTTCATTTGTTATTCCTTATACATTATTATTTGTTATACTTCATATTTATTGTAGTAAATATAAGAAATTAGGGTCACTCTGCTCCTTATGGAACTAGTCTCACAGTTCCACGAGTCACGGTTTAGGAGATAGAGTTTTTTATTAACTAATCTGGTCAGTACATAGGTATTTTTTAGGATTTCAGCATTCAACTTAAAGCTTTGAGGGTTTAAATTTTACAATCGATGTCTATTTTGGGAAAGAATATAGTCATTGTTTTTTTAAAGGCCGTTTGGATTGTTTACTTGACATTTGTAGAAGTGTTAGTTGTGTTAAAATTAGAATTTACAAACCTCATAACTCCCAAAGGTAGCGACAATTGATCAAATATATGGATACATGAATTTTCCCATGAGCGTGGAGTTGAATCCCTAATTTTGTCTTAGAATATGGTAGAATCATACTATGGATGAGTACCTACTTTACAAGCTTAGGGCATGCATCTTTAAGAGGACCACTCGAGTGATCCTCATAATCAACAATACAAGGGAGTGACCTTGGTTCCCATGTTGGCACATATATAATCCTTTGAGCCTTATAATATAGATTAGCAATAGTAAGGTTTGGGCAAGAAGATGATCTATCTAAGGACCCCATAATATCTTCATTGTTCAATAGAAGAATAAGAGGTAACTTGAAGAGTTGGAAGCTAAAAGAGTGAATCACTTCAATATCTCTATAACACTTAACAAAAGTTAGTGTAGGAGTAGGTGAAAATGCGCAAAATATTCCACACATTCATTTACTTTCCATGGAGAAAGAAACTCAGGACTTTCATCAAGATTTATGTTAAGAAAATTAGTTGCATTTTCACCTTAGTGTAGGAGTAGGAAGGTTGATTCAAGTGCCACATACTTCATAAACAATCACATTTATGTCAACACTAAGAGAAATGATTTTCAGATATCATTTTGTGTTGTTGGAAAGACACCATTGAAATAAATTCATATATGGCCAAGACACCATTGAAATAATTTTGTGCATTGCAAAAAAGGAATTTGGTGAAAGTGGTAAGAGGGAGATAGTAAATGAGAGTGTACTATAAAATTATCATCATCAGTTTCAAGAAGAGTAAAATCCAAGCCTCATGGGAACTTTCCCTTTAGAAGAAAATAAGAAAGACTCAGTTATGAATAGGAAAATATGATATTGGACCTATGATCATGAATAATCCCACACTAATAGTGATTTCACTTAATCTAGTGACTGCACACTAATTTAATGATTTTTATAATGGTCTACTTGTATACTCCTGACTAATAGTGATTTCACTCAATTCAACCCAAATAGAGTCGTACTCACGACTGTACAAAATGTCAGAGATATCCTATAAGGAAACTTTTACTCACATATAAAAACTTTAGTTTTTGTGTTCCTCTCCACGAAAGGTTTAAAAACCATTCTTGTCATAAAAAATCGCTTTCTACATGGGAACACCAAAACTTCTCACAATACATTTCTAGGACTAAGCCTTATGGTAGAACAAAGATTCATAACAGGGTTTTATCAAGAAATTAGAATCTCGGAGTATTCTAAATTAATGTATACATGCTTCAAATCTTCCTAAACATCATCCACGCATCTACATACCCATAGCAGGAGTAAGGATGTTAATTTGATTATGGTTACTATATTAAGGATTTGACTATTCTCATGAAACAAATACAAAGTCAGGGAAATAACTAGGTTGACATGAGTGTTTCTAAACCTTGGAACTATACAACAAATTCATTCCATTGTTAAGATAGGATTGGTGAATCATGAACAACACAACTATATGAACTTCTTTGGTATATTATTACAACCTTGCATATAAAACTTGAAAATCTCTTTTTTTCATTTCCCACTCCATTATAGACTCTTTTTCTTCAAATGAAAATCCCCCATCCTCTCTCCCTTATTGTTTAAATTCAGTTAGAGCAAAACAAACACATTTTTGGTTTCTCAGCCCAAGGTGGTTACCAAGTTGGGTTGCACAAGCATTTACAAGTTGAATAAGTTGATCTTCCATCTACAATGTGCCTTTAAGTTTCCATTCTATTTCCTTGAAGGATCAAGATCAAGCAAGGAGAGAAGACTAAAGGAAACACCTATTAGATAAACTAGGAATTTGAATTCTTAAAATATTAGGTTTTAGTGGGAAAATAAGTTTGAAAAGCTATGATACAAGGAGATAACAAGAAACAACAAGAAGGACAAGACTTTATTCATCCAAAATGAGGTCTAAGACCTCAACACATCAAAATTTCTCTATATACCTCTTGATTGCCCTTGCATCATTTGATCCCTACAAACTTAAAACTTATGACTATGTAATATTTTTTTGGCCCTAATTACATTAAACGTTGAAAAATTGGTTGATTGACTCGAGGAGAGAGGTAGTTTACCCTATTTGAGTCATATGAACTTAATTACGATGATGTGATGAGATTTAGGGATTAGTTGGTCTCAATAACATCATGCATAGTAAATCAAATGTGACTATATGATGTGTTTTTGGGTTTTATGGACCCTAACTACATCATTATATGAAATAATTAGTTATATGGGTGAAGAGAGATGTGACCCAGAGGTACATGGTTATGTGCAAGAATGTCACAATGAGGAAGGATGTTTCCATGAAGGATGAGATGGTCACTACAGACCATCAACACACATGAGATTACACAAATTCATAGGATGAGGTGGTAGAGAAAAGAAAAGAGAAGGAAGAGAAGATTATGTAGTTGAAGAATGAAGGGTGTGCAAAAAAAATCCCACCAAAAGGACTAGGGTGAACAAAATATTACCACATGTGGTGCACAACTAAGTGCACAAAAGAGGAGACCCTAGTAGAAATGTGAGAGAGAGTAAAGGAGTGTGAAAGCGGAGAAGACTCCAAGCCAAAGATTTGAGGAGTGCAAAGATAATGGCACATGTGAAAATGTGAGAGAGTAGAAGCCATCCAAGAGAGGCAATGTCATTCTAGGCCATTAAAGCTAAGTAGAGAGAATAACCACTCTAGGATAGGTCCCTAGAAAGAACAATAAGAGTCTATAAAATCTCTAGAAGAGAGTTCTAAGCTCTATGGAGAGCAACTACATAGAGAGAGGTCATAAAGGTCATTAAGTGAATGAGAAGAAACCATTGTGTTTCATTTCCATTGTGTTAACTCTACAAACTTTGTTAAGTGGTCATCAATTTTTATAGTGTCATTAGTTACTTCGTTCAGCTAAAGAGATAATTTAGGAAAATTTGAGACCCTAATCATAGTTGTTACTATGTGATGTGAATTTGGATGCAATTGGGCCCCCTAATTACACCATGCATTACATGGTTAGTTGATTGGTTTAATAAGAGAAGAAATATTGATTAAATTGAGCCACGTGAAACTTATTGGAACTATATGATTTACTTTTTTACTTCATCTAGGACTAATTAAAACTCTAGGCATGAATCAATCAAACAATTCGATTGAAGTTTAAGATGTAATTTGTGATGCAAAAGTATCACGAGGAATTGAATTTCTTACATAAGTTTTATAATATTAGTTAAGTATGGGCACACACAAGGATGGTGAGAAGGATAATGGAGTAAGTAAAGTGCAACACAAAAGTTAGGTGATGGTGACGATTATGTCGGGATTTCATGAATGATGTATCCAACAGTTGAATTGTATAATGTTTATTAATTACACAAATGAAAGAGTGCAATGTATGCATGAAGTGATTCAAGTCTACCATTTTAGGGGTTAGAGTGACAAGGAGTAGAAAGATGAGTTGAGTCGCACAAAACAAGTAAAATTTTTCAAGGGCTGTGAAGAAACACCATTGAAATAGCTTTAGGATTTTTTTTATTTTTGTAGCAGTCCCAATAGTGGGAGTAGTATTTGTAGATGTCATCAATGATTTTTAAATTAATAAAAACATGTACATGTGTTTTGATTTGTTATTTATTATAAGGCATTTCACGAGTCCATATATTTGAGCATCTGTTGTTATCTTTTAGATTTGTGAGGTTTTTGTAAAATCTAATTTTGACACATCTAACACTCCTATAAATGTCAATAAACAATCCAAAAGGACCCAAAACATAAACAATGACTATATTCTTTCCCAAAATAGACATCAATTATATGATTTAAACCCTAAAAGCTTTAGGTTGAATGCTAAAATCCTAAAAATACCTATGTACTGACCAGGTTAGATTAAGAAAAACTATTTCTTAAATTGTGACTCACGGATCTATGAGACTAGTTTCATAAGGTGTAGAGTGACCCTAATTTCTTATATGTACTAAAATAAAATTTAAGTATAATTTTTTCATTTATAAAAATTATTTCTATAAATAGAGAGCTCCCACAAATACATATATGACACCATAGACTAAGGAACATGTACATGTTATAACGCATATGCGTTATAACGTGTACATGTTCCTTGAATTATACACCCAAAGCTTTGGTTTTTCGAACCTGAGCCTTGCACTTGTTAAAACACTGCAACCTGCATTTTTTTGGCTAAAAATGCATAAACTCATCTTTATCCATGATAAATTCTACAAAAAATGATTGCAATCTTTCTTAAAAATATACCCACAACGTAAAGAAAACTAATAATCACAAGTGAATGTGCGATGTGAACGCCAAAGGAGAAGTCTAAGATGAGGTTGATTTTGAGGAACCAAAACATAAGAGGAAGAGTGTTGTAGAAGAGGGGTTTAGAGGGAGGAGAAAGAATTGGGAGAGGATAATGTTGGGGGGTCATATTGTGGAAGTTATGTTTAACATTATTTATACTAGAAAATAAGAAAAGAAACTAACCTTTTCATGGAAGAAAGTTCCATAATCATAGGTGGCTACAAAAATAGTATATGCGCCTCCACTGTGATTCCAGTAAGGCATGACCTCTGAAATATAATCCATCACAAAACCAAGCAGCGAGTGCACCTACAAGATGGGAAACCATTTATTGCAATAAAATTACATGAAACATACATGGGAACAGAGAAAAAATTGGCTTCCATAGGATCAAACATGCGCACAGAGCTTCCCAACAAAGCACGATGTATAACAACCTTCGTGAAAAACAAATGGTTGTTTCACATCACTCGACAACCATGTTCTCAAAAGCATAAAAAATCAACTCCCAAGCTTTGATTCTTTTGTTTAAAATTAAAAAAGGGTTCAGTAAAAATACATGCATTGTATTGAAATCATTAGAAAACATGTTTCTGTGGAGGTGATCGGAGCTAAATCTCTCCTCCACCAGAACGATAGACACGATATCATGAGATCAAACCATCGACCTTGAACGCCCCCTCCAAAACTACTAATTTTTTGTGGCTTCCAATCTGAATTGAATGACGAGCTGCAAACATAGATCAACAAACAAACCAACACCTTGTACTGAGCACAAAGGACATGAACAGTGATGTAGACCATCATATCTAGTTAACATATTAACATGTCAACAATGTATGCATGCTAATATTCATTTTCCACGTCATTGTCTGATGTCAAAGGGGAGAAACCTCAACCCAATTGTGAATGCCTTTGGCGTAAAGAAGAAGAAATGAACGAGAAGGTGGAAGTAAAAATGTGGGAGGTAAATACTTGTTATTTCAACGTAATGTAATAAATGAAAAAATGGAAAATAAATTTGAATCACAAGTCTAAACCCATATTTTCAATCCTCGATGCCTTACAAAGAGCTAACAGTTAAGATTTGTGAAATATTCGATGGTGAATATGGTAGATGTTATATGTTTTATGAAATCAAGGTTGTCAATTAGACGACATTTAATTTGTTACATAAGACACGTACGTGAATGGAAAGTTAAAAATAAAAAATTGGGAAGTAAATACTTGTGACTTAGGCATAATAAAAATGTAATAATATAAAATAACTTTGAATCAAAAGTTAAAACCCGTCTATTCAATCCCCACCACCTAACAATCAAGATTTGCAAAAGATTCGATAAACACAATTCCCAGGTTGACCTTTGAACGCCCACTCCGAAATTGATAATTTTTTGTGGCTTCTAATATGAAGTGAATGATGAGTTGCAAACATAGAGCAACAGAAAAACCCACACCATGTATTGAGCACAGAGGGCATGAACGGTGACGTAGACCGTCAGATCTAGTTAAAATATTAACATGTCGATGATGTATGCATGATAAGCTTCATTGTCCACGTCGTTGTCCAATGTCAGAGGGGGGAAGCCTCAACCCAACTGTGAACACCCTCGACGTAAAGAAGAATAAATGAACGGGAAGGTGGAATTAAAAATGTGGGAGGTAAATACTTGTTGTTTCAAAGTAATAAAATAAATGGAAAAACAAAAAATAACTTTGAATCACAAGTTGAAACCCATATGTTCAATCCCTAATGCCTTACAAAGAGCTAATAGTCAACATTTGTGAAAGATTCAATGGTGAAGATGGTAGATGTTATATGTCGATCTATCTTTACAAAATCAAGGTTGTCGATTAGATGACATTTAATTTGTTAAGTAGAGAAATACATGAACGAAAAGTTAAAAATAAAATGGTGGGAAGTAAATACTTGTGACTTAGGCGTAATAAAAATGTAATAATATAAATTAAATTTGAAACAAAAGTTGAAACATGTCTATTCAATGTCCACCACCTAACAATCAATATTTGTAAAAGATTCGATAGGCACCATTTGATAAAGAGCCAACGGTGAAGAGTGAAAAGAAGTTAATAATATATGCCCAATTGAATAAACCAATAAGGAAACAATATGGTTTCCATGTGTATAAATTATATTGTTAGCTTTGAAGGGAAGGATGGATTGTAAAATGTGAAGGAAGAAGGGAAGGAGGTTGGGTGGCTATGGTGGTTAGAGAAGTGAGAGGTGGAAAGAGGGTGGAGGTAGGATTTTGGCAGACAAAGCAACACAAGTTGAATCCCCACGCGACACCATCTTAAAAAGACAAGTTGTTGACTTGTTTGTATAACATATATTAAAAAGTTAAACCAAACATGATGGGGCTTAGGGAAATCCTAAATGAATCACTATCAAATGTTAAATTTGATGGTCATTTACATGTTTTTCATGATTTTAAAATTTAAATAAATGTAAATCTTAAATACTTTAAATCTTTCAAAAAATAGACATGTATAACTTGAATATTTAAAATATGTCCTTCATTTTGTATATAGATTTATATACAAACCATATAAATATACATAATGTATTTAAAATAAATAAATTAATAAAGATTAACTTTTTTAATGTTTTATTAGTCATTTATGTTTAAAGGGCAATATTGAAAAATATTGTCACATAGTAAACTAAATGAATGTGAGTTGGTGCTCTATTGAAAATTTCTCCTTAAGTTACTAGTCATGGTTGTTATTATGTGGACATTTTATATCTTTTAGTTAACCGAGAGCTAGCTAAACCAAGTATAACCAAACCTGAGTTTTGTCTGAATAACCCGGCCCATGGGTCAATACAATGTTGTATAAGCTAAAAGAAAAACATAGTCAAATTGTGTTGGTGCCAAGTGTCATGTGAAATGGCTCCTACCTTCCCTATGCAAAATATTTGAATTGATACCCTCCTTATGACTACGAAACCCTATACCCTTCACGTTTCCTAATACAGACGCGGGTCTCGACGCACCCAGTTGATATATACACCTGAGCCATATAACTGATGAAGGACCTTCCAAAAGTTAACCACCAAATTAACATCCACTATATCTAATGTAATACCCAACCATTACTTTGCACACAAGTGATTATGATTATATCAAATATCATCAAATAAACCCATTTATTCCCCACAACACTTGTCAAAAACATCAATATTCGTTTAACTTAAAAAACAACTTTGAGGAAATTATCATCCTCAATGCTTTTACCACTAGACATTACTATTTTATTTAAATTACATTGATTTTATCATACAAATTTTCAACAAATCTCTTGTAAAAAAAGAATACTACCTATTTGATTGTCTTTGTTACTTTATTCCACATTTTTATAATGTTGAATTCTTCTCCATTTGATAATTTTTAACATTCCGTATTGGTAACTTGTGTTAAATCCGGCTAATGTTTGGAGTATACTCTTACAACACATCAGATATTTATAAAAATTAATTTTCAACAACAAATTTTAGGGAAAAAAATGTTAATTAAAATTAATTTGCATGCAATACTTTGCAGCTGTTATATGCATAGTTCAGAGTCTCTAACAAAACAAGGCCATGGCCATTTATCTCATGTGAAAAACACGGAAAACATAAGGGCCATAAAATTATTGGTTAGGAATAACTATATTCCACTATTGTATGAAACAATGAAGATGGAAAATAATAAAACTACCATGAAAATGTTGAATAAAACAAGTGCCCTTATTGAATCAAAAGAAGGTAGGAAGTGTAATATTAGTTTAAATGTGACATTACATGTACACAAACATGACTACTATGGAATTTTGTTGTCGTTTCAATTGAAAAAAAACACACATGTTGCATTTATATACAAAAAAATAGGGAAATCAATCATGTCACCGTTTAGCCCTCATTAGAGTTCTTTTCAAGGGAGTCGTTGGTTTCTTGGCAACAAGTTTGACATCCTTCTTAGTTGCAAGTGTCATATTGACCTTTTTAGGAGCAGCCACTACCTTATTAACAACCTTCTTGGTAGAGGGTTTAGAATCCTTGGCCACTTTAGGCTTGATAACCCCCACCTTCTTAGGTGTAGGCTTCGGTTTGGCAGAAACATGATTTTTTAATTGTGCTTTGGGAGTCGTTGTTGGCTTGGCAACCTTAGAATTCACCATCTTTGTTGGATTCTTCAATTGTGTCATGGCAAGCATTTTAAAGGAGGCCTTGACCTTTGAAAGCTTGTCAGATTTGGCAAGGTTTCACAACAGAGGAAATGACAATAGAAATTCATAATTGTTGTGTTTGTGTATATGTAAACTCACGTCTTCACATTCAACATTATCATCAGAGTTTTACATGACAAAGCTCTTACAACCAAAGCTTTGGAAGGTGGTACGTATAGTTAAAAACCCTCTGGCAGCTTAAATCCCACATCTCAGAGCTTCCTCACCTCACAAAAACATGTCACGAGGAGATCTAAACAACCCATGTAAAAAAGGGTTAAAATCGTAAGATAACACACGTATGAAAAGGGATGACCAAATATCACTAGAGTAGTATTTAGGCACCGTCCTTGTCGTCACAAAAATCATACACTTTAGACATTTATTTATCCCGATTTCATACTACTATTTAGAAGGTTCTTAAGTGGAGAAATTAATAATCAACCCCCATCTTTTGGCCATCTTGTTTTATTTTATTTCATCATTACCACCCCTTTTCATCCACATGCCCAGTCTGTTTCAGTCATTTCCCATCATTTTAGCCTTAACTGGGGCGCTTGTGGGCGCCTTGGTCCCACCAGGGGCGCCCCGATCCTTTTTACACTTTCCTGCCACTTTTTGGGCTCTTTCTAGCCGTTTGGCATCTTTATCTTTCTTGTGGTTAGCCTTTTCAGGGTTAATTACGAAATTAGATCAAGAGAACCCTATAAATATAAAGTTATGAGACCATAATGAGGGACCTAGCATCACTTTCTACTATCACTCCATCTAGAGTTGTATCCATCTATTGCATTGGATATCACTTGCATCCACATAACTCCATCATCAAGGCACAAGGCTAGGACATCTACATCACACTTCACAAGGGGAGGGATTCTATTATATTCCATGCACACATTCTACTACATTTTCTACACAAAGTTACTATTGGCTATTTCGCAAATGTGACTGACATAAGAGTAACCTAGGGAATGTTCACACACACTTGCACATAGAACTTCATCAGGTATGAGATGTAGTGCAACGCTCAATTAGTAAGTCCACCATTGTGGCAACTGAGGTCAATCTGACCCCTTCATATGCATTATTATTTTTTAGGGTTTGATGCTTGTTTTGGGGTCTTATAAGTCGTTCCTTCATCTTGGAGTATTGGCGACATCTAGCATAGGACAATGAAGTTGATGTGACACACAACAAAGGTTCCAGACCATCTTTCAGCTTTGTGAAAACCAGTTTCAGAGATTTTTCACATACACCGGCACCCAGATTGCATACCAAAGTGCCCGCAGGCACCCCAGTCCTCCTTTAGGTGTCCCAGTCCAGCTAGATCCTCCAGATCCATCCTTTTCGGGACTTTGCATAGTCGTTCCTGCTCCTGATTTTTCATTCACCTCTACAACACTCTCTGTTAGGAATCTATTATTCAGTTGAGTTATTTCCTCTTCCTTCTTGCATATTAGGGTTAGCATTTCCTTTTGCATAGTTGTTTAGCTTGCATGCACACTTCTTTACTACATTTATTTATTTTATTTACAATTTTTCATAGCTTAGATTAACTATCCCCATACTACATAGTCCATTTTTATTTAATCAATCTAGTTGGATGACGAACAACTTCGTTGCAAAATCAGTAAGTGAAATTAGATCCAGAATCAAATATCTTGGCTTGAAAATGGAAACCAACAAAACAAACAGAAATTGAAAAGATCAACCAAGGCTACAAAAATGCCACCTTTGCACATACTATCAGACACAAATCCAAAAATAAGCCATACCTATCAAAGACGATAGTGTCGATCTCCCACCGCACCAAACACCTCCAAATAACACTAATTTTATTTTACTTCAAACTTAAGGGTTTATTTCATTATTTTTTAGGGTTGCACAATGTAGATGGTTCAGATGTGTAAGGGGGTTATTGAGGGCGCGGGTGCAACATGACAATGACATTAAAAGAGTTGAAGCAAGAAAAATTCATATCGCTATCATTTTCATTGTCAAATCAAATTAAAATAACAATATGTTTATGAAATATGGATCTAAATCTTTGTTGTCCTTGTATTGTCCATTGTTAGAGGGGGAGGCCTTAGCCCAACCTATGAATGTCTTCGGTGTAACTATCCTCTTTCTAAATATATACTTTTTTTTTTACCATTGCAAGGTTTTCATTTATATTTATTTGAAACTATCTTTATTGTCATTTTTTTACAAGGGAAAAATTGAGGTTGAAAACATGACAACTATACCTGAATGTCAATTTTTTTGCTTATAAGCCCCCCTTAGCACTTCCCCATATTAGTTCTCCCCATGTGTCAAGCCTATCCTCATCCAATAAGTGCTCATATGTGTTTTTATACCCTTTCCAAAGTGAGTGAAAGATGAACAAGCTCATGAAATTATTTCAAGAAAGTACCTCTCAAGGCAGACTTTTCATTGGACTTAGAAAGGGCTATTTTTAGCCTTTTTAAGGTGGGTGTACATCCTTCGGAGTGGATTTAAAGACCCAAATTAATTAGAAAGTAGCAATGAGGAGATAAAAACATTATGCAAGTGATTTAGGGAAGTTCAGGAAAGATTTGGAGGTTTAAAAACAAGATCAGTGAAAGCGGGGTTTTGGAGGTGAAGGAGCTCATAGTTCAAAAAGGCACCTAGCTTCAGAAGATGATTCTGGGAGCTCCAAAATGAGTTAAAGGTAAAACAATATACCATTGGATATTTTTAAGGGATTTTTAGGTAGAATTATATCATGGTACCCATCCCATTCTTCTCAAAAGGATGTTTGGAGTCAAAATCATATAAATAAGTGCCAAAAAGACCTCCTAGAGCTCTGACAACTTCATTTTCAAGTTCTCTCTCAAGGTATGCTCTCGTAGTTAGAAATTTTTTCAAAGTGCCACATATCAGCATAAGGCTGAGGCACACTTTTTATGTTCCTCTCATCCCTTTCCAAGGGGACAATGAGGACAAAAAAATACACACCTTCCCCAGTTGAGCTCCTAGACCCATCACACGACCCTGGGAAGCCTCGGTAAGCTCTTTTTGCAAGTTTTCTAGTCCCCCCTCGTGAAACGTATGCCTGCCACTTGTCACCATGATACTAAGGTTCATTTTTCTATCCATTTCATACCTTTTCCAAGGGGATAAGGGGGACAACAAAATTCACCCTCTCCCTTGCTTCCACATGGTTCCTCACATGACCCGAACTTAGCCCTCGGGTGCTAAAAATAAGCCCTTCTCTCTCACCCATCAACGAATGCATGCTCTCCACTTGTCCTCATAGGGATAAGGTGAATTTTTTTGTCCTTATTGTCTCTTTTCCAAGGGGAAAAAGGGGACAAAAATTTGCCCCTCCCCCATAAAGCGAAAAAACCAGAAAGTTAGTTTTTCAAAGATCTTCCTCCATATGCTCAAAAAACCCTCGGAATGTCGCCGATTTTTTTTAGAAATCTTGCTTCCATTTTTATTACTCCCATTTTCCCCTCCATTTCCTCAAGATCATCATAATATAATATCCATGAAATATGTATTTTCTCCATAAACCTTTCCCATTTTTTTCCTGAAGAACTTCGAGCTCGAAATCAATGAAAAATTCATTTCTCACAATCTGGTAAACAGATCGAAGTGAGATTTTTTTTACAAACTTCCTCTTTTTCATGTTCCTTAAAGATACATTTTGAATTAAACACATGCATGCCCTAGATTTTTAATGGTGAGTAACCCTCATTTTGTGCCCTAGTTTTCGTTTCTTTCATTTCCCATCATTTTGGCAGACGAATCGAGCTAAAAATTTGAACACATAGTCCAGAACAAAAACCTATTTCGATGAAGTTGATTCGCCGCAATCCAAAAATATTAGGGACTCCATTAATGTCTTCTATGATACAATAGTGAAAGGTAAGCGACGTAACTCTTCACTTCCTAAGGTTCCAGTGGGCCGAATCACGCAAAACTTAGAGTAGAGCTTCGAAATGAATTATATAAACTTCTGCAAGTGGTTTTGTTTCAATCTAACTCTCAAAAGACCACTTTATATTTTTATTAAGTATCTATGGGAGCACTTAATAAAAATAGTAAGTTTGAGAAAAACTTGCATTTGTACTCCTTATTTCATTCCCTCGTCATCGGGACACTCAAAATTGGCAAGATTGACAAAAAGGCAAAAAATTGGCTAAATGGGATCATAATGGTAAATATTCTAAAAATAATAAATGGGTGAAATGAGCTAAAAGTTGTCACATTTCAGTCCTTCACTCATCCTACGATGGTCTCGGCACCCAGGGAGCTCATCTCTTTATTTTCAAGTCAATTCACACATTCCTCGATGTGGTGACAAAAGAGTGTCAAAACGAAAAAATTGCTAGTTTTGTACTGAAGGACCTTTTAGTTCATTTCAAACGGAATGCATGGTCAATTGGTGGATGAAATTGATATTTATTTCATTATCCTTTCCCCACTCCATAATAAGAAGAATTTTTTCTCATGTGTCACTCATCATCAGTGCTCCCGCAGTGGCAAAATCAATGATAATGGTTAGATGAACAAAGTACATCCAATATCTCCCATGTGAATGAATGATCATAAATATGTAACCATGTCTCAAAGATCAGAAGGAGTTTCTCAATGAGGGGAGTCATCTTCCAATATTCTCAGTGGTATACTTCTTAGGTACTCATCACCCCTCTTCTCAGTGTGTTCAAGCGGTGTGGCGAAGGTTCATCATTTCAAGGATTTTCAAAAGAGGCAATGTGTTCAAAATGGTCTTCATCAAATCTCTTCATGAGTGCATTATTGCATAGGTTAATCAATGGTATAATTTTCATCTTAAATGTCCTTAATGTGGAAAAATGATCATGGTCGCATTGTACAAACAAGTTGTTTCTAGTTCTCATTCATATGCATGATTGGTCAAAAAGGAATGATGACTTTTCCTGGTTTATTCATGTGTGAGGACATCCTTCATTGTCTAAGGTGGTCTAGTGATTAAGTGCTTATCACTTCTTCACTCAATGTAATGATGGGTTACAACAGTTGCTCATTCAAAAGGAGGTTCCTTATGGTGCAAAAGAGTTCAACGTTGCAAGTGTTCACCATTTAGAAGGAGGCTTCTTTCAACATAGAGGGTTACAGTTCTTCATTCAAAGTTCATGAATGCATCGAGGAATTCTATTGGATCATCACAAGGATTAAATTTTCTTCATATCCTCTCTCCTCTCTTTCTCCCTCTTCCTTCTCTACCCTTTATAATTCTTCGTTGAACGTAGTCATTGTATTTTGTCCTATTCACTTAACTGACATATTTTCAAAATTGTAAAAGTATTTTCTCAAAATCATAAGAGAAATATTTAATTTGTATATTCTAATGGAAAATGAAAGGTCGCAAGAGGAATAGAAACATGAAGAGTCATGTGGGGGAAATGAGAGGTCAGTTCACATTGCTATAAATTGGGATGGCTTCTCCCTTCTAAGGGATCTTGAAAATGCTAGATTTTGATAGCATCTATATTGTAGCAATTGTGGATTATTGTTTTTTTATCTTTTTATCATCAATGTACAAGAAATAAGAGCTACATTTCTTCCATTTTATTTCTCATGTATTCTTATCTCTCTCTCTCTCTCTCTCTCTCTCTCTCTCTCTCTCTCTCTCTCTCTCTCTCTCTCTCTCTCTTTTATGCACTTTGTAAGCATAATGCTGGAAAGGAACTTTGAATCCTTGATAGATGAATCTAAATAACTGTGTGTCTTTAATTCTTTGGTCCCACTGACGACTTAATTGTTGCCTTCTTCTATATTGAATGTTTAAAATACTTCGGTTATTGGGTGTGAACTGTGCAATTGGCCTACTCACAACAATAATCTTCCTTTCTTTATTTCTCTCTTTAACTCGTCACCGCTATAATTTCCTCCCTTATACCGTATAAGCACTTTGCCACAAGTTTAGTGGAGTGTTCTTGTGTGATCCCCAACCTATTTGGCCAACCCGAAACATTTATATAGGAATATATTAATTTAAATTCAATAATGGGAGATGCACCATTCAATGCAGAGGGGAGTAGCCCCGTGAATGTTGGTGGAGACATCTAATTTACAATATCAATAATTTTTCTCACCAACAATATTTTATACCTTTATTTTTAGTGATTATAGATTCTTATCTTTTTTCATGTATCTTTTGTTTCACTACTCCAAATTGAATACAAATTATATAGTCCTAAAATAGGAATAGTTCTATACATATTAAAAAAATCTTATTTTTGATATTTTTCGACTTGGTTGGGGGGGCACGGTCGGCTATCCACTATTTTTCAATTTTCAAATCTTTGTCCTTGGAAAATTATAAAATAAATAAATACTCAATAAAAAATATAAAAAAGAATATATCCCAAACTAGATACTCTTATATATCTTTCCACCAAAGGGTTTTCAAAAATACTAAATAGTGCTAAAAATGGAGGGGCATGACTGACTATCTACTATGTTCTTTACAAAAACAGGAGCATGTATTGACAATTTAGCTCTTTAATCCACTTACACTTAACCATTTTTAAAAATAGTAGTTTAAAAACTAGACTCGAAATGCTACAAATTATGTTTTTATAACATTTTCAAATTTTGAATGTAACTATCTCAAATAACTCGTACAAGTTGAAGTTTCTTGTTTTTTAGAAAAAGGTGTCCACATAAGACCCCCTTTTGGCCCCGCATTTCCATTCACTTACCCCAAATCAAGTCATACATAGGTTTTGATTTTGTAGTAAGTTCAATATTTAAAATGTAACATTTATTTAACTATTTGAATGTTTTTGTATTTTTGGAATATTTGTGTAGAAAGCAAGGGAAAAGTAAGAGTTACCCTATGATTGTGTTAATAGGTGGGTGTGGACTTGTCCAATTAAATAGGCTTGAACCTCAAATATTTCGTATGTATAGTGGGATTAGGATGAACCTCAAGAAGATGAAGTTGTATAGCATGCTTATGAGCCATAGAATGTGCCACAATAGGACTAGAAGGTAACACATAAGGGATATAACCATTAGAGGTAACATGTGTAGGTGTGGTAGGATGTATATATGAAATACATGGTTGTATAACATTTGTAGAAGCCATAATAGATATAATAGGGGACCTAGGAGGCATATAAGGAATAGACCCACTAGAGGTAGCATGTTCCTACGTGATAGGCTTAAGAGTGATAACCGATATTTTTTAGTAAAAGGAATAGGCAATGAGGCCTCATATGGGATACCTTTGATGATCGCAACTTTCTTATTATAAATAAACTTGATGTATTTATGTAAAACCAAAGGAATGATGTTAAGAGTATGAAGGCAAGGGAATCATAGATACATGTCACCTAAGGCAAGGGAAGAGGTAACCAAGAAAGCAAAAACCATAGTAGGGTCCCAACATAAGAGGTAAATAATATGTCTAAGGGAGGTCTTTGTGTTAAAATGTCGTGTATTTCTTAGTATAACCAAGAAAGCCAAGTATTTTGAACATATAAATTTTTCATCTAGTACCCCTTTCAATAAAAACATTGTGAATGAGGTGTTTATACCCCAATTAGATTTTATAATGTTACCATGCAATAACTAGAATGTTAAACATTGTAGACTATTGTGATCTAGTTAACTTCCAAGATCAATTATACACAACTAAAATAATACATTCATATTCAAAATGATTGGTAAATGATAAGTATTTTCTTAAATACACAAGAGGAAAGGTATACTTAGTTGTACAGGGAAAGAAAGAGAGGATCTAGATGTGAAGGATAATAAAACAAGTTGATTTATAATTGTAGATATTTAAGTGAAATTTCAGGAACTATAAACCCAACAGAGGCGGGAGTGTATAATATTATATGGTCCAGACTTGATCTATACGGTCCTGCCATGGAAATGTACAGTCTTGGACCCTTTGACTATTTGGACCTATAGCTTTTTAATTGTTTCATTTGTCTAGAAATGATCTTTGTTGTATTTTTCTCTTGCTTGCACAACTTTGGGATGACCTGTAACAACATACAACAAAGTGGAAACCTTAACAACTTGTAGAGCTCTTCATCAGAGCATTTACAAACTAAAAAGAGAAAACATGTGTATGTGGTGATGCTAGAATACCCTTGACATTCAGACTCCCAATTGTTGAAAAAATCCAAGTGTTGCACTGCATGCCCTCATTGCACGATCAAGCCTTGTGTAGTTATCCTAGGTGTTTGTGCAAGTGTGAAAAGTTATCCAACCCTCTAAGGATGCCTTGTGTCTCTTGACTCCAAGATAACATAATAAGTAATATAGAATGTATCCAGTATGGTAGTAGTCAGATGTAGCGTACCTCAGCTATATGACATAACCCTTTGTTGATTGAAACCCTTGTGCAATGCTTGGAGTGATCTTGCTCTTGTTAAGACATGGATCTATGATATTTGCATGCTTGGAAATGGATGAAACTAGACTCTTTCACCCGGTTGAGTGCTTCATACTTTTAGTAGGGATTACTCTAAATGATGTGCGATTGGTTTGGGTAAATTTAGGAACCCTTTGAGTATTTTTATATAGATATTTACAATAGTAGATTATATGAGTGTCAGGTGAGTCATAAAGTGATGTTATCTTGCTTTTATATCCTTATGCAGGTGAAATATCATAATATAGATGACCCTAGGAAGATTAAATGGCCCAAATAAGAGTATAAAATTGACTTAGAGTCCTTGAATGTGAAGGGGCGGGACCATACAGTTTAGCCAAGATCATACCTTACATCATAACCCTTCCATACATTTTTGAACTAGAAAGATGAATGTCAAAACTTAAATTTGTGTCGTGAATATTAGAGGTTTAATGTTGCTTTGACTAAATAATATTCTCATAATTAATAACAAAGTAGAGTGTAAAGATAATCAAGTTGTAGAAGAGCTAGAGAGATGAGGATATTGGGTTTCAAATGTGAGCATTTCTCTTAGCAAGGGAATGTGGTTAAACTTGGCTTTGCACAAGGACACATTAACAAATTTTAGTGTTTACAATTGACCCCTAAGGGTGTAATAAAAAATTTACGTGCTTAATAGAAAACCTGAGTATGCACACACATTTTTTATTTTCTCAAAAGTGTTTCTTTATGTGTTGGTGTTGGCATGCTCCATGATGAAACTTGCAACACAAAGTATAGTCAATGCCTATGATTAAAATTGAACCTTAACTAAAAATTACAGATAATGCTTATAACTTTAAATATTACAAAAGTACACAAAGGAGAAGCAAAACATGGAAGGAATACACCTTTTTCATTTTGCATAGGGAGGAAGTCCCATTGTTGTCGTGCCTTTGAAGACTTGGAATTTACTGCCAAGATGTCAGGGGATTGAGGATGACCAGTCCCCAATGTTGTACCATAGGAGATAGTAGAGGAGAAGAGCCATGTTTGCCTCATTTGTGAAGTTTTTGTATAATGGAAGGATTTAGACTTTGAAGAACATGTAGACACCCTAAAAATGCATCCTTAATTATCCCTATCATTTGCATAATGTGCTAAATCAATTCTAGAACACATCCTAGACCGGTATCCTCCCACATCATGCTAGAGTTAATTAATTAATTCTATCATACCTATAAAGCATGCACTATACACTCCTTAGCTAATTTAATCAGCTATTTAAATAAAATAAAAATTAAATATCCACTCATCTCCACTTCACTAGCTCACTCACTCGAGTTCTAGAACCCTACAAAAGAGGAAGCTAAGTTGCACTTACAATTGAAGAATTTAATAGCCAAATATTCAAATTAAAGCCCCTTAAATTCTTATTCAAACCAACTAACTGCATAGGCCACATTAACATGTTAAATCAATTAAATGCATTCATTCATTAGCAAATAATTCAAAACTTGATCCACAATTTATGGCCTCTCATTCATCTATAAATAAGAGGTTCATCCCTTCATAATTTCATCTTTGGAAACTTAAGGCATTTGTATTGTTACTCTATCCATTTTCCACTTGAATTCATACACAATTAGGCTTCCCATTTGATCAACAAGCTCACAATCAATCTCATCACTCATCCACTTGCTCACAGCACAAAGATTCTTCCATTTAGAGTCACATTTGGAGCATCCACATACAAATCCATCAAGGAGATTCAACAAGCTTGGTACTTCACTCCACACTTTAGCCATCTTATATGAGATTGCAAAGAAATGTGAAGGAAGGATCTAATTTGCATTATTTGCTTGTTTTCTTCCATTACTTTTTTCCCATTGTTTACATAACCCATGTGATTTATAGCCTTCCTTATTTGAGAATTTGATGAGAGAGGAGGAAAGAGTAGTCTATGAAGCCTTCAATTTTGCTTCAACACTTTCCATGTTTGGGAATTTTCTAAGAGGAGGAAATAACAGTCTATGAAGAATTTATTTTTTCTACAACACTTGCTACAAAACCCACAAACCACATTGTTACAGGAGGGTCTATTTCCAATTTGCACTAACTTGAAAAATTATACCTTTGAAGGAATGTGCATTTCCATTCTCTTATAAGGTGATACTGTGACAAAACTGGTCATGTATAATTTTGAAACATTGATGGGGAGAAGGATGCCCATGCCCCTGATCTAAAAATGGTCACATTTCTGCCCTAGGTTCACTCTCATCACTTTTTTTTCTCTTTTGCATCTTTAGTCTCCACGCTCCATATTTTTTTCACTCCACACTTTGTCTAGTCCTTTAGCATGCTTTCTACATCACTCTACATGGACATCAGATACACATCTCTATCTATTTTATGGTACCAAGCATTCCACTCACCAACATAAAGTGGGGGAAAATGTAGACACAAAATCACACTAACTCAATTTTCTCCAACTCTAGTTACTTATACTATTTTCTCAATTTGCCCACATTTCACATTAAAATTGGTTGAATTACCAATTTCCTGATTTCCGGTTGTTTGTACCCTTTTAAGATATGAGATTAAGATTTACACATATCCAAAAAGAATGAAATAAAAGATACATGGGGTTATTCTAATTAATTAACTTCCAGCATTAACCATTTAATATCATAATAACACATTAATACTTGCAACAAATATACACAATACAATACAAGTTCATAAATACATGGGATTGACTATACTTAGTTGATTACAGAAGATTATGGACAAGTCTGGGTGATTTGAATGATGGAACAAGGGAATTTGGACATAAGAATGATTTGAAACTGAAACTATGACCTAAAGATGCTCATGAAAAAAATCATACAATAGGAGCATGAACGACCATATGGTCTTGAATTATTTGTATAGTCTTGACCCTGTTCAGAAATAGGACTTATTTGTATGGATTTTTCACTTTTTTTAATATCTTGGTCACTCTTTATCAATCGCTTTCAATCACATTGTGGGAACCTTAGAATACTTTTCTTAACCTTTCAAACCCTAATCATGGATAGAGAGTCATACAAAACAAACATTAGTTTGGTTGTGGGCATCCCTAGGCATCGTTAACATTGGCACTACTCCGAAGAGGCCTCAATCTACACATTATTATGCACCTAATAAGTGATATATAATTGTAGTGGAATCAAATTTGACATTATTTTTTTGAGAAATCTCGACTTAAGTTTCTCTTTTGTAAATCTACTTGATTGAGTGACTTTGGATATTTGAAAATGTGGGAAGTAATCCCCTAAACCTAGTGGGAAACTTCAAACTTTTAAATAGTGTTACCCTGATAAATATGTAAAGCTATTTGCAAAGTGTAGGGAGCTTTGGGTGCCTTTTGTGCTAGATTTTGCAATAGGAGTTCATAAGAGTGCTAGGTTTTAAATGAGACGAGTTTCACTTGTTTATAAATGCTTCAGAAGGTGATTTAAGTTATAAAGGTTGACTTAGAAGGAGTAAATGAACTAAATAATAAAATGCAACTGAAATTTTGGGATCAAAGTGAGCAAGGGAAAAATTGTACACTAGGATCAGGACCATATGACACAAATTGACCCTCTTATGCCTTTTTGACCCTAGAGGAGAAATATAAAGTATGAGGTTTGGAGGTTGAAAAATGGAGATTCTAAATGGATTTCATGCATTCAATCCTTAGAAATTGTTGACAAATGAGTGTGCATGACTAAGAAAGATATACAAGAGACCTAGAGATGTATTGGATGAGAATGGGTAAAGTAAACTCATTTGAACAAGAGAGAAATGTCAAAACCAACAATGTCTGTTAGACAATTTTCCTCGTTACCTGTTTCAAATTAGTGAAATCGTCACAAGAAGACAATCAGCTCAGAGTTTGAGAGGGTTTAAGGTACCTCTAGATGGGATGTTGATGGATGCGGGCACAAAATGAGAGATCCTTCTCGTAACCAGCTAAGTGACCTACAAATCAAGAGAACTCAACAAGAAAAATGGATTAGTAGATAGATGGGTGGGTTTCCTGACAATGTCAATCCCAAGAAGTGAAAACTTCATAGGATGGATGTCAAACCATGTTTTTGATAAAAATAAGACAAAGTAATGATTGATAAATTGGATATAACAAGATCTGAGATGTAACAAAAATTGAAATGAAATAAAAGTGATAAAATTCAGATATGATCTAAACAAAATCAAACCAAACATATGCAAGTTGACGGTGGCCCTATACTGCAGGGCCCAGTCGACGATGATTGGAGTAAATCAACTAGAATAGTGGTAGAAAAATGAAGATATGAAGGCCTTGGAGGTAGATCTAGAGTTGGTGATGTACTGAGATGTAAAATAGGAACTTCAAAAAGATTTAAAACTGGATCTGACAGAAAGGATGTAAGAAAATTATGAAATTGGATGATGAATGCAATGAATACTAATCTAGTCGATGATGACCTGGCTATGTCGGCAATAACTGGGGATGATAGAATAGATCTGAGGTGACAAAAAGGGTAGAATGACAAAATCTGAGGCCTAAAGGACTGTGGAATCAGAAAGGAGATGACTAGGGATTTAAATGAAAGAGAAGATAACAAAATGAGAGCTATGTTGAAAGCGACCAGGAAGGGTCGACGATGACTAGGGCTGATCTAGGGTTTGATGAAAAAGGATGGATGAGAATGAAGATATGCAGATGAAAAAAGAAGACCTGAGAAGGCAGAGATAGGGCTCCTAGATGGTTACTTGACTTGCAAAAGATTTGATGAGGAATATGATGATAGAAATACAATGATGGACCTAAGCATGCAAGAGTGAAAAAGTTCTCCAAATCCCCAAGAGTGAAGTACAATATCTCCAAGGTGATGATGGCAGTTGCAAGAGAAATCACAAAATGAAGGCAAGATCACAAGAAATCCTGAAGTCTCCAAAATTACATCCTGAGAAAAGGAGGGGTAAGGGTGGCTTTATAGTATCGACGGAGACCTTGATGGGTTGTTGTCGATTACGGGGATCCATCCATGTGGGTGGTGGAAAGGTGACGAGCTCGAGATAATGAGCCCATAAGAGGCAAGATTAGGGTTTTGAAGGGTTAGGACAAGTTAGGGTTGCTTAGGATGAGTAAATGGGTAGGTGGAGGGTGAAAAATATTAAATAAAGGCAAAGGGGAGGTGAATTTATTAAATGCAGGCCTAGGGAGGATAAAATGGAGGATTTAGTGAGAGAAAATTTATTAAATGGGGATTTAGAATTAATTGAAGATGATTAGGGATGATTAATGGATGCTTAATTAGGGGTGGGAAATAATGATAAGTGGGATAAATTGAATTTAGGAGGGAAGAAGGGAATTTGAATGAGAAGAGAGGTATGTATGTAGAAAATACGACAGAGAGTGAACGTGGGGTGAGGGGGTAGCGATATCAAAAATTGGTGTCTACATTTTCCCCTTTTTGTCTACTAGATTTCGTTGTGTAAGCCACGAGACAAAAACAATAAGAGATGAGAAGATGATTAGTGAGGTGTTTCTCCTAAAACTAGGGGTCGATGACACAAAGGGAAGTCAATCATGAGTTTGAAAGAGATAGATGAAGAAAGAAATGGTGGAAAGGATGAGAAAAATAATATGACGAGATAAGATATCCTAGACAAGGATAAAAAAAATAAAAAGGAAATAAAATAATGGATGTGACTTCGTAATAACTTCGGTAGGGAACAAAGTACGACCTCAATGGAGATGATGATAATGTCCTACGGATTTGTGAGTCAGAAAAAACCACTGTAAAATGGAGGGAATCCAATGGGAATCCACTCAAATGGATGTGCAAGCCGTGGGACCAACGGGTCAAAGGAAGACATCAAATATGCACAAAAAAATGTGAAAATGGTCGAGAAAAGGGTCATGACAAAAATAAGAAAGGGGGGGAAAATAAAATGTGATATCCTTCATAAAGGAGGAATAAAAAATAAGCATCTGGGGGGATGATGATAAAATAACAAAATAGTGGTGCCCTAATAAGGAACACAAAGATGGCCACAAAGGTGGGATGTTGGATGCAAAATGAAAGATGAGATAGATAGTGAAGCCCTAATGGGACAAGTAAAGATGTGGTATAAGCAACCCACAAGGAAAAAGTGGAAGAAAAGATAATTTGAAAGGAAGGATTTATTGGAAGGAGATAAAGGGTGACACCTATCAAAAAGTAATGTCGGGTCAATGGAGACTAGGTAGGGTCGGCGAAGACCAAGGATGAAGCGGTAGTGGCCCGATGGGGTTGACAACGACCATGTTCGGTGGGCTATATAAGCCATTGGGTTGGTTGAAAAATATTTTTCACTATGCGAGTTGACGATCAAGAGCTCTGAGTGAAAAAGAGAGTTGAGAATTCGAGCAAGATAGAGGCCAGCGGATCAATGAGGAAGTGCCAAAGGACACGTAGGATGGTAAGTGCCTCAACCTTAGCCAATTTTTTAACCTTTTTTAGTTTTTTAATTTATTTTTTTACATTTTTTTGGATTTTGGGGTTGGCATCAAGGGCGGTCACCGGTGACTGAGTGTAGTCACCATCGACTGGGCTTACTAAGGCATTGACCTAAGCTAGGAGGTGTCGACCCAACTTGGGTTGGTGTCAACTAGGACTAATATGTGTAATTTTTGTGATTTTTGATGACACAAGGGCTGATGTTTACTTGTTTGATTAGTTTTTTGTAGGCTTAGGACATGTTATATCTTAGATACCGAGTTTTGGCCCTATACGATCACATTAGAGGAGATGTGACTGATGCAGAGTGAGACCACTTGGCTATAGTAGGGTTGGGTGGATTTTGATATTACCAAAGGATTCCATGAGATGTGGGTTTGATGATTACTTTGGTGGATAGATAGGATGTACGCACTAGCACATTTTGATTCATGATTGATGAGATGACAGTTACACTCGAGGATGTATACCACATTCTCAGGCTATCAATATAGGGGGAGCCCATACAATGTATCTATGCGGACAAAAAATTAGGGGTATTGACACGACTATTTGGAGTCGATGCCTCACAAATGACTTTCACATTTGGGGCCTTTTAGTATGAGATGAGATATGAGCCAGGGTGGCACGGAACAAACATATATGTGTATTTATGATGACGATTTCATGCTATGCACTTCCAAATTCTTATAGTATGAGATTCTCGTGGATTCTCACAGGGGTGTTTGTAGATATTGTAGAGCATCAGAGAGTGTTTGCATTTGGGCCTACCTTGTTAGTCCAGGTTTATCACGAATTGTGGATGTATGCGACCGAGAGGAGGTTGGGGATAGATGTGGGGTTCTTATTACACTACTGGGCATATAAGCATATTACAGTGATCAGGCCACCAGGGCTCCCATGGGTTACAGGGGAACACATCGAAGTAGCAGTTAGAATCATGAGATGGTGAGATGATCAGGATCATGGAGATAAGAGGGAGAGACGAGAGAGTGATACACTAAGAGGATGATGGAGTTAGATGTAGATTAGGTGAGATGGCAGCCATACCATGATTTTCCTACATTATCAGGGGTAGATGCAGAGTTGGTGGGGATAAGGAGGACTAGATGGGTGTAGGGGAGGATACCTAAGATGGTGGAGGTTGTAAAATTTCCATGAGTTATGCAACAGTTCAGTGTAGTGCAGACAGTACCTGGTAGCCCATCAAATATAAGTGAGATGAGGTAATGAGGAACTTGTCTAGTCCCATGATGACAGACCCACTAGAGGAGGCCGAAGCTCCATGGGATGAGGATGATGATGTTGGAGTTGGATTCATATTTACAAAGTGGATGACAATAACATGGGTGGCCCAAGCAGCAAAGGAGAGGGCCAAGGCAGGATTGGACAAGGAGGAAGAGGAGGTGCCATATGGAGAGGAGGATGTAACACCAGTGGGTGATTAGGGTGGAGATGGAGGGGTGATGGCGGAGATGGTTTGCCTACACGTAGAGTGGGATACAACCCATCATGAGAGGGATGCGGCTCTCTAAGAGAGAGAGGTGGCGCGTCAGGAGGTTATAACATTATGTCAAGAGAAGGATATGAAAATTCGGCAATGGGATAGATATATGAGGTAGAAGGAGGCCTACATGGCCCAATTTGGAGTACTTGCTCCAATACTTACTGCATAGTTAGAGAGTGGAGTGCCAACAACATCACATGGAGCTGGGCAGATGGCACCACCAGGTACTATTCCCCTAGAGTAGTACAGGGAACTAGCAGCTGAGGCATGTTACTATGAGTTACATTGTGACATTGAGGCTACCACGAGTGCATAGGTACGCAACGTACCTTACATAACAACAAGGAGTAGGGGGTACAACATGACTAGTGCCATCTGGGAGTATAATGATCATGACACAACCACAATCAGATCTAGGCCACAAAGGAGATGAGGCTTAGGGAGAGGCACATGTGCCTGCCCCAGGGGGAAAAGATTTGAGACTATCAAATGTATAGTTCACAAATTTTGATGATGTATCAACTTTGATATAGGACCCTTAGTGTCCTATCATGGGTGTATAAATGTATTTGGATAATGATGATATATATTATGATTTTTGTCATGATTTATCATGTGTCATGTTTTAATTTATGGCTTTGATTATGTTGTATGATGACTATGGATTGGATTGGATGTAGATGTTTGTATGATGATCATAGATTTGATTAAGATGTTATGTAATGGTTTGTGATGAGTTGCGTAAATCTCCTTATAAACAACTCATCTTCTATATTTTTACTAAGCCATTGTAGCTATGTTCTTGTATTTCCCAGTCACACTACTGAACATTATCATCACAACTTGAACTTATGGCATAATTACTGATTAATATAGTTATAACTTTTTATCTTTATTTTGTGGTATTTTGTGTGTGCATTTATTCTTATCAGTTCAATAAGTTGTTTGAATGATGATATATGTGATGTCACTTTTGTTTGTAAGCAAATTGCTATATGCAACAAATCGTATGCAACAAAGGAACCATCTGTAGCAACCCGACCACAACCAAAGGGGATTACTTACAACAAATAAGCCACACTATGAAGATCTCTTAGAATGTGAAGAATGACACTCAATTCTGTATGTGTCATTGAAGGAGTAGTTACAACTAGAACATGAAGAACTGGAGATAACTCAACCATGGATCTGATTATTCATTGCAAACTACTAAAGAACTGGTTGATTAAAGTAACACGTGACTAAAGGAACTGGTTGATTAAGGTTACACGTGGCTAAAAGAAGTGGTCAATTAACTGAAGATCAATTGAACACCTGTTATTAGTTCCATTGCATGTGTTGAATCTCTTGTTATTATATTTGAGATCTTTCATTTGTTCTATCAAATATCTTTTACTTAGTTTGTTAAACTCATAGTTAAACTCTTCTTCTCACGTCTTACTGTAAATGAGAAGTATAAAAGAAAAAGTTTAATGTTAGTAATATATACAAAATATAGAACATAGAATACATAGATAGGCAGATATATAAATAGAAAGAGAAGAGATTTTTTTTTCTTGGATGTAATTTTCATGCAAGTTCAATAAAAGATATGAGTTCTATTTATTAGTCTTTAGTTACAAGAATCATGAGGGATTAACACCCAAGGCAGGGCCCACATGTGGTCTGCTAAACCCCTCCATAGTTTTGTTACTCTGTTTCATTGCATGATTAGCCTATGAAGCAATTTATCTTCTTTATCCGCATTTTTGAATCTGCAAGCTTTGTTTTAGTCATAGTGTTTAGAAACCATTTGCTTTCAGTTTTAAGTTTTGTTTACTTTCAAACATTGTTCTTTCAAGTATTGTAGTGATAATTATTTCTTTCCATACCTCCTAAATTCTCTGTAACTATGCATACAACACCGACATTATTTAAAGTTTACGTCCCTTGGTTCGATGATTAAATTATTGTGATTTAATGAACAACATATTAATTGCTCAAGGTTAATTTGCACCACCATTTTTGGCTCCATTTCTAGGGATACTGCCAAATTATAGGGTTTTTCAGAGGTTTTGGATTCCTTAGAAATAATTTAGGTTTAGGAAATTCCACCTCTAACCCCCCCACGAATGTAATTTGATCAAGTTGATTTAGTTGATGCATGAAATGTTGGGGTTAGAACACACAAGTTGTACATATATAAATCAAATCTAAGCATACAAGCAATAAACACATAAATAACTAGAAGAAATAATACACAAGATTTAACGTGGTTCACCCAGTGTGGGCTGTCCACCAAGAAACAACCAATCTATTATTCTTTGATTCAAATAGGATATACAATGAAGATCTACAATCTTCTACACCTCTCCTAAATGTACGGTACTTTATTCCTCACAAGCTTCTCTTTACCTGATTTCTCCAAGAAAAATCCTTCTTACAAAATTAATGATCAATCTTCACAATCTCATCCTTCTAACCCTAGTTTTCTAGCTTATATAAGCATATACAAACATTAGGGAAACTTTAGCTATACATTTACAACCCTTCGATCACCTTTATAACCATAGGGTCGGATCTAATTCCGCATGAATTATATAAAAACATGAACGCATAGATAACCGATGCCGGTTACCCTAGACCAATGCCAGTTCCTACTAGGCTGATCGATGCTGGTCCCTAGGTGACCGATGACGGTTCATCAACCAATGTTGGTTATTGTGTAAACCATGAAAACTTCACAAAATGCATGTCATTTATGAATCTATTTATCGCCACAACTTAACAATCTCCCGCTTGGAGATAATTGTTGCAATGTACCATACAACTCCATCTTTGGATCCTTTCCTTGGCTTGTTTCTTCATCTTCAAGTCTCAAACTTAAAGACCAACAGAAGTTGAGTGAAGCTTCAACTTCTTCTTTGCCAACGACTTTGTTAGCATATCCGCAGGGTTCTCCCTTATATGATTGTTTTCCAGTTTCAGTTGCCCATCCTCCAAGACCTGTCGTATGAATTGATATCTCAACTAAACGTGTTTCGTTTTTGAATGAAATTTTGAGTTCTTTTCCAGATAAATCACACTTTGACCATCACTATACAATATGTAATCCTCTTTCTCCTTTCCAAAATATTCCATGAACCTTCTCTTCCATATCATCTCTTTGCTAGCCTCTGTAGCTACAACATACTCGGCCTTTGTAGTAGACAAGGCCATAACCTTTTGCAATCTCAAAATCCAGCTAACTTCCATCCCACCTACTGTGAATACATATCCAGTGGTGCTTCTCCTACCATCCAAATCTCCAGCCATATCTAAATCAACATAGCTGCATAAAGAAGTATCTGACCCTCCATAACATAAATGCATGTTAGATGTCCCTCTCAAATACCTGAGTATCCATTGGACTTGATTTCCAATGCTCTTTACCTGGATTGGCCATAAATTTGCTCACAACTCCCACTGCCTATGCAATGTCTGGTCTGGTACAAACCATAGCATACATAAGACTTCCAATTGCTGAAGCATATGGAACTCGTGCCATGTACTTGACCTCCTCATGTGATGTAGGACACTAATCTTTGCTCAATTTGAAGTGTCTACACCATAGGTGTACTTAACTGGTTTTGAATTCTGCATTTTAAACCTTGCCAACACCTTATTGATATAATCCTCCTGAGACAAATACAATTTCATGTTCTTCCTGTCTCTATGAATTTGCATGCCAAGGATTTTCTTTGTAGCTCCTAAATCCTTCATTGCAAATGTATGAGCTAACTTTTCTTTAAGCTCACCAATGTCCTGCATACTATATCTTACAATGAGAATATCATCTACATACAGTAGCAAAATAATATAGCTTTCATTTTAAAGCTTCTTGAAATAAACACAATGGTCAGATTCGCATCTCATATAACCATGCTCATGCATAAAACTGTCAAACCTCATATACATTGCTTTGGAGCTTGTTTGAGCCCATACAAGCTCTTTTTCAACCTGCACACAAGTTTCTCCTTATCCTTAACTTCATACCCAAGATACCGCTACCTATATATCTCTTCCTCCAAATCACCTTGAAGGAAATTCGTCTTGACATCAAGTTTTTCTAAGTGCAAATCTTCTACTGACAACTAAACTCAATACAATACAAATGGAAGTCATTTTACTACAGGAGAAAAAATCTCACCAAAATCAATGCACCTAGTTTTTGTGCAAACCCTTTTACCACAAGCCTTGCCTTGTATCTTTTATTGTCCACCCTCTTCTTCCTTGATCCTGTAAACCCATTTGTTTTACAATGTTCATTTACCTATTGAAAACTTAACCAAGTACCATGTCTAGTTTTGTTCCAAGGAGTCCATCTCCTCATCCATGCCATGCTCCCACTTCTTGTGGGTTTCATCCTACATTTCTTCTTCAAAACTTTCTGGTTCACCACTATCAGTTAATAATAAATAAAACATGGAAGGTGTAAATCTTTTTGGAGGTCTACTTACCCGTTGTGACCTTCTCATAAAATATTGGGGTGTCAGAGGCTTCAATCCTTATACGTGATGTACATTTGTATCAATCTGACAGTGACTGATGTCAGTCACTCTTGTTGCCGATGCCGGTTCTGCTAACTGACACCGGTCCTGTGACTACCAACATCGGTCCTGGTAACCGACATCAGTTCAGGTGTCGACAACCGATGTCCGGTTGCTAAATGACCGACACTGATGTGAACCTGTAGATGTCTGTTTTAAATTCAAGAATGATATTTTCTTCCAAAACCTTTCCAACTGGTTCATCCTTGGGTACCAAAATATTGATCCCTGTACATTCTCTTTTCATTCCACTCAATGTCACGACTCTTAACAATCTTAGCATCTTCTAAATCCCAAAAAAGGAATCTAAAATCACCAAAGCCATAACCAATAAAATTGCATCTCTTGGATTTATCATCGGAACTACTTCCTATTTTCTTTATCAAGATGCACAAAAGCTTACTGAGCCTAATACTCCAAGAAAAGAAATATCTACCTCTTTTCCAATCCAATATTCTTACTAGTATTCCATGATCCAGTGCACTTGAAGGCCAATGATCGACACTAATGAAGCTTCCATTCCGTCTACTACTTCTACCCAAAATAAATGCAATCTAGCATGTATTAGGATCTAGCATGTTGTTAATATAATTAGTAGCTCATGCGTCCGAAACTGTCAAACATCATATCTCCTGGTGCCTTGCCGGTCACCTGAGCCCATACAAGCTAATTCTGCTAACCGACACCGGCACAATATTCTTCTGTAATCGACGTCGATTCAAGCGACTGTTCTCAGTCCAGTGTTAACCGAAGTGGTTATTGTGTGAATATAGGTGTCAATTTCTAAATCACTGTGAAGGTAATTTGTCTTAAAATGTCAAAGTTTCTCTAAGTAGTAGAATCCTTGGGTACTACATGATTAAACTTAGAAAACTATACGAATAAAAATCATTTTTACATACAGGATCAAAATCAGTCAAGGTCCATAAATCAATACTTAGTGTATTTTGCTAAATCCCAAAATTTTAAAAATCACCAAAGTCTTGCCTTGTACCTTTTTTTTGAAATGATACTTCTTCCTTGGATTTAACATCCCATTTCTTCTGCTAGTGATTCTCTTACATGTATGCACAAAAGCTTATAACTAAATACTCCAGGTATGGAAATATCTATTCCAAGGAGTCCAATCTTCTTATCCTATATTCGCACGATCTAGTGGATAAGCCTGGAAGGCCCATTGCTTATTAAATACACCATAGTGTCACCACTATCTACCTCAATATAGCATAAATAAGGAAGTAGTAGCAAATATTGTGGGAGGTCTACCTACGTTCTATGATTGTGACTTTTCATTCTCTAAACATAAATTCTCCTGGGACTGACGCCGGTCAGTTTGTAGACTGATGTTGATTCCTGCTAACCGACGTACTAGTCCTGTCTCTTCTGTAACTCGAGGTGTAATTTAGGGCTGCTCGATGTTAGATGCCGGTGGCTAACCGACATTAGTTATTTGTGAACCAGGACAAGTAGGTGTCAATTTTAAATCCGAGAATGCATTTTATTCCACAAAATTTTCAGTCGGTTCATCCTTGGGTACCAAAACTTGATCCCTATACATTCTCTTTTCATTCCAATCAATGTCATGATTCCTAACAATCTTAGCATCTTCTAAATCCCAAAATTGGAGTCTGAAATCACCAAAGGCATAATCAATAAAAGTACATCTCTTGGATTTAACATCCAACTTCTTCCTATTTTCTTTATCAACATGTACAAAAGCTTGTGAACTAAATAACTCATAAGAATGGAAAGATCTACCTCTTTTCCAGTCTAAGCTTCTTCCTGTATTCCACGATCCAGTGCACTTGAAGGCCCATGATTGATTAAATACACTGTCATGTCTACTGCTTCTGCCCAAAACTGTAAGGGTAATCCAACATGTATCCTCATGCTTCTTGCACGTTCATGATAGTTCTGTTCATTCTTTCAGCCACACCATTCTCATGTGGTGTTCTAGGAACCATTCTTTCTCTGCGTATTCCATTCACTGAATAGTAATCATTGAAAACCTTGCTACAGTACTCACCACCATTGTCAGATCTAAGGAATTTTAACTTTAAATTAGATTTCATTTTCCACAAGGGCTTTCCATCTTTTAAAAGTCTCAAAAACATCATATTTACGCTTTATACAATAAACCCATACCTTTCTTGTGGCATCATCAATGAAAGTCACATAATATTGGGATCCACCATGAGAAGCTACCTGGGCTGGCCCACACATCTGAGTGCACAAGCTCCAATTTTTTCTCCTTTGTTGATCCAACTTTGATAAATCTCACTCTCTTTTACTTTTCAAAGATACAATGCTCATAGAAATCAAGATCTACATCTTTCAAATCTGATAACTTACCCTTTGCCTTTAATATCTACATTCCTTTTTGACTCATATGGCCTAGCCGATTATTCCACATGTTTGCATTTGAATATGAAGTAGATAACACAGAAAAGGAATCAGTAACATAGGTAGACAAATACAATGTTCATACCTTCTTTCCTCTTACCACAACAAGAGTTTCCTTGGTAACTTTCCAAGAGTCGGATGTGAATGTAACCATGCAACTAACTTCACCTAGCTGTCCTGTAGAAATTATGATTTCTCCTGAGGCTTGGCACATGCCTCACATATTTCAATATCCATGTATCTCCATTTTGAAATTTTGGATGAACTTCACCTTTACCAGTAATATTGCATAGTTCATCATCTCCTAAATAAACATGCCCAAAATTACCTTGGACACAATTTTAAAAATAACCCTTATTAGGGGTAGCATGGAACGAAGCTCTTGAATCTAAAATCCATGATTTTATTTTACTATCCAAGGAGAGAATAAGGGCATCTTGCATTACCTAGAAGATAACATTTTCCTCTTTAACTTTGTCTGGTAAATTCTCTTTGTTTTCCTTGGACCAACACTCTTTCTTTGCATGTCCCTTCTTTCCACAATTCCAGCAAGTAATTCCTTTACCTCTGGATTTAGATATGCCCATCTTTGACTTTGATCTCCCATTATTCTTACTCTTGGATCTCTCCTTTTGCCTTCCCTTGCTTTCTACATTTAAATAATTTCTAGATGATGACTCTCTTGTACTTTTCCTGTGTATTTCTTCATTCAATATTATACTAACCACATCATCAAACTTCGAAATATTAGTAGGAGATGTTGTATTACTAACAACCATTACCAAGTTATCCCAATTATGTTGGAAAAGAGCATAAGAAATAAAAATGCTTTCACTTCATCATCAAATGAAATATTAACTGATTTTAATCGATTTACAATGGAACGGAAATCATTCAAATTACTTGATACAGATCCACCTTCTTGTATTTTTGAATTAAATAATTTCTTCATCAAATAAACTTTATTTTAAGCACTATGGTTTTTTCATATAAATTAGCTAAAGATTTCATCGTAACTCTACCATGGTTGTTAGCTTCTATGTAATATTACCCAAGCTATAGGAATGCTAGTATCAGGCTCAATCTTATAGATCCCAGAGCCTTTCTATCAAGAATCTTCCATTCTTTATCAGTCATCTGTGTAGGCTTCACACTCACATCCAATGGTAAATATAATTTTCTCATACATGATATTCTTCCACCTGCATCTTCCATAATTGATAATGTACGTTTCATCAAATTTCTCCACTTTGTAGTTTTGCTTATTGGTTGCCATTGCTGTAGCTCCCACTCAATCAAAAATCCCTCAGTGAGTAAATCTGTCAACATTTGAAACCCTCAAACAAAAAAATGTTCTGATACCAGTTGTTGATGTTTTAGAAGTTACAGGTTTGCAAGTGTGATATAGATATGTCAGAATCTGAAGCGTTATCAAGCAATAAACACATAAATCCAACCATTTGAAGAAACAATAAACACAAGATTTAACATGGTTCACCCAGTATAGGCTACGTCCACCAAGAAATAACCAATCTAATATTCAAAGTATTCACAGTCAGAAGCAGGGCATTTATGCAAAGTTACATTACAAATACAATTCCAAAGCCTCTCTCGGATATACAATAATATTACTTCCACACAAGCTTCTATTATCTCTCTCTAAGAGGTCAAAGTTGATGCAAATTACAAATTACAATTTTCACAATTTCATCCCTGTCTAACCCTAACTTTCAAGATATATTTGTGAATCTAGAAACTATAGAGAAAATGCAACTTTGAAGTTTTGTAATTTGCAGCTTTCTAATAGTTGCACCTATTAATCAAAGGTAAAATTTCATTCCCCAAATCTTAAACAAGGTGACCATGTGGCACCCTATCAGGCAACTGCATATAAATAATACAAATTTGTAATATTGTACTGATGTTGCATCTTTGCATTTTTACCAACAACGGTTTGTAAACCGACGTCAGTTACTATGTATTCCTTCAAGTGCGTAATTATGCATAATATTCAGTGAATCAATGAAAGGTCCACAACTCAACAAGAAGTCAACATCCATAGTTGATGCAGCTATGGTAGCTTCTGTAGTTGTTACTCAAATTGAAAACTACAATTGTTTTGAATCCCCATTATCCCGATAGAGGGGACATGTGTCATAATATAGAAGGCTAGCTAAATATAAAAGGTAGCTTTGTAAGTTTGTAGACTTCTAAAGTTGTTGCAAGATCGGCCAACTACACTTCTTCTTCAACAAAAAGATGGAAACGTGCTAGTATCTCAATACTGTTTAAGACAGGGAGAGAAACTATGCATTTTGGAAATTTTGCAACTTTACAATCAACCTGCAAGTAATGCAGAACTATTTGTGTAACCCTCAAAGCCTTCGAAAAAGGTCAATAAGATCCATTAAATCATGTGAAGATGCCCCGTAGGTAGACTTTCTAAAGCCCAATTAAATGAGATTAAATACAAATCATCTAATTGAAATTCAAGAGCTATGGCTAATCGATCCACAGATGCACATAAGGATGAAATTTGATGTCCCATGATAAAATATCAACGATGCCACCTTGAAATGGTTTATGAAGCCATAGGAAGCAGATGTTGCCTGACATTACTTGAAAGCATGTAGACGAAGGAACAATATATGGTCAGAATCCATGACAAACATCTCACTTTCAGGCTTCAAATAACATTTGAGTTTGATGAACTAACTTCAGGAAGACACAAAAGGAAGATGAATCAGTGGAAGAACACCTGGAAATTCATTGTTTATTCAACATTTAGTAGTTAAAATACAAAAATTTGGAGCTTTGAATGATGTCTCGGTTAAGATAATGTTCTCATCTCAAACAAGACTCAACGTGGTGGTGTTTACATGGGTAAGTGTTTTACCAGTGATTATGAATAGGTGGATGAATATTGAAGTGTACCTTTACACTCACCTAACCATGGCCCCTTTCACCCCACTCTAATATTAATTTAATTAATTTAATTAAATTAATTCATGATCTCATAATATTTATTATTTAAATATCCTAATTGAGATAATGCCCACACCACCACCTCACCTATACACCTCACCTAGCCACCTCACCCTAAGACCTATTCTTAGTATGTTGCCATAACTAACTAAGACCTACCTAAACCCTAAAAATCAAAGCCTACATTCCCTCTAACCACATTCCTGCCCATTAGAAAGGAAGCTTCCATTCTAATCTGCAAAGAAAAAATGAACAAGATCCAAGAAATCAAGGGGATCTACCCATTTTAGTAAACCTAGGAAATCCCACCCTAACCGACGCCGGTCACCCTAAAACTATCGTCGGTTACCATTTATTCCCCAAAACAACCTTATTTCGAGGTTGGCACATTTCTGAGAGAAAGAGATGAAACCAGATATGCATGCAAGAAAAACTAGCATTCGTAAACGCATCAGAGCATTCACAGCCAGCATCAGAAGCGATCAAAGAGCCATTTGCATTCATGGAAGCATCTTGGGAAGCACCATCACCACATCAAACTCCATCCATCTGATCAACTTCCATTGCCATCCAGCCATCAAGCTCATACAACAGTAAGTGTTTTATTAACCAACATTCATCTACTTTCATTTTAGTAGGCCTTGTTACCTCTGTTACTAGTTTCTACTTGCATTCCCATTCTCCCATCATTCACCTTCATGCAAACTTGATCATTCCTTCACCCACACCATTAAATTTCCCATACCTAACTTTTAAAGATCTCTGAGTACATCCAAGATCTCCATAGACCTTACCATTGCCCTCTCCATTTCCATTTAGCCTCAGATCTATCCTCACACCAAGATTTTAATAAGTTTCCTCTACCCCAACCATACTGATGCCGGTTACCCACAACCATCGCTGGTTCACTTAAACTGACATCGGTCATACCAGACCAACGTCGGTCTCTGTGTTTTACCCTCAGACCAAGAACAAAGCCTAAAATCCCCACCAAATACCCCAAAACATCCCAAAACCAGACCCAGACTAGTTCCAACACTCTGACAGTGACCTTGACCTTCAGATTCAATCATAGCCTAGCCTGTTGTGAACGAATTTGCTTATTGTAGTCGAATGAGATACCTAAATCATTTTAACTACAGTAGGATTTCATTTATTGTTGACATTGAATTGTTTTAAATAGTGGATTGACAGCCTTCTAGGGAGTATCACACTTCCCAGATCTAGCATACACTAGGCAGTCCACTGCATATACTGTTTAACTTCCATTTGGTGGTCTTGTTTTCTATTTCAGGTAGTTCCTCCTAGCCAAAAGGGAGCTCTCACGGTCAGCTGTGGATCAAGAAGTCATACACGTGCAACAACCTTCAACCAACTTTAACAGGTATTCCTCCTAGCCCATTTACCCTTATCTGTTTCGTCAATATTCAAAGAAATGCTCTAAGAATCAGGTGAAACATTTTGGCATGCCCGGTGGGACCCATTCAGGGTTCCTTGCATTTCTTCATTTCTAGGTGAAAATTTGTATGTTTGTTTTTTTTTTTGAAAGGTTCTCACATTAAAATTCTTCCCTGGAATCTTCTATTCTTCTATTGTCTAAAAGCAATCATGTTTTGGTGCTTTAAAATGAACATTTCTTTCCGTTCATTAGTATCTCATTAGTGAAAGAGCATCCCTTCTCTTGTTCATTTCTTTGTGTCATCAAATTCAATATTTCAATTTGGGCTTAAAATTAACTACATTTCATTCTACTTTACTGCATTAGCTCACATTAAATGAGGGTAACCTATGCTGGAAGTCATGCCCAACTGATGGTTGACAAATGAATCATAGAAAAGCACTTCCTTTCTCTTCTTCTCTCTCTGAGTCTTATCCAAACATCACAAAATTGAAAAATATACACATTCTTAAACAACATCTTACCCATAAGAAGTTGTAGGTGATCACATGATCATGACATAGTGGGCACCCAGCTCGTTACTTCTGTTGAGTCATTATCTCAGAGGATGGCCCGCCCCCACCATAACATAACCTGAAACCTCTCCTTGTAGATCTCCTTCTTCGTAGGAAGCCTTCCTCACCAAAAACTCTATTCTAAAGTTCATGAGTCAGTCTTCTAAATAGCATAAGCTGAACAAACATAATAGAAAAAACACCCTTGGGATCGTATTTTTCTTAGTGTTTTTGCTTGGCTTGCATTTTGAGGTGAGAAGACACGTTCTTCATCTTTTTATTTCTCCTTGCATGCTCCTCATCATAGTTGGTGTATTCCAGCTTCATCTGAGTGTGCCTGGACCCTATTTTCATCATTCTCAGAATTCTGGGTTTGATTCCACATTTGATTTTAACTCACAACCACCTTTTCTTCATCTCTATTTCAATTTCACAGTAACCGGTGTCGGTCCAGTGACCGTCGTCGGTTACCCTCTGACTGTCATCGGTTTTACCCAACTGGTGTTGGTTTACTGTTTCTTTTGGTTAACCTCCCCAAAAGGACACCTGCTTCACCTTCTTTGCTATTCAGAGTCTCTGTAACTCTTATCATCTTCTCTTTCCTGATAAAATCCATCAGCATCTTATCTACTTGGCAGATTATTAGCCTTTTGCCTTGTTTTGACAAACTGTCCATTTTTCACAGTGACCGACTGCGGTTACCTGTGACCAACGTTGGTTTACCCTAACCAACATCAGTTAGCCTGTTCAAATTTCCAGCTGACATTTTGTACCTAATCCACCTACCACCACCTATTTTTCCTATTTTTGTTGTATTTCTGTGTCATTTACAGAAAGTAGTCCTACCACATCAGTACTTGTTCACATGGTGCTGACTCAAAGCCAAGCAAATGCCCTCATATTCCATGCTAGTTGTCAACCACTCCCACCTAGTCCTTCACCACCTTCTATTTTATCACCCATGGATCCTACCCAACCTATCACTATCACCACAGGGGATGAGGAGTTTGCACGACTCCTTGACCAGAACCCTGCTACCTTACAGTTCTATCTTTCCCACTCATCCACTCGAGATGCCTTGGGTCAGTTGATATATGACATGCCCGTATCTATCCCCCCGACTCTCATTCCTACTTCTGTGTCAGCCCCTTCTGGCTCCACGTTACCTGCATCTACCTTGCCCCCAGTCGTTTCACAGCTAGGCCCTATACCTGCTATGACCGCCACATCTGCCACGTCTATTGCACCCACAACATCCACTATACCTTCGTCCACCACCCAGAACATAACCTCATCCATGCCTATTGTCTCACATATACCCATAGCAACACAACCACCCCCGGTGTCAATGACCCCTACCCCATTTCAAAACATTGTCCTTTCTATTCCACAGTCCTTAGCCCCCATCACTACTAGGGTTACCTCGACCCTTCCACCTCCATATACGTACTATCAGCAGCCTCCCATTTCATCCATCATTCCTTTGGGGTACGTACCCCCTATCTCACTCCCTCATTCCCAACCTACCTATGCGGCATCACCATATACTGGAATGCCACCTCCATCATATGTCCAACACCAACCCTCTTACGCTATAGGAGGTACCCACCCATCACCACCTACCAATGACCTAATCAAGTTAATGATGGACAAGATGCAGACACTGGAGGCATCGGTTTCTGGCTCGCACAACTCTCTCACCTACGATGAAATTTGCAATGAGCCCATACACCCATCTATTCCTATTCATCCATATCCCGTACATTGGGAAATGCCTAAATTTAACCACTTCAATAGCAAAGAGGACCCACAACAACACTTGTGGTCTTTCAAACATGGTTGTTATCTGATCGCCCATGATGATGCTTTACTTTTGAGGACCTTTCCCATGTCTCTAACTAGGCCCACATTAGATTGGTATAGTGGGTTACCTAGACATTCTATCTTCTCATTTAATCAGGTAGCCCAAGCCTTCTTGGATCACTTCTCCATCAACATTGTTAAGAAGGTTACCATGACTGACCTCTACTCTACGCGTCAATATGACGATGAGTCTATCACAGATTTTGTCACTCGTTGGTGTAGCCTGATCAATCAACTCACATTCTAATTACCACAAACCAAACTCATAGAGCTCTTCACTCAGGCTTGTGCTAGACATATCTCACCAACCCTACAGGTCTAGACTTTCTGAACCTTCGATGAGGCATTCACCATGGCACAAAAGCTAGAGATTCGGGCCATCGAAGAAAAGAAAATTCAACTACGCAATAAGAACTCAACATTTAAGTCAAATGATACCTCTTCTTCTTCAAAACCACAAAATAATTATTCAAAAGCCAAGGGAACCGCTAATGCAGTGGTACTCAAGGCCGGCCCAGCTCATCCATCAAATCAGGCTAACCCCTCATCTAATCTTTCTCCTGTCCAGACCTTTCAATTCAGATGAGAACAACGGAAATACACCCCAATTGGGGAGCCTTATTCTTCTGTCTTAGAAAATCTCATTAAAGTTGGGGCCATCACCCTTCCTCCCATAAAACCACACACTGGTTTTGATCCTGCTCACCCCACACCCATGTGTGGTACAAAGAGCACGACTTCTGCAACTATCATCGGGTAAAAGGTCATAGTGATGGAAATTGCATCACTTTCAAGAACATTGTCTAGGAAATGCTCGAGAATGGCGAGTTAATCTTGGATAATCCTAATGCACCTGCCAATCAAAACCTACACATCTTCAAGAAACCATTTCCTAATCACGCCCCTTCTTCTGATCAAACTGGAGAGACCTCAAATAATGATAGCCATACCCGCGAGGTCCATGCTATTTTCAGTGATGCACCAGTTGCTTCCCAATTACCTCATATTCCTTCCATAGAGGAAATCTTGGCCCGAAGTCCTCCACCTACACATGAACCCACTTCACCTATTCCTCCACCCATAGAGGAACACCCTTCATCTCCTCCCTCACCTATGAAGGAGTCTTCTGTTAACATCAAGACCATTTCACCTTTGGCTTCTCCACCTAGAGAGCCATCACCAGTAGTACCTCTCTGACCCATGGAAGATGCTTTTTTATCTCCTCCACCCACAGAGGAGCACCCATCATCTCCTCCACCTATCAAAGATCCAGTAGAAATGTCATTGCCTCTAGGTGACCATTCTCCATCAGCCACCCAAGATCATGTGGACTTACTTTCGGCTCTCTTACCCACAGAGGCTGAAGCTAGCGAATTCCCCATTTCTAAGACACATTTTACGGGAATCACCATTGGATCCACATCAACCTCACCCACTGCAGTGTCATTCTCATGCTTAGCCAACCACCTAGATTATGTGGATAGAGCCTTACTTTGGGGGTGTCTTCTACTTCCTGTCTCAACACAAATGCAGATGTCACTCGCTGACACTTCCACTATCTATCCAAAAATATTTCGGCCGATCGAACCAAACACAACCACAACTATCACAAATTCTCCCATGATACCACTCATGGCTCAACTCACACCTCTACCCATAACTCAACATGCTTCTACATCCAAACCTACACCTACATCATCTTCCTTGCCTAAACCTATTACTACCTTAGGGGTCATCCCAATGGCTAGCCTTACTCATCCACCCATCAAATTAGATTTAGCTACATCCTCCAAAACTAACACCAAACTTAATCTGGCCCCCAAACAGAAGAACCAATCCCCTAGATCTCGTACCCCAACCTCGCCAATCACACCTTCATCACCTTCACCCCTTTCGTCCATCTTAGGACCTCACCCTTCGATCCTAGCTAAGAAACCTCCACCTGCTAGTAAACTAAAAATGCAACAGCCCATTCCTCCCTCGCAAACCTCTAATATACCCAAGCGCTTGACACAACTTCCACCCACACCTGTAACATTTTTACCACCCATACCTCCCATACCATCGATAACTTCTTCACTACCCACGACACTTCATTCTCTTTCCCTCACACCTCCTACATGACCCACGCCATCTACCTCCACAGCACCTCAGTTATCCCCATGGGTAACTCACCCTCTTCCACCATCCACTTTTCCCTCTAGATCTCGTGCACCCATATCGCCTTTACCCAAGAAGGTGCAACCTAAAGGCAAAAATCCGCTACCCTCCAATAAGGTAGTCAAGCCAACCACACACTCTATTGCCAGTTCATCTACCATGCCCCTACCCAAGAAGACATGACCAACACCTAAGACCACACCAACACCTAAAACCATAGCTCAACCCACTCCCCCTCTTGCAAAGACCCTTCCTATACAATCAGCCGCACCTGCACCCAAACCCACATTCACTTCCCATTGTGATCCACTAGTGGGATCCTATGCCAAAATCTTAACCAACCTCCTTAAAACTTCTGTCATCACATTACCACCTCTTAGACCTTATGACCCACTCAAACCCAAACCAAAAGGGTTTGACAAAACCAAAATTTGTGCCTACCATCGTGTGCCAGGACACGATGTAGAGAACTATAAGGCTTTGAAAACCGTTCTTATCCAGTTGTGTCCTCCTGAAGAAAACTTTGACGATGATGACCTTCTCGATGAGGACCCCATTTTTCCAGCACCAGTTTCCATAGTTCTTCCCTCATTGCCTACTCAGCAACCAAGACCTCCACCCCCACAACTCTTAGAGCCACCTCTAAGATTTGAAATTAACATGGTGTGCATCAAAGAACTTGCCAAACCTCCACCCAAATGTTGGTGTGCCCAACTCATCTCACAAGGTTCCTTCCCACCACTTGGATTTTTCCCTTCCTGTCACTATACCTTTCATGGCTCACCTACTTCACCTACCTCCCCACCTCAAATCAACATGGATCCACGTTGCTACCCATGCACAAAAGGATAAAGGAAAGGAAAAGGCAACCAACCCACCAACCACCCCTATACCCAACATACCATCTACACCCACACCTAAAGTCACTATCCGCGGCCCCACATATCCTATTTCTAATGGGGTTACACATCGTGCGATGCTCAAACAATTACACCAATCCTCCCTCAAAATGTCCATATATGACCTCATCCAAACCTCTAAATCCCATCGCCAAGCTCTCATGGAGGTTCTTCAGTCTATTGAGGTCTTACCCAATGACCCTACACCTATAGCCTCCATTATTACACCTCATCATGTAGCCTCTCTTACCAAATTACCACCTTCTTCTACACCTCCACCTACTCACCAAGTAGCCACCCTCAGCTTCTCAGATGAAGATATCACACCGCACCAAACTGATGATCAAGATCCAACCCCTCTCAGCTCCATCCACATTGATAATATATGTGTATGATGTGTTATGATCGATGGGGGTGCTAGCATTAACATCATATCCTCCCATGCATTTGACCAAATGTGCATACCCGAAAATTGCATGCATAAACATCTCGTCATGTTGCATTCATTTAATGATGCTATCACCTCTACACTTGGCACCATCATCCTCCATGTTTGCATGGGCCCCCACACTATTCCAAAGTTATTTTACGTCTTGGAGGGGGAATTTCAATATAACATGTTGCTTGGTAGACCCTGGATTTGTGTTATGGGTTATATTCCTTCCACTTTACATCGTTGTGTGAAGTTTGAGCATGAAGGGCACACCTATACCATTTCGGCTAATCCATAACCTTTAAAAACCTGTAACATGCTTTACCAACCCAATGATGTGCTCATACCCATTAAAACATATTCATCCATGACCACTTCCTCTTCAGCTACACCTCCACCCACCAATGTTGCCACTACATCAACCACACCTAACTCCTCCATCCCTACCATCGCCACAACTTCCATTTCCAACCCATCAACCTCCTAATCAGCTAGCTCCACCTTTGATCCAATCTCTAACACACCGTCTATCCTAGCCACCCATATATCAACCACTTGATCCCTTGGAAGGTGTTTTTCAATGCCTCAATTTGGGGGAGTATAGCCTATATAATGTCAACACATTCCTTACTCCACAAGAGTATGGAAGCCTTCACCAATACCCTCATTATGATCACTACATAGAAGAGTGTCTCCTCTATGGTACTCCCCACCTTCACACCAATCTCACCTATGGGGGACTTGATACTACCACTTATACACTTGAACCACCATCACAAACCCACCCATTTTCTGTCAAACCTCCAGTCACTCACCAATTTCACCGTTTCACCCACACCTTCTGGATCAAAAAAGAGCATTGGAAGCGAGAAACAGAGTTCCAGCTCTTCACTTGACCGAGCAGTCGTCACGAGTGGAAATACCAGAAGTATACTACAGCACAAGGAGATCAGCTTGCATCTTGGTCAAAACTAGTAAGTAACATCTTTCATGTCCTACTGTTACTAACAGGGCTCGCCTTGATGCTTCATTGATGATCTCAGTCCTCCTAAATCCACCTTCTGAATCCACCTACTACACCTTCGTCACCACCATTGCATCTAATAGAGTCAATGGATCCTTTATCCATCCTCATCATCTAGATTTCCTAATATCATCCATAACACCATTTCCTTACAAACACTCATAGCTTACCAACATGAGATCCTAGAACACACCGGTATCGGTTATCAGTAACCGGCATCGGTTCCTCTGATCAAAACCAGAAAACCAGCCTTTCCCCTACCCAGTTCAACGAAACAACTTAATTTATATCTTACAGTATTTTGTGTTAATTCATATTAGTAGGGGAACTGACCACCCTTCAAAAGGAAGTTTTATATTTCCTGGGCCCAAGGCAGTTCCCTCATTTATTGTCTAATTAAAATCTTGTGGTCTTGTGTTCTTATTTGCAGGTAGTCCTTCCAAGACAAAAAGGAGTTCTTAGCAATCAACTTGACCTTTCTCTACGGTATGCGCACACCATCTCAACATTCTACAGGTATTCCTCCTAGCCCCTAACCTTATCTGTTTCTAAAAGGAACGAAACATTTAAAGAAAATTAGGAGAAGGTTGTTTGAAGATTAAACATTTGGATGTCTATCATTAGCTGTAATGCTAACCCCTCAATCTAAAAAGGAGAAATCAATCAAAGCCTTAAATAAATTAAGAAAAATAATCAAAATTCTAGACTACAGAATTAAACCTTGTTCGAAAGGTTATACATACGAAGAGCGTTAATATATGTTTTAGCATACATAAGACAAATTTAATGAAAATTGGTAGAAGGCTATTCAAATATGGCTTACCCAGCTGGTATTAGAGTAGTAAGAGCACCAAAATGAAAACGTCCCCAAATTTCTGATGCCAAAATGAAGTCTGGTGCTCTAAACTCACACGTAACCCTTAACAATTGCCCCACAAAAAAATCAAAGAATGAATGCCTCCAAAATTTTAAATGGAAAAGTATTTAGTAGTATCTAGGTAAGACTAAACCAGTTACTAAATTTTTGTCTTGTCACTTGTGGTTGTCAGTCAGTCCTACGGAGTGAACAGAGCAGTGTATCTATCAGGCTGTTCTTCAGACTATACAGTGTAATGAATAATGAATTTACTAAATTTACAGTTACTGACAATAGTTGATCGTAAGCGACATAAGTGATAGACATGTAGGTTGTCAATGAAATTGAATTTACTTGCCAATGTTTATATATGTGAATGGCGGTTACACTTATTTTTGTAAACTATGGAGAGCCGACCTGTCATGTGAGATAAACATTTATGGCGCCCCTACCCAGTATGCGCCCTAGGCAACTGCCTAGGTTGCCTTGGGTATAAAACGCCCTTGTCTATACTCAACTACCTTGGTGCAGAAGACTCATATATTCATCAGTCGTTACCATCTGAGACGCAAACCATGTTGAATGAATTGACTATCGAAATCAAAATCCACACTTAGGACGATCTGCACATTTTAAAGATTCGCCAATCTTTAGATACTACTGAACAAGAAGCCATCACTTCTTTTCTCAAAAATCATAGCCATGTTTTTGCTTGGTCTTACACAGACATGCCCGATATTGACCCCACCATAGTGGTCCACAATATCGTAACCATTCCCGATGCCAAACCTGTAAAATAAAAGTTGAGGAAAATGCACCCTCGCATTGCTCTTCTGGTCAAAGAAGAACTTCAGTGCCTTCTTTCTGTTTCTTTCATCTTACCCATTGATTATCCTTGATGGATTTCTAACATTGTCCCTGTCACTAAGGTGACATGGGGGCTCCGCATTTGCACAGATTTCCATGACCTCTACCTAGTTTGCCCGAAAGATGACTTTCCTCTACCCGGTATTGACCAACTAGTTAACCTTACTGCTGGTCACGAGATGCTATCACTCATGGATGGTTTCTCAGGTTATAACCAAATCTTGCTTACCCCAGAGGATCAACACAAAACCACATTAATCACCCCTTAGGGGACCTTTTGCTATCGAGTCATGCCTTTTGGCCTTAAAAACGTTGGTGTCACATATCAGCGGGCTATGAATTACATCTTCCATGACATCATGCACCATATATTGGAAGATTACGTAGATGATCTCCTTTCCAAATCTAAACGCCACTCTAAGCACCTTACCATCCTAAAAACCATCTTTGATCGCCTCATTAAGTATTGTGTTTGCTTTCAGCCCAAGAAATGCATCTTCGCGATTCTCTTAGGCAAGCTCCTGAGATTTATTGTCTCCTTACATGGTATAGAGGTTGACCCTGCTAAAGTCAAGGCCATTCTTGAAATGCCTCTACCCACTAATATGTGGAAGCTCCGTAGCTTGTGAGGTAAGTTGTAGTCTATTCATCGTTTCATTTCGTAACTATCTGATTGGTGTCAACCATTTCATCACCTTATCAAAAAGGATGTTTCCTTTAAATGGGATGAGGGCTTCCATAAAGCTTTTGAAGCATTAAAACAATACCTTCTCCAACCACCCATACTCATTCCACCTAAAGACGATCAACCCTTCTACCTATACATCTCAGCTACTGATCACTCCTTAGGGGCCATGCTCACTCATCGTGATGAACAACAAAGGGAGCAGGCAATTTGTTACATAAGCCATACTCTTTTAGACTACGAAACCCGATACACCCATGCCAAAAAACTTTGCTTAGCCTTAGTTTTTGTTGCCACCAAACTCCGTATTTATCTGCTTAACCACAAAACCTATGTTGTGACCAACAACAACCCCTTACACTTCATGTACGCCAAACCTTACCAAAATCAAAGAGCTGCATGCTGGCTTATGCTTATAGTGACCTCAACCTCGAATTCACCCATCAAAAGTCCATCAAGGGCCAGGTTATCACTAACGAATTGGCCGACGTACCTATTACCGTGGATCAACCCTCTAACTTTGATTTTCCAAATGAGTCTATTGCTACCCTTTCCTTGGATGAACCCGCATACCAAATGACACTCTTCTTCAATGGTTCTAAGTGTTAGCGTGGGGGTGGGGCTGGTGTTAGCCTCATTCCACTTGATGGTGAACCCATTGACATAGGTGAATAGATTTAACACAGTAAAATCCATGGAAGAATAATATTTCATTCAATTCATTCCAGATATGCATTCACAATATATAAGCCATATATATAGGCTTTTAGATAGGCATAATAACTCTAACAACGCATACCTATATTCTCTCAACCACTCACTAATTACGTAAATTGTTATAACACTAATAACAATTTACTCAACCACATTATCATATATATAATATGCAAATCCCTATGAGCACTAATAGATTTATTCCTAACATTCTCCCCCTTAGTGCGAACATGGTGAAAACATGTCTTTGTACTTGCACCTACTCATGATCTGGTGATTTTCACAGGATGATCACAAACCTCAAGGATGGTTTTTTGAATGGTTGACCAAAAACCAAGAATGGTGGTTTTGCAATTGGTGTACCATAAACCACAAAGTGATGGTTTTGCAAATGGATTACGAACAACCAAAAATGGTGGTTTTGCTATTGGTTTACCACAAACCACAAATGAAGGTTTTCAAGTAGTTTACCTACAACCACATCATGCTATGCCAAGTACTATTTTTAGCCCTCATCACATCTTACTGTAAGGAATAACATAGGAAATTCTGTTGAAATTTGTTGCTTGTATATACATAGAAAAAGCTAACATAATGGAAATGGAACATTGGATCATGTTCCCCCCCTCAATGTGAAATTTTCACTTATTGAAAACTGAAAATTGTACCACACTGGAAGAACTAAAATCAAATTACACACACACATATGTCACCAAAGTTGATATGCGGCCCCTGTTAGGAAATTAATTATTAATGTTTACATTTAAAATTTTTTTTTTTTTTTTTTTTTGCCTCACAGACGCATTTTCGGTGTTACCCGACATCTGGAAATAAAGTATTTCACATTGTGGGAAGGAAGAAAAGAATAATCTCAATGTGGAAACAGAGCTTCATATCCAAATCCAGCTAATCTAGTAGCATGAAAATGGAGGATGGAGGCATCGGAGGCTGGAGGTCAGACATCGACCTCTCGTCAGTCACCAATGACGGGGCCGCACAAAATGATTTGGTGGCACAGGTGTGCAGTGTGAGTACTTGTTTTTTGAGTTTTACAGTGTTCCAGATTCAGTTGTGTGGTGTGAATTTCAGCTTGGTGTGATTCTTTTTCAAAGTTTCTGTTTTGGATTGAATAAGTGAAATGTTCACATCGAGGGGGGAACATGATCAACATGATCTAATGGTCCATTTTCAGTTTTTCAGTTGAGTATGTGGATTTTCCTATTTCCCCAAATGCAAAAGCATAGTACAAAACAAATAACACAGTGAAACGTAGCATCATGAGGCTTGATGAGGTAGAACAGTCAGATGTGTTCCTGTTCGTACCTAGGTTTGTGGTTAGCCTCTTGAAAACCATTGAATGCTGTTTAGATGTGTTCCTGCTTGAGTTCCCACACTGCTAGGTCAGATGTGTTCCCTAGAGTGACTGGTTGATAAGCAGATGATTCCTGAGCGTGTTCCCATCCTCGTCGGTCAGATGTGTTCCTGATAGTGCTTGGTCGATAAGAAGTTGATGTGTTCCTTCTTCTACCTTCAGTTCGAGTGTGTGCCAAGATCATGAGCGCGCAGAGGCGGCAGGCTGCAAAAGAAGTGTGAAAGTTCTTTTGTTACCATGTAAACATTAAGGGGGGGAATGTTAGGAAATTAATATTAATGTTTACTATGATTAAGAATTAATGAGTGATTTTGTAATAACAAATCACGTATATATTTTGTTAGTATATAAGTTGTTATTAACAACTTATATTTATGGATATATTATTTGGTGATATATTGTTACAACAATATATCACGAATAGATTATTGTTTTAGGAGAAGTTGCAGGAGATGTTGTAGGAGATATTTGAGGAATTGTAGTTCCTCATATTTAGGAGCAATCTCTCCTATACATATGCATTGTATGTAAAATGTAATGTATCCAGAATGAATTGAAAGTATATTTGGTATCAGAGCAGGTGAATCTGCTGACAGAAATTAGAGAGGATTGCTTCATTGAGTGTTAAAGATATTGAAGGGCTTCTCCAAATTTTTGGTTGCCCTGATAATGAGAGATCACGTTTGAGTGAAGAATAAAGTTTGTAGTTTGAGTTATTAGTGTATTGATTAAAGTTTTGAAGTTCTGAAATAATAGATACAGACTACCATTTGAATCGGTACCAGTCTTCTACACACATCTCTCACCATCTGGGACATACAGACAATAGATTGTTCATTCATGGTGTTTTGTTCTATTAGCAGACAGAGAGCACAGATTTTTTGTAATTCGTTTAAACGTATATACTTCTGAGTACAATTGCTAACACGATTGGCGTATAGGAGAGGCACGATTTCTGCAGGCATCTTACATTTGAGGACTGCCAGTTCAATCATTTATTTATAAATGCAGTCAACGTGGTGATCCGTATTCCTGTCAACAATTTGTAGTCTCCAAAGTGCTTTGGCAGATCTGTCATCCAAGTCTGCGTACTTTTTTGGTTCTTTCGGTTGTCTCTTTGGAAAATACAAGAGAGATTAAGTCTAGATCGAGCCAACCTCCTCAAAGACCACGGTGATCTTCTCCAGGACACCTTGCATGCAATCCACATGGATGTTCTTATCTAATGCATGCATCAGTTCTTAATTACATAACAAGGATTGTCAACATTAGAGCGTGTATTGTGGATATTGGAGTGTATCCCTCAACTGCATGAATATTCTGATCACCTGTCAGCATTCACATTTTGCGGTGTAGTTGTAAAATACCTACCATCAATTGACTGTCTACGCAATATCATACATATATCTGAGTTGGTGTGCTTACATTCTGCCATGTCATCTACTCCTCAACTGGTTATTAAACTCGTGTTTTCAAGTCAGCTGTACACTTCACTAGTTTACCTTGAGCACGTGGCTTCAATAAAATGCAGAGATCTTCATTGAGCAGCCGTAAATTGCTCTCCATTCCACTTGTAATGAATGCATGGTTGGCAGCGAATGATACATCAAAAGAAGTCATTTTTGGTATTAGTCTTCTCGCAGATCTATCAAGAGAAAACGATTGTCAATAGTTTCAGGTACTCATACATATACGGGTGACAATTTAAAGAAGGAGCTGACACATTAACTAGAAGACCTGGTGAAATATTTTATGTTGTGCATTGATTTGTACTATACTCGTCATAAGGCAAAGTTGAGTATCAATAGTTTCATTTTTTTTTCATTAATAGGTTTTATGTGGAGTCATTCAAATTGATAAGTATTGTTTTGAAAGTTAGATGTCAATGTAAAAGAGTCTTGTATAAGTGTCAATGCAATAATGGTGTAAAAAGTCATGTCGTTAACAGTATAAGTGTCTTATATAGCACCATTAGTGTGTTCGTCGTAAAGTGTCATGATATGTATATATGATAAAATAGTCATTTTTGTGTCTATTTTCAAAAAATCAAGAAGAAATAATATTTGTGTTATTTTTATGATTGACTGAATTGAACTCTATAGCCCCGTCATTGGTAACTGACAAGAGGTCACTGACTGACCTCCAACCTCCTATTCCACCATCCTCCATTGTCATGATGCTAACTCAGCAAGATGTGAACATGAAGCACATTTGTTTCCACATTGATCTTATTCTTTTCTTCCCTTCCGCAATGTGAAACATGTTATTTTGTTGGACGTCGAGTAACACTGAAAATGTGTCCATGAGGCAATTTTTTTTTAATAATTTTATGGGACCTTTTACAAATTTTGACAACACGACTTTTGTCAATTCAAAATTGACTCAAAATTTTGACTTGATGACATACTAACACAAAATGACGACTTCAAATATTTTCTTATGGACACACAAATTTTGGTGTTTGACTCTTGAATGCCATATGAGAAATGTCATTTAAAATAAAGAACGACCATATAGACTCATAAATTTACACATTTATAAATTTTAAAAGAATTATAAAAAACCTATACAAACAAAAAGACTATGTGAGATTTTAACAAATAAGCTAGACATAACACTTTCTAATGTATTTAGATGACCATGGCATTTAACTTAACCGAAACAATAAAGTGAATAATTTTGACTTACCCAATAAGGTGAAAAATAAAAATAATGATACGTGGTATGAATATAATCACTTTAAAATGGAGATATACGTGGTACATGGCGAGAGAGGTGGGAATATTGAGCTCCATTCAAAAAATTTATTTGCTGCTAATGTGTATCCAAAAACCAATGCGTAGAATAGAAATTTGATGCCTTCATGTTGTTATAGACTGAATTTCATTGAAAGACCAGAAAAGCATGCAAATACCTTTCTAATGGAGATAATTCCTCCATGTGGTTGTAGATTCACCTCAGATTTAGGGTAAGCTCATAGTTGACATGCACTATCATAAACAGCGTCTGCAATCTCCGTGATATGATCAATGCACTGGACAATAACGATGAAATTTGTGCTATATATTTCCACCTATGCAAATTAATGCATCTCTTGTTGTTCAATTTTAACTATTCACTGCAACGATCAAATGTTGCACAACAAACTTCAATATTGAAATCAAATTGAATGCAATCCAATACAGATCATGTACATTTTGGATGGTCATTTGAGTGTTGGCGTCATATTTTACACAAATGCTTCTTCTTGATTTGTGACAGCCTCACCATCAAATATTATCCACCTTGCGAATCCAATATTAGATATCATAATAATTTTCATGTAAACATCAATTGATCATTCATGCACATAATTGATGCAGGAAACATATAACCAATCAACACAAGCCACTAAAGAGTGGGTTGTTAGGAGGCGGTGACTGTAGATGCACCCGATCCAAAAACAAACGCTTATAGAGACATCTCAAGCCTGATGATGATAAAACCATACGAGTTGGTAGATGGATGGCACATGGATTTGACATGTGAGAGAATTAATTTGACCAAAAATGAGCACAGGCTATCCACATTGACATAGATGCACAATACAATAACTTTTACAAAATACCTGAACTATATCTAAAATGCTCACAAAAAAAATCTCTCATGGCTTAATTGACATCGCTCAATACCAAATGACATAGGTGAACAAATTTAACACATTAAAATCCACGGAAGAATAATATTTCATTCAATTCATTCCGGATATGCATTCACAATATATTAGCCATATATATAGGATTTTAGATAGGCATAACAACTCTAATCATGCATACCTATATTCTTTCAACCACTCATTAATTACGTAAATTGTTATAACACTAATAACAATTTACTCAACCACATTATCATATATATAATATGCAAACCCTTATGAGCACTAATAGATTTATTCTTAACACCCATGCCTTTGTCTTTCAAACTCGATTTTGATTGTACAAACAATATTGTGGAATATGAAGCACGCGTATTGGGTCTCCAGGCTGCCTATGCCTTATATGTCTAGTAAATCAACATCTTTGGTGATTCTCAATTGGTCATAAACCAAGTCAATGGTGTATACCAATGTCATAATGAGATACTTCAAAAGTAATGAACATCATGTGGACATACTTTTGACCACCTTCGACCGTTACAACCTTCAAACCGTCCCTCGTTCTACCAAAAAAATTACAGATAACATGGCATGTTTGGATTCTCAATTACCTACTTCACCCACTGATCCTAGAATATTTTTCACCATACAAAGACTCCAATCACCCTATTATTTACCTCACAAAGTTTACTCTATCGGAACCAATGCTCCTGACCCAAGTGACCTTTGGTGTAAACAATACTCAGACTATCTTTCTGTCTCCATCTTACTTCTCGACCTCACTCATAATGGAAAACATGCTTTTCTTAAAAGGGTATCTCATTACGTCATCATGGGTGGGCCTCCTCTATAAGCACAGATTCAAAGGTATTCTCTTACAGTTCCTTACAGAAGTTTTGAAATTCCTTATACCATTACAGGAAGTTCATGATGGCATATGTGGAGGTCACTTCAATGGCCTTGTTATTGCTAAGCATATTCTTCACCTAGGCTATTATTAGGTCAACCCTTAACCATGATTGTTGCAATTACATTAAACATTGTGTAAAATTCCAACAACATGTCAACCTTCATCATACACCCATTCATTTCTTACAGGTCACCCGTGACCTTTGTCCCTTCTCTCAATGGGGTTTGGATCTTGTCAGAGAAATCAATCCCCATTCTTCCTAGTGACATCAATGGATAATCACCACTACCAAAAATTACACCAAATGGGTTGAAGCCATACCTCTCTTCTTTATGAAATCTGAGAAAATATGTGAGTTCATTAATCATCACATCATTTATCACTTTGGTGTCCCACATCACCTCATCATTGATAACAGCAAACAATTCAAAACTAAAACCTTGTGTAAACTTTTACAACGCCTTCGGTTATTCAACTAAGTATCTCATAACCATATTACATAAAAACTAATAGCACCAAGCCAAATGCACTAATTAAACCCTGAATAAGATTCTCATAAAAGTGGTTAATGATAATAGTAAGGATTGGCATGCACACATTCCTTTCACCCTATGGGCGTACCGTACTAGTATTCACACTTCCATTGTTGCCCAACAAATTTTTATCTGGTCTATGGTATGGAGGTTGTTCTACCTCTTGAAGTCCAGATTTCTATCGCTTTGTATTTCTCTCAATGGAAATTCTAAATGATGATGAATTTCACCAAGACCATTTAACATAGCTTGAGTTATTAGATGAATGTCGTCTTGATGCTCTTGACCATGTTAAAGTGTACCAAAAATGTATCAAATGTTCCTATAACAAATGTGTCCATGAATGAACGTTCCAAGTCACTGACTTTGTCTTGAAGGAACATCAACATGTAACCAAAGCAGCAAAAAGTAAACAAGGAAAATTTGATCCTAATTATCTTGAACCCATACATCATGACTCATACCTATGAATCAAGTGCTTATCATTTATCTTCACTAGACGGTAAACCCAAACTTGTGCCCCTCAACGCTTTGCATCTTTGACCATTATACTGTTGAATTTTAGTCCAACCTCACCTTTTCACCTCTTTTCATTCTCATCCCTTGAGAAAATTTCAATTCCCTCCTTTCACTATGCCATCCCCAACAATTAAAAAAGAATCATATGCGTACCCGACACTCTTTTATCCTCTCTTAAATATGTGTACCACGACACCGCACATGGCAATGATTCTCATGGATACATTTTCATCTTCTTTCAGATGAGATCCCATGGTCATTTCACCTTTCCTTTCTAAACAAGGAATCCAACTTTTCACCTTAGTTTTTTCCATGAATTAAAATCCCGCACATGGGATCCAAATCCTTGAGTCAAACTTCTAATAAAAAGATGACTCCCTCAAAAAGGGCATCTTTCTCTCTACATTCGCTGTTGTAAATAGATTGCTCCCCCTTGAAGCGACAACTAATGTTAAAGCTTGTTAAAAAAGGGGGGGAGAATCCCAAGCCTCCTACATTGATCATCTTCGTGAAGAACCTCAAGGAGTTAATTTTCTCATCCCATATAAACTTCCCACATTGATCAGTCTATCTCAAATATAAGTCAAACTAGAAAACTTTTTTCATCATGGACTTGCTCATTGTGATCTTAGATCATTTCGCTAAATGGCATGCTACTAAATACCATATAAACTAACCACTTTTCACCCCTCTCACCATTCATACTTTCATTTCCTACCTCCTCAAGGGACCTACTGGAACCATGATATTTGGTGATCATATGACTTGTCTTCACCTTTAGAATAATCAATCATGCAATGTCTTTAGGGTCTTACATTCATTAGCCTATCCAAGGTATGACCCACCCATTATGATCCTTACCAATTCAGGTGGATTTCTTTACATCCCCCTATCTTTTCACCGTCTTCATTACATATTTATTATCTTATACAAGACTCGATCCTTGACACTTATCTTTGGTTAATTTTCCTCTCTCACCAAAATCAACTCAAAGTCACCTATACCAATGTGCCCCGCATTCACCTATACCTAAAATGGTCTCGACTCAACCATGCCTATAACCTTATCAACTCATTATCATACCTCCTCACCTGCTTCCTTATCTTATGGGAGAACTACATCGGCCTAAGGTACCTTTTCACAAGTTTTATGTAAGCCAGGACTCCAAGGTACATGGGGCCCTTGAAGGTTAGCTTCGACCACTCTCTACCCCTAATCAATTCTCCTTTTTCCCTTTTCTAATGATATTATACCCTAGTTAATTTCCCTTTTTTACATCAATAATTGGAAATTAAACCAAACAAAACAATAATTTCTTCACATCTTTACCATCCTCATTCATACATTCATTATGTCTACCATTTCTTTACCATTATCATGCATGTTACTATAAAACATGCTCAATGTGACTCCTATCATCATTAACTTGCAAAAATTAATGAGTTACAAACTCAACCAATCATGAATGCCATCCATGCCTAAACCATAACCTGACTCAGCCATGCCTATAACCTGACTCCATCCATGCCTAAACCACAACCTGACTCCATCCATGCCTAAACCACAACCTGACTCAGCCATGCCTATGACCTGACTCCATCCATGCCTAAACCACAACCTAACTCAGCCATGCCTATGACCTGACTCCATCCATGCCTAAACCAAAAAGTTTGACTCGATCCACACCTATGATCTGTCTTTATCATACACTACACTACTTTGCTTCCATCACATATAAAAATCAAAGCAACAAGATAACCACAAATCATGTATACATCACGTCATAATCACCATCATTTCTATAAATAAAAAACATTTAAACATGTGTATCCATATAAATAATTCTCAAATATCTTCGGCACACAAGTCTAATGTATATATTAAAATCTCAAAAAATCTCATATACATTGTCGCTATCTTCAACACACACAGGCCGATATATACGTTAAAAATATAATATCAAAAATGCAAGGAGCTTAATCATCTCCCCATATAATGTCCAAACCTGTCTTCATCTATCTCCTCCCCTGCTCCTCTAACCTGGTGTCCCAGTTGACCTCCTCATCCACCTTGCCCTGGTCTTGGCCCCTGATGGTCTTTGGCCTCTGGAGTTAACCTCTGTGCACTAGTGGCCTCACCATGAACTAAGCCCCTGGGCTCATTAACCCCCTGTACTCTCCAAACTATGTGTGTAAGATATTATCCTCTGAGTCGAGGCCTATTGTGCTCTATATTTGGCATATGATAAGACATATATACCCATTGCCATCAAATAATCCTGGTAATATCTCACCTCGTCTATGGTGTCTCTTAATATAGTAGCAGGTAATGTCTACGGTGGTTTCATCATCCTTTGACTCTACCCTACTCCCACCTAAATCATGGGACCCTATCCCTGCCCCTATGGTGGATCCATTAGCCCCAGAGCTTATTCCTATACCTCGGCCTGAAGGGTCACTACCTGTGCCTGTGTAGTGGCCAAATAGCCCTGTAAATCCTGTAACCTATCCCTACGTTGTGGCCAACTAGACCCTGTAAACTATCACTACACTTATAGGGCAGCTACCTTCACATGTAGGGTGACTACCTACACCCCATCTCCATCCCCCACCCTCTCCCTCTCCCTCTCGGTTCAGGTGATAGTCCTTGTGGTTCCATGTGCCTGTAAAGCGTCCACCTGTGTCTATAGGGTCGCAACCTATGCCTCAACCCTTGTCAAATGCCCCTGTACTATGCCCAACTGGGTCACCAAGGTAGCCATATGCCCTTGTAAGGCATCTCTCTACACTATGATGGTGGCCAAATCCAAATGCCCCTAGCCTTGATGGCACTGCTTGTATCTGTGCAACCCATCACTTGCCTGTACCTTTCGGTCACTCTGATATCATCTATCTATCAGTCAACTGGCTGCTCCTCCTATCCTAGCTCGACACTATAGCTCATGGTGGGAGACATAGGCCTCTCCACACCATCTCTCCTATAGTGAGGGAAGGGTTGAGGTATATCCTACAGGAAAACCAAATTACCCATTTGACCTGGTCTATGAGTATCATTCTCATGCTCCTTGGCCCATCTGCCCTTTATCCACCGGTAAATCTGTAGTCCATACCAACTCCACTTCCATCTACTTGTCTAAAGGATAGCCTACATATGTCCTCTAAATAATGTCCACACCAGACAGACACCTCTAGTAATCACCTGTAATAAGATTCATCATGTGCCACTCTAGCCACTTGGTGCTCTCCCATAACTGGCACCCATCACTTGTAGCCAACTCAAACAAACCAGTCTCAAATGCATCATCCTAGGGCATACCAACTGGGTGCACACATATAATGTTCTCATAGGCCCAACAATGTAACAAGAAGGTGTAACACAAACTGAACCACCATAATCACCCATAATCCCACAACTCCCTGTATAGATGTACAAGGAATGTAGGCCCCCATGCAAATTGAGTCCTACTCTCCACCATGTCATGAAGAACCCCCATTAGTGACCATGGGAATCTCCCACCATCTGCATCAGGTAGTGCAAAACAACATACTGCCTCCATCAAAATTACTACCAGCTTCATCTCCTCGGGGTAGGCTTGATATATCACCCTGTAGCTCATGCTAGCACTGTGGAATCCTAACAAGGCCAAGCCCTCTCCAAAAATTGGTAATGGTAACTCCTGAGATGCCTCTAAGGAGATCTAGTACACATGTGTACCTCCTATAGGTAGTTACAGGATCTTGTAAACATCCTCTAAGGTGATCGTGATCTCACCTATCGGTAAATGAAATGTATTGGTTACCAAATCCCATCTATTGATGAGGGCAACCATCAAGCTCGCCTCCCAAACTACGTGCCGGTAGCATCTGACACCAATCAAACCCATATCTGCAACATGGATCCACTCCTCGTGTGTCATCTCCCCCCGTATATCCACAAGTAGGGCAGGTACTATATCCCTCATCTGTGACTGGTCCATGGCCCGCATACAACCAATCATATTAATCAAATTTGACCACACCTACATGCAACCTTGTTATCCTCCTACTACACCGCTTACCCTACCTAAATCACCCTTTCACATATATCTATGCCCTAAATCAACACTACCTATCTACCTATCTACCCATACCTTTTTAGCCTTTTGACCGGCATCTGTCAGCATCAACCGATCACGGTCTAACCATAACCGACACCGGTCACTATATCTGTGACCGATACCGGTCCTCACCAATCGACATCGGCTACGAGCAAACCGACGTCGGTCACTGTCTCGGTGACAAACCCGCGACACCCTACCATTTTTCTCCCATACTCCTCCTTTCTACCCATTTCCCCTACCAATACCTACCCAATACCCATTCCCACCCCTCATTTACTTAAATCTACCGTCCCTTGTCCCCCTTTTCTCATTACAACCCCCACATTCAAATTTTAAAATTTTCCCCCCAAAACAAACCCCATTTTCCCTCCTACCCAATTCCTACCCTCCACCTACTCACAACAAACAAAACAATCAGAATATCCTCCTACCTCATCACACTACCATCTACGTGGTGGCAGCTCGGGCTAATGCACAGGTCCACCTGATCCCTCTCTTGCCTCTGCCATCACCGATCATCCACTGGCTCAATCCAATCTAATCGATCACCCAATCTAATCACCCCACTCGTTGACCCGCCTATCGACCAACGATCACTCACTTTGCGGCTCGCCAACTCAACTCCCCATGCCGTTTGGTCACTTTCCACCTCGTTCTTCCTCTCTTGTCATTTTCCCCAATTTGGTAAATGAGAAATGATTTTAAAAATGCGGCACTTTTTCTTTTTATAGCCTACTCGAAATGACTGGTGATGGTTTTACCTTGACCAACATCAGTCTTGTGCCCTCACCTACCGTGGACGGTTTGACCTTGACCAATATCAGTCCTATGCCCTAGCCTACCGTGGTCAGTCCATAGTGATTGACATCGGTTCTGTATAACCATTATTGGTTAGCCTACTTAGTCTCTTTCCTACCCACTACCCCTAATTTGCTGATCTGAATCATTTTTTTCCACACACACACCTGACTTAGACACTCCCCTCTACCCTCTTGACCTCATCATAACAGTGTAACAAGTGCCCCAATGATGATACAGGTCTCCTCGCAAGGTGTTCAGGATCCGGAAAAGCCCTCGGAGTATGCGTTAACATCCCGCATGCCCCGCTTAGCCCCCGCGCCCTTTGTTTTCCCCTTTTTCCCTCTTTCCTTGGCCTCTTGATCTTTAGTGACGAAACCGCCGCCCTGCAGGGCGGCGGTCCTGTAACCGCCGCCCTGCTCAGAGCGGCGGTCCTGTGCGCGTTTTCCAGAACATTCTTTTGACGCGACTCGCGTGAAATATCACGATTCACCAGCTTTCTTTGCCGACTTGAGCATGCATTTATGTTTTTGGTCCCCTGGAATAGTGTTTTTCCTTTGTTTATTGTTTAGGAGTTCAGTTTGGTTTTGATTTTTGGGTGATTGAATTCCTATAAATGCATGGCTTGTGCTCAAACAAATGGTCTGAAGTTTGTCTCTGAATCTCTCTTTGCATTAGATTTAGCTATAATTTTTCTTAGAGTACTTGTTTTAGTTCATTTGCATCTTGGTTAGCCTTATTCAGCTGTTGGTAAGCCACATATCCAGCTTGTGCAAGCAGTGTTGTTATTTTATCCAACCAGGTCTGCCCCTCTTTTGCTCTCATGCTCTCATTTTTAGTAGTTCAGCTTATTATCTTGTTTAGAAACCATAGTTTCAATTCACTTGCATGTTTAGATAGTATTGTTCAGCTGTTGGTAAGCCACATATCCAGCTTGTGCAAACAGTGTTGTTGTTTTATCCAATCCATTGGAACAGAATAGCTTAGGAAGCCATTAAAGTTGCAGGTTTTTCTCTTCGAACAGGATAGTTCCAGGTTCTGGTCGCTTCATGTTGCATGACTCGCAGTAAAATCCCGCTAGGAATCGCATAAGCCAAGCTCTGTACTCTTGCGCTGTCCCTCTCCTACTCACATTTTCGGTCTGCATTCTGAGCTGTCCTTGTCCCAAAATCTACTCCTATCGGTGCTAGCATTACACGCTTTTCTGGATCCACGTGAACACGAAAGAACGAGGAGATCATACTGAGGGGACAAGATCACACACACCATCGGATTCACCACTGTTCTGCGGAATCCAGGTTTTAACTTTCAAAGTTCTAGTTAGAATCATATCAAATAGAGTAGATAAATTGCTTCATTTCAGTAAATTCTATTCTCGATATTGCCAGGGAAGCTGTGAGGATTGATAGTTTCTGAGAAACTATGATTCACTCCTCACTTCTGAGGTAGGATCGAGAATCTTGCAGATAGATTAGACGAGCTATTTTATTTATTTAGAATAAATCTACAAATTGCACAGGCAAATAACTACACTCGGTTATCTTGTTTGTTTTAAATTGTTATTTAATTATTATTTCTAGATACGCTTAAAATAGTTTGCTTTCCTTAAAATTGTTAAAAGGTTTCTTAGAAGAATAAAAGGTTATATATGTTTTAGATTTATTCCACGTAGTTAGAATTTGCTTCGTTACAGTTAGATTTACATTTCGTTTTGTATGACAATCACGGGACCTCAGGAGCCCAGAGAATATATATTTGAGCCAATCGTGCCTCAACCAAACCTCGTCACAGCAATAGTTGACATAGACCAAAATCTCATAATACAAGTATTCCGAACAACCACAGATTTACAACTGATCAGTTCTCAATTAAGAGGGTTAAACATAGAAGACGACCAAGCACACACGTTTTGGTCAAACCAACCAAACTACAGATTACCCTAGGCAAACATTCACATGACTGTAGAAGGGTTCGAAAGAGAACAAACCTTTGGTTGTGATCCTTTGGTCCCACAGCCGGGTGCAGGAGACACTCTCACAGACATAGACACCAGTTTAAGGATCCAAGTTGCGCGAACGCCTGTGAGATATTCTGAGAAAATCACACAGTTATTGGTCCTAAACATAGAAGCTGAGAAAGCATACGATTACTGGATACTAGGGATTAGAACTTGATTTTGCGTATGACCATAGTAGGACCGCAACAACCAAGAGTCTATGGTTGTGATCCACAGATCCCACAGCCCAACGAGTCCACAAGTCAATCAGATATAGACACTAGCCTACGCACCTTGGTATTCAGATCCACTCCACTTCCACCCATCATCATCGAACAATTGTCCTTACTAGATATAGCGGCTAACGAAGCTAGAGAATTCTGGACTAGGCCAGAGAATCGTCCGTAGAGTCAATTGTATTCACCATCCACTATATGACCTTATCAGGAGACATACACGAAACTATCCCAGGTCATTTTCCACGTATTCCGCAACCCATAGATCGAATCACGCCAGAGCTCGATATTGATTGGAGCCTTCGAGCAGTCATCCTTGCCGATCGATCTATCACACCAGTCCAAGTTAGAAGGGCCTTCTTTGCCTTAGATTCACAAATTCCACTAGTGCGTGTCGAAGACATTAGACTACCTAACTAGTTTTTCTGAATCCAACGCATATTCTACCCCCACCGGCTGTCTCGGCACGACCTCGAGAGGTCGGGTACGCGGAAGAGTCACTTGTAGATTCTCACGCTCGCCTGTCACTTTTCCAGGCGTACAAAATTGGTGAACCCGACGTGAAACAAACGAAATTAGTGAAGCTGACGTAAAACTTCCTACTTTCTCGTTCGGAGTCATAATATCACGTTTCCTTTCACAAATCACCTTCACTCCTTCCCATTATTCTGCGGGTATTCATATACCCCCCGAATATGTCGGGATTCGATGCATATGGCAGACCCCTCTTGGGTCTTGAGGCATACTACGCCCAACAGAATAGGCAATCATCACCCTCGCTCTCAGTATGGGGCGACAACTATTCAACTAATCAGTTGTCAACACAAACCCCAAGAATCAGATATAATTCATCTTTTCAAACTGAGGAGTTAGATCAACCCCCTCGAACGCAACAAACAGAGCCTTCAGGTTCAAACAATATGACGTTTACCAGAGAATCTGGTTCATCTCCTCAAATGCTACTCAGACCACAAATTAGTAGGCAATCAGATCCATACCTGGTCTTAGATGATGGACAGTCAATACGTTATCCTAGGAGTGAACAACGCTCCCGGGGTATGTACCCACCTATAGGAGGTTTACAAATACAACCCGAGATCTCTTTTCAAGAAAATACCTCTATGCCACTGCATATAGGAAATACTCTCAGAGAAACTTGGCAAGATAGCGATCAGTTTATGACAGGATATCACGTACCTATACAACACCAGGGTATACAACAAACGCCGCTCAGGCAAAGCACCGTGACTTCACCAAATGAAGTCATTTCAACGTTAGTAGAAAAAGTGAGAGGGTTAGAACTGGCTCAAGCAAGTCAAAATTCTCCGTTCATACAAGCAGGAAGTTCCAATCCTCCATACCACCCTGGCCAAGTAGATCTCCTCACAGGAGTAGGCACGTTAGGTATGCCTCCTCACTATCCACAACAAACGCCAACAAGGCCCATCATCTCTAACACTATTCCTCCCGGTCTAGTATCAAACAATCCATTCCTAGACAATACCCCGTCATACTTAAACATGTACTCCAAATCACCACAAGGAGATATGTTCTCCTCTCCCGGCATGTTTTCTCAAACACAGGGACTTCCTTATGCCCCTGCCAACGCATACTCTGCACCGTATCAACAACCTATCCCACCACCACTCCCTCAGCAACCACCATCAATGGTCGAAAGCTATGCGATAGGGACTTATTCAGAATATCTAAAGGAACCCTTAGACTTCACCATACGAAGCGTCATGCTTCCAAGACCTCTTCCTGATTTACCCAAGTTCAAGGGTGAGGGAGATCCAAACGCACATATCAAAGCTTACGCTACAGCCATACGAGAATTACTCCCTTGGGATGGGGTTGTTGCTAAAATATTTCCCAAAACCTTGGAAGGCATTGCTCTCGACTGGTATTACAGGATACCTGAAGCCTCCATCCATTCATTTAAACAACTCGTGTCAGAGTTCATCAAAGCCTTCGACATGAACAAACTGTTGAGAACAGGAATCAGGGAATTCTTGCACATCAAACAAGAACACAACGAATCTGTCACCCATTTCATCCAGTGGTGGCGTACAGTTCTTTATTCTTCAGCAAGTGCTCCAAACATGGATCAGATGGAACTATGTGATTTATTCCTTCATTCTCTCAGCAAGGAGGTGAAGGAAGAAGTCCAGAAGTTCCCACTAAGAACTTACGATGAAGTACTTGAGAGCGCTCTTCGAATAGACCAAGCAGCGATAGATAGTGGTCGTAAGACATATGGAACAAACGGGAGGTTAATCACCTCCACTCAGAACACTACAACTATCACAAATGTCAATCAAGGACCCAAAATCCTTAACAAAAATCATGGGGTAACAACGGATGGGGTAACCGACCAGCCCAAGAGGGTAAATGTTGTTAATACTCCGTCACAAACAAACAACCAACGAAACAACAACTTTACCCCGACGATCAATACAGTGGATTTTAACCATCCACAACAACAACAACAACGGTGAAATCCCATACAAGGGCCAAGCCAAAACTCATTTGGTTATCAAAACCAAAGTCAAAACCAGAAACAACAGATTCCAAAACTTTAATCCTAATAGGCAACAAGTTTGATCAGAATTTTAGGCCACAATACACACCTAACCAACAAAATAGGAATTACAATCCCAATTCTTATTGTGGTTTCCACAAAATTCGGGGTCACGATACTAGAACGTGTCGTGACTACAATAAATTTATGCAATGCTTGCCAGAAGAACAAAGACAGTTCTTCACAGATTTGTTTTTGGCAGATCCCGTCTCATCATCACCAAATACGCTCGCAGGGGCAATTTCCCCTCAGAATGCTCCCCTCAAGATCTTTAATGATCCGCTCCCAAATCATGATAGCAATAGGCTGAATCCAACTGGAACAAACAAAGGTGCAATGACGGGAAACAATGATCATGAAGCCTCGACTTCATTAAATCCATCAGTTGCGCCACAGTTAGGAGCTCAACCGAGACCCAAGATAGTTAGTTTGGTAGAATTAGACGCTGAACTACCTATCGAAGCTATAACAAGAACACGAGAGTATTTCTCTCAACCGAGCCCAAGTCATCTGCCAGAAACAGATAAGAGTCAGCAAATAGTAGAAAAACCCATCGGTGCCTATGATTTAATTAGTGACCTAACAAAGACCTTCTCACACATTTCATTTTTGGACTTACTAAAGAACTCTCCCCCTCACAGAGCTGCTCTTTTAGAAGCATTAGGTCTAGGTCATCTAATTAACATCACTCCACCTCCTGAAACACAAGTAAATCACGTAGATTTTGATATCCACCCTCCGGGGCAGCCGGACAAGGATGTCGAATTCATATTCGAAATAAGTAAAATGCCCACAGATGCTGAGATCACACGTCGAGGTGACCCAGCCTTACACTTACAAGTATGGGTTTATAATAACTATGTAAAACGGGCAATGATTGACGATGGGGCCGCAGTTAACATAGTCCCTTTCTCTTTCCTCCAAAAACTTGGATATGGGGAAACAAACTGTTCCACTACTCGAAATACATTGAGAGGCTATGATAGCCTTAAAGCCACTTCGATAGGAACTATAATACTGCCGGTCACCTTAGGGCCCAAAACAATCCTGACTGAGTTTTATATTATAGATCGGGAAACTAATTATAATATGATACTCGGCCGACCATGGATACACCGAATGAAGGCAATCCCTTCTACATTATTTCAAGAAGTAAGATTCTTGCATCTAGGAAAGGTATTTGTAGCCAAAGGCGATCCAAAACCTTTCGATTTGCACCTAGCTGATTTAAAGAAAAGACCAGGGGTGCACTCAGAATTTGAACTTCCAACAAACCAACTTAATAAACCCACTGACCCAAAACCAGAGGAAAATTTGGTACCTACGACGGATCTTGAAACTATCAGCATAGCCAAAACAATTCCAACCCCTAAAGATAAAACTAAAGAAACAGTATCATTAGGGACTACTGCGAAAATCGTTGAGTTGATAGAACAAGATTCACCAATGTTCTTACCATTTGATTCAGTAGGTATAGGATTTTCCCTAGGTGTTGGTTCCCTTCCAGCAGAGGACCTCTGTATGGTAGAAGTAGAGTGCGCAAACGCAGCAAATGCCCCAACATCTATACTCCCGACTAAGTGTTGGACTCTCCATTTCGATGGAGCTAAATGCCGTTATGGAGCGGGGGCAGGTATAATTCTTACTTCGCCCGAGGAGAAAGTCCTCCCATTCACTTTTAAGTTAAACTTTGAATGCACAAACAACGGCGCTGAGTACGAAGCCCTCCTCCTTGGCCTCACCTTAGCCAAAAGAATTGGTATTGATAACATCAGAGTCTTGGGAGACTCAAAATTAGTGACAAATCAAGTTTCTGAAGTATATGAAACTAAAGCCGAACATTTGCAACTCTACAAAAACGCTGTATTAGATTTAAGCAAGGCGTTTAACTTCATATCCATTGAAGCAATCCCGCGAGAGAAAAATCTTCTCGCCGATTCAATAGCAACTTCAGCATCACGTTTTACTCCAAGCAATGAGTTAGAAGATACCCAGTTCACGGTGTCCATTCGTGATGAACCATTGATAAAAATAATGACAAATCCTCTTTCAAGCGGAAGTGAATCTACCATCCTAGACCATGTTGATAGTGATGCGGCTACTTTGGATTACTTAAATGCCTATGCAGCACTACATCTCTCCTATCACATGCTAGATTTATCCTTGATTCCACATTCGTCTTCCTACTTCGGAAATCCCGTAACGGATCTTCCCTCACAAATGGAACCTAGCATATACGCAGTAGAAAATGGGGATGATTTAGATTTACCTCCAGCACCACCTGAGTTCGAAGAGGGTAACGCCTCTTTGATCGAAGAAACAATCGATGTCAACATCGGGACAGAAGATGAACCAAGAATATTGAAACTAGGTTCTTCGTTAACCCCAGAAGAAGTGGAAATACATACTCAGATTCTCAAAGAACATCAGAAGGCGTTTGCATTTAATTATAAGGAGATGACAGGAGTCGCACCCCACATTGCGGTGCACAACCTCGTCACTAGATCAGATGCAAAGCCAATTAAACAAAAATCAAGACCCATGAAGCCCAAAGTAGCTCTCATGGTAAAAGAGGAGGTAATAAAACTCCTTCAGGTAGGATTCATCAAGCCAGTTGACTACTCCCAATGGGTATCTAACATCGTTCCCGTTCTCAAGAAGAATGGAAAGATACGCATCTGCATAGATTTTCGAGATATCAACAAAGCATGTCCTAAGGACGACTTCCCATTACCATCCATAGACGTTATTATTGATGCAACAGCTGGTTTTGAAATTTTGTCTCTTATGGATGGATTCTCAGGATACAATCAAATCAGAATATCTGAGCAAGATCAAGCTAAAACCACATTTATAACTCCTTGGGGAACCTATTGCTACGTTGTTATGCCATTCGGTCTCAAGAATGCCGGTGCTACGTACCAGCGGGCCATGACATACATATTTCACGATCTAATTCATAAAATCATGGAATCTTATGTAGATGACTTATTGGCTAAAGCCAAGAAGCGTTGTGACCATCCCGAAGTACTCCGCGTCATTCTTTCACGTCTAATAGAATACGGAGTCACATTAAACCTAGAGAAATGCGTCTTTGGTGTAACAGGAGGGAAGCTCCTAGGTTATATCATATCGTCACGAGGGATAGATGTTGACCCAACCAAAATTTGGGCTGTCCTCGAAATGGTTCCACCTTCAGATGAATCTGGAATCAGATCATTTCTCGGAAAGCTGGGTGCAATCCGGAGATTTATCCCGGACTTAAGCTTCGCCGTTCATCCAATCAACAATTTACTCAAGAAGGACTATAGCATTGATTGGACCGAAGATTGCAATGAAGCCTTTGATGCAGTTAAGCGTTTCCTTTTATCACCACCTACGCTAATGCCACCTAAGCTAGATCACCCGTTAATTCTATATTCACGAGCTACCAATGTCTCGCTGGCCTGTATGTTGGCCCAAGAAGACGATAACAAGAGAGAACGTGTGATTTATTTCATTAGCCGAACACTGCTCGACTATGAAACACGCTATACACAGGCAGAATGAGAATGCCTTGCCATAGTCTTTGCTACTAAATGCCTAAGACATTATATGCTGAATCAAGAAACGAAGGTCATGGTAAAAACGGACCATTTACGGACTTTTCTCACACAAGGGTCATTATCTAAAAAGGCTGGACGTTTTATAACCTTAATGGGAGAATTCGAATTAACATTTGTAAATCAGAAGTCGGTTAAAGGACAAATCATCGCGGATTGGTTAGCTGACAACCCATTAGACGGAGGTGATTTAGTAGATTTAGACTTTCCAGATGAATGCGTATACTACATCGAAACCCGACCCGCTATCTCTGAGTGTCCTTGGTACACTGATATCATTAATTATATCATGGACCATACGTACCAGGAGGTAGTTACACCACAACAAAGAAGGCGGTTACGCATAATCGTAGCTAAATACGTCATTATAGAGCAGGTGCTCTATCGAAAAGCATTCGATGGAATGCTCCTAAGGTGTGTCGACACAGAAGAGTCCAAGAGGATTCTCCATGAATCCCACAGTGGTATATGTGGAGGCCACTTCGGTGGCCATGCCACTGCTCAAAAAATACATCGAATGGGCTATTTCTGGCCCACTCTAGAACATGACGCGATAGAGTTTGCACGCAGGTGTCATAAGTGCCAAGAATTCTCCCATGAGATCCACATGCCAGCACAAGCTCTACAACCAATCGCAACTCCATGGCCCTTTTCTACATGGGGTCTAGACTTAATAGGGAAATTCTCTCCCTCATCCACAGACGGCCATAATTTTATAATCACGGCCACTGAATATTTTACCAAATGGGTGGAGGCCATGCCTCTTACTACTGTACCTGGTTTTGTGATCGCCAAGTTCATTTTGAACCAAATCATTTGCAGGTACGGTATCCCGCAAATCATTATCTCCGATAATGGAACTTCTTTTAAAAATGAAGAAGTTTGCGAACTATGCAGTAAATTTAAGATAAGCCATCATACAGCTTCCTTGTATTACCCTCAAGCCAACGGACAGGCTGAAGCGACAAACAAAACACTGAAAGCCATTCTCCTTAAAACGGTGAAAGAAAACAAACGAGATTGGCATTTGAAGTTATACCCGGCCTTGTGGTCCCACCGAACCTCAATAAGAACACCAACGGGAGCAACTCCTTTCTCGCTAGTATTTGGGGCAGAAGCAGTTCTCCTGCTTGAGGTCGAAATACCCAGTCTCCGCATTTCATTACAAGGGATTCTGGATGAAGACGCTTACAGAGAAGCACGTCTTTCCCAACTAGAAAGCCTAGATGAAACTAGGTTAGATGCTGAGCAGCGGCATAGAGCTTATGCTAACCGAATGTGCCGGCAGTATAACAAGAAGGTCTATGAACGTGATATATACGAAGGTGATCTAGTTCTAAGACTAGACAGCCGGATCGACAAGAAGACCGGTGAAGGAAGGAAATTCCGGCCCAAATGGTTGGGCCCATACCGAGTCATGAAGGACTACAGAAATGGTGCTTACCTCTTATGTACGCTAGAAGGTGAGGAATTTGGTGAAACAGTCAATTCCCTGCACCTCAAGTGATTCTACGCATAAGCAACTAGCACTGCTTGTATAATTATCTACATTGCATCTTCATATAGATTTAGATCATTTTGTCCACTTGTTTCTTACATAAATTGTGATCAAGGAATCTATTCTCAAAGCAATTCATTACAAACTCATGATGTTTTTGTCATAAAGCTCTTTAATCATACCTCTCCATCTTCATATATCATCGAATCATCTCAGAATATTTTATCAAATAAAATCAGACATGACAAAGTCTTAATGGTAACCATACCAAGATCTGCAAGTTTTTTCTCGCTTTGATTTCTTCTTAGGATAGGTGTCTTGTCTATGGTCTATTCTAGAAGCTTCATGGTGTCACATCTATCCCATATATACATCTCTTTGGAAATAAGCATATACTGACATTTTACTCAAATAAGCAAGTCAAAAAGTGATTAAACAGAAAATTTTATTTTTACACATTTCCTTGCCCCACCAACCTTCGGTGATGAGCTTGCGTCTCTTACTAGTGACGTAGGGTTGGGAAAGGATGGAAATGCCCTTACTCGCATATGCCTTGCCCACGGTGATAAACCCACGCTTCTTACTAGTAGCATGGGGCAAAGTATAGGGGGTCCTCTTGACACAGCAAACGTTAAAAGGTCATAAACAAACAATTCAAACTTTGAGTCAAAAACGAATGAATCAGATGTTCAAAATTCCAAGAGAGTTAAAATCCTAAAAACCCAGATCTTGTCTACTATGTGGCCATCTACAGGTCTAAGTCTGGATAAACCGCAAAGCAAGTTGCATCCAAAACTATGAAGTCACTCGAGTGGAGTTGGCTTGTAGCTTCCAATTTGGTTCCGCCAAAGCTTTGTCTGTCTTTCATCACTATCATTTCACCACATTTCATAACTTGCGCCCTTCTTGGCTCTTGGTGATGAGCCCTCGCATCTTACTAGTTGCGTGGAGTTAGGAGTGGGGCAAGTTAATATGTTCATCATACTAGTTATTTTCATCACTTTGCCAAAACAAACATGAGGTATCCAAATTGCTCACAGAAGCTAAGATTCAAAATCACAATATATCTACATTATCATGTATCAGCATCATGAAACATAAAAAGAAAGCAAGCATTTACATCATTTGTCCACCATTGCATATATTCTAGAAAGCATATAAACATACATTGTAGTATACACAAAGAAGCTGGAAATAGAAAGGAAAACATGAGTGACAAGCTTTTGATCCAAAAACGAATGCATATATATAAATAATCAATGTTTATATACAATGCCATCATGCTCTAAGCATGGTCAAAACGCTCAAAGAGCCCGTGATATACAAAGAATATATAATACAAAGTACACGAGGGCCAAGAGGCCTCTCAATCCCTACGCGACCCCTCCGAAGGTGCACGCCCACGCCTAGGACTCCGGCTACGCCGGCGCTCTGAATGTACGGAGGGCTCAGGGTCCCGAGGGGCAGCCGCGGTCTCACCACGAGAATGGCTCCTCATAAGGCGCTCAGCCATCCTGTAGCCCGCTAACTCTGTGCATAGGGTCGACACCATCCTGGCCACGTGCCAAACAGGAGCGAAGACATCAGTATGCCTACCGGCTGCTGAGGGCTCCCCGGCATCTACGGATAGCTCCGCACGGGTCCTATCCATGGGGATCATCAGGGAATCGGTACATACCCTGCGGATCAAATCCCGCCACTTGTCAACAGTCTCTGCAAACAAAGGAGAAAAATGAATTAGAAACCAAGCAAGAGGCTAAAAGATACAAGATAAAAACACAAGGAGAGATAGCAATTAAAACAAATCCTAAATTAAACAAACATTAAAAGGAGAAGGGTAACTTACTCAGATCACCTAGGCATCCAAGATGGGTCGCTGGGGCCGGCACCTGCCGCGGATGCCGCTGCTGACTGAGGGGCTGCTCCCGTGGCAGGGGCAACATGTCACCCTGCAACTGACTCATCCTCTCCTGCCATGGCCCTGAGAGAGTGGCTCCTCTAAAACTAGAGTGTCCTTCTCTGCGCTCTGCTCAGCCCTCTCTACCTGCATAATATCCTGAGTGTCATGCCACTCAGGATCGCTGTCCTCGGTCTCCTCCTCTGTCCCTCCCTCTGTGAGCTCCTCAGAGTCGGAGTCAATATCTATAGGGTCATCGCTGCTATGAGCAGGACCCGCAGCAATCTGAAGCAAAGGTGCCCGAGGCGCACCGGCTCTCCCTCTAGCGCGAACTATCCTCCTAGCTGCAATAGGAATGCCAGGAGTGATCACTGTCCAACCTCGGCCTCTAGGCCCCCCTCTGGCCTCGCGAACTGATCTATAAACTGGTGCCACTGGGGGAAGCATGCCCGCATATGGAAGGCCAAACTACTGAGGAACCCAGCCAAAAGGATGTACCTCTACCCGCCCCACTCGGTCAATGAGCTGCCCTGTGGTGGAGCAGGAGATCAATGTAAGAGTCTCCTCGCCCCATATGCCGGCCATAAGCCGGTACGGTGTCGCCTCCATGTCTGCAGTAGTAAGGGAGGCAACTGGCTGATGAGGTGCTCTGAGCACCGACATATCTGTCCATCTGGCTGCCCTCACAGCCCCAGGATCTGCTACCTCCACACCCCTGCCATAAGGGATAAAATGCTCATACACCCAACTCATGACTAAAGTCGGGTGGCTCAATGACTGTCCCTGCAAACGGACCACCCTGTATAAATCATGGTAGGTGGTCCCCAGAATATCTACACCCCAGGCGTATATCCGGCCATGCCCCTCTATCTGCGCAATGATGGGGGCCCAGCAGTATAACAATGTATCCCCTCCCTTGTCCCCGATCAGTCTCGAGGCAAGGATCCCCATGATGGCCTGTCGAAATACGGGGATAGGCAAAGAAGGAATGGATCGAACTCTCACTCCCTTCTTCGACCCCGTGGAGATAGCTGCATCTCCCATATAACCTGCCCACTGTGCAATCTGTGCCCGTGAGCCTGCTATCTATAACGTGAGTCTCCTCCCGATGATCGGGACCCCCCAGATGCGGTAGACATCCTCGAGTGTAATGGTCCACTCACTGTGGACCCCTGGCAATCGGAAAGTGTTCCGATCTACGTCCCAATAAGAGAATAAGTCACAAAGGATGTGACTAGATGGTGCAACATGGGGCACGCGCGATATACGCAGTATGCCGGCCCTCTGTAGTGTGTCCTCCTCGTCCTGTGAAAGGGCATCCAGTACCCCTGAGAGCCAATCACACTCTCTCTCTCTGCTCCATCTAATATACTCCGCTCTCGCCTGCATACACCCAAAAACACACAAAACATAGCAAGTTAATATCTGAACAATACCAAGAAGGTCATAAAAACATATAGAAGTGCAAGAAAATACAAGTACAATCTCAAAATTTGAGTTCTTTTGCATTCTGTGCAAAACCGCCACCCTGAGTAGGGAGGCAATTTTGTAACCGCCTTAAGGTGGCCTGTAAGGCCCTGAGCAGGGCGGTCGGTCATGTAACCGCCGCCCTGGCCAGGGCGGCGGTCGTGGTCCGAAAACCCACGCGGGTTTTTAATCCCAAAAAGCCCAAAACAAGCAAAAAATGACCATTTGACCTAAAAATGGAGCCTACCCAGTAGGCGCCCCCCCTAGGTGGACCTTTTGAACCTAACATTTTCAAAAATACACCCCCCCCATTACGACAAATTTAGCATTTCAAATTAAAGGGGGGAAAAACACAAAATTAAAGAAAACCAACCTGTGATCTAGCAGGGCGGTGTTCCGCACGTGGAGGCATGATCACGATCTCGCTGCGGATGTTTTGACTCTACTCACGCAAGAAACCGTCACCGTGGGTCCCAGAGCTCAAAATCAATCAAATCAACTCGCGCAAATGAATAGGAAAATGGGCCCACTTTCATATATATAGCGCCCTGATTCGTTTTAAAAGACTTTTTCGCAGGTTTGGAGCGCTGATGGAGGTAAGTTCCTATCCCCGCACGAATGGTACGTTCTCATTCCCTATTATTTTAGCGTTTATTTTCCAAGTTATTGTATCTATCTGCACTTGAGTTCTCTTTTCATTTTGCAGGTAGCGGGAATTTGGATGGTGTCATTTCAACACACGGACGAGTAAGGTATAACTTCTAACTCCCATTTCGGGACTGCCATACTCGGACCCACCGTTTTATGCCTCTTCATGGCTAAAAACGCTTCTCCGAGGGGGAAATATGTACGTACCCAAAATTGTAAGGTACTGTACTGCCGGAACAGCGTAATAAGTTCCCCAATGATGATACAGGTCTCCTCGCAAGGTGTTCGGGATCCGGAAAAGCCCTCGGAGTATGCGTTAACATCCCGCATGCCCCGCTTAGCCCCCTGCGGCCCTTTGTTTTCCCCTTTTTCCCTCTTTCCTTGGCCTAGTTTGATCTTCAGTGATGAAACCGCCGCTATGATCTAGTAAGGACAGTTGTCTCGATGACCGCCGCCCTGAAGTGGCAGCGGACCTGTAACCGCCGCCCCTCGGAGTGGCGGTCCTATGCGCAGGTTTTCTAGAACTAACTTCTTTTGACGCGACTCGCGTGAAATATCACGATTCACCAGCTTTTCTTTGCCGACTTGAGCATGCATTTATGTTTTTGGTCCCCTGGAATAGTGTTTTTCCTTTGTTTATCCATTTAGGAGTTCGAGTTTGGTTTTGAGCTTTGGGTGATTGAATTCCTATAAATGCATATCTTGTGCTGAGGCAAATGACCACCATTTTGCAACTCTGGTTAGAGTCTTCTCATTTTCAGTGGTTTGGTTCTGTTAGATCACACCCGAATGTTTTGCTTAGGATTGATAGTATAGTTCATTGCATGCTTTAGGTTAGCATTGTCCAGCTGTTGGTAAGCCACATATCCAGCTTGTGCAAACAGTGTTGTATGTTTTATCTAATCCATTAGAGTAGAATTGCTTAGGAAGCCATTAAAGTTGCAGGTTTTGTTCTTCGAAACAGGATAGTTACAGGTTCTGGTCACTTATGTTGCATGACTTGCAATAAGATCCCGCTAGGAATTGCATAGGCCAAGCTCTGTGCTCTTGCACTGTCCCTCTCCTAGGTCCCGTGATTGTCATTCGGTCTGCATTCTGAAGGTTGTCCCTTGTTCCAAATTCTACTACCTATAAATGCTAGCATTACATGCTTTTATTGGATCTACGTGAATCACAAAGAACGAAGAGATCATACTGAGGGGACTAGAGATAATACACAAACCATCGGATTCGCCACTATTCTGCGGAGTCCAGGTTCTAGCTTTCAAAGTTCTAGTTAGAATCATATCAAATAGAGTAGATAATCAGCTTGTCTATTTTACCTGAAATTCTATTCTCGATATTACCCAGGGAAGCTGTGGAGGATTGATAGTTTCTGAGAAACTATGATTCACTCCTCACTTCTGAGGTAGGATCGAGAATAGAATTTACAAATAGATTAGACTAGTCTATTTATGATTTGTTTAGAATAATTTACAAACCTGCACAGGCAAATAGCTACACTCGGCTATCTTGTTGTGTTTTAAATTATTAGTTTAGTTATCAAATTCCTAAATACGTTTTAAATAGTTTGCTTTCACTTAAAATTCATAGAAATCATTTCGTGTAGAAGCTATACCAAAAGTTAGATCATATATGACTTTAGGATACGTTCCATGCGTACTTAGAACTTTATCTGCATTAGGAGTCTAGGGATATTGCATTTCGTATTGACAGATTACGGGACCTCAAGAGCCCAGTGAATATATATTTGAGCCAATCATGCCTGAAACCAAATCTCGTAACAGCAATAGTTGACGATAGACCAAAATCTCAAAATACAAGTGTTCCGAACAACCACATGGATTTACAACTGATCAGTTCTCAGTTAAGAGGGTTAAACATAGAAGACGACCAAGCGCACACATTTTGGTCTGAACCAACCAAACTACAGATTACCTTAGGAAAAACATTCACATGACTGTAGAGGGGTTCGAAAGAGAACAAACCTTTGGTTGTGATCCTTTGGTCCCATAACCGGGTGCAAGAGACACTCTCACAGACATAGATATGTGGTTTAAGAATCCAAGTTGCGCGAACGCCTGTGAGACTATTCTGAGAATGATTGCACATACTATTGGTCCTAAACATAGAAGCTGAGAAAGCATACGATTACTGGATACTAGGAATTAGAATGTTGATTCTACGCATATGACCATAGCTAAGGCCCACAACAAACCACGAACCTATGGTTATGATCCACAACATCCCACAGACCCAATGAATCCATAAGTGAATCCTAGATATAAACACTGGCTTACGCAAACTACTATTCCAGTCCACTCCAATTCCACCCATCATCATTGAACAATTGTCCTTATTAGATATAGCTGGCTAACGAAGCTAGAGAATTCTGGACTAGGTCAGAGAATCGTCCGTAGAGTCAATTGTTTCCACCATCCACTCTATGACCTTATCTGGGGTTACATACACGAAACTATCCCAGGTAATTTTCCACGTATTCCACAACCCATAGATAGAATCACGCCAGAGCTCAATATTGATTGGAGCCGTCGAGCAGTCATCCTTGCCGATCGATCTATCACACCAGTCCAAGTTAGAAGGGCCTTCTTTTCCTTAGATCCCGCAAATTCCAGTAGTACGTGTCCAATACATTAGACTGCCCAACTAGTTTTTCTAGCCATCCGCACGCATATTCTACCCCCACCGGCTGTCTCGGCACGACCTCGGGAGGTCCGGGTACGTGAAAGAGTCACTTGTAGATTCTCACACTCGCCTGTCACTTTTCCAGCGTACAAAATTGGTGAACCTGACGTGAACTAACGAAATTAGTGAAGCTGACGTGAAACTTCCTACCTTCTCGTTCGGAGTCATAAGATCACGTTTCATCTTATCACAAATCACCTTCGCTCCTTCCCATTATTCTGCGGGTATTCATATACCCCCCGAATATGTCGGGATTCGATGCATATGGCAGACCCCTCTTAGGTCTTGAGGCATACTACACCCAACAGAATAGGCAATCATCACCCTCGCTCTCGGTATGGGGCGACAACCATTCAACTAATCAGTTTTCAACACAAACTCCAAGGATTAGATATAGCTCGTCCTTTCAAACTGGAGGAGTTAGATCAACACCCTGGAACGCAACAAACAAAGCCTTCAGGCTCAAACAATATGATGTTTACTAGAGAATCTGGTTTCGTCTCCTCGAATGCTACTTAGATCACAAATCAGTAGACAAGTCAGACCCATACCTGGTCGTCAGATGATGGACAGCCAACACGTTATCCTAGGAGTGAACAACGCTCTTGGGGTATGTATCCACCATGTACGAAGTTTACAAATACAACCTGAAATCTCTTTTCAAGAAAATACCTCTATGCCACTGCATATAGGAAATACTCTCGGAGAAACTTGGCAAGATAGCAATTAGTTCATGACAAGCTATCACATGCCTATACAACACCAGGGTGTACAACAAATGCTGCTTAGGCAAAGTACCGTGACTTCACCAAATGAAGTCATTTCAACGTTAGTAGAAAGAGTGAGAGGGTTAGAACTTGCACAAGCAAGTCAAAATTTCTCCGTTCATACAAACCAGGAAGTTCCAATCCTCCTATACCACCTCTGGCCAAGTAGATCTCCTTACGGGGGTAGGCACATTAGGCATGCCGCCTCACTATCCACAACAAACGCAAACAAGGCCCACCATCTCTAACACTATTCCTCCAGTCCTTCCCGTCTAGTGTCAAACAATCCATTTCTGGACAGTACCCCATCATACTTAAACATATACTCTAAATCACCACAAGGAGATATTGTTCTCCTCTCCCGGCATGTTTTCTCAAACACAAGGACCTCCTTATGCCCCTGCTAATGCATACGTTGCACCATATCAACAACCTATCCCACCATCACTCCCTCAAGCAACCACCATCAATGGTCGAAAGTTATGCGATAGGGACTTATTCAAAATATCTAAAGGAAACCCTTAGATTTCACCATACAAAGCGTCATGCTTCCAAGACCTCTCCCTGATCTGCCCAAGTTCAAGGGTGAGGGAGATCCAAACGCACATATCAAAGCTTATGCTACAGCCATATGAGAATTACTCCCTTGGGATGGGGTTGTTGCTAAAATATTTCCCAAAACTTTGGAAGGTATCGCTCTCGATTGGTATTATAGAATACCTGAAGCTTCCATACATTCATTTAAACAACTCATGTCAGAGTTCATCAAAGCCTTCGACATGAACAAACTGTTAAGAACAGGAATCAGAGAATTCTTGCATATCAAACAAGAACACAACGAATCTGTCGCCCATTTCATCCAGAGGTGGCGTACGGTTCTTTATTCTTCAGCAAGTTCTCCAAACATGGCATCAGATGGAACTATGCGATTTATTCCTTCATTCTCTTAGTAGAGGAAGTGAAGGAAGAAGTCCAGAAGTTCCCACTAAAGAACTTATGATGAAGTACTTGAGAGCGCTCTGCGAATAGATCAAGCAGCGATAGATAGTGGTCGTAAGACATATGGAACAAACGGGAGGTTAATCACCTCCACTTAAAACACTACAACTACCACAAGTATCAATCAAGGACCTAAAATCCTTAACAAAAATCATGGGGGTAACAATGGGATGGGGTAACTGACCAGCCCAAGAGGGTAAATGTTGTTAATACTCCGTCACAAACGAACAACCAACGAAACAACAACTTTACCCCGACGGTCAATACAGTGGATTTTAACCATCCACAAAAACAACAACAACAACAACGAAATCCCATACAAGGGCCAAGCCAAAAATCATTTGGTTATCAAAACCAAAGCCAAAACCAGAAAAAACAATTCCAAAACTTTAGTCCTAATAGGCAACAGTTTGATCGAGAATTTTAGGCCACAATACATGCCAAACCAACAAAACAGGAATTACAATCCCAATTCTTATTGTGGTTTCCATAAAGTTCAGGGTCACGACAATAAAACGTGCCGTGACTACAATAAATTTATGCAACGCTTGCCAGAAGAACAAAGATAGTTCTTCACAGACTTGTTTTTGGCAGATCTCGTCTCATCATCAGCCAAATACGCTCGCAGGGGTAGTTTCCTCTCAGAATGCTCCCCTCAAGATCTTTAATGATCCGCTCCCAAATCATGATGGCAATAGGCTGAATCCAACTGGAGCGAACAAAGGTACGATCACGGGAAACAATGACCATGAAGCCTCAAATTCATTGAATCCATCAGTTGCACCACAGTTAGGAGCTCAACCGAGACCTAACATAGTCAGTTTGGTAGAATTAGACGCTGAACTACCTATCGAAGCTATAACAAGAACACGAGAGTATTTCTCTCAACCGAGCCCAAGTCATCTGCCAGAAAACAAATAAGAGTCAGCAAATAGTAGAAAAACCCATCGGTGCCTATGATTTAATTAGTGACCTAACAAAGACCTTCTCACACATTTCATTTTTGGACTTACTAAAGAACTCTCCCCCTCACAGAGCTGCTCTTTTAGAAGCATTAGGTCTAGGCCATCTAATTAACATCACTCCACCTCCTGAAACACAAGTAAATCATGTAGATTTTGATATCCACCCTCCGGGGCAGCCGGACAAGGATGTCGAATTCATATTCGAAATAAGTAAAATGCCCACAGATGCTGAGATCGCACGCCGAGGTGACCCAGCCTTACACTTACAAGTATGGGTTTATAATAACTACGTAAAACGGGTAATGATTGACGATGGGGCCGCAGTTAACATAGTCCCTTTCTCTTTCCTCCAAAAACTTGGATATGGGGAAACAAACTGTTCCACTACTCGAAATACCTTGAGAGGCTATGATAGCCTTAAAGCCACTTCGATAGGAACTATAATACTGCCGGTCACCTTAGGACCCAAAACAATCCTGACTGAGTTTTATATTATAGATCGGGAAACTAATTATAATATGATACTCGGCCGACCATGGATACACCGAATGAAGGCAATCCCTTCTGCATTATTTCAAGAAGTAAGATTCTTGCATCTAGGAAAGGTATTTGTAGCCAAAGGCGATCCAAAACCTTTCGATTTGCACCTAGCTGATTTAAAGAAAAGACCAGGGGTGCACTCAGAATTTGAACTTCCAACAAACCAACTTAATAAACCCACTAACCCAAAACCAGAGGAAAATTTGGTACCTACGACGGATCTTGAAACTATCAGCATAGCCAAAACAATTCCAACCCCTAAAGATAAAACTAAAGAAACAGTATCATTAGGGACTACTGCGAAAATCGTTGAGTTGATAGAACAAGATTCACCAATGTTCTTACCATTTGATTCAGTAGGTATAGGATTTTCCCTAGGTGTTGGTTCCCTTCCAGCAGAGGACCTCTGTATGGTAGAAGTAGAGTGCACAAACGCAGCAAATGCCCCAACATCTATACTCCCAACTAAGTGTTGGACTCTCCATTTCGATGGAGCTAAATGCTGTTATGGAGCGGGGGCAGGTATAATTCTTACTTCACCCCAGGAGAAATTACTCCCATTCGCTTTTAAGTTAAACTTTGAATGCACAAACAACGGCACTGAGTATGAAGCCCTCCTCCTTGGCCTCACTTTAGCCAAAAGAATTGGTATTGATAACATCAGAGTCTTGGGAGACTCGCAATTAGTGACAAATCAAGTTTCTGAAGTATATGAAACTAAAGTCCGAACATTTGCAACTCTACAAAAAATGCTGTATTAGATTTAAGCAAGGCGTTTAACTTCATATCCATTGAAGCAATCCCGCGAGAGAAAAATCTTCTCGCCGATTCAATAGCAACTTCAGCATCACGTTTTACTCCAAGCAATGAGTTAGAAGATACCCAGTTCACGGTGTCCATTCGTGATGAACCATTGATAAAAATAATGACAAATCCTCTTTCAAGCGGAAGTGAATCTACCATCCTAGACCATGTTGATAGTGATGCGGCTACTTTGGATTACTTAAATGCCTATGCAGCACTACATCTCTCCTATCACATGCTAGATTTATCCTTGATTCCACATTCGTCTTCCTACTTCGGAAATCCCGTAACGGATCTTCCCTCACAAATGGAACCTAGCATATACGCAGTAGAAAATGGGGATGATTTAGATTTACCTCCAGCACCACCTGAGTTCGAAGAGGGTAACGCCTCTTTGATCGAAGAAATAATCGATGTCAACATCGGGACAGAAGATGAACCAAGAATATTGAAACTAGGTTCTTCGTTAACCCCAGAAGAAGTGGAAATACATACTCAGATTCTCAAAGAACATCAGAAGGTGTTTGCATTTAATTATAAGGAGATGACAGGAGTCGCACCCCACATTGCGGTGCACAACCTCGTCACTAAATCAGACGCAAAGCCAATTAAACAAAAATCAAGACCCATGAAGCCCAAAGTAGCTCTCATGGTAAAAGAGGAGGTAATAAAGCTCCTTCAGGTAGGATTCATCAAGCCAGTCGACTACTCCCAATGGGTATCTAACATCATTCCCGTTCTCAAGAAGAATGGAAAGATACGCATCTGCATAGATTTCCGAGATATCAACAAAGCATGTCCTAAGGACGACTTCCCATTACCATCCATAGATGTTATTGTTGATGCAACGGCTGGTTTTGAACTTTTGTCTCTCATGGATGGATTCTCGGGATACAATCAAATCAGAATATCTGAGCAAGATCAAGCTAAAACCACGTTTATAACTCCTTGGGGAACCTATTGCTACGCTGTTATGCCATTCGGTCTCAAGAACGCCGGTGCTACGTACCAGCGGGCCATGACATACATATTTCACGATCTAATTCATAAAATCGTGGAATCTTACGTAGATGACTTATTGGCTAAAGCCAAGAAGCGTTGTGACCATCCCGAAGTACTCCGCATCATTCTTTCACGTCTAATAGAATACGGAGTCACATTAAACCTAGAGAAATGCGTCTTTTGTGTAACAGGAGGGAAGCTCCTAGGTTATATCATATCGTCACGAGGGATAGATGTTGACCCAACCAAGATTTGGGCTGTCCTCGAAATGGTTCCACCTTCAGATGAATCTGGAATCAGATCATTTCTCGGAAAGCTGGGTGCAATCCGGAGATTTATCCCGGACTTAAGCTTCGCCGTTCATCCAATCAACAATTTACTCAAGAAGGACTATAGCATTGATTGGACCGAAGATTGCAATGAAGCCTTTGATGCAGTTAAGCGTTTCCTTTTATCACCACCTACGCTAATGCCACCTAAGCTAGATCGCCCGTTAATTCTATATTCACGAGCTACCAATGTCTCGCTGGCCTGTATGTTGGCCCAAGAAGACGATAACAAGAGAGAACGTGTGATTTATTTCATTAGCCGAACACTGCTCGACTATGAAACACGCTATACACAGGCAGAACGAGAATGCCTTGCCATAGTCTTTGCTACTAAATGCCTAAGACATTATATGCTGAATCAAGAAACGAAGGTCATGGTAAAAATAGACCATTTACGGACTTTCCTCACACAAGGGTCATTATCTAAAAAGGCTGGATGTTTTATAACCTTAATGGGAGAATTCGAATTAACATTTGTAAATCAGAAGTCAGTTAAAGGACAAATCATCGCGGATTGGTTAGCTGACAACCCATTAGACGGAGGTGATTTAGTAGATTTAGACTTTCCAGATGAATGCGTATACTACATCGAAACCCGACCCGCTATCTCTGAGTGTCCTTGGTACACTGATATCATTAATTATATCATGGACCATACGTACCCAGAGGCAGTTACACTACAACAAAGAAGGCGGTTACACATAATCGTAGCTAAATACGTCATTATAGAGCAGGTGCTCTATCGAAAAGCATTCGATGGAATGCTCCTAAGGTGTGTCGACACAGAAGAGTCCAAGAGGATTCTCCATGAATCCCACAGCGGTATATGTGGAGGCCACTTCGGTGGCCATGCCACTGCTCAAAAAATACATCGAATGGGCTATTTCTGGCCCACTCTAGAACATGACGCGATAGAGTTTGCACGCAGGTGTCATAAGTGCCAAGAATTCTCCCACGAGATCCACATGCCAGCACAAGCTCTACAACCAATCGCAACTCCATGGCCCTTTTCTACATGGGGTCTAGACTTAATAGGGAAATTCTCTCCCTCATCCACAGATGGCCATAATTTTATAATCACGGCCACTAAATATTTTACCAAATGGGTGGAGGCCATGCCTCTTACTACTGTACCTGGGTCTGTGATCGCCAAGTTCATTTTGAACCAAATCATTTGCAGGTACGGTATCCCGCAAATCATTATCTCCGATAATGGAACTTCTTTTAAAAATGAAGAAGTTCGCGAACTATGCAGTAAATTTAAGATAAGCCATCATACGGCTTCCTTGTATTATCCCCAAGCCAACGGACAGGCTGAAGCGACAAACAAAACACTGAAAGCCATTCTCCTTAAAACGGTGAAAGAAAACAAGCGAGATTGGCATTTGAAGTTATATCCGGCCTTGTGGGCCCACCGAACCTCAATAAGAACACCAACAGGAGCAACTCCTTTCTCGCTAGTATTTGGGGCAGAAGCAGTTCTCCCGCTTGAGGTCGAAATACCCAGTCTCCGCATTTCATTACAAGGGATTCTGGATGAAGACGCTTACAGAGAAGCACGTCTTTCCCAACTAGAAAGCCTAGATGAAACTAGGTTAGATGCTGAGCAGCGGCATAGAGCTTATGCTAACCGAATGTGCCGGCAGTATAACAAGAAATTCTATGAACGCGATATATACGAAGGTGATCTAGTTCTAAGACTAGACAGCCGGATCGACAAGAAGACCGGTGAAGGAAGGAAATTCCGGCCCAAATGGTTGGGCCCATACCGAGTCATGAAGGACTACAGAAATGGTGCTTACCTCTTATGTACGCTAGAAGGTGAGGAATTTGGTGAAACAGTCAATTCCCTGCACCTCAAGCGATTCTACGCATAAGCAACTAGCACTGCTTGTATAATTATCTACATTGCATCTTCATATAGATTTAGATCATTTTGTCCACTTGTTTCTTACATAAATTGTGATCAAGGAATCTATTCTCAAAGCAATTCATTACAAACTCATGATGTTTTTGGCATAAAGCTCTTTAATCATACCTCTCCATCTTCATGATATCATCGAATCATCTCGGAATCTTTTATCAAATAAAATCAGACATGACAAAGTCTTAACGGTAACCATACCAAGATCTGCAAGTTTGTTCTCGCTTTGATTTCTTCTTAGGATAGGTGTCTTGCCTATGGTCTGTTCTAGAAGCTTCATGGTGTCACATCTATCCCATATATACATCTCTTTGGAAATAAGCATATACTGACATTTTACTCAAATAAGCAAGTCAAAAAGTGATTAAACAGAAAATTTTATTTTTACACATTTCCTTGCCCCACCAACCTTCGGTGATGAGCTTGCGTCTCTTACTAGTGACGTAGGGTTGGGAAAGGATGGAAATGCCCTTACTCGCCTATGCCTTGCCCACGGTGATAAACCCACGCTTCTTACTAGTAGCATGGGGCAAAGTATAGGGGGTCCTCTTGACACAGCAAACGTTAAAAGGTCATAAACAAACAATTCAAACTTTGAGTCAAAAACGAATGAATCAGATGTTCAAAATTCCAAAAGAGTTAAAATCCTAAAAACCCAGATCTTGTCTACTATGTGGCCATCTACGGGTCTAAGTCTAGATAAACCGCAAAGCAAGTCGCATCCAAAACTATGAAGTCACTCGAGTGGAGTTGGCTTGTAGCTTCTAATTTGGTTCCACCAAGGCTTTGTCTGTCTTCCATCACTATCATTTCACCACTTTTCACAACTTGCGCCCTTCTTAGCTCTTGGTGATGAGCCCTCGCATCTTACTAGTTGCGTGGAGTTAGGAGTGGGGCAAGTTAATCTATTCATCATACTGGTTATTTTCATCACTTTGCCAAAACAAACATGAGGTATCCAAATTGCTCACAGAAGCTAAGATTCAAAATCACAATATATCTACATTATCATGTATCAGCACCATGAAAAATACAAAGAAAGCAAGCATTTACATCATTTTTCCACCATTGCATATATTCTAGAAAGCATATAAACATACATCGTAGTATACACAAAGAAGCTGGAAATGGAAAGGGAAAACATGAGTGACAAGCTTTTGATCCAAAAACGAATGCATATATATAAATAATCAATGTTTATATACAATGCCATCATGCTCTAAGCATGGTCAAAACGCTCAAAGAGCCCGTGATATACAAAGAATATATAATACAAAGTACACGAGGGCCAAGAGGCCTCTCAATCCCTACGCGACCCCTCCGAAGGTGCACGCCCACGCCTAGGACTCCGGCTGCGCCGGCGCTCTGAATGTACGGAAGGCTCAGGGTCCCGAGGGGCAGCCACGGTCTCACCACGAGAATGGCTCCTCATGAGGCGCTCAGCCATCCTGTAGCCCGCTAACTCTGTGTGGAGGGTCGACACCATCCTGGCCACGTGCCAAACAGGAGCGAAGACATCAGTATGCCTACCGGCTGCTGAGGGCTCCCCGGCATCTACGGATAGCTCCGCGCGGGTCCTATCCATGGGGATCATCAGGGAATCGGTACATACCCTGCGGATCAAATCCCGCCACTTGTCAACAGTCTCTGCAAACAAAGGAGAAAAACGAATCAGAAACCAAGCAAGAAGCTAAAAGATACAACAATAGCAACTAAGGAGAGCATACATATAAACATTAAAAGGAGAAGGGTAACTTACTCGGATCCCCAGGCATCCAAGATGGGTCACTGGGGCCGGCACCTGCCGCGGATGCCGCTGCCGACTGAGGGGCTGCTCCCGTGGCAGGGGCAACATGTCGCCCTGCAACTGACTCATCCTCTCTGCCATGGCCCTGAGAGAGTGGCTCCTCTAAAACTAGAGTGTCCTTCTCTGCGCTCTGCTCAGCCCTCTCAGCCTACATAATATCCTGAGTGTCATGCCACTCAGGATCGCTGTCCTCGGTCTCCTCCTCTGTCCCTCCCTCTGTGAGCTCCTCAGAGTCGGAGTCAATATCTATAGGGTCATCGCTGCTATGAGCAGGACCCGCAGCAATCTGAAGCAAAGGTGCCCGAGGCGCACCGGCTCTCCCTCTAGCGCGAACTATCCTCCTAGCTGCAATAGGAATTCCATGAGTGATCACTGTCCAACCTCGGCCTCTAGGCACCCCTCTGGCCTCGCGGACTGATCTGTAAACTGGCGCCACTGGGGGAAGCATGCCCAAATATGGTAGACCGAACTACTGAGGAACCCGGCCGAAAGGATGTACCTCTACTCGCCCCACTCGATCAATGAGCTGCCCTGTGGTGGAGCAGGAGATCAGGGTAAGAGTCTCCTCGCCCCATATGCCGGCCATAAGCCGGTACGGTGTCGCCTCCATGTCTGCAGTAGTAAGGGAGGCAACTGGCTGATGAGGTGCTCTGAGCACCGACATATCTGTCCATCTGGCTGCCCTCACAGCCCCAGGATCTGCTACCTCCACACCCCTGCCATAAGGGATAAAATGCTCATACACCCAACTCATGACTAAAGTCGGGTGGCTCAATGACTGTCCCTATAAACGGACCACCCTATATAAATCATGGTAGGTGGTCCCCAGAATATCTGCACCCCAGGCGTATATCCGGTCCGTGCCCCTCTATCTGCGCAATGATGGGGGCCCAGCAGTATAACAATGTATCCCCTCCCTTGTCCCCGATCAGTCTCGAGGCAAGGATCCCCATGACGGCCTGTCGAAGTACGGGGATAGGCAAAGAAGGAATGGATCGAACTCTCACTCCCTTCTTCGACCCCGTGGAGATAACTGCATCTCCCATATATGCTGCCCACTGTGCAATCTGTGCCCGTGAGCCTGCTGTCTCTAATGTAAGTCTCCACCCAATGATCGGGACTCCCAGAATGTGGTAGACATCCTCGAGTGTAATGGTCCACTCACCACGGACCCCTGGCAGTCGGAAGGTGTTCCGATCTGCATCCCAATAAGAGAATAAGTCACAAAGGATGTGACTAGATGGTGCAACATGAGGCACACGCGATATACGTAGTATGCCGGCACTCTGTAGTGTGTCCTCCTCGTCCTATGAAAAGACATCCAGTACCCTTGAGAGCCAATCACACTCTCTCTCCCTGCTCCATCTAATGTACTCCGCTCTCGCCTGCATACACCCAAACAAAACACACAAAACAGAGCAAGTTAATATCCGAACAATGCCGAGAGAGCCATAAAAACGCGTAGAAATGCAAAAAAATACAAGTGTAATCTCAAATTTAAGTTCCTTTTGCATTCTGTGCAGAACCGCCGCCCTGAGCAGGGAGGTGGTTTTGTAACCGCCGCCTTAAGGGCGGCAATCGTGTAACCGCCGCCCTGGCCAGGGCGGCGGTCGTGGTCCGAAAACCCACGTGGGTTTTTAATCTAAAAAGCCTAAAAACAAGCAAAAAATGACCATTTGACCTAAAAATGGAGCCTACCCAGTAGGCGCCCCCCCCTAGGTGGACCTTTTGAACCTAATATTTTCAAAAATAACCCCCCCCATTACAACAAATTTAGCATTTCAAATTAAAGGGGGGAAAAACACAAAATTGAAGAAAACCAACCTGTGATCTAGCAGGGCGGTGTTCCGCACGTGGAGGCATGATCACGATCTCGCTGTGGACGTTTTGACTCTACTCACACAAGAAACCGTCACCGCGGGCCCCAGAGCTCAAAAAAATCAATTCAACTCGTGCAAATGAATAGGAAAATGGGCCCACTTTCATATATATAGCACCCTGATTCGTTTTAAAAGACTTTTTCGCAGGTTTGGAGCGCTGATGGAGGTAAGTTCCTATCCCCGCACGAATGGTACATTCTCATTCCCTATTATTTTAGCGTTTATTTTCCAAATTATTGTATCTATCTGCACTTGAGTTCTCTTTTCATTTTGCAGGTAGCGGGAATTTCGGATGGCGTCATTTCAACACACGGACAAGTAAGGTATAACTTCTAACTCCCCATTTCGGGACTGCCATACTCGGACCCACCGTTTTATGCCTCTTCATGGCTAAAACGCTTCTCCGAGGGGGCAATATGTACGTACCCAAAATTGTAAGGTACTGTACTGCCGGAACAGTGTAACAAGTGCCCCAATGATGATACAGGTCTCCTCGCAAGGTGTTCGGGATCCGGAAAAGCCCTCGGAGTATGCGTTAACATCCCGCATGCCCCGCTTAGCCCCCGCGCCCTTTGTTTTCCCCTTTTTCCCTCTTTCCTTGGCCTCTTGATCTTCAGTGATGAAACCGCCGCCCTGCAGGGCGGCGGTCTCGTGACCGCCGCCCTGATCAGGGTGGCGGTCCTGTAACCGCCGCCCTGCTCAGAGCGGCGGTCCTGCACGCGTTTTCCAGAACATTCTTTTGACGTGACTCGCGTGAAATATCACGATTCACCAGCTTTATTTGCCGACTTGAGCATGCATTTATGTTTTTGGTCCCCTGGAATAGTGTTTTTCCTTTGTTTATTGTTTAGGAGTTCAGTTTGGTTTTGATTTTTGGGTGATTGAATTCCTATAAATGCATGGCTTGTGCTCAAACAAAGGGTCTGAAGTTTGTCTCTGAATCTCTCTTTGCATTAGATTTAGCTATAATTTTTCTTAGAGTACTTGTTTTAGTTCATTTGCATGCTTGGTTAGCCTTATTCAGCTGTTGGTAAGCCACATATCCAGCTTGTGCAAGCAGTGTTGTTATTTTATCCAACCAGGACTGATCTTTTGCTCTCATCTCCTCATTTTCAGTAGTTCAGCTTATTATCTTGTTTAGAAACCATAGTTTCAATTCACTTGCATGTTTAGATAGTATTGTTCAGCTGTTGGTAAGCCACATATCCAGCTTGTGCAAACAGTGTTGTTATTTTATCCAATCCATTGGAACAGAGTAGCTTAGGAAGCCATTAAAGTTGCAGGTTTTGCTCTTCGAACAGGATAGTTCCAGGTTCTGGTCGCTTCATGTTGCATGACTCGCAGTAAAATCCCGCTAGGAATCGCATAAGCCAAGCTCTGTACTCTTGCGCTGTCCCTCTCCTACTCGCATTTTCGGTCTGCATTCTGAGCTGTCCTTGTCCCAAAATCTACTCCTATCGGTGCTAGCATTACACGCTTTTCTGGATCCACGTGAACACGAAAGAACGAGGAGATCATACTGAGGGGACAAGATCACACACACCATCAGATTCGCCACTGTTCTGCGGAATCCAGGTTTTAACTTTCAAAGTTCTAGTTAGAATCATATCAAATAGAGTAGATAAATTGCTTCATTTCAGTAAATTCTATTCTCGATATTGCCAGGGAAGCTGTGAGGATTGATAGTTTCTGAGAAACTATGATTCACTCCTCACTTCTGAGGTAGGATCGAGAATCTTGCAGATAGATTAGACGAGCTATTTTATTTATTTAGAATAAATCTACAAATCACACAGGCAAATAACTACACTCGATTATCTTGTTTGTTTTAAGTTGTTATTTACTTATTATTTCTAGATACGCTTAAAATAGTTTGCTTTCCTTAAAATTGTTAAAAGGTTTCTTAGAGAAATTGAGGTTATATATGTTTTAGATTTATTCCACGTAGTTAGAATTTGCTTCGTTACAGTTAGATTTACATTTCGTTTCGTATGACAATCACGGGACCTCAGGAGCCCAGAGAATATATATTTGAGCCAATCGTGCCTCAACCAAACCTCATCACAGCAATAGTTGACATAGACCAAAATCTCAGAATACAAGTATTCCGAACAACCACAGATTTACAACTGATCAGTTCTCAATTAAGAGGGTTAAACATAGAAGACGACCAAGCACACACGTTTTGGTCAAACCAACCAAACTACAGATTACCCTAGGCAAACATTCACATGACTGTAGAAGGTTTCGAAAGAGAACAAACCTTTGGTTGTGATCCTTTGGTCCCATAGCCGGGTGCAGGAGACACTCTCACAGACATAGACACCAGTTTAAGGATCCAAGTTGCACGAATGCCTGTGAGATATTCTGAGAAAATCACACAGTTGTTGGTCCTAAACATAGAAGCTGAGAAAGCATACGATTACTGGATACTAGGGATTAGAACTTGATTTCACGTATGACCATAACAGGACCGCAACAACCAAGAGTCTATGGTTGTGATCCACAGATCCCACAGCCCAATGAGTCCACAAGTCAATCAGATATAGACACTAGCCTACGCACCTTGGTATTCAGATCCACTCCACTTCCACCCATCATCATCGAACAATTGTCCTTACTAGATATAGCGGCTAACGAAGCTAGAGAATTCTGGACTAGGCCAGAGAATCGTCCGTAGAGTCAATTGTATTCACCATCCACTATATGACCTTATCAGGAGACATACACGAAACTATCCCAGGTCATTTTCCACGTATTCCGCAACCCATAGATCGAATCACGCCAGAGCTCGATATTGATTGGAGCCTTCGAGCAGTCATCCTTGCCGATCGATCTATCACACCAGTCCAAGTTAGAAGGGCCTTTTTTTCCTTAGATTCGTAAATTCCACTAGTGCGTGTTGAAGACATTAGACTGCCTAACTAGTTTTTCTAAATCCCACGCATATTCTACCCCCACCGGCTGTCTCGGCACAACCTCGAGAGGTCGGGTACGCGGAAGAGTCACTTGTAGATTCTCACACTCGCCTATCGCTTTTCCGGCGTACAGACTTTTAAAGATCTTTGAGTACATCCAAGATCTCCATATACCTTGCCATTTCCCTCTCCATTTCCATTTAGCCTCAGATCTGTCCTCACATCGAGATTTTAATGAGTTTCCTCTACCCCGACCATACCGACACCGGTTACCCACAACCGTCCCCAGTTCACTTAAACCAACATCGGTCATACCAGACCGACGTCGGTCTCAGTGTTTTACCCTCAGACCAAGAACAGAGCCTAAAATCCCCACCAAATACCCCAAAACAACCCAAGACCAGACCCAGATGAGTTCCAGCACTCTGACAGTGACCTTGACCTTTAGATTCAATCATAGCCTAGCCTGTTGTGAACGAATTTACTTATTATAGTCAAATGAGATACTAAATCATTTTAACTACAATAGGATTTCATTTATTATTGACATTGAATTGTTTTAAACAGTGGATTGACATCCTTCTAGGGAGTATCACACTTCCCGGATCTAGCATATGCTAGGCAGTCCACTACATATATTGTTTAACTTCCATTTGGTGATCTTATTTTCTATTTCAGGTAGTTCCTCCTAGCCAAAAGGGAGCTCTCACGGTCAGTTGTGGATCAAGAAGTCATAAGCGCGTAACAACCTTCAACCAGATTTAACAGGTATTGCTTTTAACCCATTTACCCTTATCTGTTTCGTCAATATTCAAAGAAATGCTCTAAGAATCAGGTGAAACAACTATATCAATGGGTGAATCAACTGCTAAAGGGATTGGTGAGATATTGATCTAGAGGACATTTTGGGACATTTCAGAGTTCCCTAAATCTTCCTGAATCATGACCAATTGGTAGAGTGTTTTGAGAGATTTCTAACGATAGGGGAACATAAAAAATAGAGATCATATGCTCAAGATATGGCCAGTCAAAGTCCAGGATTGAAAACTAGTCAACGGGGGTCAACATGCGAGTTACGGGTTGACACATGGCATTTGAAAAAAGGTGGAAGGTTGAAAGTTCATGTTTTGATCGCCTTTAGTCTTCAACAGATTAAAAAAATGGTGGGCCCTGCTATTTGTTGGTTGGGGATCCTCAACCAAGTTCTACACACTTTTTTATAGGAGAGGTGCCTTTGAGGCCTTTGTATATTACCATTATCAATTTTCAATATTATATGCCATATTGCATTGTATGGTTGCAATCGAGCTCAAACGAGCTATTTTGATAGCTCGATGGGGTGGTCAAATACCCACCAAGTCGAGTTGGTCATTATTCATCCATAATGTTTATGCTTATGTTTTGGGATGATTTTATAGCCTTATTTCTTACCTTAGCGAGCACATTTCTCTGTACATGCCTCGATGATCTCAATACATAACTTGGTGGGCTACAATTGTAATGGTTCGGGCTACATCAAGTGTATATGGATCGACGAGATCAACACATAGCTCGTATGACATTGGACAAGTTTTTTTATTGGTGGTTCCAAAATATTCCCTAGCCATTCAACAGAGGCAACACAACCACTATACTACGCGACATTCCACCTTGTCACTGAGCCAACTCGGTAGGCTTTTAGATACTATCACCTACTTAACATGCCACCGCCCATTTCATCTAACTCGGGCATTGTATGTATTAAGAGGTGAACAAAAGTAATTAGTGTGGCCCATGTCATACACATTATGGGCAGAAAAGCCTTTAAAAATGCTTAAACACTTTATTCACCCACGTATGTGGGATCAAAAAAACAAGCTCTCCACTGAACCAACAAACCAAGGAAAGGTAGCGTGGATATTTTGGATGGCACGTCCAAACAAGAAAATTATTCCCCACTGCCAAATGGAGTCCAAGTGGACCATGAGCAACATATGGAGGAAAGCCACATAGGGTGGCATGATTAAAGCCAAAGCATTTAAAATGCGAAGTGGGTTATAATAGCCTTAGTGTTATTTGATATGATAGCCTTAGTGCTATTTGAGATGATAATCCACGAAGATTGGGGATTAAAAAGGTGGATTCAGTGGAATTCAAACCCCCACCACCTATGTGTAAATCATAATGCTCTGCCAACACACCAAGGAGCTCGGTGAAACTATAAAAGGAGCCCGATGTATTTAATTGAATGGGAACATATGTCTTTGCACAGCCACAAGGCTTAAGTAGCAGTTTGCTTTCAACCCCAATTTTGGAGGACTTAGAGGCAGAATTTGTCAATAGTGTAAAAATGAAAGTTGCTCAGAATTCCACAAGGATTCCAAATATGTAGTCTATTTTTATGTAATGCTTAGAATGATCTCTTTGTAGGTGATTTTATATCACATTTATAGGAGAATCGCATTGCGAAGAGACTGTAGGGGCCTTGGATTAACTTTGAAACATGTTCTGACAGATTGTAGAGTTCTATGAGGTCTGGTGTCAGCCCATTTGTAGGTTTTGTGATCTATTTGTCATTATTGAAGGGTTATTGTACTTCATTGTAAGTTAAATAGATTGATTCTCTTGTTTGGAATCTGAAGACGTAGCCTTAGTTGGGTGAACTTCGTTATTAATTTTTTGGTGTCGTATTTAATCCCTGATTGTATTCTAATTTATGATTTTAATTCTAGATTTCAAATCAGTAAGTTAATCATAACTTACTTCTTGAAATTAGTAACGACATCTCAGATAAATTGATAAATTTTTAAAGTGTCTAAAATATTTAAAACGGTACCCAAGGGTAATTTTTTTTTTTTCTGGATCAGATATCCAAATCAAAGATTTTGAATATGTTCAAGAACATGAAACCAAAGGTAGTCAATGATATGGCCACTCAATTTAATGTTTTACATGCTAAGAAGAAAAGAGAAGATGCAAAGGCAACACTTACAAAGTTTTTCCATGCATGTAGAAGAAAGAAAGTTGATTGCATAGGCAAGGGATTGGCCAACATTACAGAAGAAATGGAGGCTTCACTAGAATTTAACATGACAGAAACAAAGGATGGGTAAGTTTTCTATGTTTCTCAAAGGAAGCCATAGCCGCCAAGACAAGGAGGTATGTCACAAGATCCTATGTCATCTTTTCAAAATTGGGCTAGTAACCCGTATATGCAAACCCCACGTTAGGCCAATACACAACAAGGTTGGGCTCTATACCCTATCCAATACCAACAACAATGGCAAGATCAGTTTTCAGGCCAACAATAATGGAAACAACCCCCTCAATAATGACAACCTTGGAGAGGAGGGAAAAAATCTTCTAACTACCAAAAATCTTACCAACAACCTCCTTATCTAGAGTAACAAGCTTTGATGCCAAACCCCCAAGCAGGATCTCAACCAAAAGCCTCTCAACTACCAGTTCAAAAAACACCTAACCATAATAATAGAGATACTTAGCCAGCCTATACCACTGAATCCACTCAATAACTTGCGTATTCAGTTGATGTTAATAACATCCATCTTTGCTTAGGAAGAGCACTTCCTCTACCAAGTAAACCCACCATTATAGATATTGCAAATGAGCCACAGTTCTTGCTAATTAATCTGTAGCTACTGAAAACTGATCTACAACAACCTAAATAGATTTCTGGCAAGGGTAAAATACAAGCTAATTAACCACCAATTCCAGAGAAATTACAGAAAAATAAGACTGACCTCAAATCAGATTCTGATTCTGATTTTTTCAATCAGCTGAAGGATATTTTTGTAAAAAAAATTCTTATTCAAGTCATCAATGATGTTCCCATCTATAACAAGTTGGTTAAGGATCAATTCATAAAAAACTAGGCAGAAGAAGGAAGGAACCATCCACTGTAAAATTTATTGGATAGTTGGCTGATATCGTTCTTGGAAATCTAGTTTTACCTAAGTACATAGATCTAGGAAGTTCCTTGGTGAATGTTAAAATGAATAGAACAATAATAAACAACAATATGATTGACTTAGGGGAATTCATTAACGTCATGACCAAGAAAATTATGGATTACTTGAAATTGGAAGGACTAAGACCAACAAGCTATAGTCTTACAAGTTGCACAAATAGATCAACAGTAAGACCTGAAGGATTCCTTGAGGACATAGGTGTGGTGGTGAGGACATAGTTGTGGTGGTAGAATATTGGGAATACCTATGTTGATTTTATTGTCCTTCAACAAAAAGTGAGTTCAGGATGTTATCTTATTATTCTAGCAATGCCACGTTTTTCCACTTTAGTTGCATTCATAGGTTGCAAGTATGGCAATATGATTATTTCTAATATAAGTGATACTAATAATCTTACATGCTATATCCTCGTTCCCAATCATTGAATGATGAAGATTAGAAAATTTGGGTTCAATAACATTGGAGAAGATCAGATCTCTATACAACAGCTCATGATGCTAGAGAATTCTTGTATAATTATAAAGACAAGAAGAAGATATTGTTCTCTCTAATTTCTTTTAGGATAACTATGGAAGGAAACAAATAAATGGATGACATATTCAAGGTGTTTAAGCCACCGTTTGAACCAGGTTCTACTACAGAAAAAGCAACATGGAAATTTTAGGCAAGAATTTTATTCTTCATCAACTTCTTCCCCATGATTGCATTCTAAATTCAGTTCAGCAACAATGTATTTTCAATGATGGATCTCTACGAGCAAGTGGAAATAACACTAGGAAAACCACTTAATATCAACAAGTTGTTGGATAGACAAAAAAGAGCAATTTTTTATTGATCTTCTATAAAAATATAAAAACAATGTTTGTTTAGGACTATGGTAATATGCATGGAATTAATCTTAGGCTTTTGCACTCATAAGATTTATATCAAGGAGATTTGTAAAACAATTAGGAAGCCAAAAAAGAGGAATGAACGCAGCCAGTGAGAGAGATTGTAAGAGAAGAATTGAAGATGTTACATGGGTGCTAGATTTATATATATCACATATTATACATTTAATGGGTGTCACCTCTTTTCATCATGTCAAGAGAATAATGGAAAATGGAGGATATGTGTAGATTACATGGAGACTAAATGTAACAAAAAAGAAAGATCACATCCCATTACCTTTCATTGACCAGGTACTTGATACTTCGGCTAGTAGAAATTATATCTACTTTTCTTGATGTATATAATGGCTATAATCAAATTTCATATTGCACCAGAGGACCAAGAAAAAACTACCTTCACATGCCCATGAGGAACATTTTCCTATTCAGTTATTCCATTTGGCTTTTGTACTGCACTTGCTACATTCCAAATGGATAATCTTAAGCATGTCTTATCGGATTTGAAAAATGACTACATGGAAGTCTACATGAATGAATTCACTATACATGGCTGAAATTTTGAATAATCTATGAAAAATCATGGAAAAAGTTATTGAAGATATGTTAAGATCACAATCTGTCCTTAAGCAATGAAAAAATACTACATGATAATGTCTAAAGGAATAGTTTTGGGACACTATCTTTCTTCTTATAGAATTCAAGTTGGTCCCGAAAATGTATTTGTTATAATCAAATTGCCAACACTAAATAAACAAAAGGGTGTTAGGATCTTTATATGTCCATGTTGGATATTATAGAAAATTCATATAATATTTTAGTAAAATTACAATGCGCAACTCTTTGCATTGCTAGGAAAGAATGTTGATTTTGTTTGAGATTGAATGTTGTGAAGATTCTTTACAAAATTTGAAGTAAAAGTCAACTACTGATCTTGTATTGAGAGGAACCTAATTGCAACCTTCATTTCCACATCCACACTGATGCATCATACCATGTTACTGGAGTTTTATTAGGATAAAAAAATATGGAGTTATGAACTATGAAATTTAGTATGTTAGCAAGAACTTTTAGCATGTAGATTTGAATTACAAAGTCATAGAAAAGGAGTTATTGGCATGGTTGTATATACTATCAACAAATTTCAGACACTACATCATAGGTTATCCAGTGTTCATTCACATTTATCATGTTTCAATCAAATTATTCGAAAAAAAAACCAGTAGTAAGCAAACATAATAATAAGGTGGTTGTTCCCCTTGTAAGAATTTGTATGTCAACATACTAGACAATCATGGCAAGGACAATGTGGCAAAAAATTTCCTTTTTAAGGATGTAGACCAATAGTGAAAAACAAATAGTTGATGAATCTTTTCCGAGATGAGAAATTATTTATATTTTTCTACCAAAACACCTTGGTATACAAACACAGCCAAATATTTAGTTTTAGGTAAAAAACCTCCACATTACTTATACTCTGAGAAGTAAATACATAGTTGAGAAAAGTAGTAAATTTCTTCTTAGATAGCTGAATTTCTATTTCATACAACACATGATCAAATAATGATAATATGCATATATGATGAAGGAGATATTTTATATCCTCATATCCTACCATAAGGAACCTTGTAGCGGGAATTTTTATGCAAAAATGATAGTCACAGAATATGCATTAACAACTAGTCATTATTGGTCAACATTGCACAAGGATGTAGCATTATACACTAGGAGATGTTATAGGTGTCATAGAATGGGTAAGCCTACTAGATATGATGAAATTTCATTGTATCCTCAATTGGTCTTTTAGCCTTATGAAAAATGAGGCTTAGACTTCATTGGCCCTATATATCCTAAATCTTAGCAAAAGGAATAAATTTTGGTATGCACATATTATCTAACCGAGTGGACAGAGGTGAAGGCATTGCCAAATCAGAAAAGTGAGAAGGTAGCCAAGTTCCTATATGATCACATCTTCACCAGGTATGGAGTTCTAAGGGAAATTGTAATAGATCAAGGTACACACTTTACTGCTGATGTAATTTTTCATCTAGTTAAGGAGTATGAAATCAAGCATATGAAGTCCACACCATACCATCCCCAATCTAATGGCCAAGTAGAGCTTATAAATAGAGAGATAGAGGTCATCTCGACAAAGAGCAATGTACTCCACATAAAAGATTGGGCAGATAGGATTCTAGAGGTAGTATGAGCATTTAACACAACGTGGAAAAAAACTAACTTCACACCATTTGAACTCTTGTATGGTAAGACTGTTGTTTTTCCAATTGGATTTGAGCACAAAACACCGAGGATTTCACTTGAGATAGGCATAGATTTATCTAAAGCTCAAAGGCAGAGATTCCTCCAACTTAATCAGTTCTATCAATTAAGAAGATAAGCAATACATAATACTAAGGTAGTGCAAAAACAAAGAGTTAAATGGAATGACCGGTACATCAAGATCAGACTGTTTCAAGAAGGTGACTAGGCACTTTTGTTTGATTCAAAATAAAAGGACCATATGAGAAAACTTAGGACAAGGTGGTTAGGCCCCTATGAGATTGAGAAGATATTTCTCAATGGAGCTGTAAAAATCACCACCATATATCCTATGAGGTTCAAGTTGTTGGTGAATGGTCACAGGTTGAGGTTGTACAAGAAACTAGTTGAAAAAAATGCATTCATGCATCAGTTCAGAGGAGGTCAAAGCAGGATGGTAGTAAGGACATCAAATTTAAAATTAGGAGGTGAGCTTGTTGGTTCATCTTCTGAGATTCCATAGGATTCAGAGATTTCAGTGGCCTTGGTATATTTATCTTGTTAACTATTCCAAGGACAAATAAAAGTATTTTGATAATCCCTTTTAGTGATTAACAACACTCTGCTAACACTTTTTATTTCTTAGAGTTTTTGTTTTATAGGGTTTGATGTAAATTTATTGCAAGAGTGCATGATATCAATCACAAGGAGAGAATGCAATGAATGAAGGTTCCACTTACAACAACATGTAGCGAACACGTGTTTTGTCTTTTATGTTTGACTGAACTCATAATTACATGAAAGAAGATCAAAAATATCTGCACGTAGGAGAGATGGAAAAAAGACAACTAACACCACAAAAAATCGATATTACCTCTCCGAGAGTTATTTGGTTTTAGTAAGGACCAACCAATATCAATTCGACACACATTTGCAACATCATAGAAATGTCTGCAACATTATAGCAAGCTTGCATGTAGCCAAGGTGCAAATCCAAATAAGTATGCACAATCATCATTCCAAATGAATGTTGAGATAAGTGCACTCGATTATCACTTTATTAAAATATAATTAAAATGATTATCACTAACTAGCATTCATGCCAAGTCATCATGTATTTACTGCATTAAAAAAACTACCACCTTTCATGTTATGATGTGTCCCTCCACATAAGCCCATATTTTCAAATCACTTCACTTTGCATGCTTCACATGGTCACATCAATTAATGATCGCTCCTGTAACCGTGCTACGTGTAATTTCAGTCTCAAAGTTCAAAAATAATCAAAATAACTCAACACAACTCAATTGTGCATCGTTTCTTCAAGTAGAGATGTGTTATTACATATAGAGTCCAGAGCAAGCTACACATTCACAATGGGAGGAGATTTGATATGACATGAACCCACTGAGCATTCTCAACTTCTTACCCACACTCGAATTTTACAATATTTTCAAGATAATGGTTGGCTAGATTACATAAACTAGTTTCAGGGTTTCAATCAAGTAATGGTTGAAGAGTTTGCCAACACATTTAGTGATGGGGAGGAAAAACTGAAGGTTTTATCAATCAGAATTAGTGATGACATCTTCGCAGAAGTAACTGGCCTACCTGCCAAGGGAGAACCATTTCTAGAGAAGGCTAACCCAGAAGCAACTAGGAGAGAATTTATAGATGATGATGATGCATTCATCAATGATAGACAAGGTACACAAATAAATTCCCTTAAACCTTTATGGGCTGAGGTTGTAAATTATAGGGAAGATATTCTAGGTTGAATACATTTCACTTCAAATTGTTAAATCACCTAAAGAACAAAAAGCAAGTGAATATAACCAATTTCTTATATGAGAAATTGAAGAGGATGAGTAGAGAGGCACATAGGGGCAAGTCTACATTGTCACACCATTGCCTCATCACCTTAATAGTAAAGTACAAAATGTAGAGGGATTATCCTCTAATACCATGGGAAGATTTTGCAATGGCCAATAGTATAGTCGAATTGTTAGGAAACATGAGAAAGAGGACAAAAAGCAATGAGATCTCTTCCAAACATGTAACTGAGCTCACAGGATCAACCTCCCAGCCTAAATAACCCCTTACTTTTGAGAAATTTCCATCTATTGAGAAAAACTCTATACCTGTCTCCCATGAGATAATTTTAATTACTAAAATCCTCATAGAGTTTTCCACTCTTGAATCCTCCACCTCCAAAGGTAAACGAAAGTATTCCAAGTCCACTCCTACACCACCAAGGTACTCTCATAGGATCAAAACCAAAAGGCCAAGGAAATCTAAACAAAAATCAAATCCCATATCACTTGATAATGATGTGGAAGCTATAGAGGAAAACATTGAGCCCAAACCAATAGAAACAAGGTAGGCAGGTACTGATGCTACATTTCATGAGAAAAAATTCCCTGAGAAGCCCATGGAGGGACAAGAAGAGAAAGCTCATAATGTGGAGACAATGCATGTAATGGAGGGTCATGTAAAGAAAAATTAAGAAGAAGTTGGAGGAAAAATTGGACAAGAATACCCTGAAGAGCCCATGGAGGAGCATGAGGAGCCAGATTTGAATGAGGGGGCAATTACTGATATGAAGGTCAGGGAGAGATACAATAGAATGAGGAAGTAGAATTAGATATTGGACAAAGGCCACAAGTTGTTTATCAGGTCATGTATCCATAGGAGCAAGAAAATGAACATGAACAAGTGCCACAAGTTATTGAGCACAAGGTGCACAAAATTGAATAATAGTAGATGTCTGTAGAGGTTGAACCATTAATGGAACAAGAACAAGAGCATATTCATGTAGTTAAGACATCACTCCCAGTTTGTATATATAGGTGATAATATCAAATATTGGATTTCTTAGTGTTTAGAAAGGTTCTAGGGGGTCATTTAAGTCACTTATATTTCTTGTCTTAGTTTAAGTCCTTCAAAGATTCAAATTTTGCCATTTCCCTCCAAAATGAAAAATTGAACCTTGAAGATAATTTTGTTTTGAAAATGGTGTTATAATTAGTTATTAGAGCATTAAATCATATAATAATCCTTAAATGAGGCTTAGCGATTTCTTGGGGTCTTAGGATGATTATAGTTGTGATGTTTTTCTTAAACTCCTAAACTTCCAGTTTAGGTGGGGGTCATTTAATGAGTAAGTAAATGTAAAAGTTTGCACTTGAAAGGGGTTATGAGCCAAGAATTGATTAACAAATCCTAAGAAACATATATATACCCCATCTTGTAACTATTTCAGGCATCATTCAAATGAGCCATGAAAATTGGAAAGCTTCAAGAAAGATTAAGAGTGGAAAATTGTGTATACAAAAAGAAGTTGATGATATTTAGTGATTTTATGCATTGTATAAATCTTGAAAATCCTGTGCATGTTGATTGAAGGAGGTTTATAAGATAAAATTTAAATCTTATATGTATATATTGATTAGTGAGTGGATTTTCAATGTTTCCAAGAATACAAGAGTAGAAGAGGTCTCCAAGAATTCCTTTTTAGTGTCTTTAGCATTTTGTGAGTGTTTAGATGCATGAAACTGTGTATTGATATGGTGGGATGTTGATTTTGGGCAAGTATACAGGATATGTGGTCTTGATTTTTTTCCCTTGTGGTTATATTAAGTTGATTACTGTGTAGAAATCAAACTTGCATTGTGATTATTCTTTGAGTTAAGACTATAGGGTTTCAATGTTATTGTTTCTTAATCAAACACAATGTTATCTCTTAGAGTCAAGCCTTGATAGTTTGTAAACAGTAAAGAAGAGAATAATTATGGTTATTTCAATCTTATTGGAAGATGAGAAAACTAAATTTAAAGATACAATAATTTGAAAGTGGTTCTAAAAAGAAAACTAGGGTTTTTACCTTAAAAAATAGTAGTGTACAAACATGGTAATTGTCTTTTGTATTACAACGGTTCGAAGGGAGATCACTATAAAATTTTGAGAGTTTAGATAGTTGAAGGAGGATCTGAATTTTTTTTGAGCTTTACAATATCCTTTAGAATGGTTGCAAACTCAAGAAATAGATAATTCCCTCCTCTCAGGCAAGAATGTGACTGTGAAACTGTGATTTAGGGCAAAGAAGAGGAAAAGAGCTATAAAATCCATTTCACCTAGTGGAAAATAAAAAAACTTGGAATAAATAGAGAATCAAGTGTTTTATTTTAGATTTTTGAGATTTCAAAATATTTGAAGTCCGTACAGTACGATTATCAATAACAGTGTTGAGTAGGACTATGCTAGATAGGGTAACAAGGGATTGTCAACAAAATTGAAGCATTTAAAGGTAAAACTAGCACTTGAAACTTTTAGGGATCATCAAGGATACTATTGGAAACTTGAATCAGCTCTTTTGTGATTAAATTTTTCATTTAAATCAGAATTATATAGTAAAGTGCATAATATAACCCATAAGCCTAAAGGTATATAAACAAATTAAGGAATGAATTGACCTTGGAAACCTAGTTGATTATTTGGGCTACATCATAGTTATATCTAAGGGGTTTGAAGAGTTAAGAAGACACCACTCCCTTTAGTCACAATGATAATTATAATTTAAGAGGGCTATCAGGACATGGTTACTAAAGGTAAGTTTTTGCATGTTTTCAATTAGTTGACCTATTTCAAAGGTTTTAATAGTGTAAGTAAGGACTGGAGAATATGAAGAAATAGTTGGGTTGGAGAAATAAGGATTAATTCAAGATTTTACACAATTATATAGGTAACTAATAACTTGAAACCAAGAACTAGTTCCACATGATATAAGAGGCATTGATGATTTTTGTACCATTTCTAACATTTTGAACTAAGTTTAATTGACCTAGTGACTACATCAAAAACTACCTTGTAAGGAGATGACCACACAAACAATGTTGCCTGATATTGATTATTTGATGTCAAAATTTGATATATGTTGATAAGATAAAAGGAAAATGGCAGAGAGAAAAGGAATCCCTTATCTCCAAACATCATGAAGATTTGAAGGAAAAGGATAGAGAAATAAAAAGGCTAGAGCAAAAATAAGAAGATACAATTTAGGTGGCCCATGAGATATTTAAATGCTGGCCTCCATCAAATGTTTATGTTATCTTCTTAAACAAAAATATGTTACAAGTCAAACTCACTTGTATTAATTCTGAGATATCATTTGATATTAGTGTAGCTAAGAGATTCTTTAGGTTATATTAGAACAACACCCATGAAATTCAACTCATACTATGTGAAATTTACATGTAAAACTATGCTCTTGAATATGATAGGGATTGGATTCCAATCCTATACATTGGAGATGTTCAAGTCAAATCCATCTGTTCTTATTTTGTGAATGAGTTGGATAGAGAAATGTAAATGGAGGAATACGTGCATTTAGAGAAGGTACATCCACTGATGGTTAGGACTGAAGCTACAAAAACTAGAGAAGTTGTAGAATAGTATGCAAAGTATGTAAAGAAGAAGGAGAGTATGAAAAATGAGGAAAGCAACACATAATGAATTTAGAGACATGATTAGGGACCATGGAATTCAGTTGGTTCAAACATGCAGGATGCGCTAGAATGAGATGTCTCCAAAACTATAAAAGAAAGAGATGCACTCTTACCCTAATATAATGCCAACTCTAAGAAGAGTGAATACATACATTGACATTGCTACTAAATGTGTAGATACCTGGCTTTCGATTGGCTATCACCCCCCAATATTCCACTTTCTAATACCGCCATGGACAAGTGACAGATCACTTAATGAAATGATACATAATAGAGTTATGGATAGGTTTAGGATAAACAAAGGTTACTTCTTCTCAGAACCAGAAGGGATAGATACTTTAGTTGATTTCAGATGTGAATGTAGCATCAGGAAGCAGGGGATTAGCCATTTAAATGAGGACATTCAAGGAATTAATCTGGGGTGTGTGATGAGTTATGAAAATATCCTTTAGAAACAACTCATAATTTGTATCTCTGTTAATCCATTGAAGCTATGTCTGAACATTATCGTCACCACTTAAAATTATGGCATAAATACTGATTAATATAGTTATGATTAGATATCTTTATTTTGTGGTATTTTGTGTGTACATTTATTCTCTTGATTTCAATAAGTTGTTTAAATGATTTTTTTTGTGATGTTGTTATTGTTTGTGAGACACTTATTATATGCAATAACTTGTATGCAACAAAGGACTTATATGAAACAAATTGTCCGCAGTCAAAGGGAATCACCTACAACTAAGGACTACTCTACAACAACTCATCCGCAGCCAAAGGGGATCACCTATAACAAAACATACATGACTATGAAGATATCTTGGAACGTGAATAACGACGCTCGAGTTTTTACATGTCATTGAAGGGGCAGTTACAACTGGGACATGAAGAACTGTGAGATAACTCAATAATAGCTCAAATTATTCATTGCAACTCATGAAAGAACTCATTGATTAGTTAACACTTGATTTAAGGAACTTTTCGGTTACTTGAGTTATGTATTTAATATCTGGACACCTGTTAATTAGTTCTGTTGCATGTGTTGGAAATCTTGTTTATTTGTTTGAGATATTCCACTTATTCTACTGAAGATTTTTTACTTAGTTTGTTAAACTCCTAGTTGAACTCTTCTTCTCATGTTTTGTTATAATTAAGGTGTATAAAATAAAAGGGTTATTGCTAGAAATATATCTAGATGTAGAATATAGAGAATAGAGGAATTAAAGGATAGAAGATATGCAGATACAGAGGTTTCTTTGTTCCTAGATGTAACATTCATGCTAATTAAATAAAAGATCCGAATGCTGTTCAGTAGCCTTTAGCTACAAGATTTAGGAGGGTTAACACCCAAGGCAGGGCCCACTTGTGGTCTGCTAAACCCCTCCATAGTTTTGTTTCTTTGTTTTGTTGCATGATTAGACTAGGAAGTAATTTATCTCTTTATTTTCATTCTAAATTTACAAGCTTTACTTTAGTCATAGTGTTTGGAATCCATTTTCTTTCAGTTAGTTTTTTTTCAAACATCGTACTTTCAAGAATTGTTCTTTTAAGTATTGTAGTGACATATATTCCTTTCCATACCTACTAAATTCTTTGTAAATGTGCATACAACATTGACATTATTGAATGTTTACGTCCCTTGGTTTTGTGATTAAACGAATGTGATTGAATGAACAACATATTAGTTTTTGCAAGTTAATTTGCACCACCAAAAACCCTGTACCTGTCTCTCCTGAGAGAATTTTCATTGTTGAAGCCCTATTGGAATTCACTACACCTGAAACCTCCATTTCCAAGGGTAAACGAAAGTCTTCTAAATCTAATCTTACACCACCTAGGTGCTTCCATAGGCTCAAAACAAAAAGGCCAAGGACCTCCAAACCAAAACAATCAAATCCCATCTCACTAGATACTTATGTGGAAGCTATAGAAGGAAGCTTTGAGCCTCAGCTAATGAAAACACAACATGGAGATATTGATGCCATTTTTCATGAGTAGGAGTACCCTGAACAACCCATGGAGGAGTAAGAAGAGGCATCTCATGATGAGGATATAGTTCATGCAACAAAAGGTCATGAGGAGGGAAAAGAAGATGAAGTTGGAGGAGAAACTAAACAAGAACAAATGCCAGACATTGTTGAGTAACCCATTGAACAACAAGAATAAAGAACTGAACATAAAAAAATGGCACAAGTTGTTGAGTAGGTTATTGAGCACCAAGTGTATGGAATTGAGCAAAGAAAGATGCCTATATTAGTTGAACCAGTCATGGAACAAGAACAAGAACACATTCCTACAGTTGAGGATGATGTAATGGAGCAAGTGCTGGAGCAAACACCACATGCTAGTGTACAAAAAATGGATGTAACATAGGTTAACCCCCAATTTTTTATTCATAAAGTTGTTAGAGACACTGTAAAACCACCTTGTAAGGAGATGACCACATAGACTATGTTGCCAGATATTGACTATTTGATGTTCCAATTTGAGACCTATGTTAATAGGCTAAAAGGAAGATGGGAAAGAGAAAAAGAAGACCTTATCTCCAAAAATAAGCAAGAACTAAATGAAAAGGAAAGATAAATTAAACGGCTAAAGCAAAATCAAGAAGAGATAGTCCAGGGGTCCCATGAGATATTCAAATGCAGGCCTCCATCTAATGTTTATGCTATCTTCTTGAAGGAAAAGATGTTGTAACTTAAACTCACTTGTATTAATTCTGATATACCATATAATATCAGTGCAACTAGGAGCTTCTTTAAATTATATCATAACAACACCCATGAAACTTAAATCCTATTATGTGAACTTTATATGTACAACTATGCCCTTGAATATGACTAGGATTGAATTTCAATTCTATACATTAGAGATGTTCAAGTTAAAGCCCTATGCTCTTATTTTACAAATGAGTTGGATAGAGGAAAAAAATGGAAGGGTATAGACATTTAGAGAAGGTCCAACCACTGTTTTTAGGGCTGAGGCAAGGAAAACATATGAAATTTTAGAGCAGTATGCAAAATATGTAAAGAATAAGGTGTTCAAAAGGAGAGTATGGCAGATGAGGAAAGTAACTCATGAGGAAGTTAGAGAAATGATCAGGGATAATGGGATTTAGGTGGTACAAGCATGCTAGATGCGATGGAATGAGCTATCACTTGAACTACAAAAGAATGAAATGCAATCTTACCCTAATATAATGCCAACATTGAAAATAGTGAATACAATAATTGAGATTGCTACATTATTTGTAGAGAACTAGTTTCCTATTGGCTATCACCCACCAATGTTTCAATTTCCCATACCATCATGGACAAGTGACAGACCACTTAGTGAAAGGATAAAAAATAGAGTTATGCATAGGTTCATGATAAATGGTGGCTACTTCTTTTTAGAAGAAGAAGGGACAAATACCCCAATTATTTTCAGGGGCTAATGTAGTTTGAGGCAACAGAGATATGAACCACTTGGATGAGGGCATTCAAGAAATTAAGTCTGGGGGTGTGATGAGTTGTGTAAATATCCTTATAAAAAACTCATGTTCTATATCTTTGTTAAGCCATTGTAGCTATGTCCTTATATTTCCCACTCACACTTATGAACATTATCATCACAACTTGAACTTATGGCATAGTTACTGATTAATATAGCTATAACTATTTATCTTTATTTTGTGGTATTTTGTGTGTGAATTTATTATTATGATTTCAATAAGTTATTTGAATGATGATATGTGTGATGTCACTCTTGTTTGTAAGCAAGTTGCTATATGCAACAAAGGAACCATCTGCAACAACTTGTCTGTAGCAAAGGACCTATCCACAACAACCCATCTCCGGCCAAAGGTGATCAAGGTCTATTGGAACGTGAAGAATGACACTTAAGTCTGTACGTGTCATTGATGGAGTAGTTATAACTAGAACATGAAGAACTAGGAGATAACTCAACCATGGATCTGATTATTCATCGCAAACTACTAGAGAACTGGTTGATTGAGGTTACACATGACTAAAAGAACTGGTCATTTAAATGAAGATCACTAAACACCTGTTATTAGTTCTGTTTCATGTGCTGAATCTCTTGTTATTTTGTTTGAGATCTTCCACTTGTTTTGTCAAAGATATTTTACTTAGTTTGTTAAAATCCTAGTTGAACTCTTCCTCTCATGTCTTGATGTAAATGATAAGTATAAAAGAAAACGGTTAATACTAGTAATATATACAAAATATAGAACATATAATACATAGATAGGCAAAGAAAGAAATAGCAAGCGAAGATATTGCTTTTTTCCTGGATTTAAAATTCATGCAAATTCAATAAAAGATATGAGTTCTGTTTATTAGTCTTTAGTTACAATAATTAGGAGGGATTAACACCCAAGGCAGGGCCCACTTGTGGTTTTCTAAACCCCTCCATAGTTTTGTTACTCTATTTCATTGCATGATTAACCTAGGAAGCAATTTATCTTCTTTATTTGCATTTTTGAATATGTAAGTTTTGTTTTAGTCACAGTGTTTAGAAACCATTTACTTCCAGTTCTAAGTTTTGTTTACTTTCAAGCATTGTTCTTTCAAGTATTGTAGTGACAGTTATTTCTTTCCATGCCTCCTAAATTCTCTATAACTGTGCATACAACACTGGCATTATTAAAAGTTTACATCCCTTGGTTTGATGATTAAATGACTATGATTTAATGAACAACATATTAATTTCTACAAGTTAATTTGCACCACTAGTTTGGAAATTAGATTAGAATATGAATGTGATGTGGTGTTTCATGATGGATACATAGAGGATAGATAGATGTGATTTGAGTTGAATAGATAGCTGTTAGACATAATTCTATAATGGACATAAATGATGTGATGGATTTATAAATATGTTAAATATAGATGATATGGCATACACATTTGTGATATAAAACATGGTTGATGTTATTATAGGCATGAATGATATGGTTAAATTAGGAAGAGTACGATAGGAGAAAATTGGATGTGAGAGAAAGGATTCAACTTCGATAATAGGTGACCAAAAACAGATGAACTAAACTTGATCATATTAAGGAGTGCATGAAGAAATGATGCCTTGAACTAGATTAGAGGTAAACAAGAAAAGGAGACAATCAAGGCAAAGGACTTGCAGCCAATAATAGGTGTTAACACACAACCATGAATAGTTAGTAATCCAAAGGGTCACGAGGGAAAATATAGAAGGCGGAATTTTAGACATAATGTCAACATGACCTAAGGGATTTAGATGACACTCGTACGGGGGAATATAGGTTCTCCTTAGGTGGGTGTTCCTAGGTCTATGACCCAACTTTGAGCAATATGGTGCAAACTAATCAATGCAGAAAGATTGCTAGGGATGAGAAAGTTGATCGATACGGGAAGCTCTCTTAGGATGCTTGCTTTTGAAACTTTATAATTTTTTTAGTATATAGAAGGCTGATAAATAAAAGAAGCTTTCATTTCCATTATATGAGATGGTAGCCATCCTTCGAGGGAGTGGTCTACACTTTACTTTTTGCCTTTTTAACTTGTGGATTTTTAAATTTATAAATGGCAGGATAGAATGTGCATGATAGCTGTCCTTTGAGGGATCAATCTATTCTTTTTGATATTTTTTCTTTTATGAATAACTATCCTTCAAGGGAGCAGTCTGTTTTCTTTTAGATAGGATAAATTTTAAGACGAGCATCCGACAATTTTGAATTTTCATGGAAGAGTTGGGGATAACTAGGTAGACCACTTAGGAGGGGATAATAAGTGTACAAGTGACACATGTGGACCCTTAGTGTGGTTCTAGTAAGTAAATAAGAAGGACGTGGATGTAATGATCACTAGGTTCCCACCTAGGAGTAACTTTTCCTTAAGGAATATGCTATGGATAGAGCCGTGGTGCCCATATTCAAGGTCACAAATAAGAAAGCAACATTAGAACATATAAGTCCAAATCATTGCGTTGAAAGACAAAAGAGGCTAATGATAGATATATGACATCTGAGATGACTAATTTCATGTTGGTAAGTATGTTAACAATATAAATGCCACAAGTGTAATGCTTTAAGAGGCTATGTTTTTGGTTTATCATCGAGGGAGGCCAAACGATAGGCTCCAAACCCATACTTATGCGTGATAATATAAGGTCCAATCCAGCTGGGAGAAAAAATTCCACGTTGACTCCTTTCTAGAGTGGCGACATTGTGATCTTCTTTAAGGACAAGGTCACTGATATAAAATTCACGTTCCTTAAGGTGTTTGTTATAAGCAAGTTTGATGCACTCTTGGTAGACATGATGATGTTTAAGAGTAAGAAGACAACAATCGTCTAACAACTCAAGTTGTGTTAGATGCTGTTGGCGATAATCTTCGTCAGAGACGAATTCACGAAGAGAAACATGCACGGATGGGATTTGGACTTCAAGAGGAAGAACAACCTTGGAATCATAGACGAGAAAGAAATGAGTAGCACCCGTAGAGGTGTGGATGCTAGTTCAATAGGCCCAAAGAGCAAAGGGGATATGAAGATGCCAATTACGACCTGATTTATCAATAGTCTTAAAAAGAATATTACAAAGAGTTTTGTTAATGACTTTGACTTGGCCATTAACTCGAGGATAATATGGAGAAGAAAAGCTAAGGTTAATATTGAATGAGTCGTATAGATTCTTGAGATCTTTACTTCAGAAGGACTTTATGTTATCCGTGATGATCTTGTGGTACGCCGAAGCGAAAAATGATATGCTGATAGAAAAATTAATGATTTGATTAGCTTTAGTTGATGTGAGTGGAATGGATTCCACCCATTTAGTGAAATACCCAGTAGCAGTAATGATAAAATGATGTCATTGAGAAGGTCGTGGATGGATGAGGCCAATGAGGTCAAGTCCCCACTGTGAGAAATGCCAAAGGTCCTGAGTTGGCTATATGTCCTGACTAGGTACATGGATTAGATTGGAATGCTACTGGAATTTGAAACATTTCTTAACATATTCACTATAGCTTTTATTGAGAGAGTGAAAATAATAACCTATGCAAAGGATGCACTTGGCAACAACCAAAACACTAAAATTTCCACCACATATATCGTTATGGACTTCTTTGATGGATCAAGTGGATTTGTGAGATTTAAGGAAATGAAGCAAGATGCCATCAAACCCATGATTTTAGAGAATTCCTCTAAGGATGACATAATTGTTATCATGTGAAGGATAGACCTCCTACCATTTTGGGATAGGTCGGAGGGGATGATGGATTGAGAAAGATAGTTAAAGCTTTTAGAATACCAAAGATCATGATGGTTGGTGTCAACATGGTTGACATGAGGAAGCTCATGAACATGTGATGGTTGATCAAGAAGCTAAACAACAAAAGAAAGCTTAGATTCGTCAGTTGTCCATGGGATGAGATATACAAGGGAAGCCATGGTAGCTACAAACTGGTTAGATGACTGAGGGATGGTTTGAAGGGTGTAGAAATCAAATGCTCCAAGAAGGAAGTCGATGACATCCTTATATTTTTGAAGGATCTCATTTTTACATTGATAGATGCCCTTAACTTAATTAATGATAAGTTGAGAATTCCCATAGATGTCAAGGATTTGGATGTCTAGTAAGATAGTGGTTTTAAGACCTAATATGAGGGATTCATACTCAGCCATATTGTTTGTGCATTCAAAATTGAGATTATTAGAAATAGGAATAGGAGTATCCTAAGGAGGAATGATAATGAACCCATCGCCTCCCCCTTGCTGACACTTAGAACCGTAAAAGAAGTTCATCATTTTGAGAGGAAAAAACTCATGGTCAAAGTGGAAGATGGACTCATCAAGAAACTATTTATGAGGAAGACGATTATCTAGAAGAGGGGCATCAACTAATTTATTTGTGATAGCCTAGCCCTTGATTTATTTATGAGGGATGAACTCTAGGTCAAACTCAGTCATGAGTATGATCCATCGAGTGATGTGATCACTATGATAAGGGTTGTAATGCATGGTCTTAAGAAGATAAAACCTAGTGACAACATAGGTCTTATGGGTAGCAAAGAAAAGAGTGCAACACATATTTTCAGCTTCAATATAGCAAGTCTTGTAATCATGAAGGGTGCAACTAATGTAATATACGACCTTCTCCCTGCCTTATTCGTCATGATGTGCCAACATGGCACCTGGAGCATGATTTGAGGTATAGACATAGAGATAGAAAGGATACCCCTCGTATGGAGGCATAAATAGAGGTGGGGATATGAGATACTGCTGAGATCATCAAAGGATTTTTGGTAATTATGGTCCTAGTTAAAGTCAATATATTTGTGAAGGAGATGGTGAAAATGTTGGGAATGATCAAAAAGTTACGAGATGAAACGACAAACTGATTGAAATCAACCTTGAAGACTACAAAGATACTTTAAGTTAGAAGGAGGAGGCATCTCAAGGATGGCTTTAATTTTGGCAGGATCAACTTCAATACCCCTAATAGAAATGATAAAGTTGAGGAGTTTACCAATTAGCACTTTAAACACACACTTGGTTGGATTAAGATGAGGAAGAAGCAAATAAGGTACTCAGAAAGGACCTCAAGGATGGCAAGGTGGCCACGTCAATGCTTAGATTTACCCAAAAGGTCATCACTATAGTCCTCTACAGTCTTATGGATGAGATCGTGAAATATGTAAGTCATGGATTGGTGTCACTTTTCAAAGTGAAGGGCATAATGCGATAGCAAAAAGTCCCCCAAGGAGTGATGAAGGAAGTATTATGTTGGTTTTCTGGTGCGATAAGGATCTGATTATACCCAAAGAAACCATCCATAAGAAAAAACATCTCATGGCTTACGGTAAGGTCTACCAGTTGGTCAATGTTGGGAAGAGGATATCATCTTTAGGGAAAGCGAGGTTTAGATCTCAAAAGTCAGTACACATGTGGAGCTTTCTAGAAGCTTCGGTAATGGGTACGATGTTGGAAACCCATTGTGGATAGTCGGCATGGATAATGAAATTAAATGAAACAAGGTGTTGCAACTCCTCTTTTACAAGGAGGGAAAATTGAGGCTCCATGTGGAAAAGCTTCTGCTTAAGTGACTTAACGTTAGGAAAGGTAATGATGCTATGGAAAACAATGGAAGGATCAAGACCTAACATGTAGGCATACAACCATGTAAATTCATGGCTATGTCGTGAAAGGAAGGCAGTGAAATATTTAAGCTCCTGCAGATCAAGGGATTGACCCACTTTGAGAATGCAGGGCTCTTCTGGAGTGCCTATGTTGATGTCGATGGTGGATTCATTAAGAAGGGTGAATGTGTATGGCAGAACGGTCTTATGAAGATAGGAATCTTCTTCCCCCATGTAAGAGAGGATGGAATCATCATCGGTGTACTGGAGAATGTAAACGATAGGGAAATATTCATCTATCATATCCAAATATTGAAGAGAGAGGGACCTAGTTTTAACTTCACACTGATAAGTGACCAATTTAAAGGTAATGGTGGAGATTAACAAAAACCAAGAGGATGTGGACATGGTGTCATCCATATCCATAACATCATGGGATGGAGAAGATAGAGGGTTAATGTTCATGAGAGCTAAGGACGAAGGGAGAGGGTCTGTAGATTGTTCCTTAAAGCCTAACACAAAATTTTCATAGGGTTTATAAGATTTATCAATGATGAGGTCATGCATGCCCCATTCCAAATCCTTTCCAGGCCTAACAATGAAGATAAGTGTACATAAAGGATTTTTTGTAGAGAAAGTCAAAACAATTGGTATATGGTTTTATGTGTGGTTGAGTGTTAATGTGAGAGGAAGGGTGATTGATGCCACCATAGATGAAATTAGTGTGAAGATGAGGTGAACCAAAAGGAATGATATACCTGATGTAAGGTTGGTAAATTAGATCTTTGTCTGGTCTGCCAAATTGATGAGGTGTGGGAAGGACATTAAGCATGAGAAGATGATACTCCCCCAATGAGATATGATCTATTACTTTGTCTAAGGAGTCATAATTGGGAAGCTTGAACACTGTTAGCATATGGATTTTCACACATGCAAATGACATGCAACAGTGTGGGAACGAAGTCCCTCCTCAATGAAGGTGAGGCTGCCTTTATTGAAAACCAAAACTGTATTTACATCTGTACATTCAAAATTGTATGTGGGGGGTGTTTTGGAACATCAATGGAAGAAAAGTGAATGAAGGAAATGGAATAGAAAGAAGGAAAGGAGTGGAATGGAATGAACTGAAAGAACATGCAAGAGTTAGGTAAAAACAGAGCCTAATATTGCATGAAGAGGAAAGATGAATAACCAACACAAATAAAATGGAGTTTGAGTTAGCCAAACAAGAACATGCAAAAGGGAACACACATGAGCAAGTAGATAGTCAGAGCTTGATCACTGTGAACTAGAACAACTGATTACTAATGTTGACAATAAGATCAAAGATAATATTTGCATGCAAGATTCAAACACCTAACATCTAATGAACATAAGAACACCAAATGTTACAAGAGACAATGAATGAGACACAAAGTTCTTATTCTATTAACTCCAAAATGTTTTTCACAAAGAACACAAAGTTTCTTCTTGAAACAAAGCTTGCACAAAAGTATCTTCTTCTCCTCTCTCAAAGTCACCCTTTACAAATGAGCCCCTGACTTCCTTTTATAACCCAAAAGTTGGTTACAAAGTAGTTAGGGTTTTACATGATCATTAAATAAGGCACTTACTTAAGTGACCTTTGACTTTTTCAAACCAACTTTATTAAATACAACCCAAAAATAGAAATTACTTAAAATATCCAATGTTTCCCAAATAACAACACCTTTTAAAATATACAATAATAACCAGTGCCTTATCCATTGAAACGGGGTCCGCCTATCTCAAACGTATGAGAAATGGACTCTCCCAATTCGCTAGATATCAAGAAAATCAACTCCCTACACCGCCGGTGAAATTAGGATCTGCTGCTTTTGATAATTGAAAGGATCTAAACCTTCCCAAAGTTTCAAACATCTTTTCTTCTTCTGGAGGTTCACTTGGCCAAAGAATAGCCTCACAAAATACCTGCAATTCAAGAATTCTACTTGGCATATCATTAAAATTAACAATTTTAGACTGAGCATTCTCAAACAAGTTCTTCAATTTGATACACCGTTCCATGGAAACCGATGAGAAATTGTTGGCAGGAGTGTACATGTCTTTGAACAATCATGAAAATTGTTCTTCCACCTACTCCGATGAACACCTTTGATTATGCTCATTTACTAGGTTGCAAGGAATCTCAGCTATGAAATCCTGGATCAAGGAAAGTGAAGCGAAAACTTCATTGCACATGTTGTCATAATGGATCATAGAATCCACAAGAAGCGTCTTTCTCGATTTGAGATGTAGACACCAGAGAAAACGTGTCCCTCGATGTTCAAATTCGAGAATCCCTTCAATAGCCAACACTGAAGATTCCATACTTGTCATCTCCTGCAGACTGGGCAATATCTCATCCAAATTTGATATAGTAGAAACAAAAGTTTCTTTGAAAGAAAGAATTGGATCCAGATATACACTGATATCTTCATGAAGCTTAACTGCAGTCTTGATCGCTCCCTGGCCCAAAACGAGAATCTCCGAAAGCCAAGTTTTAGTGACATGGCCCAACGTGTTTATTTCCTTTGACAAATTAAGAGTCTCTTCATCTGGGGCAGCCACCGCATCAGGTACTGGGAAGGTGGATGATATGGGATTTATCAAATGCTGAACATACTCCACCAATTGACTCTTTTCAGCCTTGAGCCGAGAATTTTGGGACTTGTATTTCTCCAATCTTTTTAGCACGATATCAATTGAATCTCGAGCCATCGCCATGTCACTTTCTAACGTGGATCTCCCAAGTCCTAGTCTGGAAACTTCATAGTCGGCTGGCGTCATAGCATTACGCTCTTTATCCACTCGTGGAATGGCAAGGTCTGCAAACTTGTTTCCATCATTATCCACCATTATTCGAGAAAGTACCTTAGGCTTCTTAGGAATGGCGTCATTCGATAGTTTGAAAAGGGCATCAAAATCAATGTCGATTGGCTTGACAACTCTCTTCCTTTTCTTCACTTCAGAATCAACCCAAGAAGGAGTTTCATTTACTATCTCAGCATATAGAATCCTGGAGCTCGAATCAATATCCTCATTATCCCTGACATCATGAGATCCTTCTTGAATCCTATCAACGGCCTCGATTTGAGGAGACACAACCTCAATGTCCACTTCCTGATCATTCGGGAGATTTTGGGAAATCCCTTCATGAACTACGTGCTCCGAAGTATTTGATATTTGAATTACTTGCACTTGAGTGGGTGTTTGTTCGAAGCATGGCTGAGGATCATTTGCTACCAGCGTCTGAGTGCTATTAATGATGTGAGTGGAAGAATCTTTACTCGAGGTAGAAAATCCAGACACACGCTCCTTTCCTTCTTCAGGGTTTGGATCTTTGGATCTCTCTCCTTGTGACACGTTGCTCGGTGAAGTGGATTTTGGCAACCATTCTTTTCTTGTATGTCGTGTATGATTGGATGGTAACGAAGTTGATCGAGAAGAAACCTTGGTCGAATGGAGGTGTCCTGATATAGGCAATTTTTGTGATTCTGAAACGTGATCCGGAATTGATTGAAATTTGGCAAGCTCCCTATCATACCAAGATATGCTTCTTTCGATAATTGGTTGGTTCTTGCCATCGAGAGAAAATTCATCTCTTTTGGTCCAGTCGATTCGAGGCAATGGTGTGAAGGCAATGGCATCATACGAGGGATCGACGACATCCTCATCATCGGTTATGAATGAATCGGGAGGACTCCGGATGTGGAAGGCCTTGATCTGAGCAAGTGTTAGGCGAGAGTACTCCCGTCTCCTTACCTCATGTTCATCCGAGCAAGCGGCCCAAAAATCCTCCATGGTAGGATTATGTTGATACTTCGCTCCCATAATCGTTTGCATATAACCATTGATATCGAACTGGGCTCTCTTCACATATGGATGGATGGTTATGAGAGCAAACTCCTTTTCCATTAGTTGTGCACTGAATAAATTTGGGCATTGGTATTCCCCGATTTGGATCGGGAAATGAATTCCTGGACGGTGCTTGTCACTAAGTAAGCAGTGAACTTGGAACAATTGTCGCGCCAGCTCCATTAACGCCCACTTATCACTGACGTACTTGGGAAGTTTCCACGGGGTCCCAGCAAAGCCACTCACGTGAATGTAGGAAAAAGATGAAAATTGTATAAACCAGGTTCCCCATTGGGAAATGACACTCATGGCTTCTTTGGAAAACCTTTCCTCGGTATTTCGATTCAAGTTCTGGATCACGCGGAAGGTGAATGCATCGTTGACTCTTCTAAAATGGTGAGAACTATTTTTGAAGCTGAGCTGAGGGTAATAGTGAAAAACGTTGTTTGATGACCCCAGGACTCCTCTCGTTTCAAGTCCCGAAAATAGCTTTCTTCGTGCTACTGCATAGGTCAGATATGAGGTCATGTAGAAGCATCCAGTCATTTTGACTTCTATCAATTGCTTGTGAATGGTGTTGCTGATGATGGTGGCCCAGTCCACAAACTCCTTCTTGGCTAGGATGATACAGATAAACTGGTACATCCATGGGTGGAAGACCCTTGCAGAAGGTAAACCAAAAACTCGACTTAGGAGAGTGATCATGTCTCCAATCTCTTCCACGAACTCAACGCGGTACAGTTCTTTGGGGAGCCTATCAATCCGAGGTCTCTTGGTTACCAGCCAATTGTTGTTAACCATTTTGCTCCATCTTAGGGGTTCTTCGTCCCAGAAATCTTGCACAGACTGGCGAGTGATATCTGCATTCTCAGGAAAGTCAGGTATCCCGAGCAAACTCCTCAATGTGTTCAAGTGTGATTAAGAGGAAAGGCTCGCGGTTGTCTTTATAAATTCCTCGTCTCTCAGGATCGTAATGCTCTGCACAAGAAATCACCAATTCCGGACACTGCACCGAGACAGGGAATGCTGCTGCTTGAGGTAGGCCACTGTGGTAAAGCCTATCAGAGAAAATGGTTTTGCCTTCAGTTTTCACTCGCTCGCAAAATTGTTGCACGTTGATGTGACCCAGATTTGTATCGGTGATGTTGTCATACGCCGACTTAATGGAGCTGGGAGGAATAATTCCTTGGAATTCATATTTCAGGGCAGATTTATTATATTTTTCCACTGGCTTCCTCGATCTTCCTGCAGATTTGGATCTTTCGGCCATTATGAATTTAATCAAAAGGTGACTCAGGCACGCCAAACAACGCAAACGGGGCTGGGTCTCAGTCTCCAACACCCCGTCGATGTAAGAAAAATATTCCCGTTATATATTATTATTATTATTATTTTAAAAATGATAATAATAATTGTCTCGAATTACAACTTTTAGTATGTTAATAAAAACAAATTGAGACCAAGCTCGAATTCTAACTCTGACAATAACAATTAAAATCCCCCGATCTTAATATTTACGTGAATGGAGTTTCCTTTCTTCGGCGTTTCTTCTAGCTTTAGGAAAATAAAACAAATTTATTCTCTGGTTGTCTATTGCTGTCTTCCTTGGCTGGGCGTCTCCTCCAAAAGAATGCGTGGTTTTCTTGTCTTGTGTGGGCTTTGGCTTGATGTATTTTACCTCTGGCTGTGTGGAACTAAAACTTTGGACCAGCGTGGGAATGAATTCTTTCTTTTGTCTTCTTTTGGACTGTATCTTTTTTCCTTCACCCAATACGCAGCTTGCTATGTATCAGAGTTCAGAATAAAGAAGAGCCTACAGCTGCATGACGTTTGCTATTTGTGACCTTCATTTGTTGCAGCTTTAGCAATTAATCTGTACGTTTTCTCAGATTAATCCATATGCATCACGCATTCTTCCTGAAGGCCGATGAAAATGCAGAATATAACAAGTCACAAAAACAATTCAGTTTTTTCAAACATACTTGCCCATCGCCATGCTTTCCCTTCGGCTCGCTTCTTTTTATTTATTTATTTTTTTAAAAAAGCTACAGGCAATCCTATAATAATGCAAACAGTATTGACAGTATTGGCACAGGATCAATCGATGATGTTCTCCAGAGTATGGATCGCGCACTGTTCCGTATGCTTCCTGAAGGTCGTCGCGTCACGCACTGTCGCGCACTGTTCCGTATGCTTCTTGAAGGCTGTCGTGCACAATGTTCCGTATGCTTCCTAAACTTCACCTTTGCCCAAAATCACGAATGCTTGTCTGCGCTCCATCAAATGCTGCAACAGATGTATGGCAAGCGTATGTTTTTGTTTGCTAGCTGGTGCATAGGTTAAAACAAATGCGTGGGTGTCTTCAATGCTGGGCGGCTGAAAACAAAGCTCCTTTTTATTAAAAACTGTCCACATATATCAGGCGCCCCCTCAAAAACGTTTGGACTGTATTTATTTCCTGTGTTTTAAAAACTATTCCTTTCTCATTGCTCCTTCAGGCGTGGCCTTTTAAAAGCGCGTGTTCTTTATCTCTTCCTGGAGTTCCTAGGACAGTTTTCTCCTGTCTTCAACCAATGCGCATGTATTTGCCTTTAGTCTTTTTGCTGTGATTAATTTCTTTTGCTCACAATGGCGTGGGTTTCTCTTGCATAATGTTAACAAAATATTATGTCTTCCTGAAGAAAAAGAAGCTTCTGACTTTTTCCACCGGGTTTGATGGAGGAAGTTACGAGGATTAATTCAACTTCCTCTCATCCCGGGTAGTGGCTTAAGTGCCAGGGGGAAATGGGAAAAGTAACGGGCAATTGCCAACGGGAATGGCAAAATGGGTTGGCAATCCCCGTCCAATTTCCCCATGTGGGAAATTGGGGAATTTTATGCCCGTTTGCCAATCCATGATTTGGCAATTGGCAGAGGAAAACCCACGTGCGGGAAATTTGAAGGAAATTGCCAGGAAAGTGGAAATCCAGGTTCGGGAAGCCAACCCGGCAGTTGGAAACAAAAGCTTACTTCCCCGGCACTAAAACTTGTCGGATGAACTTTAATTTATATTTATTTAATTAAATACTCCTTAAGTGATTTTTTAAAAAATTAATTTAATCAAACAAGGAGCAATTAATTAATTAAATATTAATTAATTATTTTAATGTATTTTAATGCGTTTTATAGCCTGGCGGGAAGAGTTCTTGCCCGAAAATCACGAAACGAAGACCGAAACGATCACAAAAATAAGACGATCGCAAGGAGTCCAATGAACCACGCAAAGTAATACTTTTCAAAATTTTCTAATGAATTGTTTTTTTTTTGACAATTTTACACAGTCAAAATTGGCTGATAACAGACACAGATACAAATGAGCTAGTGGATGCTTCAAAAGTATCGTACGTGGGGATGAGCATGTCATTAGGAAGATAGGTCATGTGATATGCCTTGAATGGAGGAATGTCTGTGGGAGAGTTAAGATCTTCCCCTCATGTTCATACTTGATGCATCAAAAAATGGTGGAAAAAACACAACGCATGGCATGGATCCATAGGCGTCTAAGTATGATATTGTATTAAAACTCCCCTTCTACGATATAGAAGATCTCATGGAGGAGTTTTTCACCAATACAGATAAGAATAATAACTATGCCCAAAGTGCGGGTAATACCATCATTGAATGTGCAAAGAACCATGAGTGATTTGGCTATCAAATTAGGGAGCTTAATCTGATCAAAGGTGTGGGATGAGATGATGTTTATGCTAGCTCCATTATCTATCATATAATGAGAAATGAAAGTATCATTTATACACACAATGATGAAAAGTGGAAGGTCTTGTTTTTCATGTGTTATGTCAGGAATTTTGATATCATCAAAGGATATGGAAGTGGAAGTAGTAGGTGCTCCAACAAGAGATGAAAAGGGCTGAGCCTCATCGTTAGGAGTGGGGATACACTTGAGAGCTTCAATGAGAGATTGCCTATGATCCGGAGAACTTTAGATGAGCTCTTAAAGTGGAATCTTAACCAGGGCCTGATGAAGTTGTTTCATAACACTCTGTTCAATAACAATAGGTCGAGGGGCAACTAAGATTGGTAGATTGAAGAGGCTGATCCCCTTCAATGAGAAAATCACCCTCATCAATAATATTATGGATAATAGTTTGGAGAGCCTTATAATGTTTGGTATCATGCCCTGACACATGATGGTATGCAAAAATGAGGTTATAATCGAACCATGAAGGTCTTGGGCCATGTGGATCAAATAGGTGGAAGGGTAATTACAAATGCTTGAAGTAGGTGTTAAAATATTTCTGTGTAAGAACCAGCGGGGGTGGTTGGGGAAGAGGTTATAGATGAAGTGGTTTTGGTGGATGAGTGTAAAAGGGATGATTTACTTTGATGAGGCTTTTTTGGAGCCTTTGATTATTTCTTGGTCTTAGAAGACGAAGAAGGTGATTTTATCTTGGTTTTAGTTGTGATTGGTGGTGAATTAGATGGTTTTGATTCTAATTTGATAATTGGGGTGGTGGATGATTTTAAGGACATATCAAATTTGGGGGAAGGATTAGATTTCCTTAACTTGGATTTATTGACAATGACGACCGTGGATGAAGGAGTTGGCCCTAAGATGGATAGTGATGCTCCTAAGAGTGATGATGCGACATTAGATTTCTTAGGAGGGTTAGTCTTGAGAGAAGGAAACTCTAATTTTTTTTGTGGGTGTGCGAGGCAATTTTGGATGGGCATTCCAAAGTTCTTAGAATTTCATTGCAAGGATTTACCTTTGGCAAAAATGAGGATGATTTCAATCGGTGGATATGTGGAGGTGGAACTAGGTAATGTAGATTACATTGTAAAGGTGGAAGTGGATTTTGTATGATGCACTTGACGAGATATAAAGGGATGGTGGATTCTATAGGTTTAGGATTTTTTGGTGTAGGAATGATCATAATTATAGATGGGGTGAGAATATCATTTGTATATATTGAGTGTGGGTGTTTACATGGTAGATGATTTAAGGGATGGTTTGGATGTGGACACAGATTCAGATGTTGATGTGGGTATGTTCATAGTATTGGGTGTAATTGATGTGGAAGTGGTTGTAGGGATGTGATATGAAGATATTAAGGTGGAAATTGATGTAGATATAGGTGAATTATTATATGTTGATGTAACAGTTATGGTCATAGTTGATGTAGATGTTGATGAAGTTGTGATCGCAAGGGAAGAGTCTGAAACATGCAAATATACAATTGGTGACGAGATGGATGGTGTAGGTGATGGTCTTGGATCTTGGTTTATAGTATTAATTGTATGGGAATTACGTGTTTGTGATGTGGAGGGTGGAGTTTGATTATTGGGAAAATGATTAGGAAAAGTTTGTTTGAAGACGCTAAAAGGCTAATTGGATAGTGCATTAGGATTATCCACTTGGAGGTCACCATAGTATATGAGTTTTTGGACGATGTATTTAAATTTGTGACACTTATCAATGTCATGACCATGGACTTCATGATATTTACAGTATTGTTCCTCACAATACCATGTTGGGTTGGGTCGTGATTCATCAAAGGGTTGGATTGAAGTGAGCTAAATAAGATGGATTATCATTAACTTGTCAAATATTGCACTATAAGATTCCCCAAGAAGGGTATAGTTAGGAAGTGGTCTAGGAGATCTTTGCGGGGGCCCCATGTGAGAAGTGAATGTGGAAGAGTATTTAACCATGATGGCGTTAGTGAAATTCTTAGATTTGTCACCATGCGTGGAGGATTTAGTATATTTAGACTTGGGTTTATTTGATCGAAGTTTAAGATGGCCTTGCTCATGAACACAGAGTTCAAGTTTGCAAGCCATGGTAAATTCCTCTTCAAAGGTTTGGAATGATTGAATTTGAAGAGTGGAGGAAACTTTCTTCATACAAGACTATGAGAAAAGTTCAATTAATTTAGTCTATGAAAGAGAGAATGATAGTTGGTTGATTATGCCACACCATCGTGCAATGAAATCTGCGATAGATTCATCATCCTACTTTCTAATGGCATAGAGGTATGTGATAGTGATCTTACGTGCAATATTGATCGATATATGTTATACGAATAGTTGTGAAAGTTAGGTGAAGGAAAATAATGAATGTTGTGGGATGCTATTATACCAATCCAATGCAGTTCTAGATAACAAAATGGCGAATGTGTGAAGTATAAGGTCTTGATCATGAGCAACAAGTTAACATGAATGTTTAAAAGTGCAAAGGTGTTGTTATGGGTCATCCTTAATATATATATATATATATATATATATATATTTTATATTTAAACGCTTTTGACCGAAGCTATGAACCGAGGGGAAGGACCCCAACATTACAATCAGAAAGAAAGGAAGAAGGGAAGAAAGGGGAGGGGACAAAAAGAAAGAAGAAGAAAGAAGCAGAAGGAGGGGCAGAAGCCAACAACGTGGCGAGAAAGTCGAAAACATGAACCCGAGCGGGACCAAAACAAAACAACGCAAAAAAGGTGAAATGCGGGAGCCTCTGCATCAACCGAAGCCCATACCAGCGTGGCGGTTGGACTCGTGAAGAAGGAGTCTGTATGCACTCTGAGCCCAATCCTTGAGAGCATTCCACTGATCGATAGCGGAGTAAACTGGGAAGCCTACAGCCTCAATATCTACTTCGGGCAGTAAATGGTGATCGAGCCTTCCCGATGTGAAGAGTGTGTTGACACTTTGTGCATGGTGGAGAAGGTCCCTATATTGGCCGCAGATCCATTTGATGCCACGCCCCGATCTAATAGCAAGATCATCAACCTCCTCAACCTAGAGGAGTGGATCCGGTAGGGAGGAGTCGGCCAGTTCATCACAGAGGCTGACACGGTGGGCGGGAAGGACAATAGAATTGGCGAGGAATTCCACGATGACCAAATCCTCCTCTAGAAGCAAGTAGAAGGATATGAAGGCAGCAACGATGTCTATATTTGTGCATGCCTGGTGAGAGCGAAAAATGATAGGAGTCACCCAAAATAGTCTCTATAGCTTCGGCTTCTTGGTTTGAAGAAGAATGGAAGACACTAGATAGACGGATACAATCAATTTCCAATGTTGAGGCGACATCTGACACCGAGATGTGAAGAGTAATAAATGGGAATCCGAGAAATGCCATAGAAAGACACTGGAGAGCAGGCAACGCGGAAATCAGAGACTGAGAGACACAAAGCAGCAAGTCGGCAACCATCTCTCTTAAATGGAGCGCTGCACACGCGTGAGGCCACATCCAAGCTGCTGAGTCGAGTTGGCCCACTCGTGGGAGATTAGGCTTGTCAACCCATGCCAATCTTGATCCGTACTTGAAGTGATAATGGCGGCAGGGTAATCAATTGCTTAGTTTTCCAAAAAATCAGCCGCTTGGTTAGTTTCTCTATAGTTATGGGTAATGTACCAGGAGCTAATTTTATCTAACCAAAAAATAACTTGTGGGATAAAGATGTTGATTTTCCACGATGTGGATGTGCCTCTAGAAACTACACATATGATAATTTGGGAGTCCCCTTCAATAAATAGTTGAGAACAACCTAACTGGGCAGCCATCTTGACCCCTTCCAAAAGTGTTTGAGCTTCAGCAACATTACACGAACCATCTTTAAGAGGGTAGGAGCCTAATTTGATGATATTACCATATTCATCCCTAAGAATAAAACCTGCACCCAATTTACCTAGGTTCCCTCTAGAAGTGCCATCAAAATTGAGTTTCCACGAGCCCTTCGGAGGGGGTCGCCATCTTGCCCTTTTTCTACGAATTAATTTTTTAACTTGAGTAAGGCCTTTTTTAACAATAGAGCTAGGGCCAGGTTGCTTTATGAGTGGCCATGAATTCATGATATCAAAATCCCTAGAGGAGAAAGTGGATTGTGACAAATAGTTAACATTGAATTTCTTTGAGATGGCCACTTCCAGCTTGTTGAAAAAAGCTTGTAACTCGGCAGATTGTTCCCTAAAGAGATGAAGATTGTGTTTCCACCAAATATGCCACAGGAGGAAGAAGGGGGCTATGTACCAAATAGAATTGAGGGAGCTATTAATGTTATATGTCGGCCAAGAGAGAAGTGTCTCTCCTATATTATTGCATGGTACCTAAGCTAGATTTAATTTGCTGAGGAGCCAACCCCAGCAGCGAGACGAGAATGGGAAAAATAGAAAGAGATGATCAAGATATACCTTCCGTGGTACCATAGAGCTACACACTTGGATGGACTGGCGTAACCCCATGATCTCCTGCCTAACTTGAGTTAGAACTTTATTTTTCATAACCAACGAGCCAAAAATTGCCACCTTAGGAGAGATACTAGGATGCCAACAGCCGTAGGAATAAGGAAGACCTTGGCCAAACTGTGAGACGAGACTATTATAGCCTGCTTTCACAGAGAAAGATCCTGTTGCATCCCCAAGCCAAATCATACGATCATCATCATTAAGGAAGTGTGCATTTATATCCTGTAAGACACCCTTGAGGAGATTAGCTTCCTATGCATTAACCTCAATATTGGAGACATCTTTCCAAAGCCAAGATGGTGAGGTATCAGGATTATGACAGCCATAATCTACAACCAAATATCCCCAAGTAATCTTGGTCGTGTTCATTACTCTGTTGAGTTCAGGGGTGAGATTAAGGGGAGGGGATCCATTCCAACTTTCTTCCCAGAAGGTGGTGAGCTTAACATTATTGATGTTCCAAGAGACTTACTCAGCAATTAAGGATTTGGACTTATAGAAGAAATTCTAGATATGTGATCATATGGGGAGCTCTGTGCTGGATAACAATAGCTCGGGGTGCCCCCCCCCCTCCCCAAGATACTTATGGGAAAAAATTTGGAATGCTATCCATTTGGCATCAGAGATGAAGTTCCAAACAAGTTTTTCTTCGAGGGCAGAATTCTGAAGAGCAAGATCTAGAATTCCCAACCCACCGAGGCATTTAGGAGGTTTGACCGTTTCCCAGATTTACATGGTGAAAATTTGTGCTCTTCATTATTTCTTTGCCATAACAAGGATCTGACAATCTTTTCAATTTTGAGAAAAATAGATTTAGGGATCTGCAAGACAAACATCAGGTAAATCGGAATGGCCAGAAGAAATGAATTAATTAATAGGGCTCGTCCTGCTAAGGATAACCATTTTCCTTTCCATGAGAGTAATCTAGTAGAAATGGAATTTATAAGCCCATCCCAAAGATGCGCTTTACCATTCCCATGGAAAAGTGGGATACCCAGATATTTGTGGGGGAGAACAACCACAATGAAGTCGAGGATTGCTTTGATCTTGTATTTTAATCTTGGGGCAACATTAAAGAAGAAAATGATAGATTTATGAAAGTTAATAACCTGTCCCGCCGCTGAAGAATAAAAATATAGAATAGAAGAGAGGTGCCTTACTTCTGGAATGAGAACCTTGACCAAAAAGGAAAGTGTCATCCGTGAATTGTAGGTGCGTGAGGGCTGGAAGATTGGAGGTGATTTGAATACCTTTAAGGGATCCATCCAAAATAGCAGATTTGATGCTTCGGCTAAGAGCCTCTGTGACCAAAATAAAAAGAAAGGAGGAGAGGGGATCACCTTGTATCAATCCCCTACTACTATGGAAGAAGCCTTCAGCTGAACCGTTAACCAGGGATGAGAATCGAGGGGTGGCAATGCAGTTGAAAATCCAATTACAGAATTGCCAACAGAAACCCATGACTTGAAGAGACTTGATGGGGAATCTCCAGTTGACGTGATCACAGGCTTTGCTAAAGCCCAGTTTCAGCATCATGCCAACCTGAGAAGAGGAGTGGAGAGTGTGAATCAATTCATGGGAGATGATGATCCCATCCAAAATAGACCTCCCAAGAATGAAACCACTTTGTTCATGAGCCACCAGTTTGGACAAGAGAGGACTCATTCTATTTGCAATACCTTTGGAGATGATGAAATCATCCAGAGACTCAGCTGGAGATTTTTTGGGGAACATACAGATGAGGGTGTGATTGAGAGCACCTAATATCTTTCCCGTGTGCCATGATTCCTCCACTGCATTCCATATTGAATTCCCAATGACATCCCAAAAGTCTTGGAAGAAAGAGGCAAGGAAACCATCTAGGTCGGGTGCTTTATCTCTCTTCATTGAGAAAACAATTTTTTGAACCTCCTCCTTGGTGAATGGGGAGAGAAGCATGTTGTTATTAGCAGCCGTTACCGAGGTTGGGATCTAATTAAAGAAATAAGACTGATCTCCAAGGGGCGTGGCCAAATCACCATTCAAAAGCTTATCGAAGAAAGATACTGCTTCAGATTTGATATGTGATTGAGTGGACACCACTAGAATTATCATCCAGCTAGAGGGATGAAATGTAATTGAAATTTCTTCTGGATTTGACTAAAGCATGAAAGAACTTAGTATTTTTATCACCATCAGCCAACCAAACTTCCTTATATTTTTGTCGCCAATAAGTTTCTTGTTTAAGAAGAAGATCGCCAAGTTCCTTGAGAAGTAATTTTTCCTTGAAGAAATCAACCTGAAGCATCCCTTGTGAGAGGATAGATTCGTTCAGAATACAGAGCTCCTTCTCGACTCTCTGTTTTTCCAGAAAAATATTTTTTAAAGCATGAGATATTCCAACTACGTAAATTGTCTTTCAGCATAGATAAATTTTTGGAAAGTTTGAACATCCAGGTCCCTTTGACGCTGAAAGAGTTCCACCAGGATTTAATCAGGGGCCTGAGTGAAGGATCTTGCAACCACATGTTTTCGAATTTGAAAGGCGAGTGGCGATGGGGCATGAAAGGGAATGTTTAGAGAAATTGGGAAATGATCGGAGCTAGAAAGGGGAAGAACAAAGCATTTGAGAAGAAGGATTTAATCAGGGGCCTGAGTGAAGGATCTTGCAACCACATGTTTTCAAATTTGAAAGGTGAGTGGTGAGGGGGCATGTCAAAGGGAATGTTTAGAGAAATTGGCAAATGATCGGAGCCGGAAAGGGGAAGAACAAAGCATTTGAGAAGAAAATTGTTCTACAGCCAGATTTCAGAGACAAGAAATTTGTCAAGACGCACTGCCATTGAACTAAACCCAGGCCTTCGATTATTCCACTTGAACCAACCCAAACTCGGCTCCACGTTAACCAATTTGGTGGAAGACACAAAGGAGGTAAAGTCCACTTGAGAGCATGGCTGCCATTGAATACCTCCTCACTTATCAAGGTCAGAAACAGTTGCATTAAAATCGCTAGCAACTACAATCTTGGAGTTGACAGCTAAATCAAGGACCAGATGAAGTTTAGACCATAGATCTTTTTTTTTTATCAGATTAGAAGGACCATAAACATTGCATAAGAAGAAGGACTCATCAAAGTTTTTAATAAAAACCTTGCACCAAATGAAATTTGAATCAATGAGGAGAGGTTCAAGAATGCAACAGTTGGATTTCTGCAAAATTCCTAGGCCTCCCGAGGCACCTATTAAATCTGAAAAGCATCCTTCCCAACCTTTCCATTTTCAAAACCATCCTTTCTTGCAACCTTCCACAGAAATCTTAGTTTCCTGAAGAAGGCAAATATCAACGGTAGCATTGGTAACATAACGTCTTAAAAGACATTGTTTGTTAGGGGCATTTAGGCCCCTAATGTTCCATGAAAAGAGGATCATTTGAGCTTCAGAGAGGACTCGCCTCTCCTACTCATAGAGGGAAAAAAGGAATGGTGTTGTAGTTGCTTCCCTGCTGCAACCTATTTGAGGGAAATTTTACTTTTAGATGGACAACCCAGTATGCCTTTCAGTCCTAGATCTAAGTTTAGAAGTGCTGGTGTCGAAAGAATAGGACACATCTACATGTTATCTAAAGATTGTTCCTCAGGGACAATCTCTAGAGAACCATTGGAGTCACCATCATTAGACTAGATTATTTCATCCTTCTCATTCACCCCATTTTTCCAAAGAAATGGCATTCCCTCCCAGGCGGAGAGAAATACCATCATGAAAAAGGGATAAAATCCTTGGTTGAGTCCTTTACCACTGCTGTCGTTTCTTTAACCAAAGAAATGGTACTCGGATCCAAAGATATGGACGCAAGAGCAGGGGTGGGGTCATTAATATCCTAGCTTGAGGGTTGTGAATTATTTAAGTGAGCAGGAACAGAAGGAGTGGAGGTAGGAAGGGAAGAGGATTTCTTCCTCTATTCCATTTTGCCTGATGAGGGGAATTTTTGCAGGATTTTTGAAAATGGCCATGTTGTTTGCATTTAAAGTAGTTGTTGGAGACTCCTTCATATTCAACCTTTTTCTCCCAGAGCCCGGACTGGGTGGAGATGATTATAAGATCCTGAAGCTTCTGTTTATAATTGATAGAAAAACAAATCCTAGCAAAGGATGAGAGGGTACCTTCCAGGGTGACAAGATCGATGCGGACAACGTGTCCCAAACTGGAGCAAATTTTGTTGAGAATGGAGGTGGACCAAAACACACTGGGCAGTGAATAGAGTCTTACCCAAACTTGTAGTCCTTCCATTTCTGCTCTAGTAGTATCGAAATGAGTCTCCCATTCTTGAATCTCCAGGCCTGAGTCTGCCAGAAGAAAGTCTTTCCTCGTAATGGTATCATTCTTTTGAGCGGCATTGTGAAAGATAACCAAAAAAAACTCTTTCTAGGAAGTGGATACTCAGGCCGCTACCCCACTGCACCTCACACCAGTTTTGAATGCCCTCCACAGTCAGTTGACAACCTACAAATTTTGTAATGATTACTTTATTTGTGAGAAGGTTTGTTTAGGTGGCTAAGTCTATTGAATCCTCCAGGGACACGGAGACGTAGTTGGACGAATCCGAGGGAGGGAAATTCTAACCAGGATTGTTGTTGCCATTAACTTTGAGCACACTACCCGATGTGGGTCGTCTGGGAGCCAGGCGCTTCTGCAAGGCTTCCGACAGGCCCTGACCCGCAAGGGGCACCATCACAGCATCACGGGGAGGTGAGGCCGTATGACTGTTGCAAAGGTTGAGATTTGAAAAAAATGACCGTTATGGTCCACGGTGTTGTCGCTTCCCTTTTGCCATCCTTCGGGTCATCCTTGATATTAAACTTAGAGAATTTATCTAATTCCCAATAAGGAGGATAAGGCTTTATGGGGACTGATGGATTGATAGATTTGTTACAAATTTTCTCATATGAGAAGGTGGTCTTAGATCCTAAGGTAGCGGCGGCTTCAAGATTAGCCATTCTACTTAATAATTCCTACATGGGATTGTTAGATGGATTGGGTTGAGAAGTTGAAGGATGTGATTGTGGTGAATATGAAGTAGATGGATTAGGTTATTGATAAGGTTGATATGTTTGAGGATGAGTAGGTGTTTGTAGAAGTGGTTGATAAGGGGGAATGTAATTAAAGGGTTACAATTGAATGGGTTGAGATAAAGGTTGTTGTTGAGAAATGGGGATGTGATAAGATTGGTGAGATTGAGTTGGTGATTGAGAGATAGGGGCCTTTGATTGGTTTGATATAGGATGAGTTGGGATGTAAATGATGGGTGGTTGGGACACCTGAGTTGATTGATTGGGAAGTATGTAGAGATAAACACCTTGAGGAGGAGGTTGATGGGTTAGAGTTGATTCAAAAGGATGGAGTTGTGCAGTGATCACATTTGCATGGAAATGGGAAGTGGAAATAAGGGGTAAAGTTTGATTATGTTGTTTGGGTGGAGGAGGGAGAAAGTGAGACTCTTGAGATGATTAGATAGGGGCACAAGTGACCGTAGTAGATGATGAGGTGATGGGATTAGAAGAGGTGATAGTAGTGTTAATGTGAGAAAATTTTGGAGGAATGGGGACCACTAATTGAGTGGTTTGGTGATCATGAGGAATGGTGTAAGAAGATTTGTGAGGATCAAGCTCATTTTGGGCCATGAAAAGCTCATTCATAGCTCTAGGGAAGAATACGACAAGTTGTGATGTGAGGACTTGAATATATTCAGGATTAGAATGGTAAGCATAAATTTGTTACAAAGGAGGTCCATCAACGGGGAGGTTGGTAGAATTGTGAAGGAGATATTCATAAAGAGAAATTGGATTAGCATCGAGAAGCTCTTAGAATTCCGTACACCCATGAAGGATGATAGGAGGCCCAAAAGATTTGATAGAGGTTACGGAAGGGGGTGTTGTCAGTCTAGATGGGATGGAGTGATGATAAAGAGAGGGATTAGTTTCAACATGGATGCTAGGTTTGACGGTATGTGATTCTTGAAGAGAGGAAATGGGAACCATGGGTTGAGTAACTACAAAAGAAGTGACCAAAGGGGGGGAGGTAATGATAGAAAGGGCATAAGTTTTTTGGGAGGAGATAGTGGAGATAGGAAAATTGTTGGATGAAATATTTTGTTCCATTTTTATTTCTTGAGAGCGTGTAATAAATAACATGAAACAAATAATAAAACAAATTACGCTAATTTTTAATTAATTAAAACAAGTCACACAACAGAATTTTGATTATCTTGATTATTAAAGATGTGAAAAGAAGTGAAAAATGGGCTTGAAGGGAATCTAGGAAATGGAAAATATTTGGATGGTTTCGAGTAGTTTTGGTTGGAGTCCTAGATATACCCAAAGGTACATGAGGTCTGAATTTGTGTTGGTGTTGGTACATGGCTTGGCATTGGGGCCTACCTCCTCAGTTCATGGTCCCGTAGCGATAAGAGGGTTAGGTGCTTAGCCAATATACCAACCACTAGCTTATTTATACTTGGCCAAAACACCAAGTCAGATTTTGTATTGGGTGATGAAAATCCAATAGTGCCACTTGGGAAGGAATTGTTTAATATGTGCAGTTTTTATCTGTGTGTTTGGATGTGTGTGATGAGAGTGCATGCAAATGGTTAACCTCCTAATTAGAATTGATTGCCAAGTAGATATGAAGGTTATTTTTAGATCCAAAATGAAATGTTGCGTTCGATAAAGAAAATCAAGCAAGAAAGGAAATTACGATGCAAAGGAGCAACTAAGAAAAAGAGGAATAGCTGGATATACTTTTCCTTTTTATTATTTTTAATTTTTAAGCGAGCAAGCAAGTCAAAGCAAAGAAACCCATGTATGCAAGAAAACAAACAACGCTCCTTCCTATGAGGTTAATAGAAGATAGAAAAAAGAAAATTAGAAATGAAAAGACTCACCAAAGAAGGGTGGGTCCCATCGGGTATGCCATAATGTTGGACAATTTTCCTCGCCACATGTTTCAGATTAGTGAAATCGTAATAAGAAGACAAGCAACTCAGAATATGAGAGGGTTTAAGGTACCTCTAGATGGGATAATGTTAGATACATGCACAAAATGCAACAAGCTAAGTGACCTACAAATCAAGAGAACTCAACACAAAAAATGGATTAGTAGATATATGGGTGGGTTTCCTGACAATGTTAGTCCTGAGAAGTGAAAAATTCCTAGGATGGATGTCAACCCAATTTTTTTATAAAGATAAGATAAATTAATTATTGATAAATTAGATGTAGCAAGATCTGAGTTGTAATAGAAACTAAAATGCAATAAAAGTGATAATCTACATATTTGATCTAAAAAAATCAAACCAAACATGTGCAAGTCGATAGAAACCTGAGACTATAGGGTCTAGTCAATGATGACTGGAGTAGATCAACTAGAACAACACCAGAAAAATATAGATCTAAAGGCCTTGGAGGCAGATCTAGAGTTGGTGATGTACTGAGATGAAAAATAGGAACCTACAAAATATCTAAAACTAGATCTGACATCAAGGATGCATGAAAATTATGAAATCAAATGATGAATGTAATGAAATTTGATCTATTCGACGGTGACTTGGCTGAGTTGGCGATGACTAGGGCTGGAAAAATAAATCTGAGGTGACAGAAAAGGAAGAATGATGAGATCTGAGGCTTGAAGGACCGTGGAATCAGAAAAGAGGCGACTAGGGATATGAATGATAGATAAACTAACAAAATGTGAGCTGGGTCAATGATGACCTTGTAAGGTTTACAACGACTGGGGATGATCTAGAGTTTGATGGAAAAGGATGGATGAGAACGAAGATCTGCAGATGAAAAATGAAGACTTGAGAAGGAAGAGATGAAGATCCTGGATGGTTGATGGACCTGCAAAATATCTGACATGGAATATGATGATAGAAATGAAATGATGGACCTAAACATGCAAAATTGAAAAAGTTCTCCAAATCTCCATGATTGAAGCAAAATATCTCCAAGGTGATGATGACAGTTGCAGGAGAAAGCAAAAAATGAAGGAAAGATCACAAGAAATCCTGAAGTTTACAAAATTACATTCTGAGAAAAAGAGGGCTAAGGGTGGATTTATAGGGTCGATGATGACCTAAATGGGTCGCTGCCAATTGTGAGGATCCGTCCATTTGGGCGGTGGAAAGGTGATAAGCTCAAGATAATGAGTTCATAAGAGGTGGGATTAGGGTTTTGAAGGGTTAGGGTTGCTTAGGATGAGTAAATGGGTAGGTGGAGCGTGAAAAATATTAAAAAAGGGAAAAAGGAGGCAAATTCATTAAATGCGGGCCTAGTGAGGATAAAATGGAGGATTTAGGGAGAGAAAATGAATTAAATGGGGATTTAGGATAGATTGAAGATGATTAGGGATGATTAATGGATGATTAATTAGGGGTGGGAAATAATGATAAGTGGGATAAATTGAATTTAGGAGGGAAGAAGGGAATTTGAATGGGAAGAGAGGTATGTATGTAGAAAAGACGACAAAGAGCAAACGTGGGGTGAGGAGGCACCAATACCAAAAATTGGTGTTTACAATGCCATAGAGTAGAATTACCAAATTTGAGTACCTACACATGTAAAAATTATGATACATTAAACAATTGAATTTAAGACAATGAAAAAGCAATAAGAATAGAGAAAATAAAATACCATGCTGATAAGAGAGTTCACCCCTATTGGGATACATATTCAAGTTTGGAAAAAATCTTTAACTGCTTAATTACTGATGCAAATGTACTTTCCATACAATTTTTTACATAAATAATGCATTTGGTATGCAAAGCAAAAATAATTTTGTTGTGATCACCATGAAAGCTCCAGGTTCACTAACAATGTCCTTCCCACAATCTCGCTTCATAATGATGACGGGTGATCGATTCTCCGTAATGATGGGTTATTAGTTCTCTACATGATGGGTAAATACAAACTCTCCTTTCCAAGGGCAAATATAAATCTTGTTAAAAGAGGCCCTTTCCTAAAAAAGAGATTCACTTCTCCCGTTATGGTGCTTCACCTTTCCAAAATTCTCATGTCAAAAGATCCACTCTCTAGGGTCACTGCTTGAACTTGTTATGCTCTCACAAGTCAAATTGTGTTAGTTCACAAATCAATTTGTGTGCTGAAATGCACAGTAATGGGCCTTTTATAGTGGTTTTAGGCCTTATTTTTAAGGATAATATTGTATCCTTTAGTTTTAATTTGTTAATAATCACACATATAGAAGATAAAATAAATAAAATTAGCCTTTTCATATCCATTTGGGTGGAATTATCTAAGGGATGAATATCTCATTCCACCATACTCCACACATGTTTTAGTGGGGGTTAAATCCCATTTTAAATGCAATTTCCTTTATTAGGACTTTGGACCACTTTATGTGCTTGCATTGGATTAGTCTCACCTACGTGGGAATATGAGTTAGTGGGTTTAAAAATAAATATCCCCCATTATTTTAATTGGTCATTGGACCATCATATGCTATCATATGCTTTGGGATCTTAGTTTGGTAAACAAATTTGCATTGGTAAATGTGTTGGAATATAAAGTGGGCATTAGTTGGAATTTTTTGGTTGAGCTGGATGTGAATCAAATTGCTTTGACTCAACCATTGGTTAGAATGTGGAGTGTGGCCATCGAGAATCCTATGGATTTTGGTGTATATCTTTCCTTTCTCAGCTATGGACTTGTGCAACTAGGTCCTTAGCTTGGTCATGAGCTCGCCTATGTAAACTGATCATCAGCTCCCCAAGCTGACTGCTGAACTCCATGTCAGGTGTCACTGTGGTGACAAGGTGACTGGGCCCCCCTCTTGATAAAAAATGGACCCCACCAACTGTTGGCTCCCCAGGCAACACATAGTATGGGCCCCACATTCGATCTTAAAAGTCTGAAGGTGACAAACCAAAAGTAATTTTTAGCCAAATAACTCTTTTCCACATGTCGATACATCATTAGTCACATGAGAAGTCCAGTCATCACTGCATAACATGCTCCCTTTTTTCCTATTGATACAAATCTTTCATGGGTTGTAACTCTTGCATACAAGGTTGGTTTTGTCCTATTCAAAGTGCATCAGAAATCTCTCGATGAGATCTTCTGTAAGCAAACAATTCTAAAGAGTGTGTATACTATTCGACCTATGGGTATCCTTTGGATCACACCTCCCCACTAAAAAACTTTTAGACCACCAAAATTCTTCAATCTCAAAAAATCAGTAAAGGTTCCACTCCTTCATTTCCTAGCTTCCTTTGCACCCTTATGTCAAACATAACCTCTTTCTATGACTCTTTAAGTATTCATGAACAAATCACTAACAAAAGGAACTTATACTTCTCACCTTAATTTATGATCATTAGCAATTATCTCTCCCAACATGGGGTTGTATCTCCCAATACAGGTACATTAGATGATCTTTGCTCTAGGAGTCTCTCAGGTTCATAGTCTCCACCTGGCACCTAACTCTTGGATTCACTTGCTCTTCTCCTTGCTCTTCTCCTTTGAAATGGGGTTGCAAGTTCTTTGTGTTATTTCTAGGAGGTCTCTACAATGGATTATTAGTATTCATCTTACTACTTTTGTAATGATGATATATGCATGTTTTTTTCCTCTCTCAATAAGGGGAAACAAATTCTTATTCTCCCCTAAGTAGTGGTTATATCTTAGAATACACAAAAATGTACAACAATTATTTATTTATCTCTCTTGGAGGTTGGCTGCATAGATTGGATTCTACAAACCTAGGTGATGAAGAGAGTTCATATCTCTCTTTTATATCTTCCAATTGACCTTCTTGCACTCTTGGTGTCTTATTTTTCTTCTTGGTGAATTTTCTTATTTGTTGCACTACTTGCAGACTAGAATGACATTCTCCCAATCGAGATGCTATCATATTCTCCTTGTTGTTCATTTTTTCTCAACAAGGGTAAATATACATTGCATACTAAGTGGTTTTATAGCAGGTGACCACTTTTACAATTTTCCCTTCATGGGGTCTTACGATCTAATGCAATATATATGCACTACACACATAATTCCATTACATTTTTTTTCCCAATTTGTGTCTTTACAAGTGTACATATAAACACACAAAACAACATTTCTCAAATTGAGTGTCACTCACCATATAAGAAGCACTTCCCATATTTATTTTTGGCCACTTCATCTCCTCTTGCAATAACACTTCAACTCACATTCAACATGTTTCTATTGCTATCGTAACTTGGAGAACTTTCACTTAACATTCCCTTTAACATAGTATCTGTTTACCCTTTTTGCCAAAATCTATAGAATTGGTAAACAAAACCTCGATGGTTACACCAAATTCACCCTCAATGAGTGCTCTAACTCCTTACTTGGTAAAACACATGGAGTTAGTTTCCCTCAGGCTTATTCAGTAATGTAAACCCCAAAATAAGTGTTTTGGAGGTGCAATAGGCATGCTAGACAAACATTATCTAGATGTAAAAATATTATCCATGAAAGTAAACACTTTCTTACCGACCTAAGTTGATGGATTCTCCTCTTTGGGTAGGTCCCACTTGAAGGGATATTTTCTACATAGGTAGGATTTCTCACGAGATGTATCTTTTCCCTATTAGTGCTCCAACTTCCTTCTTGTTGGTACTCAAACATAGTTGTGGATGGAGATTCCAACACTTATCAACCTGGGGGCCACTCATTCTACAATGAGTGTAAGAATTCTTATCCATTTTCTTAGATAGTAAGCCTTACTTAACAATCTCCACATTCTGTCTTTACAACAAGTATCCTTCACCTCAAAGGGCATGAAATGTATTCCCCACTCGATTTCTTGTTTGAAAAAAGAGATTAAACAGAAGGATGAATTTCCTTACTATAAGATTTTGAAAGCACACGAGCTTCATCCGAATTGGAAAAAACTTCAATCAGGGGAGCATTATTTTCTTCTCTTGATACATTATTTTTTGGTGGGTCACTTATACATAACAATATGATGACTCACTAATGAATCCATAAGAGGGTTTGATGGTTTGTCTCATACCAAATGGAATTACATAATCTCATCCTTTGGTCAACTTAACTTCATCTCCTCGTGTTGTATTACCCACTTGTCGAGATTTCAAGTATATGTTTCACAACACGATTTCATCTATTTCTAATAGAACTATATTGAGATATGTGATATTTGAGTAAATTCCTCCTACACCAAATCTCAAAACACAAGATTCAGTCACCATACCTCAAACTGTGTCGTCGACTGACCCATAAGTCTTGGCCCGAGACAATAAAGTAGTAACCAATACCAAACATAACTTTCTCTAGTCTCCCAGTCAAGAACAAGTTATACTAACAACGCCTCTGAAACAACTAGTATAATATGTCTGCAATCCCCCTTAGAATGCAACACAAACTTAGTTGGAGATGCATCAACTGACAGAGTATGTCACGCTCCTGGTTCAGATTACTGGATACTGCTGGAAATGACTGGTGATTTCCTACACTCTTTAAATTTGCATCATAACCAATATGGTGCCCAATATGCGAATAAAAAGCAACACTTCTTCACAACACGTGTGGATCTGGATAAATGTGCACAAACTTGCGTATCTTCTAAGTCCTCTTGAGTTCTCTTCCTCAACTTTTTCTATAAGAGATCTACAGTCCTCATCAGCTCCATGATCTACTACTCTAATTCCTGGTGATACGAGGTCACCACCTGAATAATGGTGCTCAACAAGGTAAACATCATACTAAGCATCATTTACAACTACATCATGCAGAAGGAATCCATCTCCAAACTACAATATCTTAACAACCAAAAGAATCTCACACTTGAGAAAAAAATGTAAGCATGAACCCTGATACCAAATTGCTTGATCCAAAAATGGGATCAAACAAACTAACTCAGTTTCTCTAATTTCATAGACTTATACTATTTTTCTCAAAATCTCTTACATTTCAAGTTAAAATTGGCTTAATTACCCATTTCTCAATTTCTCGTAAAAATGGCATACATTAAAATCAACATTAAAAAATTGAATTTAATACAATGAACAAGCAATAATGGAACACTAGGTTGATAATAGAGTTCACCCCTGTTGGGTTACGTCTTGAGGTTCAGAAAAACTCTTGAAACACTTTATTATTGACACAACTATACTTTCCGTACATTTTTTACATCAATAATGCATATGGTATGCAAAACAAAAATACCTTTATTATGCTCTCCATGAAACTTTGGTTTAACTGGCAATGGCCTTCCCCTAATCTCACTTCGTAATGATGACAAGCGATTGATTCCCTGTAATGAATAGATATCAGTTCTCAGTAACAATGGGAAAATAGAAACTCTCCTTTACAAGGGAAAATACAAATTCTCCATTACAACCATGCTATTCCACTCCAAAATAAGGGCTAATACAGTATCTCTCCTTTATGGAGGCAATACAAATTCTCACCAAAAATGGCTCTCTCTTGACAAAGGGCTTCACTTCTCCTGTTATGGGGCTTCACCTTGCCAAAACTACCTCATCAGAAAATCCACTCTCTCAGGAAGGTGCTCAAACTTGTTGAGCTCTCACTCATTTTCGTGAAATGGGAGCTCTCGTTTTCAAAGCTTTAGGGTTATGGCTGCGAAACTAGGGTTTTGCATGCCAAGAACAACGAGTTCATCTGCAGTGAGTGATCTATTATCATTATCGCATTTATTCGGCCTCTTTTCTAGAGCCTAGCTGTTTAGCGAGCGTCAAATATGACTGCGCACGACTCTAGTCTAGTTGTTTCAACTGCAGAGAGCGGCGAGTTTGCAAACAATGGCTCTAGGGAAACGCCCTCGCAAGTTCGTGCTGAAAGTATTCCACAAGGTAACAATACTTTCCCTAATATTGTGTTAAAGCTTTCAGAATTTTATTCCACTTGTAAATGGCTAGAACAATTCTGTTTAATAGGATATTTTGTTGGAAGGACTCCCTCTGAAAGTATGCTTAAATCATGGGTCCAAACTGCTTGGACAACGCACGGTATTAAAATGGATTCCATCAAGAACCTAACCTGTGGTTTTTTTTGCCTTCAATTTGCTGATCCTAGTCATGCTTCCCTTATTTTGCATAAACAACAAACCTGGTATGTAAGAAGCTCCCTATTGGTTTTGTCACCCTGGACCAGAGACTTTGTTGTCTCTGACCAGATGGCTCTTAAAGTCCCTGTTTGGGTTGAATTCCCAGGGCTTCCTATACCTTGCTGGCATTTTTTAGAGCGTATTACTGCCACTCTCAGCCATGTTATTTACATGGAGCCTTCTAGGTTCTTTGCAGCTCATCCAAAAAAGAGGGTTTGCATTGAAATGGATCTTTCGAAGGACCTGAAAGAGTCGATTGCCATTCAGGTTGGTGATGTGTCTTTTTCTCAGAAGGTGGTATACATCAATCTTCCAAATACTTGTTTTCACTATCAATATTCTGAGCATAAAATTAGGGACAATGCCTTGTTGGCCGCTCACCATGCCGCTTCAAATCCTATGGGTGATCCCCGCCCTCAACCTAAAGAGGAGGGATGACACACTGTGGGCGGCCGTAAAACCAACAAGAACAAGGCCGCTCATGTCAGGCCTTCGCAACATGGTTCAACTACTCAAGCTGAAAAGGTTCCTCCAAATGCTTCCAACTCAGCTGCAAAGCAACCTTCGGATACCAAGTTTCCTCTAGCTCACACGAAGGTATTGGCTGGTAGTATGGTTGGTTCTTCAAGCAAATTGGCACCTTTGGCCTCAAACTCTCAGCCTACTATTTTGCAGCATGAGGGTAGTCTTCAACCGTTACTCATTTCTAACAAAGTGGTTTCTCCACGAAAGTAGGTAGTTCAGCATTCTCGCAGGCCTCCTCGCAAGCGCGAGGAAGGGGAGTATAGCCCTACCAGCCGACGGGCTGCTTAACTATCTATTTTTTTTTGTTAACCAACAACGGTTTTTACAGAACAGTTTTGGGGCCCTTGATGGTTTGAATGAGCTAGAATCAGAAATGCATCTTGAAAATATTTCCTCATGAATTGCTACTCATGGAATGTTTGGGGTCTCACAAACTCCACTCGCAAATACATTGTGTGAGATTTTAGGAAAAGCTTCCCAGATATGGATATTTTGTGTTTACAAGAAATCAAAGTTTCAGGTTTTTACTTGATTCTGTCGTCCGAACTATTTGGCTTGACAGTTTAGCTATCTCTAGCAACCATGTTGCTGGCAGAGGTGGAATGATCACATTTATTTCTCCGAAATGGCGGTCGCATTACGTCAATCATGGATGTGACCCTGACAACCGTATTCTCTAGGTGTTATTCAATATTGAAAATCTCTCCTTTGGCATAATCAATGTTTATGCACCTAATGACGCGTCAGAAAGGATGACGCTTTGGAGGTGGGTGGCTGACGACCTTCCAAATGCGCACTGGCTAATCAATGGGGATTTTAATATGGTGGAGCAGCCCAATGATAAATTGGGCCTTTTACCCATGTGGTGGCCAGCTGGCGAAAGGGAGGTTTGGTTCTACATGCGTAATAAATTTAGGTTTTATGACCTTAATTATTCACGTCACACCAACACGCTGTCATGGTACACTTGGTCTAATCTTAGAAATGGCCAAGATCAAGTCTTTAAAAGGTTGGATCATGTAATGATCTCTTTACAACCTTTCTTTAAGTTTTCCAGCTGTTATTCTCTTCTGGTGGAAGCTTTACCGGACGTTGTCCTTTCCGACCACATTCCGATCTAGATCTGTATTGAATGGACTTTTCAACTGTCAAAGATTAAAAAGACGCAATTTTATTTAAATACTACTTTATTGCATCATGACCCCACTTTGGCACACATTCACCAAATTTGGAACCTTGCACCTCGCCCTCTTGGTAAGGTTGGATGGATAAGTTGGTGGAAGGATGCTATAATTCGGCTCACTAAATTCCTCCAGATGTACAGTGTCCAGCTCGCTAAATTCCGGCGGTGGGCTTACTCCACCACCTCCATTGAGCTGAGCCACTCCAGGGTGACGTTCACACAGGATCCTTTCAATGTGGATCTGCAACTCCAAGTTGCTAAATTTCGGTAGCAAATCCACATTGTTGATGATTACATAGCACGGGGTGCCCAGATCAAAGCTCGGCTGCACTGGCTTAAAATTGGAGACCGTAACACCAAAGAGTTTATCCAATGGCTCAAAGCCAATCACATAAACCAAAAAATTTTAGTTATTATTGATGTTGGTGTTCAGATTACAGACACTCCTCAGATGGTCCAAGCCTTTGTTAGGCACTATGTTCAATTTTTCAAAGCTCACGAGGAGTCTCCTGAGCGACAAGCCGTGCTCGTTGAATGCCTCTCAGTTGTTCCAAGCAAACTTTCACATGCACACCAGGTTATCTGTGACAGATTGCTTACCTTAGAGGACTTATATGAAGCTATCTCCCTCATGGCCAATGATAATGCTCTTGGAATAGATGGCTTTCCTTGCGAGTTCTACAAATCCCTTTGGGACATGGTGAGATGGGATCTATTGCAAGTCTATCTCAAAGCTCTCCACTTAGGTTCCCTCAGTGCCCTTATTAATTGGGGTCACATAAAGTTCATCCCTAAAGCAGGAGACCCAAAGATCATCTGCAATTGGTGGCCGATTACCTTGCTCAATGTCTCATACATGATCATAGCTAAGGTTTTAGCTCTTCGGCTTCGGCCCCTTACCAGTTATCGTCAGTCCTGAGCAGACTAGTTTCATACAGAGCAGGTACATTCTGGATAATATCTTGGCTGTCTGGGAAGGTATGGAGTGGGCAAGAACCTCTAAACAATCTGCCATGTTTGTCAAAATTGACTTTGAAAAAGCTTATGATAGGATTGAATGGCATTTTATTTTAGTGATGCTTAAAGCGTTGGGCTTCAGTTTGGTTTTCATCACCTCCGTCAAAATGCTTTTTGCCGATGCCTCTGCCTCTCTATCTATAAATGGTCATACTTCCGAGCAGTTTGGTGTTTTCCATTCTATTAGGCAATGTTGTCCTTTAGCACCTGCTCTTTATGTGCTAGCCGCTGAAGGTTTTGGGTTTCTCCTTGCCCATGCTCGGGACCAAGGGCTTGTGAGAGGAATTCAGCTCCCTTCCCTGACTCCCCTTCAGCTTGTCAATGGGCATTTTGTAGATGACTCCTTCCTCACGCTCCTGGAGGAAGAAACAAATATCAACAATGCCATGCAATGTTTGGACACATATTGTTTAGCTTCAGGTTCTAGTATCTAATGATGAAAGACCCAGTGCTTTAGGAAATCTTTTCTCCCCAAGCCTGGTTGGCTTAATCGTTATGACTGGAAATACATCCAACATGGAGAAATTTTTTAAATTCCTGGGTATCCCCTTTGCTTTTGATGCTGCTCCCAGTCAACTTTGGTAGTATGTTATTGACAGGGTCGCCCGCAAGTTGGAGTACTGGATTACTAAACCCCTTTCGCTGGAAGAAAATTTCAGATTTGCTCCAAGATTTTGGCTGCCATGCATGTTTATTATTCTTCGTGTTGGGTACCAGCCAAAGCCTCCTACAAGAAGTTGGAAAAAATTCTCAGAGATTTCCTTTGGGCTAGCTCGGAGCTTGGCAAAGGCTTTCACAGAGTTGCCTAGGAATATTGTTGCCTCCCTAGGGATTTTGGCGGGCTTGGTCTAACCAACATTGGCCGCCAGGAGACTGCACTAGCTGCCAAGTGGATCATTCGAGCCTGCACTAGAAACGAAGCTTAGAAAGTGTTGATTCACAATTGTATTTGCCAAGGCTCCCCTTAAGGGCGTAAAACTTGGCAAGGGCTGGATTTTCACAGTATACTTATTCTCAAAGCCCCGGTTAAGATTGTGGGCACCTTTGTTGTCAAAAGCATATGGAAAGCTTGGGAATTGCTCAAACCCTTTTTAATCTGGGAAGGGGATGGTTTCCATAATGAACTTTCCATTAATGACCACAACATCTGGTGGTCTCCTCTCATCAATTTTCATGATGTGCCACTTGCCCAAGTGCCCTGGGTTCATGCTCTTAAGTTATATCGTCGAGGCTTGCACACTCTTAAAGACATATTTTGCAGGTAGTCCAGACTACTTCTCACTTGGCCTCAAGCTAAAGCCAAGTTTCGGCTTGCTTCATCCTGACATAGAGTCTTATCAAGAAGTTCTTGATTCCATTCCTGTTGATATGCTTCACAAAGTTGGTGTTGTCTCTCTTAGGCCTTGGTGGAAGGATTGGAAATGGTTTCCAGATACCCCATTCTTAAATTACTCCCCAGGAAAAGGGTATGCTCTTCTCACCCCTAGGCTGCTAATGGTGGCTTTGCTAAACTCCAGATGGTCCATCAATTCTGGATGGTCCTCCTGGGAAGCTAGATTTCACACAGTTTGGAAAGCCATCCTTCAGCCCAAGCTAGCCTATTTTGCTTGGTGCCTACTTTTTCAAGGCCTCCCTCTTGGGTGCAGATTATCTCATTACGAGATTGCTCCTTGGCTTTGCCCTTTTTGTGCATATTGAGATGCTTACGCATCTGTTTTGGTATTACCCAAAAGCTCAGGCTATTTGGGCCTGGATCCACGATTTCTTTCAGCCTTTTCAACCAACTCCATTTCTTTGGCAACATGCTTTGCTTGGGGATTCTATTTCCATTCCCCATGCTTTTGCACAAGTGTGGCATACTTTTAGAGTGGAGATCCTTTTTTTATATGGAAAGAATGCAATTCTTTTGTTTTTGCTAATTCTGTAGTTTCTTGCTTTCTTTCACATTATGATAAGGCCATACTTATCTCAAATGTGTTCTTACAGATCTACGACCAGGCCTGCAAGGTTGAGCTGAAAGTGTGACACCTCCAGACCCTTTTAGATCATTGGGCAAATGCTCCTTGCATTGTGGCACGGGAGCCCCCTACCTCCCCTTATGGGAGTGTTCGTTCAAGAGGACGCGGTGGCTGAGGCCGATTGGTTGAACATGCTCACCATCATCGCTCTCCCAGGCAGCAACTCGAGCATCGATGGAGCCTTGTCAATTGCGATGGTTGGGGGTCCCCGCAATGATCCACGTAGCACAATCGCTGGGGCTCTCGCAACCATTCCCCACCTCCTATGCGGTGGGATTGATGGGATTCTGGAAAAGTCCCCTGGTTGGCTCTTTCCATATCTCCTAATCAACAGGACGACAAAGAAGAAGAAGTTGGTTCTGGTTGGCCGCCCCTTTCGGATGGAAATGATCTTCTAGGTAATAATCTAGAGGATAAAGGGCCTCCACCACTGCCCCATGCCTCTATGTTTGTTGCGGCGGCTTAGTTTGTTTTCCTTTTGTTTTTTGGTATTGTTGCCCTGTGGTCTGATACTTTTATCTCCTAGCCTTCGGCTAGTTTGAACGTGGGGTGTGCCCTTTACCACCCATATTTTTTGTGGATAGGCTGTAATATTTTATTGAGTAATATAGACTATTTCATCAAAAAAAAATTGTGTGAGTTCACAAATCAAGTTGTGTGTTGAAATGCATAGGCGAGGGGCATTTTATAGTAGTTTTAGTCATGCTTTTCAAGGATAACTATTATATCCTTCAGTTTTAATTTGTTATTAATCCCACGTATAAGGGATAAAACAAATAAAAACAACTTTTTTATATCCTTTTGGGTAGAATTTTTAAAGGGATTAATATACCATTCCACCATACTCCATGCTTTTCTTTGGTGGGGACTAAATCCCATTTTAATTACAATTGCCTTTAATAGGCCTTTCGACCAATTTACGTGCTTTAAATTTAGTTTTTTCTTTGGATTAGTCCTATATACATTGGAATATGAGTTGGGGGGTTTAAAAAAGAATGCCCCCACCATTTTAATTGGTCATTAGACCATCATATGCTATGCATATGCTTTGGGATCTTAGTTTGGTAAAAAAAATTGCATTGGTAAATGTGTTAGAATATAAAGTGGGCATTAGTTGGAATTTGACGGTTGAGTTGGATGTGACTTAGCTTGCTTTGACTTGACCATTGGTTAGAATATGAAATGTGACTGTTGAGAATCCTATGACACTTTGTGGATAATCTAGCCTTTCTCAACTATGGACTTGTTGGTGTGAGGGTTTATGTTACCACTTATTAGTTTATTGTTGATTACTCTTGATTTTGTGTTCATTATTATCTCCTAATGTAAGTTTGATTTGTATTGGAACACATGCTATATTTGCTTATTTTTGGCCATTTTTTCAATGTTTGGAAGGTGTGGTGTTTGGTTTGGTGTGGTGTTTGGTTTGGTGTGCATATCTTTAGGTTCAATGGAAGAATTCAAAAAATAGCAGGTTCAAAGTTCAAAGGTGAAAAGTTGGTTATTGGGCCTAACTCGGCCTCTAACTTGCCAAGCTGGAGCACCGAGTTGTCCCTGCTTTCCATGTCACTTTGCATTGTCATATATGCTTCCATCACATTCAAATAACCTTATCTACACCTATTGAGCATGTGTTTCACCCCAACACTCAGCTCACCCTATCGATCCCATTGAGCTCTCATACGAGCTCCCCGAGATCTCAACTGTATCAACCTACATATACATGTTTGCCACCTCAGAAGCCCTATTATACCTTCTTACCCAACTCCTCTTCTTCACTAACCAACTCACCATTGATCTACCAAAGATCATATTGAGCTCATTTCTTGGATCAACTAAGCCCTGCAAGCTGAGCTCCCTATCGATCTCTTCTAACTTCCTCCTGTAGAAACTAAAAAAATCACTTTACGTATAAGGTCTCCTATTCAAAAATACCAAAAACATCATTAAAAAAATAAAATAATCCTAAAAAATCAAAATTAAAAATTAAAAACACCCAAAAACGGTGATAAAAGACACCTCATCACTTATTTACCAACCCTCACCCACTCACATTTAATTTTGTCCATCCCACCTACCCATTTACATGCCCTATGCACTATGGACCCTTATCTTCTCACCCATCTATACACATTGCATACATATGTATCCCATTCCCATATGCACTAAAAAACTAAAAAACACCACTCATCCCCATCATTCCAACCCCCTAACTCTTTATGCACTTGAGCCCATACTTGAGTTTTTACTTCTTTGCTCACATATTTTGGTTTTGCAGGTATTTGAGAAGTAAAGGAGGATCATAAAGTATAGGTGCAACTTGTTGCATCACTATTTTGGAAATTTTTTAACATAGGTGTGAATTGCAACTGTGATTGGCTTGCAATCTTCATGTTATTTTTTAGTGAATCACAACTGCAATTGTCCTATGATCTGAGTTAGGTATACTTGTCATTTACATGCATTATTTTGTCATTTTCATGCATTATTTTGTCATTTTCACTTCAATAAAATGTCTTTTATCTCCTTAAAGGGTTATGGATCTGACTGAGGTATGTCCCCTAATCACTAAAAACTACTAATATTTTTCTAAGTGTGTTTGTGTGCAAGTTTAGCTTCAGATCATAAAGATTTTTACCCACTTTATTCAATAAAGAACACATGATTATCCCTCACTTTTTCAATGGTAGCGTAAGACCATCACTCTTAGTAGCATTGATTTTGTGATTTTATATCAACTAAACCACATTACAGATGATCTAAATCTAGACATACACCTTCTCACCTCTCTTCAGCTCTATCGAGTGCTCCACTGGTTGATCATTTGAGCTCCCAACCTTACCTCCCTTTGGCTTTGTTAAACCCTCCCCTAGCTCACTATTGACCTCCCACTGAGCTCCTAACTCTTACTCCCTCCCGATCCCTTGTTCAATCTTGACTAGTATATTGGAGTCTTTCTCAGCATTAGCTCTCCCTCCACGTAACATTCTTACTTTAGTGTCTTCTTTGACCTTGCTCAACACCCTACCTTGTTGTTTCATCCACGTTCATTGTTGAGCTCAATAATTGACTCACTCAGTACGTGTGGAGTCGCAACTTGAGCCCAATGTGGAATCACCATGACTTAACACTGAACCATCTTTCCATTTAATCTGATCGCCAGGTGTCACTCGTCACCAGCTCGGTGCTAGCTCACCAGTTGACTTTCCCATTAACTCTCCTGTCAACTCGCCAGCCAACTCGTTGAGTTGAGCTAGCCTAGAGGGTTATTGGGATTTTATGGGCCATTTTTCCAAAATTCACATTATACCCATGCTATTATTATTGTTTGCAGGTTAGTGTGCGCATCTGTTACAACCTTACGGTAAGGGAGGCCAAAATTGCGACGCGATATTTTTTCTCACCCAAAACCTTGTTTTTCCCTTTTTAATTATTTACGAATTTGTGTTTATGTTAGTTACGATGTTGTTTCATTTGCACATGATTGAAAATTATTGTGGTCTACACACTTACACAAATTCCGCCAATTGTAAGGTGAGTGTCCAACTGTTTCATGTCGCAAGAACACATCACATTATAATCAACACACTAATTATAAAGTGCCACAAATCGGGGATAAAATTATTTTTCTGGGGTGTGTGTGCATTTCCTTTCCTTTATTTTTCACATTTCTACTCTCTCTCCTCACAATGGATGTGAATGTTCCTTTGCTCACATTGTTTAACTTTCATGAATGGAAATCTACAATGATAATCACACTATGGAGTAAAGGGTTTTACTACATCACTATGGGAATGGAGAAAGAACCAAAAACTAAACCTGAATGGTTCAACCGATGTGACGAAGCCCTTAAGTCTTCTTTGTATGTCTATTTTTCTAGACTTTCTCTTTCACATTAATTCTTCCACAACACCTGACAGAGCCTAGAAAACTCTAGATGGCATGTTTGGAAAACAAGATGACACAAAAGCTCATGAGTTAGAGAACAAACTCCTAGGATTTATTCCTAGTACCTTTGATAACTACATGCCTTCTTCTATAAATTTTTCCATATGAGACTGTTGTTGAAAGAATGTGGAGTTAATAAGAATGATTCCCAACTGATCTTATCCATTCTCTCTAAGCTTGGACCTGAATACTTTTTATTTGTTTCTACCTTTTAGGACACGAAAGAAGATTTAGTGATTACTCAAAATATTCCCTCATTTGACAACTTTTCGTCCAAACTCATTCATGAATAGGACAAGTTGATTCAAATGGGAAAAATCAAGTCCAAGTCACATGCCCTAATAACAAGTTATTATAAAGGAAAGGAGAAGAAACATGAGAAGAAATTAGAGAAAATGGACCAACCTAAGAAAGAAGCTAAGTCCACCCAATCCAAATCCAACATGAACACTTCTTCCTCTACTTATGAGTCTAAACCAAAGAAGGAGAAGTGTAAGTGTTCCTATTGCGGGAAGTTAGGAGATGAAGAACATCACGAGAATTTTTTTTTGACCATCTTACTTATTTACTTGAGAAGAACAATATAAGTGTTCATGAGTCTATCAAGCAAAATGCTCTGAAATTGAATCTTCTAAGCTAAAGGAAACCAAATATGAGAATAAGAAAGGCAAAGCCCTCGTAGCAAGATTTTTTCTGTCATTGAAATGGGTTATAAATTACAGTGCCTCACACAACATGGGTTCTTCACATGTTATGTTTTACAACATTGAACCATGTGGTATGTTCCAAATCACTCTAGGTGATGACAAATCCATGTTAGTTGCTGGTATTGGATTGGTAGAAGTAGATGGTGGATCCTTTAACAATGTTCTAAGTGTTCCCAATATATCCATCAATCTACTATTATCTTACCAAATCACCCATATTGGTCAAGGGATGCAAGTATAATTTAACCCTAACTCAATGATCATTAGAGAGATTCACAGTGAGACTATAGTGGTTGAGGGAAAGGAAGATCACTAGGCTCGGTTGTACACGTTTTCCCAATTTTCTCATGACTCTTCTTGTATTGCCTTGCTTTCTCACGTAAACAAGGTTAGTAAGTTATGGCATAAACATTTTGGTCATTTAAACTATCATTACCTTAAACAATTGAGCCAACATGATATGGTCAATGAGTAACCTCAAGCCTAACAATGTAGAGGAGATTTGTGAGGTTGGGACTTCACCCTCTCCTATTGGTATTCAGTCGGACAACATTAATACGGAAACGAGTTTACCGGTTCACACAACAAAAAATGAAAATCCATTTTCCAGTAATGGTTGGTCTACTGTGAACAAAATAAAGAAAGGGAACAAGGTTTCCCTTAAGATGCACCTTAGATCCCATGGGAAGGGTTTCCAGGAATGAGCTTTCATGTTTGTGTTCCTGCTGTTAGTTTGTACTGTTAGTTGTGTTTTCCTTGATTTACGGTGCCACTGGTAGAGGCTGCTTCATTCTTCCTCATCGATAAATATTTTTCTCCTTATTGTACAGGGTAGGGCCCCTTAACCCTCTTTTACCCATAATAAAAAAAAATGAGTTACCTCAAGTCAATTTTTTTAAGGGCCTTTTGGAGGGTTGTTCCCTTGGGAAGCATCCCGAAGAGAAATTTGGCAAGGGAAAATCCTGGAGAGCCTCTCATCCCTTTGATCGTGTTTATAGTGACATTTATTACCCCTTTTAGTCTCCTTCATTCACTAGGGATCCCTACATACTTACCTTCGTTGATGAATTTTCATGTTATATGTGAGTGTACTTTCTCAAATAGAAATATGAAGTCTTCAATCACTTTCAAGACTTCAGGGCTCTCACTGAGAAATAAGTTGAAAGGTCTATCAAGATTCTTAAAACAAACAATGGAGGTGAGTATGTGAGCAATAGGTTCAACAATTTTTCACCTCCAAAGGGATTGATTTGTAGTGTATAGTTTCTTATAACCATTCGCAAAATGGAGTTGCAGAAAAGAAGAGCATAACTCTTAAGGAGATGACCACTTACATAGTTCATTCTAAATTCCTTCCTCCATAGTATTGGGATGAATCCGTGAAATGTGTTTGTTACCTTCAGAACCGATTTTCACACAAAGTAGTGAATGGGATGATACCCTTTAAGGTATGGTGTGGGAAAAAACATGATGTTGAGTGATTTCATGTCTTTGGTTCAAATGTCATGGATTGAATACCCAAGAAAAAATACAAGGCTATGAAACCACAATCAAAACCTTTTATCTTTTTCATGTATCCCAAAGGTGTGAAGGGTTATAGAATTTTAAAGCCCCAAAACTCATCAAATCTATATTGAGATTACTTCATCTACCGAGAAAATTGTGTCATTATGTGTTAGTCTTATTTTCTCACCTTTAGAATGACTCTATAAACTCTGCTCAAACCCTCAAACCATTATAGTGCAAGAAAGAGTTCCTAAAAAATTTTAGGAGGGTTATGGGCACCCCTATGCACTACTGATGTCACCACTACACTAAAGAGGTATTAAACCACACATCATTCTCCTAGCATGTTATATATAATGTAGTGGAATCAAACTTGACAATTGTGCTTTAACAATGGTTCACTTAAGTTTGACACTTTCTTAAATACTTAGGAAGGGTCGCTTTGCTTGCTTGTAGGATGAAGATGTAGACTCCTAGACCTGATTAGGAGACTTCGATACAAGTAGCGGGTGCTACCCTAATGGATGTACATGAGTTATTTCACATTAGGGAGCTTTGAGTTCCGTTAGTGCTTGTTTTTTCATGAGGAGTTCATAAAGTGTCTTGGTCCATAAATGAGGTATGATTTACTTACTTATATATGATTTCTGAAAGTTATTATGTCATGAAAATGCTCACCAAAGGGTTTATATTTGTTGTAATAATGTTATAGAATCGAGAATATCAATTGAAAGACATGTAGTATCAAAACACATGTCAGTCCAAAATGGTACAATAGGGTCAATATGTAATTCTACATCTCGATCAAAACTAATTGAAATTGATGTTTTTGGACCAGAGGGAGAAAAGTATATTTTGGACTTCATGGACCTAAGTGCATGGATATTTATATATGTATTTTATGTAGTTAAACTTTAGAGGTTGATGAAATAGATGTGTGTAAAGATAAGAAAGTGCATAAATTTCTATTAGGGTGTGTTAAGAAAGAGTGAAGGGAGTGTATTTGTCCATGCAATTGTGTAATATCAAGATTAGCAGTGCCAAAGGATAGATTTCCAAAATTTGAGTGTTTACATTTTTCAACCCTTTAAGTATGAAATTGAAAATTACATGCTTAAAAAGAAAATATACTTGAGGCGGGTAGATACAATTTGTCTTTGCTCACAATAACTTTGTTGGGTAGTATCTTGTTGTGTTGGTGTTGGCATTCTCCAAAATGAAACTTGCAACATAGAGTGTAGTCAATGCCCGAGATAGGAAATTGAACATTTTAACTTCAAATGTAATGAAAGTTACTATAAAGAAATTTCCAACACAGAGATTCCAAAATATATCAGAGATGCAAAACATGGAAGGTGTACACTTGTTTATTTTGTGGAGGGAATGTGCTCTTGTTCTTGTGCATTGAGAGATTATAGATTTGTTGAATTTTGATGGAGAATTGGGGGTGATCAGTCCCCAAATTGTTACCAGAGGATAGGTCGATGCATTAGGTGTGCTAACCCAACATAGAAATTCTGAAGAGAAGAACCTAAAAGGATGAGGAGTCTGAAGCACCTTGCTCAAGGAAGAAGACCATGTATCAAACTTATTCAACAACTTTGATATCTTCCTCTTAAGTGCAAGAGGATATGAAATTTTATCTACGAAGAACTTAAGCCACTTTGATACCTTCCATAACCCCATGGACCATACCATTGTAGATGGATATAAGCCCAATTTTGTAAATTAGGACACACGGTAGAAAATATAATAAGTTCCCCCATACTCTTCCCACATGTTGTACAACTGAGTAGAAACTAAGTAGAATTGATTGCATGTTGAAATGTGAGTGGTTAGAAAGGAGACACATACCCCCCAATGTGTCAAAAAATGGAAATAAAATTGAGTATCATGGAGAAAAAGAGAATGAGATACTTCATGCCCTTGAATCTATGCCAAACTGAGTCAATCTGAGTATGACACCATATGAAAATGATGTACTAGTAATGAGAAACCTAAGACCGTTGAAAGATCTAGATAAAAACTGTATAATTCAGAACCATCCATAAGTCATGCCAACGTTGTATGTTTCTGACCTTGTGTATATTTTTCTAAATTTTTGTGTGTAAGTCAAACTCTGAGTCATTTTTTTCTGCCCCTGCATATGTTTATACTAATAAAAATATCCCATGTGTCTACTAGAAATGTAGATTAAACCCCATATGTTTTTCCCCTCTTTTGAGGCTCGTGCGACAAATAATTTGAGCATGTGGCTCAGAAGAAAAGATGTATACCCATATCTGAGAAGTTGAGAACTTATGTATAGCTATTGAAATACAGATTTGGTGGCCACAGAGAAGAAACTATATCTGCAAGGGGGATGCATATGGTAGAAACCACGATGCAAAAAATAAGAAGAACAAAAACAAGAAGCATGATAAAAATAACCATTTAAATGCAACAAAACAATAATAAAAACAATAGAAAGTCATGTGTTAGTAGAAAACAAGTGCATATAATGTAGAAACAAGTGTAAACATATCAAATAGTGTCAAATAAAAGGTGAAATTCTCGCAAACATGGGACACCCATAGTGTTGCAAGACAATCAAGGCCCCTAAGTCTGTAAACAAAAGATTACACAACCACGCATGAGGCATGATTCTATACAATCATGGGACACCCATGATGTCACAAGACAATCAATTCCCTTATGCCATAATCATAGTGACAAATAAGCACACACACACACACACACATAACCAACAAACATGTATGAAAAAAATTGTATCCTGATAGGATGAAAATCACATAACATATGATATAAAAGAGATAGTGAAGAAATAACTGTAATCGTTGCACAAGACACATGTGTTATTCATGTTTGTCCAAAAGATGGTAAAAAATTACAATATGTGTGTGTGTAGCCAAACATAATGAGGAAAGAAAGGAACTATAGTATGGAAATATAACACTTGGATATCGTAAGTGAAAAGTACATGCCCCAATAGGTTATACAGTATGGGTAAAGGGTATGACCAACACTTGTCATTGTGTATCGACTGTGTGTATGTCTTGCATCGTGCTCAATATACCACATGAACACATGTGTGTAAAGAAAAAATGCTATATGATGATAACCAAAGGAATAAAAAACATGTATAATGTAAAATGATAATAATGTACACAATAAAAATAGGTCTTGATTTTGTATTTTACAAATATTTGAATGTTTTTTTTATTTTGAAAATATTTCAATTTTGATATAGAGTATGTAACTAAACATGGGAAGTAAGGTTGCCCCACCTTGTGTGTGTGCAAAGTGAGATTCAAGTGTGGAACCACTACCTTAATAGTCAATTTGAACATATAAACAAAGTGTGTCATCAAGAAATGAGGTGGGAATAACATGAGACCTAGCCCAAGATAACCCTACAAAGAGATGAAACAAGTACCAAAGATGATGGATGGTCAAGCCTCATAATGTGTCATATGAATGTAACTAAAGTGCACGCAGAACCATGGTAAGGTGATATGTGCCAAAAAATGCCTATGGAGGAGAACCAAAAATATTAGAGCACTAAGTAGAATGTGATGTCTTATACCTATAGGGTGGACTAGAAAAATGAGGACTCGTAGAAGGCCTATGAGAAACTATAGAGTAGGAGCCGTAAGGATATAGAATATCTTCATAAAATCATTATGAGAATGTGAGCCACTAGAGATAATGTGTGCAAAATAAGGCCTAGGAGGAGACCTAGAGGCAAAAAACTATGTGGTGCAACATGTGCAACTAAAAGCCTATCAGGAGACGTAGAACCATATTAATCCACATGTGTAACTAAAGGCCTATCATGAGACCAAGGAGGACTAAGTGTTATGTGAAGTAGTGTTCTCAACCAAAGGCATATCATGAGACCCAAGAGGACTAGTGCTATGTCAAGTAGTGTGTGAAGCAATAGACATATCCATAGGTACATCAGGAAAGAGGGTAAAAAACTGCAGAAGAATTAGGAACATGTTAGGAGAGAAATCCCTGAAAGAAATACCTTGAATAGTGAAGACATCTACTGATGATGAATAAACTTGATACATTGATGAACAATGTGGTATGGAACAACCCTAAGAGCACGATAGCTAAGTTAGACCTAGATACAATACTCCAATAGTAACATATATTTAGCAACAAAAAATGAAGTCCGTGTAGTGATAAAGCCAACCAGTGATTGGTAGTGTAATGTCGTCAAAAATGTGGATCAGAATCAAGCACAAGACTCTCGAAAGGGATGCGAAAGAGACTGAAGTAATTTTCCTATGCACAAAACATTATCCTTGCTATGTGGAATAACCAAGACATCTTGAATAGGAATATGATGAATAGAGGCTAGAATAGATAATGTGTCAAAGATAAGTGAGTCATTTATAGCAGAATCATCAAAAGAAATTATCTTTTTAGAAGATTATGTGCGAGTAATAATACCAATCATAACATCAAGTGGATGATCATAAGAAGGTAGCAGTGGCACCGTGCGATGAGTGTTATGAACTTATAAAGTATATGTGTCGTTATGTATGCTTAAAAAGTAGTATCATTGAATATTTTCAACTTAGCAGTTGTTATTAGTAGGCTTAGAATATTTAGTGGATCATCCAAATTTAACTGCATAAGAGTCAATAAGATCCTGAATGGCATGTGTTGTAACTTAAGACATCTATCCGTACAGTGACTAATACATCAACAAAAATGACAATAAGCATTAACATCAAAGATCTTACTTTGAGGCTTTCTTGCATCAATATCAAACAGTGGATGGAGAGACACGAGATTGCACTTAAGTAATTTCCTTAGAACTATACATGGAGGGTATGGTAAACGTCTAAATTGTCATCTTGTAGATTATAATTGTAGCTTAGTGGTTTGAGAAAAAGTGTTGATAGTGTCTTTAGAAGAAACTGTTGGAAGCAAAATGTACTAAGGGGGGGTGAATTAGTCCTACAAATTACTCATTTCATTTACCATTTATTACAACATACATCAACATTCATCCATTCACATACATTCATCACAAGCTTATTATGTGTGCACAATATATTTGATTAAGCATAACGCATGCAAGAGAGCTCATAGACACAAGATTTAAGTGGGAAACCCTCATGGGGAGGAAAACCCACTAAAACCATAAACATTATATTGTCATGCTTCAAATTTAGTAAAACACTAACCCCTAATTTAGTTAAGCACCAACCCATAATTTAGTGAAGCGCCAGATCCAAAAGGAGGAAAAAAACCCCTAGGATGAACAAGCACCAACTAAGACACCTGAAGATGTTGATCTCTGATATTTTTGTTGCCACAACTAATGGAGGTCACTTATTCAGCTCACAAACCCTAGCTCATACCCTAGGTCTTTAAACTTGTTCTTTCTTCTTCTTTCTCAACTTGTCTTTCTTCAAAACTCTTATACACATGCTGTAAAAATATCCTCAACTTGAAACACATATCACCTTCCTTAAAATCATGCATTCATGCTTGTAAAACACTCTACTCTTGGTTGCATTACTCCCCCTTGTAGGACTAGCTCACCAAATGAGCTTGAACTTCACCTTTATATGCTTTTCTTCTCTCTAACCCAAATGAGGTCAGTCCATCATGATAAATTCAACCAAAAAACATTATAAATTTCAATTACATTCATTACAATGGTCACATAGGACCCATATAGGTCGGCCTATCCAAAAACCATCATCCATGTACTAAAAATCCTCAAAACCCTTGCATTGGGATGACAAAAATCTCCTAATCCAATTTTTTTTAGTCATGCTCTAAAAACCATAAAACATGTTTAAAATAAAATTTAAACATCATACATGGTCATAATTATCATAGAATAGCAACAAGTTGGGGGGCCAAAAAGTGGACATGAAAACTTGAAATTCACCTACCGTGATCACGGTTTTTAAACCCGCAATCGCAATTTGAAAACCACAATCACGAGTTATTTTATTTAGGTTTGGGAATTTCCAAACTTAAAACTGTGATCACAGTTTATAAACCATGATCGTTGTTTATAAACAACGATCATGGTCCTCTGAGACAAAAATAACAGACTTGCGACCCCTCATTTTCCCCCATTTTCCCCTGTGAACCGTGATTTCTCCCCCACTATTGGCACTCATGCTTTGAATACCCCCTGTAAAATTACTCTTTGGACTTCTGGATTGTGAAATTTTCAACGATGCCGCCAAGACGAAGAGGTAAGCCCTCGATTTTGATCAAATTTCTTGCATTTTAGGTTTTTTGTGATTTTCATGGCTTTTCCAAAAAAAAATTACTTATACAATTTATTTGTTTTTTCAGTTGTTTGACAAGATCGTAATCCTCCAAACCATCCAAATATTCCTCAAAACCCTCAAAACATTCCTCAAAACCATCCTCCGAATGTAGATCCACCTCATGTGGCTCCTTTTGTCCCCACGGAACCAACAGGAACACAAGCTGATATCATTGGAAGAATCTCGACAAAATAAAATTTCCATTGAGAACCTTATTTAGACAATAAGACAAAATCATGCCACAAATCCATCCCACATGACTTTAGCCAACACATTGCAAACATTGATTGGTGAAGTCGACTCTGCAACCAACCAAATAGACAGATGGAATACCTTTAGAGTTGATTGTAGGTGGTGGTATGTAGATAAATTATCCCATGTAGCCGTAAAAGAAAAAAAATTACAAAAGACCACATTTGTGCATTATTTACTAACCTGAGAACCAATGCCCCCCCGTGACTACTTGCAAATGGTTCCCAATCCATTGGTGCCACGACAACCGAATCAAAATAATTTTTGGGACCGATGGTGGATGGTTTTTTATTATCCACCATGCAACAACAATGAGGTTCCTCTCTATTTTTTGAAGAAATTGTATTGTGAGTTTGTGCTTAATGAGGTCCCAAATTATTTTGACTTTTCTGAGTTTTATGGGTGAGGAGGTGGCTCTGCACAGAGTAGACCAGGTGCACGTGTTGGTCAACCTAGGATCCCCCATGCCCCAAAACCCCCACTACCTTCAGTTATCCCTCCTACAGTGAAGGAGGTTGTGGAGATTGACACACTACATGCATTGAGGGAGCTCACTAACACTCTGACCCAACATAGTAGCCAGATTGCATCTGGTGATGTTGGTGGAGGTGCCAGTTCTAGTGCACCACACCACTGCAGATCATGTGGTGTCGTATGCACTGCGGGTGAGACATCATTTGCTGGATCACATGATTTTTTTTCTCTAGATGAGATGATGGCAGATGTTTTTGGAACTGGTGCAAATGATCTTGGTCTTTCACAGGTAAATGTCAAATAAATATAATATATATACAATAGTTTATTTCATTTGAGATTTTAATATATATGTATTTGATTACATCATACATACATGTAAAAACTAATATTTTTTTAATTTTAAACAACAAGAGCCGGTGAAGGACACATCTGGTGTCGACATGCTAGCTACTGCAGCTGGGCATGTTACAGACGTAAGTTTCAAGTTACTTACATTTCAAAGTTCATTTGATTGCACGTTTATTATTAAATACACATTAATGTTCATGTATAGTGTTTCACATGTACATGTACATATTAATATGTTTGTCTTTTATACGTAGGAGCCTGGCGGGTCATCATTTGCTCTGGGCACTGAGGCTACTGGCATGCCTCACGTGACTTTTATGCAGGTTAGTTTCTCTTTACACGTTGTTTGTAAATGTGTTATTTTCTAATTGTGGAATTCTCTAGTAGTTTGCAATCCCATAACTCTAGCTAGTACAATTTGATCATAACATTAAGCTCTTATGATGCAAGGGTTAAGTAAACACTCTCCTAGATATACAAACTCTCCTTTTATCATGATCATGGACACTTACCTCTATGCTAGACATGTTTCTAGAGAACTCCATCTCTAATGCTTTCTCCATCATCCCTTCCTCTGAGGATCTCTTTTAGCTTCTTAGGATGTATGCATAACTGACCTTGCCAACATTGTTAGTTCTATGCATTCTTTATTAACCCTCTTATCTCTAAACAACAAAGAGATGACAATATGGGATAAGTTACCTACACTTCTAAATATATCATGGGTCCCTTGGTTCATGTTTATCACCAATACTCCCTATGCAATTCTATACACCCAATCTCATATTATATCTGTTATTCATCAAGTTTCTCTATATTTGCATTCTCATGTACAATGGATATAGCTTGGTGAGGCCTAGAACCAAGTTCTACATACCAAATACATTCCACATCTTTAATGAATTACTTCTTGAATATTAATGCAGGGGTTATGCTTGAACTTGGGCTTTAACTGTTTTGCTTTAAAGGTTTACTATTCACAATGGTTGTTTCACAATATCAAAGAGCTTAAACTTGCTCAAATGACCAACCTATACCTACCCCTTCCTAGAGGATCTCCCTTTTGAGGTTCAATAGCACCATTTGTATGCTCCAAACACCTTGAGGTCCACTGAGACCTAATACATGCTCATAACAACTAGAAGGGATTTCTTAATATCAACTGATCAAGGGTGATCACTGAGCCAATGTCTAATAGATGTACAAGTCTCCTACATTCACATGAAGGATTGTTTCTAGGAAAACATACCTCTCTTCACAATGGAGTCCTTCTTCATATGCAGTCACAAGACCTCCTCCACCTAGTTAAGGTGTTCAAGACATCAAATTTAAACCTTTAGACTCCCTGATGAATACTCAAGCAATGAACTTCAATTATGTATTCTTGTAATTCTGTTGGTAGGTATGTCAAGGTTATTAAATGCCGAGTTCAAGGTCTCTTAAATGCCCAATTCTTCAATGGAATTAGAAGGTTTCCAGGGCATACCAAATTTTCAACAAACCTTTCTCATCATGATTCTTTCTCATCATGCTAAATTTTCAACTTTCTAATCTTGACTTAATGTCATGTCAGATTTCAAACTGATGGATATTTATTTTAAAATTTCTAGCAAGATTCACCCATACCTATCTAAAAGTTACACAAAGCCTGCCCATTTATGTACAGACTTTTACCAGGTTGCTCTAAATAAGAGATAACTTTCACTACACTGTATCAATCACCACAAAATATTGGGGTCTTCTAATTCATAGACAAACATAGATAATTTGAAATTTCTAGCAAGATTCACCCGTACAATCAAAAGTTAGACAAAGCCCTAGATAAAGCTCGAGAGTCTACAATTTGCTCTAAAAACCAAATTATGCAATTTCAAGACACATAAAAATTATGACTGTGATCTACATCACCTGTAGGACCTTTCCATATTAACAGTCAAGAGATATTATGCAAATAAATAGGACTGAGGGTTTGAATACCATTGTCCTGGCAGACTTCTTCAACACAGTCCATTGGAAACATGCAAATTTCATGCCAACAGAGGTATATTCTTTCTCCAAATCATCATACATACTTTATTCACCATTTTCAAACCTCAAGAACCTCTGTCTTACTCCATTACACTTGAATCACCTATGAATAGGTGTACATTGACTAAGTATAGAGTCTTAAACAACCTCCTAAACTAACTCAACAACCCCTAAGAAGACTTAACAACCTTCCTAGCTTAGATAAGACCATTAATGCTTGGAAATCCATACAACTACTCTAATCCTACTTGGGGATGAGGATTCCAAGTCTTATTTATCCACTCTTACTCTTGGTTCAGTCATACACTTGTAATCTTACATAACTCTTTGTTTTAGGCCTTATTGCTACTAGTCCTCTTCTCATGCTAATACTCATGTATCTCATCTTTTTCGGTATGAGCAGAGGACCATACATACAGTCCATTCAAAAATAATAATTTAAACAAAATTCACACAAAATTTTTTCTGCAACATAAACACATGTCTTCCTCTTTCATTAATTGGCTCTATTACATCTTGATCCTCCATATATCATCATCAAATCCTTCGAATAGCTCCCTCTTTTTCTTACTAGCCTCCCTAGAAACCTTATTCTTAGCTCCTTAGAGAGCTCAACAACATCTAAATTTGGAGGAGGATAAAATTACATCCCTACATGCTCTCCACATGTTCTAAATCCTATTTCTTGCCTCTTAGTACAACAATATTTCCTTACTTAGGCATAAACAACTATCTCACTTATATACACCTAGTTGTTACATTGACAAACATAACCTCTTTTACAAACATATCCTTTATCTTTACACCCACATTTGCATTTGAATAATGGAGTCCTCTTGCCATCTTGTGTTCATATAAAAAACTCTACCAAATCAATATGATTTACTCATTGTCACCTATTGAAGGATATAAGTTTCTAAGGAAGAAATTTGCTCATACCTTAAACACCATTCTCCTGGAAAGTTTTCAATTAATGTTGATCTACATGTTGTTTGTACAACTTATGACTGCCAGAGAGACTCCTCCCTATATGCAGACTATGGAGGTTGTTGTAGATGTTGCCATAGCATCTGCAGATCCACTAACTCAGGTACAATTTTTCAAATTTGTTAAATTTTGGACGAATGTTTTCTTACTACTTATCTACAATATCAAATTGTACATGAAATATTTAATTTGAACTATTTATTTGTATGCATCCTACCCCTAGTGAGTCTACTGTTAACCTTGCAGCGCGTCGATAAAAAATTGATAGGGATTATGAGATTGTGGTAAGATTTCACATGCATTAAAAATTCTAAGTTTTTAAATTTTGAATGCATTTTTAAAATTTGGGTGTTAAAAACTTGATGTTTATGAATGTGCAGGCTAAGTTGTAGGCCATCTTAGAGATGCCTAGGACCACATGGATGAAATCTGTAGTGGCATCTCCCTCCACTACATCCACAGGTTGTGGACATGCTTCTACTAGCAGGGCCAAGAGAGGGAAGATGTTTCATGATTAGATTCATAGGACCCATGTATAGATATATATGTCATCTGGTCCTAGTTCATGATTCTTCATAGTCCATGTATACAGTCTTATGTGACCATGTGTGGTCCTATATGTATGGCACACTTAGTTTGATACATTATTCTTATATTTTCAGAGACGTGGCACACTTAGTTTGATACATTATATCCATGTTGGTTTTCATAACCATATTACTTCTATGTTTGATTTGATTTCATTGCACATGATATATACTTCTATGTTTGTTTTCATAACCATATTACTTCTATGTTTTATTTGATTTGATGGCCTCGATTATGTGACCATTATCCATATCATGCATGTACTTGTGATGCTCATTGGGAAAAAAACTGTGAATGATTTTCTTATGATTGTCATTGCTATATTTTGAGGACTAATAACTCACTACTATTGCTATATTTTGATAACTCACTACCATGTGATCATTTTTTGTTCAAGAGATTCAAGTGTGGAGTTATATACTATGGTTTTCCATAATACTGTAGATATGGACCATGTTATGAACTACTAAGAGGTTATTCTTATGATATATGATGTTATGTTATATAATGGTTTTGAAGGTTCTTGGGTGCAAGATCATTTTTTGTTCAAGAGATTCAAGTGTGGAGTTATATCAATTTTCTTATTTTAAGCATGTGGTTAACACACTCCAAAGTGGGACAAAATGTACACAATTAAAAATGGTCTTGAGGGATTTATTACAAGTCATTTTATATGTTTTTAGTGTACTTACAATTTATTTGTTAAGTATTGGTCCAAATTAAGTGTTATTGATGTGTGTAACAATAAGGTCCTAATTTGAATTCACTTGTTTAAAAAAATACATAAACATTGTAGTTTAGTTGGCACAAGATATGAAAAAAATATTCTTAACACTCTATTGTGTATTTACATGCTTTAAAAAGAGATCAAACAATCATTAGAGTATTTACATGGTAATGTGTTTACCTTGTTGCAATCTCATTGATGTGAGCCGAGTAGTGAGAAGTCATGCCCGGGATGTCGTGGGAGAAAACTACCACTGCCAATGCATCTGGTTGGGGGGTATATGCCTTTGGGTGCTATGGCGGGCTCTAGGGAGGCCCGGTTTGGAGTGGACCACCCGATCCGGAGCCAAGAACCCCTTCCCTATTCATCCCAATTCATGTTTTCAGCAGAAACTTGTGACATTCACAACTTGGCGCTCAGTCATCCAAACAAGAACCATCTAAGACCAAATCTTGAGCAAAGGAGGCCTCTAATCACACCCAAGAATTTAGGGTCGTGGCATTCCTTGAGCCTTCGTGGCATAATTGTTTGCAAACTACCTTTTCTAGGCAGTCCTAGGAAATGAACGGAGCCGAGTAGTGAGAAGTCATGCCTCGGGACATCGTGGCACCAAACAGAATGTGCCAACACATCTGATTGGCCAGGTAAATTCTAGGGGAGGCATAATTTTGGTGTGGGACAATGTCATTGCTTTTCCAGGCTACTTCATTCGGGCGTAGTCCCTTAAGATCCCTAAGAGACCAAAAAAATTGTATAACTTTCGACGGTGATTAATCGATCTTTGTGGCACCTATAGATGTCTTGTTAGATCCTACACCTCTAAATAGGGACCATATACAATATCATGTCTTAGTTTTTTCCATCTCCAATCGGTGCTCTCGTTACCCTATTGTTTGCAAATGCGCCAAATAGTGAAGTTTGAGCCAATATAAGGTTGTCAACATGCTATATTTTGTGGGTCGTGGCACCAAAAAAACATGCCAACATGTAGTCTGGGTGGCTAGGTAAATACTAGGGGAGGCATCATTTTTGTGTGGGACAATGTCATTTCTTTTGGGCTACTTCGTTCGGGTGTAGTCCCTTAAGAGCCCTGAGACCAAAAAATCGTATAACTTCGACGGGTGATTACTCGGTCTCCGTGGCACTTAGAGATGTCTCATTAGATCCTACACCTCTGTGTAAGGACCCTCTACAATATTTTAACTCATTTTTTTCCATCTCCAATTGGTGCTCTTGCTGCCCTATTGTTTGTAAACACTTGCACCAAATAGTGCCAAATAAGGTGTAGCTATATTTTGAGTCAATACTATGCACTAAGGTGTCAGGTAAACATGCTAGGGGAGGTTATTTTTGACCAGGAAATGTCATTGCTTCTAAATACTTCGTTCTGGGCGTAGTCCCTTAAGAGCCCTGAGACGTATAAATTCGACAGGTGATTACTCGGTCTCCGTGGCACCTAGAGATGTCTCGTAAAATCCAACAGCTCTATGCAGGGACCCTACACAATATTATATCTCGGTTTTTTCCATCTCCAATCGGTGCTCTCGCTTCCCTATTGTTTGCAAATGCACAAAATATGTAGTTTTAGTGTAAGGCTGTCAAATGCTATATTTTCAAATAGTGTACCAAATGTACCTAAATAGGAACAATAAAGCATGTCTTAGGCATATGGTTTTTAGGAAACTTACTAGATCTAGGGACAAGGTATTAACCAAATTATGATTTTCAATGTGCGGGTCCTAATATAGGTGTCATTGCTTGCTACTATTGTTTGGGCGTAGTCCCTTAAGAGCCCTGAGACCAAAAAACTGTATAACTTCAACGGGTGATTACTCGATCTCTATGACACCTAGAGATGTCTTGTTAGATCCTACACCTCCATGTAGGGACCCTCTACAATATCCTATCTCAGTTTTTTCCATATCCAATCGGTGCTCTCGCTGCCCTATTGTTTGCAAATGTGCCAAATAGTGCACTTTGAGTCAGTGTAAGGCTGTCAAATGTTATATTTTGCAAACAGTGGGTCGTGGCACAAAACATTACATGCCAAAACATGTCGGGATGGCCTAGGTAAATGCTATGGGAGGATTCATTTTGGTGCGGGAAAATGTCGTTGCTTCCAGACTACTTCATTCAGGCGTAGTCCCTTAAGAGCCCTGAGACCAAAAAACTATATAACTTCGACGAGTGATTACTCGGTCTCTGTGGCACCTAGAGATGTCTTGTTAGATCCTAAACCTCCATGTAGAGACCCTCTACAATATCTTATCTCAGTTTTTTCCATCTCCAATCGGTGCTCTCATTGCCCTATTGTTTGCAAACATGCCAAATAGTGCAGTTTGAGTCAGTGTAAGGCTGTCAAACGCTATATTTTCAAACGGTGGGTCATGCACCAAAATGACCATGCCAAAACATCATGGGTGACTAGGTAAATGCTACCATTTTGGTGTGAGACAATGTTGTTTCTTCCGAGCTACTTTGTTCGGGTGTAGTCCCTTAAGAGCCTTGAGACCAAAAAACTGTATAACTTCGATGGGTGATTACTCGGTCTCCGTGGCACCTAGAGACATCTATTTAGATCCTACACCTCCGCATAGGGACCCTCTATAATATCCTATCTCATTTTTTTCCATCTCTAATCAGTGCTCTCGCTGCCCTATTGTTTGCAAACGTGCCAAATAGTGTAGTTTGAGTCAGTGTAAGGCTGTCAAACGCTATTTTTTGCAAACAGATGGCTCATGGACCAAACCAACTACATGCCAACACATAAGGGTGGCTAGGTAAACACTAGGGGAGGCATATTTTTGGTGTGGGACAATGTCGTTGCTTCTGGGCTACTTCGTTCGGGTGTAGTCCCTTAAGAGCCCTGAGACCAAAAAATTGTATAACTTCAACGGGTGATTACTCGGTCTCCGTGGCACCTAGAGATGTCTCGTTAGATCCTACACCTCCATGTAGGGACCCTCTACAATATCCTATCTCAGTTTTTTCCATCTCCAATCGGTGCTCTCGTTGCCCTATTGTTTGCAAATGTGCTAAATAGTACCATTTGAGTCAGTGTAAGGCTGTCAAATGCTATATTTTGCAAAAAAAGCTCGTGGGACCAAACAGACATGCCAACACATCTGGGTATGGCCTAGGTACTAGTAGGAGGCATTTTTTGGTGGGACAATGTCATTGCTTCTGGGCTACTTCATTCGGGCGTAGTCCCTTAAGAGTCATACAACTTCGGGTGATTACTCGGTCTCCATGGCACCTAGAGACACATTAGATCTTACACCTCAGCATAGAGACCCTCTACAATATCATATCTCGGTTTTTTCCATCTCTAATCGATGCTCTCGCTGCCCTATTGTTTGTAAATGCATGAAACAGTGCAGTTTGAGTCAGTGTAAGGTTGACAAATGCTATATTTTACAAAATGGAAGCTCATGGGACCAAACCATGACCATGCCAAAACATCTGGGTGGCAGGTAAATGTTAGGGATGTATTGTCATTTTTGTGGGACAAATTTTTTTCTTCAGGGCTACTTCGTTCGGGCGTAGTCCCTTAAGAGCCCTGAGACCAAAAAATCTATAACTTCGATGGGTGATTACTCAGTCTCTGTGGCACCTAGAGATATCTCATCAGATCCTACACCTCCATGTAGGGACCCTCTACAATAGCCTATCTCAGTTTTTTCCATCTCCAATCGGTGCTCTCACTGCCCTATTGTTTGTAAACATGCAAATAGTGCAGTTTGAGTCAGTGTAAGGATGTCAAATGCTATATTTTGCAAATGGAAGCTTCGTGGGACCAAACCAGACTTTGCACATGTGCTAGGGATGGCCTGATAAATGCTTGTGGTTCCCTATGCTCCCGGTGCTTTCGGGCTACCTCCTCCAGAGCCAAGAACCCCCTCCACAGGTACATAAACCATTGTTAGTTACTTCTCTTTGCTTGTAAAACAATGAAAGCTTCTCTTAGCTTTGAGAATATAAAATTCTCTACTAACAGTGCTAACCACATGAAGGTGGAAGCTTTTCTGGCACCACTAACCTACATAAAAGTGTTAGTCAAAGAAATTTAAGTTGAATCAAAACCATACTAGATATATACAAAATACACAAATTTAATAAAATATATGAACTTGAATCTAGTTGACAAATTTAAACACTTCAAAGAAATTATATATACCAGACGAGCATGTAAATTCATTCCAATGAACCATCAGGACTGTGAAGGTGGAAGATTTCTTGGCACCACTAACCTACATAAAAGTGTTAGTTAAAGAAATTTAAGTTGAATCAAAACCATACTAGATATATACAAAATATACAAATTTAATAAAATATATGAACTTGAATCTAGTTGAAAAATTTAAACACTTCAAAGAAATTATATATACCAGACGAGCATGTAAATTCATTCCAATGAACCATCAGGACGTGAAGGTGGAAGCTTTTCTAGCACCACTAACCTGCATAAAAGTGTTAGTCAAAGAAATTTAAGTTGAATCAAAACCATACTAAATATATACAAAATACACAAATTTAATAAAATATATGAACTTGAATCTAGTTGACAAATTTAAACACTTCAAAGAAATTATATATACTAGACGAGTATGTACATTCATTACTATGAACCATCAGGATCGGATCTACTCTGAATAGCATGGACATGATTGCTTCATGATCTGACTCTCGAACCTTCCAAAGAATCTTGTTATTAGGCCTTCCTTGATATCTATACAACTGAATATTTGTCGCTAGAACTAGATGTGAATATAAGAGTATTTTCCTGTGTGTCTCAAAGTCTTCAAACACCCAAATAGAGGAATTTTTTAATGGATACCATCGAATCCAAGTTCCAGTAACTACCACTGACCCTGTAGGGTACTCAATATCTTCACCATCTATAACAGGAGAATTCAACTTCTTTCTTTCCTTGATGCAATGACATAAGAAATAGTTTGTTCCTTCTTCATTGTCTTCTGTCGCAATAACTGCAAACACATGTCCTACAAAAAAATAGAGGTTTCAACTCAAATTTAAATTACATATTAATTTCAATGGACATAACTCAATACAAAAATTATGAATAACCATTTACCTTGTAGCACCAAAATTGAAATGTCGTCAAAGTCCTTGGATGTTGCAACTTCATCTGGAGAAACAAGTCGTAATGCCTGTGGAGGTTGATAACTGGGAAGCGGAGTTAGAGGCCTACAAATCCATCCATCCACCCATTCTTGTGAATCACACTCAGCAGTGACAAATTTGATACAAGATGCACAAAAACACACCAAATTTCTTGTCCATGTGGCCCATGAAGTAGCGTCTGAGCTACAAAATGAGTGCAGATCACTGGACCCTGTGAGTGTCATACAATCCTCATAGTTAGCAATTTTTTGTTCCTCTATCAACCAAAAATATCTACGAACTGTGGAATTTTCTTGAGAACCACGGGCCATGTTGTCAATACACCATTCCACTATGCTCTTTGCATCTTTCAATTTAGCACCATCTTTGTACTTCAACTCTTCTCTTGCAAGAGCTCTTTTCACACATGCCCCTGCACCGTCATGCTCTCCTTTTCCATGTCCAGCCTCAGTGAAACTCCAAATATGTTGCACACCCATCTTGACGTGCATCCTTCTCATCTAATAAAACATTTGTGTATTCTTAAATTGAGACGTGTAATTATCTGACCATATATAATGTTGATTGAAGTGGATGTCCCTATCAGACAAGTTTTCATAAAATAACTGGAAACACCCTTGCACAAATTCAGTAGAATGAGTACGATCATCACTGATATAAAAGTGGTACTCTCTTAAAAAAAATTATCATTCTTTGTACTGTCAGGAGAATGTATAAATGTTATATGCACAAAAATGGCAACCTGTACTGAGTTGTAATATTGCGATTGAACCTCCATTTGTGGTTGCAACGTGTAATTCTCTATAAAATTGACCACTGAAACAATAGTACCAATAGGAAATGTGTCCTTGCATATCTTGAACTATTCATCCAACCATCGAGCTCTGTGTGTATGCCTAACATACTCATAAACAATTTCATCCTTAAATTTTCTCATAAATTGAAAAATAGGTATATGTTCTGTAACTAGCTCACACCATTTAGACTCCTTTCCATCTTTCAATTGGTATGGTACTGATTTATATTTATCAAACTCAACTAAATTATGTCCTATTGCACCTCCAATTTTCTCATGGATACAACTTTCCAATTTAGGTAATCTATCACACGTACCACAACTTCCATCTAAACAATCCTGACTATAAAAAAATTGTCCAACTTCTCTTTCACAAAATATCGTAGGAATGAAATCCCTGGAAGATATTGGTGGAACTTGAACACCACATTCCGGTAACATAGTTTCAGAATGAAAATCAGAATGAATACGTAAAAATTTAGCATAATGCATCACAAATTCAACATGTTGCCTAAAACAACAAGTGGTGTGAGCATGGTTGATTTTCACATAGAATGGTTTCAACATTTCAAAAAAATGTTGACTAATTTTAATTTAAGAATGCTCCTGTTCAAACTTACGAAAAAATTGAGTTTGAGTCATATCTAAGAAATGCTTTGGATGTGGTTCACGATTAGTAGAACCAACTCTTTGTTTTACAACATCTCTTGTATTAGGTGAAACTCTAGTGTTACCATGCCAAAATTGAATAACAACTTCTCTTATAGCATCAGATATATCTTTGTCTTTACGTGGTGCTCTAGCAGAAAATGCCCAAAAATAAGTGTTATTGAGTGATTGAAGGATATTATGCCTTTCAATTACTTTCATTAAAGTTTTTCAATTAACTTTCAACATTTGACTTGTTTGCCTAATCAAACGTTGTTTTTTTGTTGATTCACTTACAACACTAGTAGCAAGTACATGACGCACAACATTACTATCCCTTGTGCATCTCTTGACACCAACAATGTGATATGCATCATGAAGGTTTTCAACAATTACAGAGGTTTGACCACGTATATTAGATGTTGTCAATCCTAAGGTGTTTAATGTAGGTCTCATTTTATTCAATTTCATCAAACTAACCAACAACTGACATCTTTGGGAATCATTTAAAATTTCAAAATGATTATCCCAAATTTCAGTGGCTTTTGTTCTGATTTTTCGTTCAGAAATTTTGTCAGACATTGGTTTCAAAATGTTCTCATCAATTTCTATAAAATAATTAGGTCTCTTACGTAAAATCCTAGGAGGTGTTTTTGTCAAATTTTGCTTGTCTATGGTTTCAACCTGAATTTCCTGATTCACATTTTCATTGTCTCCTTCAATTTCAACATCAACTAAATCATAAGTATTTATTTCATCTTCAACATTGATAGTAAAAAACATCTTCATCATGAGTATTTAATTCATCTTCAACATTGATAGTAAAAACATTACCTGGTTCCTCATTGCTTACAATAGTAGGGGTTGAAGATGAACCTCTTCTTGATTCATGAAGTTTCCGCATTCGCTCAAATCTTGAAATATTTTTACCTCTAATTCCTCTGGTGTTTTTTTACTTAATGATTTCCTTTTTTGAACTTCATTTCTTGTCTCCCATGATGTTTTTTGCTTCCGATGATAAAAAAAAACAAATGCATGAAAAGAAAAATGTGAAATAATTTCACAGTAATTCATATAATAAGGTCAGACAGTAAAAATCACATGGTAAATCAAACATTGGTATTCATGTAAATATGATTTAAGAACCGTGATCATAGTTTATGGTATATAAAAGATGATTCATGTTCTATTATAAACCATGATCGTGGTTCTTATTGTATCATTAAATCTGACCCTCAAGGCTCGGGAAATCTCTTTTTTCCCTAACCAGAGCTTTGGGAGGTCATTATGGCATGTGAAAGGCCAAAAAGTTTCAAATTTCCTCTTCCATGGACTTTAACCATGCCAAAAAATAAAAAAAACATGTCACACAAAATGGTACCATCGCGTAGGGGAGACTGTTAGCTTCATAGAAATATTGATTTTAAAGTGAATAGAATAAGATAAATATCATTTTATAATTTTTTACTAACAGTAGGTCTTTAAGACATTTTTTCCCATGAATGTTCATGTCTACGTTTAAGACTATAACTTTTGTTTTGCTTGTCAGAATGTGATAAAACCTATACCATCCCAAGCATGGAAAAATTCTATACACGTTCAAAAAAAATTATTTGATTTTGATATGTTTTGATGTAGTTATGGTGGGAAAATGGAAAGTGCTCCATTTTCTAAATTTTTCAGACCACTTTCATGGAAAAAATCATAAAAAAAAATATTTCTTGAAAAAATACAAAATAAAATCCATCCCAAGATAGACAACGACATCTAACTTTTCACCAAAGGAAAAAAAATAACAAGTTTTGGTCATCCAAATCGCGAGAAAACGGACTACAATCTTATAGGTTTTTAAAAAGAAAACCAATTCATAGAATTTTGAGTGTTTAATATAGCTAAACTTTTCTATTTTTTAAAAAAATTAGTAGTTTAGAAACTAGATTCTGGATGCTACGATTCACATTCATATAATTTTTTTCTAATTTTGAGTGCGCATATTGCTAATAATCCCTACAAGTTAAGATTTCGTTGATTTTGGCAATATGATGTCCACTTATGACCCCTTTTTATTTTATTTCGTCATTCCCACATATTTTCTTACACATATCCACCTATTTCGTAATTTTCCTGACATTTTAGCCTAAACCCAGGTGTCAAGGCCTATACTAGAGCACCTCGGGGTGCCTCGATCCATGTTCCACTTTCCCGCTTCTTTTTGGGGTCTTTCTAGTTGTTTTTCATCCTTATATTTTTCCTAGTTGGCCTTGTCGGGGTTAATTACGCAATTAGAGCAAGAGAACACTATAAATATAAAGTTATGAGACTATAATAAGGGTCATAGCGTAACATACTATTATCACTTCATCTAGAGTTACATCCATTGCATCACTTATATCCACATAGTGTCATGCATCAAGGCTAGGAGATCTGCATCAACATACACAACATAGGGGGATTCTATTCTATTTCATGCACACACGCTATTACATTTTCTATAGTTATTATTGCTCGCTACTTCACAAAGTGTGAATGCCACAAGAGCACCCAAGGCACGACATGCACACATGCACACATGCACCAGAAATACATCTAGGTCTGAAATGTAGTGTAGCTCTTAGTGATAAGACCACTAGTTTGGCGGCCGAGGTCAGTATGACCCATTCATTTTGCATCTTTTATTTTCTTAAATGAAATATGATTTATTTAATGCATTAATCTAAATAGAAACAAAATGCAATATTAAAATGTTGAAACTAGATAATTTACTTTAATGTTTGAATATATTGAAATAATGAAAATAAGATGGATATGATACTAACCTAAGTTTGAGGTACCTCGTTGTGCACTGGACTGAAGCAGGTTGATGTGCAGATTGGGCAAGATGTGACTGGATGGCTTTAGGAATGGCACAAGTTGAATATCTAACTAGACTGAGGTGCCTGGAAGGATACTGGGGCGTCTCAAGGTGCCATGGTCTGTGATCTCACAGTCGTAGTCTACAGAAAAGCTCAACATCTGAATCTAGTAGTGTCACAAGATCTTTGTAATATCTTCATCTTTGTCATAATTCCTTTGCTTGTGTCATTGTAAACGTAATGTGAAAATCCACTCGCAAAACCCTATTCAAAGCAATGACGAAATAAAATATAAAAATAAGATGGCCAAAAGGTGGGATTAATTAGTATTGTATTCACTTGAGAACCCTCTATATAGTAGTATAAGACCGAGCTAAATAATACTTAAAGTGCATGATTTTGTGTTAGCATTTTGCCCCCATTGTATGTTGGTGAGAAAAATGATCGATAACATAAAATAGATAGAGACACGTACCTGATGTCCATGTAGAGTGTAGAAGAAAAAGTACCGAAGGACTAGACTCAAGCGCAGAATAACAAAAAAGAAAAAGTGGAGGAGCATGGATTCTAAAGATGAAAGATGCACATAGAAAGTGATGAGAGTGAACCTAGGGTGGAACATGTGTGTAGTTGCTGCTATGTGTAGTGTACCTGCATGGTTAGTAAAGGAAAGTGTCGTTACAGTGTGTTGTCGTTATCGATGTCACGATTGTTGTTGTTGTTGTTTCCCCCAATTTGACTGCTTGTTTCTCATATGACTGGACCTGCAAGGAGAAAACGATCAAGTAGTTAAATATATATGTATGTAAAAAAATCTATGTAAAATACGTATGTGCATAAAAATGTGTAAAGTACGCAAATGTAAAATACATGAAAAGGAAAGTGTAAATGGAACATGTGCACCTAATCCATTTTGAGAAAAAATGTGTAGAAGGATATCTTGTATTGTCATGAGTTTTTTGGGTGATCTCACACCACCCTAGTTGAATAAGTATAGGGAGGAAATGTTGTGTCCTCCAACCTTTAACTGCTTCTGCTGAAATGTGTGAAGAGATATATATACTGTCCTAGTTTTTTGGGCGATCCGACACCATTGGATGAAGTAGTGTAGAGAGGCACATCCATAGTAACCTCCAAGCCTGTAATTGCTCCGCATAATTTCCATAGGACACCATGTCTTATAGAGGTTGTTGTGTATGGAGTTTGTAGACTGGTATGAACTCACTCGATGTATGTAAACCCATAATGCCAAGGATGGAAAGTGCATTGTATTGAGCCGATGTAGATATGTTGTGTTAGTAGAAACCCTCAATGATGCCCCCTTCTTTGGGGGTGCATGCGACATTGCTGAAAGAAGAATGTGGCCCCAAAAGAGGACCAACCACACTCTGACCTATAGAACTTTGCCCTGCAGGGGGAAAGGAAAAGTGCTTGGTAGATACCAAGGCATGCAAAAAAGGGGATAGCTAGCCAAAACAAGTGTTAGTCTGAAAACACATGCATGTAATAAGACAAGTGTAAAATACACAAACAATGTAGTAACTACCAAAAAATGTAGTGTGAACACGTAAGAAACAATTAGACTGCACAAAGAGGGTTACAAACATGGGACATCACTCACAATGTCGTAAGACATGCAAGGCCATCATGGCCACAAAAAATAGACAAGTGCGCACATAAGCAAAGGGTAAAGCTCGCATATAAGGGAAAAATAAGCAGACAAGTAGAAGCAAACAAGTAGTCATAGAAACATGTAATCCTGCAAAAAAATTGTTGCACATGAAACACCCATTAGTATGCTAGAGTGATAACCAATATGTAAAAATGTGTATGAGCAATAGTGTAAGATGCTAAGTATAAAATGAAACAATAGCACCTAGATAAGATGAATGCAGATGCCTCTAGTGACTGGTATAGGAAGGGTAGAAGGAGAGCATCCATGTCGTGTGTAGAGCCTTGTATATATGATCACACTAAACAAATGCGTGAATGCGCATGTGTGTATGATAATGACATATAAGAAAGCATTCTAACATGTGTAATAAAGTGAACATGCAAAACACTAGTAAGCAAGAGTAAATGCCCCCAAGACAATGTAGTATGTTGTGGACAGATGTAATGGAATGCAAGATGGAATGATAGGAGTAGCTTGCCTCCCAAGTGGATGGAAGTGTATGTAATGAGGTTCATTTTTTTTTCCCCCTCAGACGTCAAGAATCATTCGTAAATGAGAGTGCGTCATCGGGAAATGGTCGAGTAGTGTTGATTGTTTCTAGCGCATTTGTGATGAGTGTGTGTATGTAATGGTGATGAGATGCGACATGTGGAGAGGTGTGCGTGAACCCTATAGTCGAAGCGTATATCACATCTTTTTTAATAGATGAGTGATGATTTATCCCTAGGTGTATATCACTACAAGATGGAAGGATGAAGGTGGGTGATGATTTAACCGAAGGTGTATGTCACGACGAGATGAATAATAAGGGAGTGGTTATGTAACCTATAGTGTATACCAATACAAGATAATAAAATGGTTGACAATTTAACCTAAAGCATATGTCATGAACATGGGAAATGTTGCATGGTTAATGTAAGGTCCATTTGATTGGTAAACCCTCAGAAATATAGTATGGACTGAGGAACTAAAGTGTGTCATAAGGTGTTGGTGACAACACGTAGAAAATAACGTAGTAGAGACATCCACGTGAAGAATATGGTATGTGAATGCGCTGTGTGGGAAATGAAATATAGGATGTGCAGTGTGTGTATAATATGTAATGTGTGAGATGCAATAATAGGTGTATATAGAAATGGAATATGTAATTATGATAGATAGAACTAGACCCATATGTAATGGAATCTAGTGTAGTATGTAGAATATAGATGATGTATTAATGCATTGAGTGAATAATGGCATGTAGGGTGTGTAGGATGTGTAGGCTATGTAAGAGACGATAATAGGTGTAGATAGAATATGTAGTGATAATATGTAAAGCTCGAATCATATAGATAATGTAACCTAACGTAAATGCAGAATGTAGGGATTGAATGTAAAACTAGACTCATGTGTAATGATAACTAGTGTAATATATGGAAAATGTATGATATGGAAATGTAGCATGTATAATGTGAATATGTGTGAAGGTAACATAATGAATGTGATGCATAGGTGAGGATTAGGATAATGTAGAAATAACGGTAGAATGAATGGTGTATGACGCATAATGTAATATGTTTGTGTAATGCCTAAGTGTGGTTTGTAGGGTTCATTGTAATGGTAATCCCTCAACAGTCAAGTGTGAACCGAAGCACAAGAGTGTGTCATCGGGTAATGAGGGTGCTAGGATAGATGATGGGGATGCATATGTAAGAAGATGAAAAAATATCAATGTGTGTATTCTAGAAGAGGGGGAGGGGTGAGGTGTCATGCCCCCTCTTAAGTGGGTGTGCATGAAATAACTAATGAGGGTGAAGGGCGTAGGTCCCTTTACTAATGTTGGTGATAATGCAAGCATAGGACCACGCTTGAGTATTTGGTGGTATGGTAGACAAACAATGCATGGGGGAATGAAACCGATATGCATGCAATATAGGATGTGTAGTGTGTATGGGATGTGTAATGTGTGAAATGCAATAATAGGTGTATATAGAAATGTAATATGTAATGAGGATCGGTAGAAATGTACCCATAGGTAATGGAATCTAGCGTAGTATGTAAAATATGTATGAGGTATGAATGAGCCATATGAATCATGCAATATAGTAAATATAGGGTGTGTAAACTATGCACGATGCGACGATAGGTGTAGATAAAATATATAGTGATGACACGTCAATATAGACTCATAGAGTAAGAGAACCCTATAAATATAAAGTAATGAGACCATAATAAGTGTCCTAACATCACATACTACTATCACTCCATCTAGAGTTACATCCATTGCATCACTTACATCCACATAATGTCATACATGAAGGATATGAGATCTGCATGAACACACACATCATAGGGGGAGGATTCTATTATATTTCATGCACACATGCTATTACATTTTTTATATTTAATATTGCTCACTACTTCATAAAGTGCAATTGGCACAAGAGAACCTAGGGCACAACATCCACACATGCACCATAACTACATCTGGGTCTGAAATGTAGTGCAACACTCAATGATAAGACCACTAATTTGGTGGCTGAGGTCAATTTGACCCATTCATTCTATATATTTTATTTTTCTTAGGGTTTGATACTTATTTCTTTCTTGTAAGTCATCATTTCATTACTCAGCACATTTGGCATAGCTTGATAGATCTGATGCGATAGACACATAACCAAGGCACTTAATCTCCAGACAAGGGCACCTTGGGGTGCCCAGTACCTTCCCAGGTGCCTCGGTCTGCTAAGATCCTCCAGATCTGCCCTGTTTGGGACTTCTGAGTGTTCGTTCCTGCTCCTGGATTTTATTATCAAACTTGCAATAATCTACTACAATCAGCTAAGTCATTTCTCCTTACTTACTTGCACTTTGAAGGTTTGATATTATTTAGTATAATTATTTCAAATCATTTCTATGTTGTCTTTAGCAGCGTTTTAGTCCTCCTATTTAGATTAACTAGTGGATTTTCTTTCATAGTATTAGATAGTAGTTTGTCCATTTTTAGTTAATCAGTTGCCTAAAAACATATTTTTTCAAAAAGAGCTAATAAACACCCTTTTCTAACACTTCCAAGACCTAAAAATGGATTAAATAGGTGCAAAATTCACCCCTCTCCACTTTCCAGGTGATATCAAGCTTTAATTCATCCATTTGAAGCTCCAACAAACTCAATTTCTCAGCAAGAACATAACTATCATGAAAATGCAACTACAAACTTCTTCAAAAAATAACCTGAATGACACATCAAATAACCTCACCAAGATACAATACATATATCATCAAAAATATATCTGAATCATCTTTCCATATCATATAATAAATCCTTCCAAATCTAAGTGTAAGGTCTTAAACCGGGCCAATCTCTGCAAACTATTTTTTATCCTTTCTTGGACTCTGGAACTAATAGCTAGCTCAACATACTCCATCATACTAAAAATCACTTCTAAACTTTAAAAAAACATGTAAAACACTTAGACATAATGTCTAAGACATAAAAAACCTTCACCAATCTTGACAAAATTAGAATTGTCACTTTACCTCATGTAGTCCCTTTTAGAATGAGCATCCTCCAAACTTAAGCCTCAAATAACAACTCATAATTTTTTTATACCTTATCCAATATTCAAGTTTGATATACCATTGAAAATATCTTTGAACCATCTTCATAACAGAACTTGAATGGAGTCATAACTCCCTCTATAACTCTTATAATGCCAATTTTATTGAAGGTTGCTCTAAACTACCCCAAAAACCAGTCAACAAAGATAGGGCACACTTTGCACTTTTTCAGCATAACCATGATATTAAACCTTCTTGGAAATCTATATAAACTTTAATAATATCATAAATGACAATTTAGCCACTACCTCATTTGGCAAACTTCTCATACTGCAACTCTTCAAAAACTTACATTTTTTAGGTGGGGCCCACATATCACCACATGCTCTGACATACCTTTATGGAAATATGGAAGATTCATATACAACATCCAATCATAAATTTTTAGGAACCATTTAAAATTGTTCTGGTACAAACACTTTTTTGCAAGTTTCTCCTAACTAGGGTTTCAAACCACTTTATCTTCTTAATGATCGTTCATAAAAAACATGAAAATCAAACCACCTCATTATTTTTGTGAAAGATTCATAATTGAACTTATAATTTTTTCTAAAGAGATCAGGTCCCCATGAAAAACATACAGTTCACAACGAGCATCAGAAGGTCCAACTTTGCTTTAAAATTACACTGAAACTTACCTGGTTTCACCAAAACATGCATAACTTACAAAATATTCAACATTTTGACATGAAATTTTTGCATGAAGCACCATTAAAACCTGATATAACTTTCCATACTCACCATATAGTCCAAATATCTCTCAAACTCTCTATCTAATCTCATTTGCATGTGCTAAATTGCATGTTTCTCACCTATTGCTTCCCAAGGACCTCATAGAAGCACCAAAACACTGATTAAAGACTTAAAACTAACCATAAACCTCATGTACACTGTCACAAAATTGTTCCCATGATTTAACAATAATTATTAGCTCCAAATATCACATCTCTATCTCATTCTGCATGCTTTAGGGCTAGAAACAAGCCTGGAATGACCTGACTCAACCATGTAATGTCATGATCTGACCATGTTGACCTCATGCTGACCCATGGACACCCACGAATAATCATAACAACCATGTTTGAACTCATGACATCAACCAATCACCTCAATAGAGATCATACATTGACTTAGCCCACTAGACCATGCTCTAGGAAAACCTCGAGCACACAAAATCCTGACATTACCAATCATTCTTCATGTTTGACACCTGGAAAACATCATAGAGTGAATAACATAAATAAATGAAACCCTTTTCCATCAATGGGGTTGACATCAATGACACCACAAACCCAAAATGGCCAACAACAACCTTAGTGTCATTAGATTTTCCTTTGAAATCAGATTTGCTTAGAAATTTGGCATTAGATGGATAAAAACGTATAGTAGGGACCATAAAATGGCTTGAAAACAGAATTGGGCCAGAAAACATACATGGATAAAAATGTACAGTAGGGACCATAACGTATGAATACTATGGCCCATTCCACACACTTTGATCTTGGTGGAAGATTCAATAATTTTCTCATTAGGTGTAGTTTCTAAAAAACATTTACATGCTTTTTAATTAGTTTTAATCATATGATTCATGGTTAATTTATATTATGGTAGCACAAATGGTACATTCAAGCTAGCATTTCCCTAGTACATTGTGTCATCATTTACAAATGAGTTGGGTTCGTGTTCATGTGTAGTGGCACTTATTCATGGGCCTTGGGAAATGTTGAGGTGATTGTTATCCTCATAGCTTGACTTCCCATTGCTCATATTTTTGTGAAGGGATTAATAGCAACAAGAATTATCCCCATACATTTCTCTCCATCATGTGGGGTGTATTTTTACTTATTTTTATTCTACTTGGCACATTCCACTTTGGGGCTGATCACCCCCAAGTCCTTCTAACCAGCTCCCACACCAAGTTAAACAAATATCCATGGCAATGAAAGTAGTACTCCCCCTCTCTCCCAAAACAATCAGGTGTACACTTTCCTTTTTTTTATTTTCTACTTTCACATTGCTATTTTCATTCTAATTTCAAAGTTTTAAAGTTAAAGTTTGATAACCTATAGTATGGACATTGACCATACTTTTATGTGCTCATCTTGGAAAAAAAAACACAACTGGAACAAAGACAAAGCCTTAGCACAATCATGAGGCACTCCAAGCGAAGGAAAAGTGTGTCTACATGCTCAAGTGAATTTTCCTTTAAGCACACAATTTTCAATTCCATACGTAAAGGGGGCGCAAATGTAGACACTCATTTTGGTAATTCATGACTTACAACAATATAAATTGTACAAAATTCTTGCACTAGTTCACGCTTGCTCGATATCCCTAATTGTTCATATAACAATCATATTACTCCATCAAATCAGGTTATACCCTCATACATTGCAATTCCAATTCCTAGATCGTTTGCACATACATCTGGGACAAAAGCACCTAGAATGGGCCATATCATCTATATGTTATAGTCCCTTCTAGCTGTTTTGGTCCATTTCCCTCCAACGGTAACTTTCTTCATTTCAATATCTTTGGTACACTTATAGTCAACCTTCCCTAAGTTTTCCATATAAAAAACACATATTTAAGAAATTTATTTATATCCAATTGATGAGGGCATTCATTTTACTTGATACCTTGCATTATAATGAGCTATTGCTAAGAGAAATCACTAGTGAAGCTACTTCGAGACTCCCTTGAGACTCACATACTATGTACACTCATTATAGAATAGTAATCTATTCAAGTATGCAACAACAAGAGCCACATCATCAATGCCAAGTCAAGATAGGGAAAATGTTCATGTACAATCACATTATTGCAAGGTCATGATTATCAATATGGTTGTATAGATTCTAGATATCACATGCTAGATGAGAACGACGTGTGGTTTGGGATATATTTGGAGTAGTAGCGATGTTAGTGGTGCACAAGGGTTCCCAGAAACCACCTACCATTTATTTTGTAGTAATCTCTTTCCATCTAGGGTTTTGAAGGTTAAATCATTTGCACGATGAGCATCACACAATATTGGAGGTCCAAATTATATACATTCTCAAAATATGGAACATCACACAAACCCAGAAAATTACAAAAGTTAAGGAAATAGAGGGACAAGGGAATATAAAAAGGGTCATATCATGGGTATGCTTTAGTTCCTACCATGCACTTTCGGCTAGGTAGCTTCTTAGGACACAATTTCAGTAGTGAGGCTCTCTTAGATCATTTATAGTTATTTCCAGCCATCAAATCAACCCATATCAACATATAATCCAATATAATTAGGTAAGTATTTTTATAATTCTCACTGCTAGTACTTCATTGAATTTATCCATCATTATATATCTTGTTTAATGTTTTATCCCGATATTACTATAATTATCCTTGGAAACTAGTTGACTAGGATAATATTCAATCAGTTAGTACACATTCTAAATAATTAACCAGTTAGGTTTAATCATTAATGTTGTGCTTTCCTATTTCCTCCAATTGAAACTAGAATAACCTTTGAGTTGTAGTTAATGAAATCTAACTTCAACTCATTAATATAATTCCACTCCTCATTTATCTCTCTTCCCTTACCTGTGAAATCTTCCCTCTCTAGTTTATCATTGAATTCACAACAAGGGTGTTTCTGCGTAGTCCCTGGCTCTAGCTACCCCAAATATTAGTCAAGTGTACATGGTTTCCAAGTTTCAACATTATATTTATTTTCGTTTGTTCAAAATGTGTTGAAAGGATGACTCTGAGCTCTTTTGCCTACTACCACATGATCTTGTGTGGACTATATCTCCCATGTACGATATCCGTTTTGGCTCGTTCAAAATGCATTGGAAGGATGATTCTAAGCTCTTTTGCCTAGTGACACTTGATCTTGTGCAAATAATATCTCCCATGTATGGTGTCTATTTTGGATTGTTCAAAACGATTTGGAAGGATGACTATGAGCTCTTCCGTAAGCAATAGGTTTTGGGATATTCAGAGAAAGTATAAATCATGAAATGACCTCCGGATCAAAATTACAATATTTCATCAATTTGATTAGATAAAAATAAATAAGATTGTTTCTTGTTTCAAAAAAATATTTAAAGTTGGAGGTGAAATTGTTGAAAATCTCCTAGTAATGTTGTTCGGATGAGAAGGGTTGTCCTCTTTAAATAATGACCAACAAAAGGAAGACAATAACAAAAATTCCACCTAATTTGTAAAACAAAAATAATTACATACATGTTTAGTTCAAAAATTTTACTTTATAAAACAATATCTACACTCATAAAAATATAAGAAACTCATATGTAAATCAAAAGTCATGAGTTATTTTCAAACCAAATTTCATTTTTTTGGGTGTGTACTCTAAAAAATAATTACTAATTTACATTTATCTCTTAAACCATCATCTAATTTGGGCTAAAACTTTAACACCATTTTCCCAACATAGAAAGAAAAACAAAAAATAAATATTTAAGAGATTTTGATTATCAATCAAAAGGTATGACATGTGAACCAAAAGTGTTGTGAAACACTAGGACAAAGGATGGAATAAGGTGTATTAGATTCTTGGCGCGTAGAATTATCGAACCAGGGAGCAAAGCAGGGCTCGGGGAAAGGGAAAGTATCGTAGTATTTCATCCTTCCCTAGAATGGAACTTTCATATCAGGGGCATTCATGTTGATCTACATAATTTATAAAAATAATTTTGAGTAACAATGTGAAGAAAAAATTGTTCGCGCCTTGATGGTGGTGTTAGTGTGAGTTATCCTATGTGTCCTCTTCTCATATTGGAGGGTCATCTCACATGGGTTAGGTTTAGGGTTTCATGTGTGTCATGCACTAGGGTTACTCAACACCCTATATATACCCCTTTACTATTCATTTATGAGCATGCCAAGACACTCCGTTGTCTTCCTCTATATGCAAGCTTTGTTTCTATGTTGAAAAAGTTCTTCCATTACTGATCAATTCTTTCTTGCTATCGCTGGAGCTATCACGATTCCGTTGGAGTGCAACTACTTCATGGTGCCTCGTTTCTGATTCGATTCTCACAAACTCTTTTCATGGTATCAGAGCTACACGACTTGCCGTCACACCAAAATCTTGAACTGATGGTGGAGAGGGATCTCATCGTGTTAATCAGTTGCTACGCCAATACCCTCCCACACGATGGAGCCGGGTATACACCCAATCAGGCCCAACAACATTAGGAGGAAGTGACACCGGGAATTTCCCGGGAGGTCACCCATCCCAGAACTACTCTGGGGGCGGTGAACTTAACTGCATGGTATCAGAGCTACACGACTTGTCGTCACACCAAAAGCTCGAACTTATGGTGGAGAGGGATCTCATCGTTTTAAACAGTTGCTACACCAATACCCTCCAGCACGATGGAGTCGGGTATACACCCAATCAGGCCCAACAGCATTAGGAGGAAGTGACAACGGGAATTTTCCGGGAGGTCACCTATCGCCACACTACTCTGGGGCTGGCGCGCTTAACTGGCTGGTATCAGAGCTACACGACTTGCCGTCACACCAAAAGCTTGAACTGATGGTGGAGAGGGATCTCATCGTGTTAATCAGTTGCTACGCCAATAGAGAGGGATCTCTTTGCAGCATACAATTGCTTATAGCCCTTCGCAGAATGGATTCGTAGAAAGAAAGAACCGTACTTTGAAGGAGATGGCCACTTGTATGATTCACTCGAAGTCTCTTCCTCCGCAGTATTGGGCCGAAGCAGTGAATTGTGCAAATTACATTCATAACCGTGTTCCACACAAGGCAGTAAGAGGGATGACACCCTTTGAAGCCTGGTTTGGACGCAAGCCTGATGTTGAGCACTTTCGAGTCTTCGGATCTAAGGCTATGGCTAGGATTCCCAAGAAGAAATGCAAGGCCTTGGAACCACAATCCAAACCTTGTATCTTTGTAGGGTATCTTGATGGCGTGAAGGGATATCGATTGATGAATCCTACTTCTCATGAGCTGTATATTGAGAGAAGTGTTAAGTTCGATGAGTCTTCTTTGACTTCTACTTCTCCACCTATTGAGGTTCTTCAACTCGCTAATTTAGATTCTGACTCATCAGATGATGATACTGTTGAGCGTGCTCCTCTTCCTAATCCTCCCAACCATCAGACCTTTGAGTCTTTTGATTCTGATAGTAGTGATGATGAGGACTATGTCCCTTCTCACTCAAGTGAAGAATCTTTCAACTCTGAGCCTGATCCTCCTAGTCCCCTTTGGGCCAAGAAAAATTTGTAAAAGTGCTGGATATTTAGTTGGAGATACTTCGGATATGAGATGTACTCACTCAGATTTCATTGGACCCCACTCTTTCTTCGCCTCTGCTTCTGATCCACAGTCTTTCTGGGAGGCTTTCTGGTATTCCTGAGTGGGATTTTGCCATGGATGAGGAGTATTCCTCTCTCATGAAGAACGATACTTGGGATCTCACCACTCTTTTGAAAGGAATAAAAATCGTTCGGTGTAAGTGGGTGTTCCGAACAAAGTATGGAGTAGATGGAGACGTTCAAAAGTTTAAAGCGCGATTAGTAGCTATGGGTTTCTCTTAATAGCTGGGGTTGATTATACTGAAACCTTTGCTCCAGTTGTGAAGATGAATTCAATTCGATTGACCCTAGCCATTGCCGCAATGAACAGATGGAAAGTCCATCAAATGGACGTTAAGAGTGCCTTCCTTCATGGTGACCTAGAGGAAGAGATCTATATGGAATAACCTCTGAGTTATATCCAAGATCCCTCCCTCATTTGTACGTTAAAGAATTCTCTTTATGGCCTCAAACAAGCCCCTCTTGCTTGGTATGCCAAGATGGACTCCTTTTTACTTACATCAGGGTTTACTAGGTGTCATTCTGATCCAAATGTTTATATTATATGGTAAAATGACTCCATACTCATTCTTGTTCTCTATGTTGATGAATTGTTGATCAATGAAACTCTTCCTCTATTCTTGATTCTGTGAAGATCACCTTGGCCAACATGTTTTCCATGACTGACTTTTGTTTGCTTCATTACTTCCTTGGGATCCAAATTTCACAATCTGACTCAGGAATCTTGATTTCGCAACCTAAGCATGCTCTTGATTTGTTAGCTCGTTTTCAGATGTCTGATTGCAAGTCTTCTCCTAATCCTTTTCTTTCAGGGTTAAGTTGGTTTCAGATTGCTCTACTCCCTTGGTTGATGGTACTCTTTATCGACAGGTTGGTGGGGAGCTTGATTTACTTGATTGAGGTCCAATAAAATCTGAAATATGAGATCAGAAGCAGAGGCGAAGAAAGAGTGAGGTCCAATGAAATCTGAGTGAGTACGTCTCATATCCGAAGTATCTCTAACTAAATCTCCAGCACTTTGCAAAGTTTTCCTGGCCCAAAGGGGACCAGGAGGATTAGGTTCAAAGTTAGAAGTTTCTTCACTTGAATGATAAGGGACATAGTCCTTGTCATCACTATTGTCAGAATCAAAAGACTTAAAGGTCTGATGGTCGGTAGGATCAGGAGGAGGAGCACGCTCAACAATATCATCATCTGATGAGTCAGAAACTGAATTATTGAGCTGAAGAACCTCAATAGATGGAGAAGTAGAATTCGAAGAAGACTCATCGAACTTAACACTTCTCTCAATATACAGCTCATGAGAAGTAGGATTCATTAATCGATATCCCTTCACGCCATCAGGATACCCTACAAAGATACAAGGTTTGGATTGTGGTTCCAAGGCCTTGCGTTTCTTCTTGGGGATCCGAGCCATAGCCTGGATCCAAAGACTCAAAAGTGCTCAACATCAGGCTTGCGTCCAAACCAAGCTTCAAAAGGTGTCATTCCTCTTACTGCCTTGTTTGGAACACGATTCTGAATGTAATTTGCACAATTCACTGCTTCGGCCCAATACTGCGGAGGAAGAGACTTCGAGTGAATCATACAAGTGACCATCTCCTTCAGAGTACAGTTCTTTCTTTCCGCGACTCCATTCTGTGAAGGGCTATAAGAAACTGTATGTTGCAAAGAGATCCCTTCAGAAGTATAGAAATCCATGAACCTATTGTTTGCATATTCACCTCCATTTTCAGTTCGAAGAACCTTGATAGACCGTTCCGCTTGTTTCTCAGCAAGAGCCTTAAAGTCCTGAAAATGTTCAAAGACTTCAGACTTAAGCTTAAGAAAATATACACAAGTATATCGCAAATACTCATCAATGAAAGTTAGCACATAAAGAGCTCTAGTAAACGAAGGAGATGGAAATGGACCAGAAATATCGCTATGAACAAGATCTAAAGGACGAGTAGCTCTCCAAGATTTTCCTTTGTCAAAGTTCTTTTTAGGATGCTTTCCAAGGGTACAATCCTCATAAAGACCCTTAGAAAACTTGACACGAAGAAACCTGTTGACCATTTCATTTTGTCTCAATTGTTCAAGGTAGCGATAATTTAGATGTTTGAAATGCTCATGTCATAGCTTACTAATGAGCAAGTCAGTGGGTGTAGAATCAGAAGTAAAGTGGGAGAAGGTGTACAACCATGAACGATGATCTACCTTTCGCTCAGCCATTTTAGTTTCATTGTTAAACTCACGAATAATCACCGAGTTAGGACCAAATTCTACTCGCATTCCTTCACCAAGGTGAGTAATTTGGTAAACTGATAGGAGATTGGTAGAGAGATCAGGAAAACTCAACACTTGGTTAAATGTTCCCCCATCCATCTCTACCGATCCACTACCGGAAATCGACACTGTCGTGTCATTACCTATTGTGATTTGGGACATTCCACGAGGTTTGATGTTGGAAAACTCAACATGTGAAGAACCCATGTGGTACGAGGCACCGAAATCTATAATCCATGTCGATGAGGGAGCAAATTTGGCTACAAGGGCTTTTCCTTTCTTCTTATCATTTTTATCACCTTTTGCAGCAGAAGACTTGGCCTTCGGAGCACTTTGTTTAATGGATTTAGGAACACTTATTTTATTCTTCTCAAGTAAATGAGATAAGTGATCAATCTATTTCTAAAAATAGTGTTGCTCGTCGTGACCAGAATTCTTGCAATAGGAACACAAATACTTTCTTTTCTGTGCCTTAGGCTCAGAAGTCGAAGTGTTTGTGTCATTTTTAGGTTTGGTCTTGGTTTCTTTCTTATGTTGATCCTTTGTTTCTTTCTTCTTTTCAGTCTTCTTTCCCTTGCTAGTACTTGCTACAAGGGCATGTGACTTGGACTTGAGAGACCCCATTTGAATGAGTTTGTCTTATTCTCGAATGAGTTGGGACGAAAAATAGTCAAAGGAGGGCATAGTCCAAGTATCGCCCAAAGCAACTTTTGTAGCGTAGAAAGTTGACATGAAGACAAAATATTCGGGACCTAGCTTAGAGAGAATCGACAAGATCAGTTGAGAATATTTCTTTTCTACTTGACATCCTTTTAACAATAATCTGATGTGGACAAATTTTTAGAAGAAAGCTTCTAGGTTTTCAAAGTCACTAGGATTTAACCCTAGTAGTTCGTTTTCCAACTCATACGTTCTCATGTCATCTAGCTGTCCAAACATCACATCCAACATTTTCCACATAGATTTAGGTGTTTCAGACGCCTCAATGTGGAAGAGCAAGTCAAGAGAAACGGGCATGCAAAGAAGACCTAAAGCTTCATCACTACGGTTTAACCACTTAGATTTTTTAGGTTCGTCATTTGGTTCAGTCTCAGTTCCCATGGTGATGTAGAATAACCCTTTACCCCTTAGTTTCATTATTATTTTTGATCTCCATTCGAAAAATTTGAACGACGTAAGCAAAGGAATTGAAAGTGCATTTATAGTGAGAGAGAGAGAAATAAATGCAGAAAAGAAACACAACCACTTAGGACAATAACAACCCCCTTGTTTTTGGCACTTTATAGTTTAGTGTGTTGATTACAATCGGGTCCGTGCGTGTGGTTTGAAACACTTGGTAACTTGTCTTGTAATTAGCGTAATAACGTGCAAGAGAGGAGACCACAACAGTGTTTCGTGGAGCGCAACAAAAAAAGGACACTGTAAACAAACACAAGCAAAAAATTGAAAGGAGGCGAAAGCCAACCCTGGTGGTGAGAAAAAACGTCTCACATCGTAAAAGGAAATCCCCTTGCTGCATACTGTGGCAGACGCACTCACTAGTCGCAAGCAATAAGAAGGGTGAAATACAAGGTTTGGGAACTCAAGGAGTTCAGATAGCCTTCAAAACGTCGGAAAAGAGCTTGGAAGGCAAAGAGGTGCATGAAGTGCCACTACACACTTGAGCGCACGATTAGTGGAAAAAAATCGACAATAACCCTAAATTTTACCATTTGAAAACGCCCAATTTTACTATTTTGAGCAATAGGAGTTGTAAAAAAAACGATAAAAAGATTATTTAGATGCCGATTTTTAAATTACCAGATCGTAAAATAAGATAGGATCAAATTAATTTGCAATTAAAAAAATAGATTTAATTAAATTAAATCTAATTAATTACAAAAATGAATTAAGATCTAAAAAAAAATTAAATCCTAATTAAGTTTTTAAATAAGATCTATCAAATGAAATTTATTTAAAAAGATTTTTCAAAAAAAGAGGTAAATTTAAAAACTTACCTTTTTTAAAAAACTACGGTTTTTAAAAAACACATAAAGATCTAAAAAAATCTTTTAAAAGATTGTAGATTTAAAAAGCATGATTTTAAAAAAATACGTGTGTTTTTTAAAACTTACTAAAAAAAACAAGGATTTAAAGCTTTTTAAAAAAAACATCGATTTTTTTAAAAAGCTTTGGGTTGATTTTTTTAAAAAAGGAATGTATTTGAATGAAATTTGAAATACTTACCAACAAACCAAAATAAAAAAATACAAATCGTGATACTTACCAAGCTGACTGTAGAGTAGTCCGTGGGCAAGGGCAGGCCGCGGCAGGTTTATTGCTGCGTGTGTTTTTGACTGCACGTGTTTTTTTTTTAATTGTTGTTTGCAATGGATTGGAGGGGCCGTGGGCCTTGGGCTATGGCAGAGGGGCAGAGGGACGTGGCAGCAGAGCAAAAAAAATTCCATGGCAGGGTCCAAACAACCAATAAAAACGCATACACAGCAGCCTACGGCCGTGAAAAGAGACGCAGGGTTTGGAATTTGTAGTGTCTGGCAGGTACGTGGGAAGAGAAATACAGTCTGTGTGTTGGGAGCAGCCGTATGAAACGAACAGTCCACGCACAACCAAAAGCTGGTTAGGAGATGAAAAAACCTTACAAATGAACTCCATACTCATTCTTGTTCTCTATGTTGATGACTTGTTGATCACATGAAACTCTTCCTCTATTATTGATTCTGTGAAGATCGCCTTGGCCAACAAGTTTTCCATGACTGACTTAGGTCTGCTTCATTACTTCCTTGGGATCCAGATTTCACAATCTGACTCGGGAATCTTGATTTCGCAACCTAAGTATGCTCTTGATTTGCTAGCTCGTTTTCAGATGTCCGATTGCAAGTCTTCTCCTACTCCTTTTCTTTCCAGGGTGAATTTAGTTTTAGATTGCTCTACTCCCTTGATTGATGGTACTCTTTATCGACAGTTGGTGGGGAGCTTGATTTACTTGACTCAGACTCGACCTGATTTATCGTATGCTGTTGGGATCGTGTCCAGATTCATGCAGGAGCCACATGAGCTGCATTGGAAAGCAGCTAAACGGATCCTTCACTATATTCATGGCACTTATACCGATGGAATTCACTATCATGGAGGAGTTGATATTGACTTAATTGGATTCACAGATTCTGATTGGGTCGGTGACTTAGATCATCTAAAATCTACTTTTGGCTAGAGTTTCTCTCTTAGTTTGGGTCCCATTAGTTGGTCTAGCAAGAATCAGAATGCAATTGTGATATTATCTACAGAGCTAGAATACAGAGGAGTAGTTAACGTTGCCACATAAGCTATTTGGCTATAGGGTATTCTGATAGAGTTTAGCATCCAATTTCGGTGGCCTACCATTATCTACTGTGATAACACGAGCACAATCTCTATCTGCAGAAATCCAGTTCAACATCAGCAGACGAAGCACATTGAGATTCATAGGCACTCCATACGGGAGCTTATTCATGATGGTATCATTGACATTCAGTACATTCAGACATCTGATCAGATTGCAGATTTATTCACTAAGCCCTTCACTGAGATGAAGTTTATTCACTTACGGTCTCTTCTTGGGGTGAGGTCTTCTGCAGCTGCCCATCTTCTTCGGGCTATGTAGTCCTTCTTTTCTTCTTCTTCTTCTATGAAGATTGTGTTTGTATATGGGCACCTTATCAGGCCTTTAGTTGCCGGGCCCCATTGGCACATCTTTCTTAGTTGTTTAGGAGTGTCTTCCTCTTCCGTCTGACTCATCACAGCCGCTACCCCAGCTTCGATGAAGGGGGGTGTTAGTGTGAGTTATCCTATGTGTCCTCTTCTCATATTGGAGGGTCATCTCACATGGGTTAGATTTAGGGTTAGGTTTAGGGTTTCATGTGTGTTATGCACTAGGGTTACTCAGTACCCTATATGTACCCCTTTACTATTCATTTATGAGCATGCCAAGACACTCCGCTATCTTTCCTCTATATGCAAGCTTTGTTTCTGTTGAGCAAGTTCTTCCATTACTGATCAATTCTTTCTTGCAATCACTGGAGCTATCACGATTCTGTTGGAGTGCAACTACTTCGTGGTGCCTCGTTTCCGATTCGATTCTCGCAAACTCTTTTCAGGTGGGGCTTGAGTGTTCGCCACCCACCCACCAGGGTTATAATCCCCCAAGCCCCAGGGGACCGATTACCCTTGCATTTACACAACTGGTTGGGAGGACTCACCTGCATTAACATGCCATGAAGTGTGCCAGATCGCTGGGTCATTAAATCCTATAGTATTAAAAAAAACAATCCGAAGAAAAAATTATTTCTTCTTTTTTCTTTTACAAAGAAAATAAATGAAGAAAACCATACCATAATAGATCTAAGAAACTCTCAATTAATAATTAAAAAACTCATGAACTAAAATTTATTTATGTATTCATTTTTTTCAAATAAACATCAAATAAAAAGGAAAAATACTGTAAAACAACGAATTTAATTTGATTTGAAAGAGGTTTCAAAAAAATTGTAATGGAGAAAATCTTGGAAAATATTAAATTTCAAGGGGAAATAAGATAACAAAAATAATATATGGTTATAAAAAGACAAAAAATATTTGCAAGGATATAAGCCTTTGTAAAAAAATACGTTAAAAAATCCAAAAAATCTTCTTGCTTCTCCCCCCAAAAACTCTCCACACTTCGAAACACAATTTAGTAGTATAACTCCAATACCATGTAAGAAATAATGTTGATATCAACTAATAAAATATTGAATCATAAATAAATTAAATACAAAGAAATTAATAGAAATGTAAAACATACCATAGACAAAATTTGTCAAGTGGGGAAATAAGTACACTGGAAGAAAACTCCACGTGTTATTGAAATATGACCTAAATCATTTATAAAATAACATAATATACATAACATTTTTTCTAAGAAACAATAAACATAAGAGAATAAAATATGGAGGAAGAACAAAAAAGCCGTAAGAAACTTTATAAAAGAAGAGATTGAACAAGTGAAGAAGTGTAAAAGTGTTAAGGAAGAGACCTAAACACTCTTTAAATTGGGTTAAGAAATAATAAATAGTTATAAAGTAACTCCAATTATTGCATTAAACAATCTTCCAAGTGTGTTTTTAGTATCATTATTTCTCATGCATTGAAAGGAAGTGGGTGTAAAGTAATAATTGTGTTACATTGGGAGTATATCTTCAACATTCCATATAATAAAGAATATCTTTAATAAGAAAAAAGGGGTGAAGGCTACATGCCACATCACATTATCTAGATTAAGTGAATTAATAATTCACAAGATAATAATAATACACAATATTGGAATATTTAATATATCCAAACAAAGATTAAATTTTAACACATAACGGCCCCCTTGTCAAAAATCAATGTTTATGTTTTATAGTTTTTCGCAGGTAGTTGAAAACCAACACACATGTTCATAATTACATTGATATTACACTCTCATTTAATTATGTCTATTAAATATTGAAAGGAACGATAACCAGATCGTACCAAGCCAAGAACACATATGCTAATCAAACACCACGATCTGTAAGATGAAAGCAATTTGCCAGAATAACTTTACATAAACCTTTGCAAACAAATGAGCAACAATATCATATATTATTATGGAACTCAATGAAATACATTGAGAATGAGCCTTGCTTAAATAGGCAAGGAATAACAATCTAAGAACCAGTCAAGGTCGTAGATCAAGCCATAAATCAAGAAAATAACTAGTCATCAAAGAACTAGTCAAGACCATAGATTTAGGAGAGAACTAGACATCAAGGATCTAGTCAATACCATAGATCAAGGAAAAAACTAGTCAATACCATAGATCAAGGAAAGAACTATACCTAACAACTAGATAATATCTCCTAATATCTAAATAAGATAAAAAGAAATATCCACACACATAAGTGGGTGAGGATAAATACAATAAAGGTAAATAATGTGCCTAGGTGAACATGAGCTAAGGTAAATACCTACTCTAACAAATATTTCAGTCTCTTTTAAAAAGGGTCATTACATTGCACTCCCTTGAAGAGGATCATAATATAATACTCATTTTAATGAGTGTTTAATTATTTATATTTTCCAAACTATTACATGAATTTTTTGGTCACATAATATTTCTTCCCCTCTTGAATCAATTGTTGTCCCTAGTAACACAATGTTCGTTTGAAACACAATTTACAAGAAACTGAAAGAGACTCACCAATTCATTACTAACCCACTTAGAGGAGTGAATCACCACGTCTAATGCATAAGATTTTTGAAAAGGTGGAAAGGTGATGGGGGAAAGGTGTGAATGGTGTCCTTATTACGTCCATAAAATTGATAAGGATGATTCCAAAAACTTTATTGCTATAGCTATATTAGATGATACTCACACTAACCCTAATCACGACAACATTACCTATAAGCCAGGGATAAAGGTGAGGTAGATATCGAACAATGTTTGAGACTAAGTCTTAGGTTCAATGTAATGCGAAATGTGTTGGTGTGTGGTGGTGAAATCCACGTCACTAGTGTAGTTTTAGTGGTGATGAAATCCACATCCACTAAGTGATAATACAAATGTATGGGGTGTTTACAAATAAATTTCTTTCCAACTTGAAAAGCATAAATGAAAAACATAATTGACAAGTTTTAAAGAAAAAGCGTAACTTTTATTTTTTACCAAATTTTCTTAGTAATTTTCAATTTTCTTTGGTCAAGGTAATTGACATTCACACAAGTTAGAAGTATGTTGTTTGATTTAGTAGATGAAGATCCTCTTAAGTGAAGTGTTCATGTATAAGAAAGATTAGTATTTTTTTTCTACAAGAACCAAATGATTAGATATAATAACACTTCCACCATTTCTGATTCTCAAGTTCACCCGAAGGCGCAAGAGAATAACATACGCAGTTTGGTTGGAGAAAAATTAGACTAAAAAATAATCACTATTGCTTTTGATTCTCAAGATCGTCCAAAGGACGCGACAGAAGAGCATACACGATAAAGATTGTGAAAATAAAATGCTATGATTAATAAAAATAGATTTCTTGAAATAATCGCTGCCACTTTTGATTCTCCCGATCACCCGTAGGCGCAAGAGAAGAGCATACACGTGGTTGATTGAAAACGAAAGTGCTTAAATACTTTATAAAATGAAAGTTAAAATTAAGCTTAAATGAAATAAAAATGTTAGAAAAATGATTAATGAACTTGAGCGGTTCTGTTATTTAATATAAAATGACTGAAAACATTAAGAAAAATGCTATGATAATAACAAGGAATGATTAATTTCAATTTTTGGAAAATTGTATAAATACGAAAATTTTACTCAGCGGAAACACATATGGTGAAGACGTAAACACACTTACTTGAAATGGAAATACAGGCTGATGAATCACAAGCATACCTCTTGTAAACAAAGACACACTTTGTAGGAATGCAGACGCAACCAACACCACAAAGATGCACCTATTATCACAGAAACACAGATTTGAATTTATGCATAGAAAATAACTGAAACAATAGGTTAAAAGCTAACACAACTAATCACATGATAACATAACTTGAAAAAATAGAAACATAAATAACTGAAAATAACAAAAAAATAAAGGAAACAAAGATGCAAACTTGAAGATGGTAGTGCATCCACTATCACGCAGAAGGAGGTTATATCACACAGATGCATGTTTTGAAATGAAGATGCAAGCAGAGGCACAAAAACACGCTTCATGAGCAACACAAACACATCCTATCCAACAGAGATGCAAGGCACCTATGGCTACACAAAGCAAAAATGAAATCTAGCTAAAAATGACTGGTCTTTTGAGAACTGCTCACAAGAAAGCTCATTGGAAGACCTATAATTTTTTTAGTATGTTGCAAAGACTTCAAGCAATATAAACAATATGTTAGAATGACAAAAAAACAAGTAAGAGAGTGCGGGGGTCCCATCGGGCGTGCCAAAATGTAAACAATGGAAAAACATAAAAATGATTGAAACATGTAATAAAAAGCAAACCAGATCTTTCCTGCGCGTTTCCTTGCAACTTCAGATGAGATGGTTGAAGTGTGGACTGAAGTACCAAGCTTGTTGAATCTCTTTAATGGATTTGTATGTGGATGCTCCAAATGTGACTTTGAATGGAAGAAACTTCATGTTACGAGAAAGTGGATAAATGATGAACTTTTTTATCAAATGGGTAGCCTAACAACATATGAATTTGAGTGGTAATTGGATAGAGTAATGATGCAAATGCCTTAAGCTTCCAAGAGATGATTTGTAAGGAGATGAGCCTCTTATTTATAGCTGAAGGAAAGGCCATGGATTAAGGATCAATATTTGACAGAGTTGTAGGTGAATGAATGCATTTTCATGATTAACATGTTGATTTGGTCTGTGTAGTTGGTTGAGTTTGAATAATAATTTAAGAGGATTTATTTCAAATTGGTTGGCTCTTGATTTTATTCTAAAGTTGGTTGTGCATGAATATTTAGCTTCCTCTTTTGTAGGGTTCTAGAACTTGAGTGAGTGAGCCAGTGAAGTGGAGTTGAGTGGAAGGTGAATGGATATTTAATTTTTATTTTATTTAAATAACTAATTAAATTAGCTAAGGAGTGTAAGTGTATGTTTTATGCATGATAGAATTAATTAAATTAATTCTAGTGAGATGTGGGTGAATATTGATTCAAATAACAATGTGCAAAGGGTAGTATGTAATTTTAGGGTGTTTATAAAAGACATTAAACTCTTGTGAGACACGTTGAAACTTATGATATGAAAATTCATGCGTTCTTTGTGATAAGTGGTTAACCCGTAGCCTCAAAGGTAATGATGCTTGAAAGATTTTGCTCCAAAATTGCATTTGTCAAGGATCTCCTTTGGGTAGGCAAGCTTGGAAAGGTCTCAACTTCATATCCCTTCTTCTCTGCCCTAATTCAATTAAAACCAGGGGCACCTTCATTTCCCAAAGCATTTGGAAATCCTGGTAATTGATTTAGTCACGCCTAATTTGGAAGGGAGATGGTTTCAAATCTGGTCTGTCTATTAACTCCCACTCTATCTGGTAGTCTTTTACTCTCACTTTTCATGATGGTCCTCTTGCGTTGGATCATTGGGATAAATATATCTAACTTTTCAGAAAAGGAATCTGATTTAATTTAATTTGAATTAAATCAAATTGCAGAGAACTATTGAAATAACTGATGTATAAATGATAAAGTACAGTAGTGACACAAGTAAACTAAGATTCAAAGTATGAAACCTTAAGCAAGAGAGGGAGATAAGAGAACTTAGTTGATTTATGGATGAATATGAACTGATCTGAGCAGGGAGAAGTGTTGAATAGGATGTACGTAGCGTCGTATTTGACCTCTGTAAATTCTAGAGCTCACGAACAAGATTAGGCAGGGGCGCCCGTGGTAGGATAGGGGCTCCTGGGTGTTGATGACTGGATCTGGGCACCCGTGACCGTGCAACAAATTTGGATATGGTTTTTGTTGTGTCGCAAGAGTGTTACAATTATTCTCTGTTCATCGTCTGATAGTTGTTCCTGGATTACCGAAGTGGTGTCCCCAGATTTCACCCTGAAATCTGAGACTACCCCATGTAAAAATTTTCGTTCTTTTAAAATAACGAGTCATTTTGTGTTTTTATTGCCAGAAAATGTCTGTATTGCGTCAAGACATTCCCAGAGAGTCATATGAGCCAATTTCAACAATACCTAGATGCCCAAACTTGTTTTATCCCTTCGCTAGGGTTTGTCTACGAGAAATTTTTATTTAATTATTTTAAGCCCCGTTTGAGGTAAATTACGCTCCGGTTTAACCCTGTTGAGGTTTTACATGTCAATATTCACATATACCAGTAGGGTTTTCACCAAGAATGGATTTTGGGCTTTGTCTGTGACTTCTGGCAACGTTTTTCATTTTCATTTTTATTTTATTTTGTGTGTTTTTTCTCTGTGAAATTCCCCTAAGTCAATTCCTTCGTCAGTACAATCCGTTTTCTTGCCTGGAGTATCTGGAGATCATCTACGATCGCCATGCCAGAATGAATCAGCCTCAGGAAGTCTAGTTCTCTTTAAAAAGACGAAGTCATGCACAAAAAAGCCTCTTCTGGGCAAGTCACATTTTTGGGAAAGGAAGGTTTTAAGTTACAATGAGATTTTTGACAGCACGCAGGCAGGAATTTCTTACTTGCCTTGCAGGGTAAAAATTCCCATTATAAAAAAAAAAAATCACTTAACGCACCATAGGAATTTTTTGCCTGCCTAGCAGGCTAACTTTTCCCATGAAGGAGGTTTTATTCACCCATACAAGTCGCACTTTTCCAAAGGAAGCTATGTTTAATACAAGTCACACTTTTTGGAGATGACTTTAAGCTGTCAGTGGGAAAATTAGAAGTAGCAAGCAGATGGGAATTTCTTTCCTGCCTGGCAAGGTAAAAATTCCCGTTATAAAAGTCAAGTGACTTAAGTGAAAGAAGGGATTTTTGGAGCTGCAGTGTAGGGTGAAAATTCCCATCAAATTTTGACCTCTTATTTTTAGCACTCACCCATGCCAAAAAGTGCGACCCACCTTGGGTGAATAATAATGCATTTAATTAATATTTATTAATGGTTTATTCACCCAATATTGGCGCCATAAATAGAAGGAAAGTCAATGCAAGTGGAAGAGCCAAAGAGAACTGAAGGATGCATGCTAAAAATAAATAAAATAAATTTAGTTAATGGCAGCCCTGAAGCATACAAATTTTGGCGCCCAAATTAAAGAGAAAAGCATGTTATTTAATTAATTAATTGCTAGGAATAGGAAAGGCAATTATTAAAAATAATATGCTAAGGGTTATATAAGCTTGGGCTGCCATAATGAAGAGACAATTAATTCTTTTGCTAAGGATTGCAGCTCAGACATGTTTTTGCGCCAAAAAGGAGGAAGATGTTGCATTAATTATTATTTCCACTGCCGGGAAGCTTCAAGGTTTAGTGCCTAGGGTTAAAGTGGCTTGATGCTTGCTTTGATAATTATTTGCATACTTGTATAAGTGCTCTGGTGAATGAAGTAATATTTTTGCTTGCTTTGCATGCAAGCAAAACCTCAAATTTTAGGGCAACAGGCTTTATATGCAGATTTTGGTGATAAAAATATGGATTCCATCTTTGTCTAAATTAATTGTAGGTATTCATCACAGGTTCTTATATACTTGAAAGGGAGCTTAAATCAATGTCTGATACATTGAATATATCCTCAGAATCTGAAGAAATTGCCAGATTTGCACCAATTGTAAAGAATTCTGACCGAATAAAAAGAAAAAGAGTTGCTCAGACAAAGATTGCTCTGTCCATGACGAAGCATGATGAAAGAAAAGGATAAACAGAATCATGCATATCTTTCAGATTTAGATCCAGATCCAGATCTAGATTCAAATCCAGATTCAGATCCAGATCCATAATTGCAAAGGCTTCATCCTCTTGTTTCGAATGCAGCCCATGAAGAAGTCAGTGCATGGAGAATTCCTTCCATGACCTTGTGCATGTTCTCCCAATCTTCCAGTTGAAGCCTTCATTGAATTTGCATTCACCCAGAGTGCTTTCTAGAATTTTTAATTGCTCATATGCAATTAAAAATAAAAATGATGAGTTATTTTGAACTGGAGAAGAATTGCAAAAGCTTCAAGGTTACGAAGGAAGACAAGTCAAAGGCAATACCCACAAGCAAATCACAGTCACTTGCTTCTAGATCCAACCGCTTCCAGATCTAGCTGCTTCCTTGCTTCCAGATCCAGCTGCTTCCAGATCCAGTTTGGTGAGAATCAAGGGCAAAAGAGTCAGTTGCATGCAGAATATGAAAAAAGACAAGACTGCAACTTTCCTCTTTCTTCTTCTTTCTCTTATTTCCTCCGACAAAGTAATTGAGCGATCAATTAAATTATAAAACCTAAGTGATTGGTTTAAAATCCATTACTTGAAGAAGTCAACTACTTGGAGATAGGTGGCAGACATGTAAAATAGAAGGTTCTATCTTCAATTGCAAATCATGCATGTCATGCGAAGAGGAATTCCAGGAGGGAGATTGCTAGTTGTTTCCTTTCCAAATTCCACATGTGCCAGTTCAACTAAAGGCTTCCTATTTGTAATTTCCCCTCTACATGCTATAAGTAGAGGAAGAACCTTCGGGTTAAGGGATCAGAATTTGTAAGCAACATTCTTGTGTTCCAGACTTTGTGTTGAAACCCCTGATAGCTATTTGAAGCAGAGGAATAGAAATGAGCATATTTCTAGAGAACTTTGTGTCGATGATGCATTTTGTTTCTAACTTTCTGTCTTAGATCTACTTATAAACTTTGTGTTATTTTAGATTTAGATCTGGGAGTTCCCTTTGCTTATAATTATGTATGTTAATATTTATCTGTTCTATTTATGTGTATGCAATCAACTCTGTAATCTATTGATTGGGTTGCACATCTACCCTCTTTCCTTCCTATTTTCTATTATTTTCCTCTTCTTTAGATATTTCCTTTCTTTAACAGCTGCTTACTTGTTACAAAACTATACAGCTATGGTTCATGAGCTGCATGGTTAAAGTAATACCCACAAATAGATACTAGCATATTTAACTGACAAATCTTACACGGGAGCCTCACTGGTAAATGAGGGAGATTTATCTCATGACTGCCTAGGTTTTCAGCAGTGCAGAAAATCTAGCCAACACGAAGGTACTTGTAACTTGCAAAACATAATTTCACCTGCACAAGCCCACAAATCGCATCAAACGTAAAAACGAAAATGCAGAATGGGGAGTCAGACAGACCCTGATGGTTTCTCCGAGAGTGATCGTATGACTGAGCGCTACACTACATCTCAGACTCCACGTAGTTTTTGTGAGTGTGTGTAGAAATTGTGCCTTAGGATGCCCTTGTGCAAGTTGCACTTGATAGCGGGTTGTAGGTAAAATGTAGCAATGTAGTAAAATGTGTTCATGGAGTTAGAATAACTTCCCCTCGTATCCTATTTCATTTTGTATGTTGTATGGAGTATGCAACCCTTGTCCCTTAGAATGGACATGTTATTCGTATATGAATGTCATGGAGTACACTTTAGGTTCCTTTTTAATGCAAGCTTACCGATGATTACTAGTGCATTAGCAATATGCTTGAAAAATAAATTATGTTTAAAAGGCACATGGATGGATGTATTTATATGATTCCCTCTGTCCTCATGAATTTTTCTTCTATATCCCCTAAAAGGCTTCTTCCCTATTAGTTGCTTATGTTCTCTTTATGAGATCTTAAAAAGAGTCAATCGCTAAGAAAGTTCTTCTATCAGGCACCCATCGAATAAGAGCGGTTAGGGGCTGTTATCTTCTACTGGGTGCTTATTCTAAAGCCTTCAAAGATAACTTTCTACTTGTTTATGCTTCCTACTTTCTTTGAAGTGACGCTGCTGTACGTCACCTCAAAGAGAAAGCAAATGACAAAGAACTGAAGATGCTTACACTTAGCATTTCCTCCAATTCAACTAGTTTTATTGACACTTATGAATTAATGTAACCCTTCTTAGCATCCATTCTCAGATGCCCATTCATGACACCTTACTCCAGTGCGTGATTTCCTGTCTACAAAATCAGAGGTATTTGGGTGATATGTCTTATTAGCTAAACATTCCTCCTTTCAAATAAAACCTCCCTAATTCTCTCTAGACCACTGCTATTGGCTTCGTAGGCTATCTTATCAGCCATCAATTGGATGCATAACCAATCCCAACTCTCAATTGTCTCTACATCACTTGCTGAATATGTGCACGAGGTTTAACTAGCCTAAACCTCTAGTTTCTTAGCCTAAACCCTACGATTTAACTTAGACCTAAACCCATAGGTGTTAGTCCTCTACTACAATCTAAAAGAGGCTTTAGGATCTTTAGTCCCACATGCGGTTACCCATTTCACGACATCCTCTCACGAGGAAAACTATAAATAGAAGGGTCACCCCTCTCTCTCAACCTTACAGCTTGTTTTTACAAAAAATGAGTCTCGATATTTGGAGATATTGGCGCTCTAGATACTCATTTGCATTGGACCAAGCGATAGCCATTTGATCTTGGCAAAACTCCATAGGTGTTGAATCTCCTCCATCTTCAATCCATAACTTCATAGTAGGTTAGTAGGATGGTATGAACTTGGTCTTGTTAGTCTATTTTACGAGAGACCTCTTCACCTCCATTGAGCACTAAACAACACATGCCAACAGATTGCTCATAGGTTTAACGGGATTGGAATTTACACCACTAAGTAATCATAGAGTAGTTTCGAGATTAAAATGCCCCATGTTCTAGTTTAATTCATTATTGTATAACCCCTTAGTCTTGTTTAGCACTCATCTTGATGTCTTATGATAGGTTTCGTTGAGATCATGGAACTACTTAGATAGTTTTCTGTTTATTAACATAACTAATCTTCTCACGCATACAAGCATATGAACAGTATAATGTCTTAAGTGATGGATTAAATCTAATTTCTTGAAAGGTCGTGTAATATAATCCAAATTAAATAAATCTAAGATCTTAAAGGATAACTCATGTCAATAATGGGTCTTAACCCTACTCATATTTTTCCTAAGATGTCGTTAGGAAATAAGGGATAAAATATGCAGAATAATCCCTCACAGAATCGCAACAGTAGAAACTAATATGCAGAAATTATTACAGATCTCAAATAAAATTGCAGAATAAAATAACACAACACAAAGAGACAGTATTTAACGTGGTTCACCCAATTTGGGCTACGTCCACCAAGAATCACTTGCTCAGATTTTATTACAAGCCACCGCTCTCTCAATACAATACCCAGATCCGTTTGGAGCTATGCTCAACAAACTCTACAGAATTCACAGCCGAATTCAAAACACATCTGCAATACATTTGCTTGTACATCTATCATATGCATAAGACCATATAAATAGACAACTGCTTAAGCAGTTTTACAAAACCGTGGGTATCAAAACCATGGGCAAAACCCGTCCCATAAACCTATGGGTCAAAAAACTCGCCCATATGAGAAAAGCACGTTTCCCGATATGTCGGGTGCATTTTTCGAGGCCAAAAAATTTTACGCCTAAAAAAAAAATTTCGTGCGCCCCCGAACCCCGGCGAACAAGGATACATGAAAAGTGTACTCTTAGTGTACAGTCTTCAACACTTTCACACATGAAAACAGGCTCCACAACCTAACAATCTCCCACTTGGAGACTAGTTTTCCTCTGAGCAAGCTTCTCAACCCTTCACTAGTTTCTGTGAAGACCAACCAAAGCTGAACACAACTTTAGTTTTTCCCTTGTGACCACCTTGGTCATCATGTCTGCAGGATTTTGACTGGTATGAATCTTCTCCAACTTCAACTTCTCTTCCTCCAAAGTTGTCCTGATGAAATGGTACCTTAACTGTATATGCTTTGTCCTAGAGTGGAAAGCAGAGTTCTTAGCTAGGTGTATAGCACTCTGACTATCACTATGCAGCTTACATTCCTCCTGCTTATGCCCCAACTCCTCAAGCAATTGTTGTAACCAAATCATCTCTTTGCTTGCCTCTGTGGCAGCAACATACTCAGCCTCTGTGGTTGACAAAGCCACCAGCTTCTGTAGTCGTGAAATCCAACTCACTGTTGTCCCACCTACAGTGTAAATATAACCTGTCGTGCTCCTCCTGCTGTCTACATCTCCAGCCATATCTGAATCTACATAACCACGTAAAGTGGTGTTTGATCCACTGTAGCACAAAACTGTCCCCATGGTCCCTCTCAAATACCGAAGGATCCACTTTACTGCTTGCCAATGCTCTTTACCTGGATCACTCATAAATCTACTCACAGCTCCCACTGCATGGGCAATATCAGGCCTAGTGCACACCATAGCATACATCAAACTACCAACTGCTGATGAGTAAGGTACCTTGGACATCTGGTTTCTTTCCTGCTCTGTCTTGGGACACTGCTCCTTTGATAACTTGAAATGGCCTGCCAAAGGAGTCCCAACCGGTTTAGCATCCTGCATATTAAACCTCTCCAAGACCTTCTTAATGTACTCTTCCTGAGATAAAGTTAGCTTCTGTTCCTTCCTATCCCGAGATATCCTCATACCAAGGATTTGTTTGGCTGCACCCAAATCCTTCATAGCAAATGATTCACTTAGCTGCTTCTTGAGTACTTTTATTTCCTGCATGTTTTTACCTGCAACCAACATGTCATCAACATACAAACACAGGATAATATAACTTCCATCCTCAAATTTCTTTGTATACACACAATGGTCAGAATGACATCTGATATAACCTTGCTCCATCATGAAGCTATCAAATTTCTTATACCATTGACGTGGAGCTTGTTTCAGGCCATACAAGCTCTTCTTCAGTTTGCACACCATCTCCTCTTTACCTTTGACTTCATATCCTTCTGGCTGCTGCATATATAGCTCCTCCTCCAAATCGCCATGGAGAAATGCAGTCTTTACATCTAACTGTTCTAAGTGCAAGTCTTCTGCTGCCACTATTCCAAGAACAGTTCTGATAGAAGTCATTTTTACTACAGGAGAAAAAATCTCATCAAAATCTATACCTTTTTTCTGTGCAAACCCCTTGACCACCAACCGGGCCTTGTATCTTTTCTTGCCTCCTTCTTCCTCTTTGACTCTAAACACCCACTTATTCTGTAATGCTCTTTTTCCTTCGGGTAGCTTTACCAAATCCCATGTCTGGTTCTCCATGAGAGCCTGATGCTCCTCATCCATGGCTTGCTCCCACTTCTTCCTGGCATCTACCTGCATTGCTTCATCAAAGCTCTCTGGTTCTCCACTATCAGTGAGTAATAAATAATAAAGAGAAGGAGAAAAACGTTCAGGTTCTCTTCTTACCCTAGAAGACCTCCTCAATATAGGAGTTTGGGGTTCCTGTTGAGGGGGTTCCTGAACTAATTCATGTGTCACTTTCCCATCTGGAAGATCCTCTACCGCTGCATATTCTTTCTTGGATTCTTCCCTGTTTTCCTGCAACTGCTGCTTATACATGACTTTCTCATTAAAGACCACATCCCTAGATCGAATGATTTTCTTGTCCTTAATACTCCAACATTTATATCCAAAGTCATCACCACCATAACCAATGAAAGTACATTTTTCTGATTTAGCCTCTAGCTTAGTCCTATCATCCTTGTCTATGTGAACAAACACCTCACATCCAAAGACTCTAAGAAATGAATAATCAACTTTCTTACCATACCAAGCCTCCTCAGGTATGCCTCCATCCAAGGCACTTGAGGGTCCTCTGTTTATCAAGTACACAGCTGTGCTCACCGCTTCTGCCCAAAAAGAAAGAGGCAGTCCTGCATGTAACCTCATGCTCCTAGCACGTTCCATTATTGTTCTGTTCATCCTTTCTGATACCCCATTCTGCTGCGGAGTTCCTGGAACCGTCTTTTGCCTGTGGATTCCATTCTTAGAACAGTAATCATCAAATTCATTGCTGCAATACTCCCCTCCATTATCTGACCTGAGACATTTTAGCTTAAGACCTGTTTCATTCTCTACCAAGGCTTTCCATTTAACAAAAGTGTCAAATACATCAGATTTGTTTCTAATACAATAAACCCAAACTTTCCTTGTTGCATCATCAATAAAAGTAACATAATAACTTGAACCCCCAAGAGATGATACCTGAGCTGGCCCCCACACATCAGAATGCACCAGCTCTAACTTACTCTCTTTCTTTGTAGGTCCAACCTTGAGAAACCTTACTCGTTTCTGTTTCCCATATATGCAGTTCTCACAGAAATCGAAACCTGTTTCTGTATATCCAGGCAAATTCTTCTTTATGATGTTCATGCCCTTATGGCTCATATGACCGAGCCTATAGTGCCATAATGTTGTATCTGCATCTGAAGCCACAAGATTACAATCATTAGTACTATCAGTGGTTAAATACAAGGTTCCAACCTTCTTACCTCTTGCCACCACAAGAGCACCCTTGGTAACCTTCCAAGAGTCTGCTGTAAATATCACAGTACAACCATCACTTCCCAACTGCCCTGCCGATATCAAATTTCGTCTTAATGTAGGCACATGTCTGACATCCTTCAATAGCCAAGTATTCCCATTCTGCATCTTAACCTGAACAGAACCTTTTCCAACTATACTGCAAGGCTCATCATCACCAAGAAAAACATGCCCAAATCTCCTTGAACATAATCAACAAAATAATGCCTATGTGGAGAAGCATGGAAAGAAGCCCCTGAATCTAAAACCCAAGATTCAGTAATATTGTGCAAAGAAAGAATCAAAGCATCCTGACATACATTACCCGTTGCCACATTTGCCTCCTTGTTTTCTTCTTGTTGTTTCTTCTTATCCCGAAGCTCCCAACAGTCCTTCTTTGCATGCCCAGGCTTTCCACAATTCCAGCATACAATCTTGTTCTTGGATTTTGACCTTGCCCGATCTTTTGATTTTCCACGGTTTCCTCTATTCTTCTGTCTCCCTCTAGTTTCCACTGTCAAAGCATTCCCTGAAGTAGAAGATTCCCCAGAGATTTTTCTTCGCATTTCCTCACTTAGAATCACCCCTACAACATCCTCAAACTTCAACTTCGAGTTAGCTGGAACCGAGTTACTTACCGCCATTACCAGGCTATTCCAACTCTCAGGTAAAGAGCACAGAATTAATAAAGCCCTAACTTCTTCATCAAATTCTATTGTAACCGAAGCTAGCATATTCACTACCGTATTGAAATCATTTAAATGATCTGCTACTGAACTATTCTCAGACATCTTCATATTAAACAACTTTTTCATTAAAAATATCTTATTAGAGGCAGAGGGTTTTTCATACAACTTCCCTAATGCATCCATTAGATCTTTTGTAGTCTTTTCCTTTGAAACATTAAATAATACCGAAGATGCAAGACTCAGTCGGATCGTTCCAAGTGCCTTCCGATCCAACAAATCCCATTCCACATCTGTCATACTCGAGGGTTTGTTCACCTTCTCAGACAACGGAGTATAAAGATCCTTCTGATAAAGGTAATCTTCCATCTGCATCTTCCAAAGACTGAAATTCTGCCCGTTGAATTTATCAACCCTAGATCTTCCTTCATCTGCCATAGCTCCCACTCAAGCTAAAAACTTTCCCTGCGATTCAACACTTCAGCAAACCAAACCAGGCTCTGATACCAATTGTTAGGAAATAAGGGATAAAATATGCGGAATAATCCCTCACAGAATCGCAACAGTAGAAACTAATATGCAGAAATTATTACAGATCTCAAATAAAATTGCAGAATAAAATAACACAACACAAAGAGACAGTATTTAACGTGGTTCACCCAATTTGGGCTACGTCCACCAAGAATCACTTGCTCAGATTTTATTACAAGCCACCGCTCTCTCAATACAATACCCAGATCCGTTTGGAGCTATGCTCAACAAACTCTACAGAATTCACAGCCGAATTCAAAACACATCTGCAATACATTTGCTTGTACATCTATCATATGCATAAGACCATATAAATAGACAACTGCTTAAGCAGTTTTACAAAACCGTGGGTATCAAAACCATGGGCAAAACCCGTCCCATAAACCTATGGGTCAAAAAACTCACCCATATGAGAAAAGCACGTTTCCCGATATGTCGGGTGCATTTTTCGAGGCCAAAAAATTCCGGGGGCTGTGCCCCCGAACCCCGGCGAGGATACATGAAAAGTGTACAGTACTCTTAGTGTACAGTCTTCAACACTTTCGATGCTCCTTCCCATCACCGCTCTTCGCCTCATCTGCACCACTCTCCTCCTTCGCCTCGGGGCAGGGGGATTCATAAACGTCGTTCTCAGAGCTGGCAGAGCCTTCTCATTGTCTACGGTGGTCTCCTTGCTCTCACCCCCCTTCCCCTGCTCATGGTGGGGTCTTTGATCGTCTTGGTGATTCTGGTGGCATCAGTTGGAATGCCCCTCAACAAGGCAAATTCTCACGGCTGGATCTTGCCATTTCTCCCTATCGGCCGTCTACCGAGGTTCCCGAGAAGCAACAACAACAACAAGAAAGTGGGTGGGAGCCCATCCTGGACTTGGCTCACTCCTCAGGTTTTGGCTGGGGTGACAAACCTGACATCCCTCCACCTCCTTCTTTGACCTCCATATTTGTGGCTGCGGCTTAGTTTTTTGGGCTCATTGTTTTGTTCGTCTTTTTTGATTGATTATCAAACTTTTATCGTGGTTTTGATGTAAGTTGACCTCTTTCTTAAGGCCTATCTGGCTTGATGTGCTTGGCATTATGAGGTGTGACTTTTTTCACCTGATTTTTATACGAATAATATTGTATATATCTTATTTTTACATATAAAAGCGCACTTTTCAATTTAAAAATAATTTGTGAACTTCATCAACCTTAAACTTTTAAATCTTTTTTGAGTTGTGATTTAGACTTTTCGACCCTTACAAAGGTCCCCTTAACATGTGGATAAAACACCTTATCCACTTCACAATCTAATATCATAAATATCTTTAACCTTTTAACATCTAATATCTAATATCATAAATATCATAACTCCCATAGGTATCTCATTACAAATCTTCGTCAACCTTAGACTTTTAATCTCTTTTGGGTTGTGATTTAGACTTTCCGGCCCTCACAAAAGTCCCCTAAACGAATGGATGAGACACCTTATCCACCTCACACGATCTAATATCATAAATATCTTAAACCTGTAACGTCTAATATCATATATATCATAACACCCATATCTCCTTCGAAATATCACTCCTCAACTTATGAAATGTTTTAAAATTACATCCCAAAATTGCCTCCAAAATTGCAGGTGGGCAATGGCCGCTATACCAACCTATACATTCGGTTTATCTTCACTCAATCGCTCTGCATTTGGCTGGCGCAATGGTGAAGTATCAAGAAATGGGTCATGCGGATCAAATAACATTTGCTACGTAGAGGTATGTTGGTAGTTTTGAATTTGATATTTACAAAAATATTTTTGTAGTTCGAACAATTAGAGTATTATAGAGAATCGCGAGATTGGCAGAAAGATTTATTGCTGAATTTTATTGCACCGTTATTGTTTAAACATACAAATAACTGAATCAGAATGGTCGGGCATTAGAATCCAGCGCAGAGCATAACAGAGACATAAAGAGTATGGCATAAATACATAATATCTTACATACTATTTTCCATAACAATATGGAAATAACATGGAGCTTGTTCCTACCATCCACCTCATTCATGGGAGTTGTCTGCAATTGTGCTTGGGGAGAGAATAAATGCCTGTTGATATTGTGGAGATGATTTTTGGGTCCCTGAATGTTTTTTTTTTTTGGGTTGAAAGAAAAAAGTAAACATAAATACAAGGATCACACCAGGAGAGTCCACATTAGACACTAAGCATGAGAAATAACGCAAAGGCCTAAGACCACAAAATGAACAACCAACCGAAAACCAAGAGCCCACATGGCGACATGCTGCAATGCACTAACAACTACAAGTCAAATCAACACATCATATTATGCTCTAGGTGCAATCAAACCCACCTGTGGAGGAGGAGGACAGTGGGGCTTATCACTCTACCCGCCACTACCGGAGGGATCTGCAGTATCAGAAATTGGCTCCCAATTTCTCTATTCATCATTTTCTTCTTCTTTTTCCCTAGTTTGCAGCCTAGGAGGATAAATGGCCAAGGCGAACCAAGAGAATTTATCCTGCAGTGGAGCTGCCCAACCCATACCCATCTTGTGGAGAGGGCCAACCTCCATGACCAGCTGCAGGCAGAGAATGTCGCTGAGGGAAGGCGTAGAAAACACGAATGCTGTGAGGATGGTGCTGAGTTCTACCACTCTCCCTTTGTTCGGGTTCTAGAATGTTCAATATACCAAGGTTGAATTTCTTGGATGTTATCTTGGTGGACCCATTTTAACACATCATATCTTTATGCCACATGCCATATAAACAAAAAAAAGGCCTAAAGATTGTGTTTGGAGCCGATTTTCAGTGGGTGTGTCATGACAAGTATGATGCCCCAGTGCTGCATATCAAATTTCAGCTCATTTTGACTTCACATGACCAAAATATGGCCAAAATTTAGTGAACTGAATTCCATGCATTTGAGGGCTCCAGTGGACAAATTTTGATGGTGGGAACCTTGGTAGCTGGTACTGCGTGAGAGTTGCCACATATATAAATGAAAGAGATAAGACCTCCAAAATGGACATCATGATTCTATTTTTACACATTTGGCTCATGAGGCACAATACTTGCCGAAGCTTTTGTAAATGGGAGAGCAAGCTAAGTGGGCGTGATTGTAGGGAAAATTCCATGGTTGACTGTACTTGAGTTTGAGTAGTGTTGGGATGGAGGAATGCCTGGAAGTCCCGACGCTTCACACCTCTGAGCATCACCTCAGAGAAACAGGTTCTTGTGAACCACTACTTGTGAAATATGGATCACAAAGATTGACTCAAAATTTACACAACTGATTTCCTAAAAATGATATTACATAATGATGCACTGCAGAAACACAAAGTACATTCATCAACAATAGAACAATATTAGAATAGAAAAGAATCCTAGAAGCTGAAAAAGGGACTAAGACTCTAAATCACTAAAGCAGCAGAGGCACGATAAGAGGGGGTAAACACAATATAGGTAACCCCTAGCCGTAAAAGTAGCCAAGCAAGGGGAGGACCGCTCAGGGGAATTAAAAGAAAAGAAGTTTGATGAAGACTGAGGTGCTAAACTGGTGTCAATGTTCAGAGTGGAACAAGAATCTCCAACTTCAACCACCACCACCATAGTACCAATGCTTGATCTAAGGAAATCTACTAGAACACACCCCTGGCTAACTGATGAATGACAAAAAAAATCTACTAGAACGTGTCCCTGGCTAAGGGGGGCCAGCTGGACAATCCTAGTAGGGAACAAGACACTTATTTTAGGATCTCTTCTAACATCCAATGTCGAGGAGTCTTCATGGGTGTATACAATTATTTTCTGCCTGTCTGCCTCTTTACCCTAAGTTGTGGATGAGGAGAATGAGAAGGCCCTTGACACAAAGTAGAAAGGGATCCATGGGGCCTTCTATCATGCCATGTGGGTAAGATAAATAGTATATTCTTGCAGCAGCATGCGGAGGTAGAATTCTCTAGGAACAAAATGCATTGGAACAAAAACATTGTATCATTTTGGCAAAAAAAGTCTATGACAGTTTGAGGACAATCTTATATATTCTGCAATTGACTTAATTTCTTGATGATCTTGCAAGTGAAAATGATACAAAAAGTCTTGAAAATCTTTGTAGATGGTGGCTTCATGGATATTCAACACCTGAATTTGCATGGATAGTCTGCAACACCTGAATTTGAAAATTAAGGGTATTATACCTGTTGGCAATGGCAAGATAAATAAAGGTTTCACATAGAAATAATTGGCCACTTGGCAAATAGTTTACAATGCAGCCAAGCAGAGCAAGATTCTTGGATGAATTATATAATTGTAGTAGTGTGCAACAAAACCAACATGAACAGTAATTCAATAGTCACTTGTGTCTACAATCACATATTAAAGTATATTAATCAATGTATAATGAACGATTAGTTAACAACTAACTAATGTTTGGTTATGAACTTCCCCAACTATTTGTAACCTCTTTTAGTATAATTAATACGAGCACCACACGCATCTCAAAGTGTGCCATTTATCTTTCTTATTTCTCTTCATTTTTTTTGTGTTCACTAACATTGGTGTGAGAGCCATTGGTGCTCGGTGAGTTCGGAGTTCAAGGAATTCTGAAGAATGTATGGATTGCTCATTGCAGGAGTGAAGAAAATGAAATTCGAAGTCCAAGGAAGCCATTAGAGGTACAAATGACGAAGAGAAGAAGATTTGTAGAGAGTTTGTGGCTTCTAACACAGGGACAATCTAGGGCACAGTGGAAACATAGTCTTGAAATTTACTATTCACCATTGATTTGAAAATTGCGATTTCTAAAGTTGCAGTTGGTTATTGCAAATGTGAGGTTCGTGGTTTTTCGAAGGCCACAATAGAATTCAAGTGCAAAAAACTGAAAGATTGTTGGAAGCACAATGGACTGAGAGGGGGAATGAATCAGTCCTACAAATTACTGATTTCATTTACCATTTATTGCAACAAACATTAACATTCATCCATACACATACATTCAACCATTGCTTATTTAGTGTGCACAATACATTCAAATAACCATAACACATGAGAAGAAGCACATAGACACAAAATATAAGTGGGAAACCCTCGTGGGGAAGAAAACTCACTGAAACTCTAAACATTATATTACACAAAGCATTCAGAGATTTAGTGAAGCACCAACTTCACAAGGAGCACCAACCCCTAGTTTAGTAGAGCACCAACCCTACAAGGAGCACCAAACCCTAATTTAGTGAAGCACCCACTCCACAAGGAGGCTACAACCCCCCAAGATGACCAAGCACCAACTCAGCCACCTGATGAAGATGATCTCTGAATTTTGTTGCTACCACAACTGATGGAGATCACAATTTCAGCTCATACAATCTTCTTCAAACCCTCATTCCTGTAGCTCGCTCTATCTTCTTCCTCTTTGGCTTGTCTTGGCTCTAAACCCTTGCACACATGCTATCAAACCTTCCTCAACTTGAAACACATCTGATCAGCCTTCAAATACATGCCCTAATACCTGCAAAATTCAGTCTCTACTAAGGTCGCACTTTTCCCTCCAAGCAAGAACTAGTTCAAAAATGGACTCAAAACACTAGTTTTATAGCCTTCTCTTCCTTCAAACCCAAGAGAGGTCAGTCCTTCATAACCTTTTTCACGAGCAATGCATCATAATAACATCCCAATAACTTCATTAAAACGGTCACAAATGACCCATATAGGTCGGTCATACCCAAAACCACTTATCATGTACCAAAATGCCTCAAAACCCTATCACTAGGATGAGAAAAAATCCACTCATACCAAAACCATGATTATCCAAGCTCCCAAATTCACCACACATGAGTAATATAACATAAAAACATCATACATGGTCGCACATTTACTTGAACCAATCAAATATTTCATTAAATGGGCCCACTGGCTCATATCCTTTTCAAAACAGTTGTTTCCAACACCCTGTTTTTACCTTTGGGCCTCAAGACCACCCAAGATGAACTGAACTATGGCATGTGACCACTCTATGGAATCCTCAGGACCTGTACATCACTTCTATGCAAGTTAGAAGTCATGAAATATCAACATGTTCAAGCCAAAACAACTTTACTCTTCACCAAAACAAGCTGCCCAAAAACCAGTTTTGCAAACTCAATTGGTTTGCACCCTTGTTGCCACTTCCAAGACCTCCAAAGGCCTTCACTAGGAACAAAATTCACCTTTTAGGTGATAGCAAGCATCAACTCAATCATCTCATGCTTCATTCACTTCATTCTTTCAGCCTGAGCAGTCATGTCCTGAAAATGCAGCTACCTTCTTCTTCACAAATCAACCTGAAAGAGCCATCAAATCATCATCACCAAGACAAAAAACCTATACCACTGGAAGGCTCTTTGAATCACCTTTCTATAACATATTATAACTCCTTCCAACTCCAAGTGGAAGGCCTTCAACCAAGCCAATCTCTGCAAACTGCTCCTTATGCCTTCTAGGACTCAAGAATTGACATGAGCTCAACATACTCCATCACACCAAAACACACTTCCACACTCAACCAAAGCATAGAACACACTTAGACATGATATCTAAGCACTCAACAACCTTCACCAATCATGAAGAACTCAAAATCATCACTTTACCTCATGTGAAGCCACTTAGCACCCTGCTAAAACAAGCATCCTTCAAACTTGACCCTCAAAGAACAACTCATAACTTTTGCATACCTTATCCAATCATCAAGTTTGATATACCAATGGAAAGCTCTTTGAACCAGGTCTTCACAACACAACTTGAATGGAGTCCTAAATCCACTTATAGCTCTTGCAATGTCAATTCTATCACAGACTGCTCTAAACTACCCCAAAAACCTAGTCTTCATAAATAGGGCACACTTTGCCATTTTTCAACCTTAACTCATGACCTAAAACCTTCATGGACATCTAGAACAACTCAAGGGCTAAAAATAAATGTCAATTTAATCTTTACCTTCTTTGGAGAACTTTTTCTCAAACCAAACTTCTTCAAAACCAAGTCATTTAAGGTGGGGCCCACATACTGTCACAAGCACTATCTTACCTTTCTGGAAATCTGGAAGAGTCCTCTACAACATTCAATCATCACTTTCGCAAAATCAATCAATACTGGGCTCATACAAGGAATCTTCTCAAAGCTGCTCCTAGCTAGGGTTTTGTTAGGGTTTCAAACCACTTTACCTTCTTAACGATCGTTCATAAAAACGTGACAATCAAACCACCTCATTATTTTTGTGAAACCTTCATAACTGACCTAAGAAGATATGCCAAAGAGATCAAGTCCCCAGTGCAAAGCATACAAATCACAACAAGCATCAAAAGGTCCACTTTTGTTTTAAAACCACATTGAAACTCACCCGATTTTGCTAAAAACTGCATATCTTTCAATTCCCATGTTAGAATGACCTAAAACTTGTCATGAAGCATCGTGACAACATCCTCTAGCTGCTCAGACTCACCATCTAGCCCAAATACTTGCCTGAAAATCTCTTCAGCCATTAATGACTTACCTATGCTCAACATGCCTATGTTTTCACCTGCTTGCTTCCCAAGGACCTCAGAATACACCACTCAAGCCTCTGAGTTTCCGACTTGAAACTCGCCATACACATCAGGTACAATGCCACCATTCTTCTACCATGCTCCACCATGACTCAGTTGGGTCCAAATATCACATTTCTACCTCATTTTGCATGCTCCAAAGCTAGAAACAAACCTAGAAATAACCTGACTCAATGACTAGACAACCCATGAACTGACTCATGTTGACCATCATACAGACCCATAGTACACCCAGTAACACACCTCGTACCAACTATGAATGACCTCATGACAACACTCCAACCAACTCAAGAGAGACTCATACAATGACTCGGCATCACTCAACCATGCATCCAAGACCTCCTAGAACTCACCTAATCCTCGACACTACCAATCAACCTTCATTCTTGACACCTGAATAACATCACATGGAGACTCATATGACCACATGAGACCCTTTTCCATCAGTGGGGTTGACATCACTGACAACAAAAACACAGAATGGCCAATAAAGATGTCATTTTGAGGGAATTTTGAGAAAAGTAGATGTCATTTGGAGGGATTTTTGAAGCAAACTAATGTCATTTCGAATGCATGTTGAGGGTAAAGCAGACCTTTATAGATGCCATTAATTTTACCCTCGTTTCTCCGAATCGACAGGTTCAAGGGCAAGATTCCTCAACCAACATATTTTCACAGTTACAGTTTGCATTTTGGGTGATGTTTGTAGAAAATGTGAAGGGCACGTTTCAGGCATGAGAGTATTTTCGAAGGGCACATGACGATTCCATTAGCATTGTTCATCTACTTTAGAGGGTATTGATACATGTAGTTTTTAGATTTCATTCGTGGGTTGAAAACTGTGTCAATATTGTCAGACCAAAATGGTCTTGTCTTTCAAAATGATATTTGTATGTTTGTTTCTTGAATCTTGTGTTGTAATTATTTATTTTGGCTTGTATTGTTTTGTGGGGACAGAAGTCATAATATCAATTGTACCTTCATTTATTACATCAATTTGTGGGGTAACAATTCAACTATTTAGATTTTAGATTGTATTTTCTGTTGCTGCTTTGATTTCTGGGTTAGAAAATCAAGCATTGTGCGAAAAATGGCGAATATTCAGATCTTGTTCTGCAAGAGGCATAGAAGTTGACTAGCCAAAAATGCAATGTCTGGATTCACAAGATTCTAAGGATCGCAAAATATCGGGATTGTGATGGAATAATCCTTGGCACTGCAAGCGGGCCTATTGTGGATTTTGTGAATTATGACAAGCGTCATAAGAAGGCCTTGCTATTGTTGAAGCTATCTATATCAGATGATTAGATACCCGAGGTTTGGAACGCCACTGAGGCTAGTGTGCATGGACAAGTTTGAAGAACAAGTACATGAATTCGGAGAAGAGTTGGGTTTTGCACCAAAAAAAATACCATTTTCAACAAGGATGATGGAGTACGATTCCTGTCAGAACATCTTCTTCGGATGAAAGATCTTTAAGACCAACTCAGTTCTATCAATAAAAGGTTGATGATGACGATTTGGTGGCGCTTGTTTTGAATAACCTTCAGCCCTCCTATGAAATATTTGTGAGGGCTCTACATTTGATGGTGTAAAATCTAGACCTTCTGCAAAAGGAATATAGGAAGACGCAAACAATTGAGTCTATTTCTGGACAATCAGAGAGTGCATTGATTGCTCAATCAAAGGGAAAGTGGAGACATCACTCAGGTGAATCTTCCAGATACAAGGTGAAATGCCATTACTATCGTAAGGTTGGGAATTTGAAAAAGGTTTGCAGTAAGCAACAGTAAGATCTTTCCCAACGAAACAAAAAGCCATAGGATGAGGTAAATGTGGCAGCGATTGAAGGACAAGATTTTGAAGAAGAGCATGCTCTTTATGATCTCATAACATTGTGTATGAACGACATTGCTACTAGTTGTTGGATCATTGACTCCGGTCCATATAGACATTTTTTATATCGAAGGGACTAATATGTATCATTTATTGCGAATACAATTTTTTTTGATTCAACTATATTAGCTGATGGAGAGTCACTTGCTATAGAGGGGATAAGAGATGTACACATTGTGTTGAATAATTCTCAAAAACTATTACTAATGAATCTTAAGTATGTCCCTAACATGCATAAAAATCTCTTCTATCTGTCAATTAACATAAAATCCCAATATTGCTGTGGATTTCTCTAGGTAGAACTGTTTTGTGTTGGATGGAAAACAGAGATAGGTAATTGTCCCATGCATTGAGCAAGGTGGCCAATATAGGCTTGTTGACTCTGATACAATCAACATAAAAGCACCTGTGGAGGGAGACTCCAACATTCAGGATGTGCCAGAGGATGAAATTTTTCATCGGCTTGTTGACCCTACTTTAGTCAACATACATGTACTCATTGTGGAGGGAATATCTTCTATACAAAATGTGCAAGATGATGCAATGCCTTGGGAGGATGGAATTCCTCACACAATACAAAATGTGCAGGAGGCTGAAATGCCTTGGGAGGATATAATTCTTCACTCAAATGCATAGTTAATTGTGGACGGAGACTCAACTATCCAGGATACTTTGGCAGTGCATGGTGAGATGGCATGGCACACCACTCAATCATAGGCACTGGCTCGAAGGTCACCAGAGAATGTATACTTTTCTCATCTTGTTGCAAAAGGATTTTCACAATAGGGGGAATAGATGAGAAACAGGAGGAGATGGTTACTTCTCCTACTACTGCAGGGTTGCTGTTTACTCTTACTGCGGATACTTCAGAAATGGTCACATTTCAGTTGTTTCTCTTCAAAAATATGGATGAGGAGATCTACATCGTGTTGCCTGAGTATTTTTGGGTACCTAAACGTGGGCATTTGGGTTGTAGATTGATTGAGTCCCTATGCAAACCTGAGCAGTTACCATGAGCCTATAGACTCTCTTTGATCAGCATCTCCAAGATTTTGATTTTAGAATTATGGAGGTCAGGCTGAAATTATCAACCATCAATGATTCATCACCGATCAATGAATCATTCTATGAACAATTGGTAGACCATTTGTCAAATCTTATGTCCACATGACTGGATCATGGTTTTGTTGTTAGCTGTCCATTGTGTGGACCTGAGCATGCTCCATGACCCTATACATTCTCTTTGATCAACATCTCCAAGATTCAGTTTTCAGTTGGGCTGAAATTTTCAACAATCAATGATTCATCACCGATCAATGAATCATTCTACAAACAATTGGTGGACCATCTTTCATATCTTATGTCCAACGACAAGATCATGATTTTGTTGTTAAGCTGTCCTTTTAATTCATTGTCTACGTTGAAGCTCATACATTGGATGGTAGCAAAAATGTTAGATGACTGCTGTAGAGTTTAGAGTAATATCTAAAGAGCCCAACAATTTTAATGACTGAACTCCATGGATTTATTGTATTTGTAAAATTCTAGGACAAACATGTCTCGGATTTAGTCATGAAGGGGGGGAAAAGGGCGTGGGTTGGGGGAAGTGGGGGAGGTATGTAAGTATATTAGTTAATGTATAATGAACTATTAGTTATCAATTAACTAATGTTCGACAATCAACTTTCCCATCTATATTGTTAACCTCTTTAAGCATAATATATTCGAGCACCACACACATCTCAAAGTCTGCCATCTGCCTTTCTCATTTCTCTTCCTTCTTTCTGTGTTCACATCTTCTAACATTATATACAAACTTAAACTTCGAACCAGCAAATGGTGAGTACATAAAATGGTCATTGAGGATTTTAATTCTCTGCAATGAATTTTTTTCTGAATCATGGGTTTCTAGCCCGAACCTGAATTACTGCAGTAGTTCATGGTGACCAGTCTGTGTAATATTCACAATAAACACCTTGACAAATTGATGCAGGGTTTGGACCTCTGCCACACGTTTCACACTTAGTGTCCAACCTCTGTAGCAGGTTCAGACATCTTCTATGTATTTTTTTATTGTGGCTCAGATTCCTTTTGAGAATGAACAAGCAGACGCACAGAAGTAGAATGAAAGGAAATATTTTATTACTGACAGAATGCACTATTTTATTTTATATATATATATATATATATATTTAGAGAAAAAATGCCAGCCATATATTAATAAAAAATACTCATGTAAGCATGGAAGCTATTAGCCATGTCAGTAGCCTTATAAACAATACTATCAATGTTCCCATTAATTATGCAGAATCTAAATTAAGAATTGTCTTGATATTTGCTTGAATCTTAATAGACCACCATAAGGGAGGTGGTCCATAGCAAAGGATATCATTGTTGTCTAGGGCCCAATTTGCTAATCCATCTGCAACTTTATTCTGCTGTCAAGGAATGTGTTTGAATTGAATTTGTCAGATGTTTTGCTTCAATTTCTGAATTCGATCAATTTCCTTTGCAAGCCGCCAATTAGGAGGATAACCATTATTAGATTTGTTTAGTAAATTCATCATGATTTTTGAGTTAGATTGAACCATGATCTTTTGCCATCCTATTTTGATAGCTTCTTGCATTCCTCTTTGAATGGATCTAATTTCTGCCAGATTATTCATTGAGATGCCCAGATTTTCCGCATAGATGAAGCATACCTCTCCTTGTCCATTCCGCCCAACTCCTCCCATAATTGTTCTCCCAGGATTCCCCCTAGCACCATCAATATTGAGATTACCATGATAATCAGCCGTATCCCTTTCTGAAACTATATTTTGTGTTATGCTCTTAGCATGAAAGCGAGGCATAGTGGCCTCCTTAGGGTCTAAAGAGAGCTGTTTGTATATATGATCCTAATGTTGAGTTGACTGAGCTGGAAGCGAGACCTTATGTTTTAGGTTTTTTGTGATATTGGATTTGATTCTTTCCCAGACATATATAACTTCTCTGCTGGTTTGTTGGAATATTCTATAGTTTCTTTACTTCCATGCATTCCATAATAGAAGGGAAATGCCACTCCACATAGCTGGAATCAAATTTTTTCCTTTAGGCACGACTTCCTTCCATGTGCTTATATAATGTGCTAGGGATCCATAATTGTTCCATTGAATCTTAAATAACAAAGCCAGATGTTGCCATAAAGGAGAAACCCATGGGAAAAGAAAGAAGAGATGATTCATCGTTTCCTCAGCTTGTGTACGAATATCACATCTAAATGGACCTTTAAGTTCTCTTTTTCGAAGCCTTTCACTAGTTAAGAGCCTTTTTTGTTTGAGAAGCCAAAGAAAGAAACTTAGCTCGGGCCATATCCCTGGCTGCCAAATATGCTTAAACAATGTTTGATCTGGATGCGGATGTGCTTTTATTAAAAAGGTATATCTGGAGGATACCTCATATTTCCTTGAAGGGCTACATCCACAACCTATTTCATCAGGCTCAGAGGTAAAGAGAATAACTCGATCACTCAAAATCTGGTTCAACAAGATTTGATATTCTTGGGCAATCCCTATAGACCATATCAAACAAATATACAAATTCAAATCCAAAATAATATCTACCAGTCACTACTCAAAAATCCTACTTAGAGAATATCAGGCCATCGACCGATACAAGAAATTCACCATCTTTAAAACGGTAATAAATTCTTAACAGGAAGTCTTCTCAAGAAACAATTCAAATGGGCTTTAATGCACTATCAGAAAATGTATTTTTGGTTTTAAAATATTTTATATGTAAGGACATACCTCCAATAATTTTCCCCATGTCAAGGTCACACTATGCCACCTTAAGAAGAGAGTGGATAAAAATCAAAATAAAAAGACTCACATTATGTTTAGGGATAATCAATTTTGATGGCGTGGGTCAATTCGCAAGGCTAGGTGTACTCATGACCTTGGTCATGTGGTCAAAATCCAAGAAGGTATATACATTATAACACTCAAATGGGGGAGATCCAAAATTGGCATGCTGGCTAGGTCAGGACTTGGAAAAGCACCTTGTACATAACTGACAATATTATGGACCTTACATTGGTATGGATTTTATGGCCATTTCCAAAATAACTCGCATGAATGGGTAAGGAAAGAGATTATTATCCATTTACCATAGTCCCTTTGACTAAAGATTGAGAAATAAATGTTGTGGTTTTTTTTGTATTGAAAAGTGCACTTTTAATAAAAAAAGATACAGTACATCGAGCCAAGAATGGGTGGAAAAAATCACACCCCAGAATGTAATTTACATCGAGCCAAGAAGGCCTCGAGAAAAGGCCAGCTCACCTCATGAGGCCGTCAAAAGATAGGTATACCTAATAAAAGTGTGTTTTTAAACCCAAAAAAGGTACAAGAAATAAATGGCACCAAAGAAAATAGAGGCCCACAAAAAAGCCACATACAAGAAATTTCTGCGGTTGGCGCTTGCCATCCCCCCCCGCCACCATTCCCAACTAAATATTGTGATTTGAAAAAGATTTTTGGAAAAAACTGTTAAGAATAAATGCTATATCTGCATCTATCTTAACACATTTAATCCCCAGCCACTCAAGAAGATTAGTTTTTAATAATAGGTCCCTTTGTAATGTTCCTTTTTAGGAATTTAATGAATTCTTCTAGAATTCTGATCAGCGAAGGAAATTTATGGAAATGAGTGCCAATGTCTTCAATGAATATCTAGAAACCCTTAGTAGTAAATATCAAATACTTTTAGATTGATTTCAACAAAATCGAATTGAATTTAGGCAATCTGGAACTAATTATCCTAATCTGGTAATTACAGCAGTACAGATTGAATCGATTTGGCCCTGAAAAATGTATTAAAATGCTTGCAAAGGGTGGATTAAACCTTCTTATATATAGGTGACCTGATTTGATGAAGAAATACGAAGTTATTTGCACACAAACAATTAAATATCTCAGTTTATGGAAGTCGCACTTCTGAAAATGCACAGTATAAATCAGATTTGTAGAAATAACTTATATATAATAATATTGAATGAATCTCAAATGTTTTAAGTCACAAGCAAGAGGTTTTCGTCCCTTGCAAGAGACCTCTAAAGGGGTTTTCGTCCCAATAGGCTGGCTGTGAGACTATTCTCTAGAAATCAAATGATTACAAAGCAAGTCCATATCCCAAATGCAGCCCCTTAACCCCTATTTATGCTTCCCAAGAGTGGCGTCCCTTACCAAGTATGACCGACCCCTTAAGAGCTTGTTTTATTCATGCTTGGTCAACCCATTTGTTTAAGTCTTGACCGACCCATACTTAACTATTAAACTACTAAAAATTATACTTAAAATACTGAAATTTGCTTTGTAGACTTCTTCTTTGCTTCTTCTTCTTAGGCCATGAAGAAGGAATGGCCGGAAGTCCTCTTTTTAGCTGTCACGTGGGAAAAAGGGACATTACAGTCCTCCCTCCCCAAGATTGCTTGTCCTCAAGCAATCGCAACTGTGGATGCTCCAAAATGGCTGCACTCTCCCATGTAGCATCTTCGAGGCGTAGATCTTTCCAACAAACCAGATATTCCTTGATGCTTCGATTCCTTAGTTTTCTTTCACGAACATCTAGGATTTCTTCAGGTAGTAGAATCAATTTGCCTTCTTCATCCAAAGGAGGCAACTCAAGTGAAGGAGTGATATGTTGTCCCAGTGCCTTCTTAAGGCATGAAACATGAAATACATTATGGATCTTGCTATTCTCAGGAAGCTCCAACTTGTATGCAACCTGACCCACCTTACGGATGATTTTATATGGGCCATAGAACAATGGCTTCAATTTCTTTGCTCCCTTTTGCTTGATGGAGGTCTGCATGTAGGGTTGTAGTCTTAAGAACACCATGTCACCCACTTTGAATGTTCTCTCAGTTCTATGCTGATCCGCATATAACTTCTGCTGATTTTGTACACGGAGAATATTTTCCTTAAGCTCCTTATGGATATCTTGGCTCTGCTGAACTAAGTCTTGTGCTTTTGGTACTCTACTATCAGTCAAAACCAAATCATCAAAAGAAGATGCATCATACCCGTAAAGAGCTTTGAAGGGTGACATACCGATGGACATTTGGTGGGTGGTATTGTAACAAAACTCCGCCATGTATAACCCTCTGATCCAAGCTGACTGCTGCCCATCAATGTAATTCCTCAGGTACCCTTCTACCCACTTGTTTAGTATTTCCGTCTGTCCATCAGTCTGGGGATGATAACTGGTACTGTGAGTAAGCTGAGTACCTACCAAATGAAATAGCTCCTTCCAGAAGAGGCTCAAGAACCGGCTGTCCCAATCACTAACTATCTCCTTTGGCAGCCCATGTAATCTAAATACTTCCGTGAAGAAGACTTCAGCTACAATGGAGGCATTATATTTGGCTGGAAGAGGAAAAAAATGTGCATATTTCGTGAGTCTATCCACAACTACGTACAAACAATTCTTTCTTTGTACCATAGGCAGCCCCGTAATGAAGTCCATAGAGTCACTTTCCCATTTTTGGGTGGGCATGGGAAGTGGCTGAAGTAAACCAGCTGGAAATGTATGCTCTGTCTTGTTTTGTTGACAAACTAAGCACTCACGGATATATTTGAGCACTTCTCCTTTGAGCCCTTTCCAGTAGAATCTCCCCCTTCAGCATTTGTATGTTTTAAAATATCCTGGATGACCCGCTGAAGGATCATCATGGGCATCCCTCAAAATTTTGGCTTTCACCTTTGATTTTGGCACTAGGAAGATTCTATCTTTGTACAAAATCAGTCCATCCTTGACCTTATATCTCCCATCACCTACTGCTCCTTCGAAGACATCACTGGGAAACTTGTTCTTTGCATACTTAGCTGAAATGAAGGTCTTCCAATCTGCTGTTACTTTGGACAAAGAACAGAAATGTGATTCATATAAAGTATCTTCTACTATATAATTAATTTGTGGTACTATGGAAGACATTCCTTGTATAACCTTTCTACCATGGTTCATAAAGCTCATTTGCATTTTTTGGTAGTTGAGAGTTAATTCTCCCAACAAGCATAGCCATTGGACCCCCAGAATAATATCAAATTTGGCCATATCAACTACAAATAAATCAGCACATACCTCAAACGACCCCAAATTAATGTGAAGTCCAACACAACTCTTGGTGCATTTCATGGAATACCCATCCGCAATCCTAACTGTGAACCCCTTGAAATCTTCGACAAACAATTCCAAACTAGTAACTAAGCTTGTGTTGATGAAGTTATGGGTGGCCCCACCATCGATCAGTACAGTCACCTTGTGCTCATTCAGAGTCCCCTCAATAATGAGAGAGTTATAACTAGGTGCTCCCATAATGGTTGCAAGAGTACTAGTTACTTCTTCCAGCTCCCCCCTTCCTGAAGCTACATCATCTTCACTGCAATCATCATCAGAATCAGGAATAACTTCAATATAATGTATTTTACCTTTACCCAGACACCGGTGTCCTGGAGTCCATGGGTCTTTGCATGAAAAGCACAGATTCTTCCTACGTAGCTCGTTCTTTGTTTCCCTTTCTAAGCTGGTTTCGTGCAGATCCTGGGGCACATTAGGCATGGGTTTCTTTGGCTGATCCAAAAAGGCGCTCTTAGGCTGCTTAGGGGCTTGTTCCCCTCTCCCTCCTGGCTTGGGTAAACTGCTGATTGCTGCTGTTTTGGAGCAGCTCCTTCTAAATTCAAAGCCTTCTTAATTGCTTCCTGTAAATACAAATGATCGAAGGCACGAACTAAACCTCTTAAGGGTTCCATTAGTCCTTCAAAAAAAGGGCAATTAATCTTCTTTCGGATACATTTTCAATCATCACCGAAAGCTTCTGAAAATCAGTGACATAATCCTCAACTGTGCCTTCTTGTTTCAATTGAGCTAGTCATGAAAGTGAACTTCTGGATCCACATGATCAAATCTATCTATGAGTCTCTGGCAAAACTCATTATAGGTATGTATCTCGCTGTGACCTTGTGTCACCAATCCGTGGAACCACCATTCGTGAGCAATTCCTTCCAAGTGAAGAGTGGCAAATTTTATAGCCTCTTCCTCCATCATGTGTTTTAAGGACAAATAGGTGTTTAGCTTTTGAATCCATGCTCGGGCAGCGCCTTTAGTAGTCCCATCAAAAGTGGAAAAGGACAATTTTCCTAATGCACTTTGCACTTCACCGTGGGATGCAGTATGTCTAGGTTCAGGCCTAGAGTTTATTCCTTCCAATCTCATAAATTGCATGAAGGTCATGGCTCTTCTAATGTCTTTGGAAAATGACATATATTCAGCAAACATTGCCGGAATGTCACTGCTACTGTGAGGCTCAGCCTTTGGTATGTTTTCTTTTTGTATGAAATTTGACATCCAGCTCGATCCTTGGGCTGGGGTATAGGATTGCTGTGCATTGCTTCTTTCATTCGAGCTTCCTTCTCCATTTTGGATTCTTGGTTCCGCGAGATTTTGGAGAGAAAGAGAAAGTAGACCCAAAGTATCAATAAGCTTTTCTTGACCTGAAATCAGATGGTCTATCTCTGCTTCTGTGGAATCCATGTGCCTTTCTTCTTCTGAATTTTCTTCATTTTCCTTCTACCTTCTCTGGTAAAAGATGTACTCCTTGTTTCCGGTTTCCATAATTATCAGGCCTCAAGAGGATAAAACTCTGATACCACTGTAATGTTCCCTTTTATGGAAATGAGTGCCAATGTCTTCAATGAATATCTAGAAACCCTTAGTAATAAATATCAAATACTTTTAGATTGATTTCAACAAAATCGAATTGAATTTAGGCAATCTGGAACTAATTATCCTAAAATAGTAATTGCAGCAGTCCAGATTGAATTGATTTGGCCCTGAAAAATGTATTAAAATGCTTGCAAAGGGTGGATTAAACCTTCTTATATATAGGCGACCTGATTTGATGAAGAAATAAAAAGTTATTTGCCCACAAACAATTAAATATCTCAGTTTATGCAAGTCACACTTCTGAAAATGCACAGTATAAATCAGATTTGTAGAAATAACTTATATATAATAATATTCAGTGAATCTCAAATGTTTTAAGTCACAAGCAAGAGGTTTTCGTCCCTTGCAAGAGACCTCTAAAGGGGTTTTCGTCCCAATAAGCTGGCTGTGATAGTATTCTCTCGAAATCCAATGATTACAAAGCAAGTCCATATCCTAAATGCAAACCCTTAAACCCTATTTATGCTTCCCAAGAGTGGTGTCCCTTCCCCAGCATGATCGATCCCTTAAGAGCTTGTTTTATTCATGCTTGGCCGACCCATTTGTTTAAGTCTTGACCAACCCATACTTATCTATTAAACTACTAAAAATTATACTTAAAATACTGAAATTTGCTTTGTAGACTTCTTCTTTCCTTCTTCTTCTTAGGCCACGAAGAAGGAATGGCCGGAAGTCCTCTTTTTAGTTGTCTCGTGGGAAAAAGGGACATTACTCTAAGGCTTTCACCGTCCCTAATAATTGAAAAAAAAATGGAAAAAAAACTTGATGGTTTTTTCCAATTAGTGTGGATTGTGGAGCCTCAAACACCAAAATGTGGTGAAGTTTCAGCAGTCTTCATGTAAAGCACACAACATGAAGGTCCTGTCAATCATTTTCTTTACAATCACTCGATTTAGTCTTTTATCTTGTATTGTGGTGTCCCCGGAGATTTCACCCTGAATTCTGGGACTACCCCTTTTAAATTTTTTTGTTCTTTTAACAGTAGCGGGTCGTTTTGTGTTTGTTTTGCCTGCAGTTGCTTGCATTGCTCTAAGGTATCCCCAGAGAGTCATAAAAACCAAATTCGCCAAATACCCACATGCCAAAACTCACTCAATCCTTTCACCAGACTTTGTAGACTTTGTCTGAAAGCGTTTTATTTATTAAATAAATAAAGTTCTTTTAAAATAGATTGAGCTAAAACTGGAAGATGTAGGTTATATAAAACAGTTCACCCCATCATTATTACCACAGAACATTCACCCGGGGAGAAGAATTTTTGTAGATCAGCTAATTGGAGAAATTTTTCGAGCAATTGCCCGCAACTTCTTTTGTTTTGTTTTATTTCTTTTTGTCTGTGTTTTGATCTGTTTTCTTCGGCAATTCCCGTAGCCTTTTTATTCTTTCTACCAGACCTTTCTTGGACCTAGGGTTTTGAAAAGCTATCGAATATTTTTAATTACTAATTTGTCTAAAGGTGATCAGAGCTCAGGATTCTTTCAGAAGATTACAAGAAGTTGCTTGGTTCAAAAAGGTGCAAAGATGGATTCTATGAAAACAAGAAAAATATTGCCATCAATGCATAGAGCTCGAGAAAATATGCTCTTTTAGATAAAACGACACCTAAAACAGAGCCACAGAATGAAAGTTATGGCACATGCAAGTTTTTGTTGCTACATCTTCACCAAAAATCCAAAAAAGGAAAGAAATGCAGTCTTCATGCTAGTCACAATTTTTAAAGCTGCCTTCCGCATCCAATTTCCACGCTGCCTTAAGTGACGAATTTTCACGTAATTTTAATGGCAGAAGTCATACTGCAAGTCACACTTTTTGGGATAATAGATCTAAGCTGCGAGTGGGAATTTTGGCAGTGGCAGGCAGGCGGGAATTTCTTGCCTGCCTATCACGGTGAAAATTCCCATTATGAAATTCAAATCACTTAAGCTGCCAATGGGAATTTTAGAGGTGGCAGGGCATGCGGGAATTTCTTGCCTGCCTAGCAGGTTACTTTTTCCTATTATGAAAGAAAAATCACTTAAAGTACCAATGAGATTTTTGGAGCTGCTGAGCAGGTTGACTTTTCCCATCAAAGAAGTTTATTCACCCATGCAAGTCGCATTTCTAAGGAGGCTATTTTTCATGCAAGTCGCACTTTTTGGAAGGAAGGATTTAAGCTGCCAGTGAGAATTTTGGCAATGGCAGGCAGGTGGGAATTTCTTGCTTGCCTAGTAGGGTGAAAATTCCCATTATGAAAGACAAGTCACTTAAGTGAAAGATGAGATTTTTGGAGCTGCCTTGCAGAGTGAAAATTCCCATTGCTTTGACTTCCTATTTTTAGCAATTCCTCTTGCCAAAAAGTGCGACCCATTCTCGCATAGCTAAATGCCTAAAAGCTGGCCTTTTTTAATTAATTGTCGGGAAACATCTAGTTTTGGCGCCTAGGGTTGGAGAAGATTTCTTTTTAATATTCAGATCATCTGCATGTTGATGTGAGTGCACAAGTGAATAAAATAATATTTTTAGCTTGCTTGGCATGCAAACAAAGTCTAAAAATAGAGGGCATGCAAGCAAAGTCTAAAAATAGAGGGCAACAGGCTTTATAATCAGATCTAGGTGAAGAAATTAGATATTCATGCTACGGACTGCATACTTGTCTAAATTATTTGCAGGAATACTTCATTTATGCCCATATTGGTGAAGAAAGCAGAAGTCAATGTTTGATACATTGAATATATCTTCAGAATCAGAGGAAAAAATAGATCCAACTCTCATAATTGCAAAGGCTTCCGGTAAAAAATCATCCTCTTGTTTCTAATGCAGCCCATGTGGAAGTCATTGCATGGAAAATTCCTTTCAGGAGCTTGTACATGTTCTCCCAATCTTCCAGTTGAAGCCTTCATTGAATTTACTTATATTTGCATTCACTTAGAGTGCTTTCCAGAATTTAAAATTGCTCATATGCAATTAAAAATAAAAGATGATGAGATTTGTCTGAATTATTTACGACAAACATTGCACTGGTGCATATACTGGATAAGAATTGCAAAAACTTCAAGGATAAAAGGGGAAGATAGGTCAGAGGTAGCACCCACATACAAATCACAGTCAACTGCTTCTAGATCCAGTTTGGTGAGAATCAAAGACAAAAGAGTCAACCGCATGCCGAATATGAAAGAAGAACAAGAATGAGAGTGTTGCAAATTTCTTCTAATTTCTTTTCCTTTTTTTTTCTCTCTTATTTTCTTCGACAAAGTGCAATCAATTAAATTATAAAATTTAAGTGGTTGGTTTAAAAGCCGTTATTTGAAGAAGTCAATTACTTGGAAATAGGTGGCAGACATGCAAAATAGAAGGGTTCTATTTTCAGTTATAAATCATGCATGTCATGCAAAGAGTAATTCTAGGAGGAAGATTGCCAGCTGTCCCCTTTTCTATAGCTTCCGCATGCGGGAATTCATTAAAAACTTCCTATTTGTAATTGCCCTCTATACACTATAAATAGAGGAAGAACTTACGGGTTAATGAGATCAGAATTTGTAATCAACATTCTTGTGTTCCAGACTTTGAGCTGAAACCCTTGATATCTTTTTGAAAGCTAAGGAATTGAAAGGAGACAGATTTCCGGAGAAATTTGTGTCAACAATGCATTTGTTTCTTATTTCTTTTTAGATCTTTGCATAAACTTTGTGTTATCTCAGATCTGGATCTGAAACTTTCATTTTCTTTAAATTTTGTATTTCAAGATCTATTTGTTTTATCTATGTGCATGAGACCAACTCTGCAAACTATTGGCTAGATTGCACATCATCTTTCCTTTCTTTCCGTATTCTATTATTTTCCTCTTCTGCACATATTTCTTACAACTGCTTACTTGCTGCAAAATTGCTTAGCTATGGTGCATGAGCTTTGCAGTTAAAGTAAAACCCACAAATAGATATTAGAAAACATAATTGACAAAATCTTACACGGGAGCCTCACCGGTAAATGAGGGAGATTTATCTCATGACTGCCTAGGTTTTTAGCTGTGCAGAAAATCTAGCCAACATACTGCCAATGAAATAAAGAAGTCGATTTAGTTGTTTGATGAGCTTACTTAACTTGGATGTATTAAATTCTAAAGATACTTTAGTCTTTAGGAACTGTTTTTTTTTATTGCACCCTATACTGATGAAAATTTGATAACAAAATATTAGTAAGTCATATGTTCATGCAAAAATTTCTTTGAGTTTTTAATGTAGTCTGCCTAATTTTTTCAAGGAATCTGTCAAATATTCTCTTGCAATAAATGTTTTTTTGGAGATTTAAAAAATAGTTCTTATACCACTATCTTTAGAAGCCTAGATCAATGCTATAGAACAAAACTAGTTTTTATTTTGGGGGAGGCTAAAGATCTATTAGTTAATTCCCATCTCCTATAGGAAATTCGGAACTAATCAAAATTGGTACACTATCTTTACAATAATTCCAGCCATCATTAAGTGAGAGATCTCATTTCTGGTAGAGCAAATAACAAAATGATTTCATCTTTTTTGTCACTGTTGTTCATCCTCTATGTTTCCAAATTTCATTGAGCTTCATTAAATTTTGTCATCCTCGCAGTATGTCATGTAACTCCTTAATATTCCCATGTGCTTGTCAATACTACTGATAGTCATATCCAGTAGACAGACCCTCACTAAGATAACACAGCCTCATATTCTGAGGAAAGGATGTTGTGTCGATCGATAGTGTAAATGTGTTGTCTATCGAGCCCATCAATGCCATTCATTCTCTCAACAAATAGGCTGAGTGCACAAAGGCCCAAATGTGGTGAGCAGCCGAGTTGTGAAATCACAAAATGTGTTTTAATGGGGCGAGATTTCTCACAGTACTGAATACTCCAACATTGGGATGGGTCCCTATCTCCCCTGTTTTAAACATTACGGGAAGAGCCCTTTAAGTGATTTCATTAGGCATGAAATTGAGTTTCATGCACATAGTGATTTTAGATTGTAAGTATCTAATCTGTAATATCGTCATTTCCTCTGATATGCAGTTGAAAAATGATTGCTTCGGTAGAAGAATGCTTGAAAAAAAATACATTTCTTCTTTTAAATTTACAACTCAAGCTTCTGAGAAGGAAAGCAGTACCTTGATATCCTCTTCTACATATCAATCTCCACCAGCTATGGAGAAGCAAGTGAGTAACAAAGAAATGAGTTTTATTTTTAGTTTTAAAGTTAGAATATGGAACTTGAAAGCTAAAGCAAGCACTGTGATATTTAAATCTTGCAGGATCGTTTTGAACGTGTTGTGAATATCACGACAGATACATTAACTTTACAATCTTGCAGCTATGAGAGGCTAAAATTTGAGGTGATTGTGGAAGTCAGTCATTGCTTGGTTTTGTAGATATATAAAAAAATGAATCAATTTTTTTAATTCTAGTGTTAAGTTTGAACATTGTAACTGAATACCCCATCTACCATCTAAGATATCATGTACTATGAAGTTCTCTTTCATTTAGTTTGCAAACACATCCTTTGATTTTAATCGTATATGAAAATGGACACTAAGGATGCATCCATTTGTTATGCTTCGATATTTTAACTGATAAGAGCACTCCCTGGTCTAGCATTGAGTAAACCTGATGAAGCTTGCCTTCCTATCTACATTTTAATTTATGAGGTCTTGGTTTATATTTTTTTCCAATTCTATTATGTTCCTTTTAAAACATCACACACAATGCACTTCTTTTTTTAATTACCCCCTGAAAGTATTGTCACTTAAATAAGGCATGGGAAATGTAATATATTGTTGTATTCCCAAAGATATCATTGAACATATTGTGAATAGTGTAATCATTGCTTTTCCATATGTTTCTTAGAACAAGCAAAAAATCATATAAAAGGCAATGATTCCCGAGTACTTAAACTTTAACATAACCTTCCAATTTGCAAAGTTCAAATATTTGCCACACTTAAACAAGGAATGAATTTTTTGATTGATCATACATAAAATACGTTGCTAGTCATACAAAAAAGGGTGGAATGGAATCACATCCCAATAGAAGACATCACACCGATCCTGCAGATCGACAAACAAAAATAAGGTAATTAAACTACTTAATAAAGCTCCTCCAAAATCAAATTTTCAATTTAAAAAAAAAGACAAAGTATCATGACAACATAAAATCCCAGTACTTCTTAAAGTGTAACTTAACCCCCCAATTTACAGGGTTAAAGGGTTTGCCATACTTAAACAAGCACTGAATTTTTCGATTGACGATTGCTTTATATTCATCATACATAAAATACATCACTACAACTGTAATAGAAGCACACCCCAAGAGAAGACACCACATTCATCTTGGAGATCTAGAAAAAAAAATTAAAGTTATTAAAGTCAATAAAAAAAGGACAAAGTACCATGAAAAAAACATAAAAGCCCCTCGGGCAAAGAACACAAAGCAAGGAAGCAACCAAAGCAATCAGGAACAAGCCAATCAAAGGTGGGAGGGGACCATCCGGCCTGTCACCCCAGCAAATGCCACTAGAAGGATCTTCCGTATCAGTTATCTGCTCCCACCCATCATTGTTAGTTGAAAAAAATAAATTATATTAATGTCCACGAATGACTAAAGGTAGCTTAATGGTATTTGAGAATACATCCAATTACAATAGAAAGTGAGAGGGTAAAAGGACCCTAGGATCAGACACTAACTAAATAAAAGAAGAACAAAAGCACTCAATATATGAGGGGTATACCAAGCACAATAAATCCCCCAACCCATGTGGTTAAGATACCATTACAAACAACTTGTGGGGTTAGCAAGAACCGCCATAGAGCATTGGATGATAAAGTGTGGAAAGACTAGATGGTAATCCCATATAACATCTTTGATTGTGCCTAGGACAAAGGAATCATCTATGTCATCATCTATCACTATGAAAGGGCCAATGTGAGATATAATTATAAGAAATATATTTGGGAAATGGTGGAGGTAAGCAAGGATAGAAAGTTGTCTAAACACAAGAAACTCACATTTCTTTCGTCAGAAAAGACATTGATAATTTGTACGAGTGGGGGTATGGAGGGAGGGTCATGGGCTAGGGAAAAACAAAGTCTTCGATGCAGGTATTTACACTCGTCATCGTATCAAGGGTTCACAGGACAGGACCCGTGGGGATGAGTTGTTGTAAGTTTTCATTGATGTCAAGTTGAGCATGGATGGAGATTGCTGAAGCGTTGACAGTGATGTCATTGATGTCAAGTTATGTATGTACCTTGTTGATGGAGATTGTTTGGTTGTTGTCATTGATGTCGAGATGAGAGTGTTGTGCATGGTTGATAGCATGTTGAGATTATGTCTTGTTGATGCCAAAGAATGAAAGGGAGAGATTGTTTAATGATGTCAAATGATGCCAAATGTTGATGTCAAGGGTTGTTGTGTTGACATGTCATCTTGAAGACAGAGATATAATTTGAAGACAAAGAGAGAGAATTTGAAGACAATGTGAAGACAAAGATGTTCTTGATGACAAGCAGGTCATGGTAGCTTGATGAGACGAGTACACTCAGGTATGTGAAGGTTGTTTTTATCATTGTTTGAGCATGAGAACAGGGTTTAGGATGCATGGAAAGAGGTTTCAAGGTCAATTGAAGCATAAAGACCAAGGTGTAGAGAGCAAAGGTGAAGAAAGCATGGCCTAATGAGGTATGAGGATCAGTTTCCAAGGTATGGGCATGAGAGCATTGTCAGATGTGTAACAAGTTGTTTTAGGCATGTCCATGAAGTTTTGAGGTCAGGGCTTGAAGGAGAAAGCATGAAAAGTGGTTTTGAGGTCTGCACCTAGACCATGTCTTGAGAATTGCCTGTCCTAACGAGGTAGTTTGATCATATTTCAGCAATAATATGCAAATGTGAGCATGGAAAAAGGTTAGGCATATTACTTCAGGTATGTGGATGAAGTTTCAGGTCATGGTTTGGAGTATTTTGCAAGAAATTGAGTTTTTGGTCCTATTGAGTTCTCATAATGAAGAATCCCAGCTCGAAGTGCATTTCCAGTTGCTCGTTGACACATTAGTCCTTTGCATGTGAACCTAAGATATTTGGGAGAGATACAGGGGTGTCCTATCAATGTTTTTCTGACTTTAGTTTTGGAATTGAGGTTCAAATCTTTATGAATAGTCATTAACACCAAAACAACTCATAAACCCTCCTAAAACAATAGCATGAAGTCGATATGAAAGATATTGCTCAAACCAGCTCAGAATTGATTTGTTTTCCCAGTTTGACGATTGGAACATGTAGTAGACTCTCCCAACTATCTCCAGGTGTTTGTGTGTTGTCAGATGAGAGAGAAAAAGTGCAGGTACAGGTCTGTTTTCTGAAGAATTTGCTGTAACACTCAATTTTTGCATTGACCAAGTTGACTAAATGGATGTTTGAGGATGTTGGAGACCCATACTTCATCTCTATGATAATTTCTGGACAAGTTCTAGCCTTTAGGTGGCCTAATGAAGTCAATTTCTCATGACTGGTTCTTGGGGCAGTTTGATAGTTTTGAGTGTGCTTGGAGAAGAGATGTTCTTGAGCCCTTATGCCCTGAGTTGAAGTGTCTAATGGATATGGTGACATTGTTGAGGTCATGGAGTACTTGTTCACATGTTTTATTTGTCATGGTTGAGTGTTTCAAGGTTGTACAAGCTTCATTCTTGAAGACAAATTTTCTGGGTATGCAGTCCTAATAGAACAGTCTTGTTCTTAAAGTATTTTCATGGCATAAATGGATGATGCAGACTTTTTCAAGCATGGGTAAGGTAAGAGGAGGTCATGAAAAATGTTCTTGAAAGGTTTTTATGCTTTGGAGATGATCATGGTTGACTAAGAAAGCCATGGTACTTCGTTGTGCAAGTAGACCTAGTTAAAGAAGGTTTTCATGAGTCCTAAAAGGAATAAAAAGTTAAATTATGTAATGACAGTCCATAAGAAGGCTATGATGTAATTATGCTATGTTTTTAAGATGTTTTGAGGTCTTTGCATGGCCGACCTAGTTGATGTATGACCGACCTAGTGTTGTAAATTCTTGAGTGATGTATATATATATGTATAAAGGCAGTTTTAGGCCTAATGAGTTTTGGATGTAACGAGCGAGCTATAAGGGCTAGAGAGAGGTGTGATAGGTCTTAAAGACCATGAGGAAAGCATGTACATTGAATATTTGATGGTGGTCAGTTTGGAAAGGTCAATTTGTCCGTGTCTATGAGAAGGTGAAGAAGCAGGAAGAGCAAGGAAGCATACCATGGCAGTTTGAGGTGTAATCAAGTGAAGAAGAGCTGAGAGAGTGTCATCATTAGTTGATCCTCTGTTTTAAAAATCGCGATTAATCGTTTTTGGCAGGCAAGATGATAAATCTTTCCAAAAAATGCAATTCGTGGCTTTCCGATAAACTGGCAATTTTTGGCGATAAAATACCCTCCAAAATCGTGGAAAATCGTAGCTAAACTCGTGGAAAATTGCGGGTGAAATCATGGCTTAGGTTTAAATGCGAAAAAAGACCAAATCGATTTGTTTTTTCTCCTGTTTTCTCTTGCTCGACTCGTTTTTGCTCTCGTGCCTCACATTTACTCCATTCATGGGCATTCGACATGGGTAGGAGGGCATTCGACCTGGTTTCGAGGGCACACAAGTGCAAAGTTCATTTTGTGTCCAGTTTTCCAACAACTCGTGGCCAGTTCGTGGCCCTAACGGGTAAAGAATACTGTATTTTTTTTTCCTTTTCTTTCAAAGATCTTCAATATTATAATTTATATCACAATACAGTGAATACACGACTCTACAAATAAATATTTAACAATGAAAATACTTACTGCCTGTAACTTGTCAATATTAATACTTAATAGTATTTATTTAAAATTTTAATATATTAATTCATTTTGATTCTTTTATATATATTTAATATATTACAGTCTTTGTTAATAGTTAATTGTTATACAACTTATACAGTATACTATACAATGTATATATTTATATAAAATAACAGTCATATTGTATTTTATATGTTATATAATTTTATACAATCTATATCATGACTGTGAGCAATAACATACATTATAAATTTAATTTTATACGTTTTGTATATACTGTACAATGTACATTATTATAAATTTATACTTATAGTTAACACTTAACTGTACAATATATACTATAAAATTATAATAGTGTATTGTATAACAATTTTAAAAATATTATCTATGAAGTTATCATAATATACTAACGTTTTCAATATAGCTTTGTTCGTAATTTTTTCTTCCTGCAATAACAATATTATTCTTAATTTTGTCATATAATTTAATTTCTCTAAGGCTTGTAAATCTAAGACAATTGTTTTTTGTTTTGTTTTGTAGAATGGCATCGGGATCCGGTTTAGGTTTAGCTACTCGTAGTAAGCCTAAATCAAATGACCCCTCTTGGAAGCATTGTGAACCAACAAAGGCAATTGTGTTGTATGCAATTATTGTGGCATGAAGATGAGTGGAGGTGTTTATCGCCTTAAGTTCCACATTTCACGGATACCAGGGAATGAAGTGACCGTGTGCAATCAAGCACCGCTTGAGACTCAACGAGAGTTGTCTGTTTACCTTCAGCTTATGCAGAGAAAAAAGAAGAAAAGAAGAGGAAAGTTGATGCACTTGCAGCCCTAGCAAATAGGAGGGCAGCGAGGGAAGATTTTGACATTGGGGCATCTTCTAATGCCCCAACTCCACGAGGTCAGACACTGGGACGGGGTTCATCCACTGATAGTAGTTCAACGATGTTTTTTGTTCCTCGAAGTACTCCTGGTTCACAACCTTCACTCGAAGGTATTGCTTGGAATAAAGAAATGCACAATGAAGCAAGAATAGTTGCGGACAAACTTTTGGTACTACAACAACATTCCTTTCAATGTGGCAAAAAGTCCATATTGGGAGAATTTGGTCACTGCATTGACTATTGTTGGGAAGGGGTTCAAGACTCCTACTCCCCATGATTTGAGTGGCCCATTGTTGGAGGATTCCGTCACACATACCAAAAATCTTGTAGAAGAGCAAAAAAAGGTGTGGATAAAAAAAGGAGGCACCATTTTGTCTGATGGGTGGACAGATGGGAAAAACCGCACATTGATTAACTTCCTAGTGGCATCAAGTGGGAAGTTGGTCTTCTTGAAATCAATTGATGTCTCCCACCAAGTGAAAACTACAAGCACTTTGTGTGATATGTTAAATGAGGTGGTGAAAGAGGTGGACGTGGAGAATGTCGTCCAAGTTGTGACAGACAATGTGGCGGCATATGTAGCGGCAGGGAGACTTCTTGAGGAGAGGCACTCTACACTTTTTTGGACCCCTTTTGCAGCCCATTGTTTGGATCTCTTATTGGAGAACATAGGAAAACTCTTATGGGTGAAAATGTGGTTGAGGACGCAAGAAATATTACAAAATTCATCTACAATCACATTTGGGTGCTAAACTTGATGAGAGAGAACACTAATGGAAAGGAGTTTGTGCGATCATGGGTCACATGATTTGCCACAAACTTCATTACATTGCAGAGCATTGCAACCTCATTAACATCCCTTAAGCAGATGTTTGTGAGCACATGATGGTTGGAGTCTACCTATGCTAGGAAGACCGAGGGGGAAATGGTCGTGAAGACCGTTTTTGATAATATGTTTGCAAAACAAATGGAAGAAGTCATGAAAGTAATCTAAACTTGAATATTTGTTTATTTATTATTTGTTATATAATTTTTTATTAATTTTGATTTAAATATACATGTTATTTTGTTTTAGGTGTCAGAGCCTTTGGTTCGAGTTCTACGGATGGTAGATGGGGAGAAAAATCCAATGGGTTATTTGTATGAGGCTATGGATGTGGCCAAGGAGGCCATAACTAAATATTATGGGCACAATTGGCGAAAATATGAACCCATTTGGCGCATAATTGATTGGAGATGGAACAAGACACTCCATCGACATATACATGCAGCGGCGTACTACCTAAACCCAATTTTTTTCTATTCTCCATCATTTAAGGCTGATGAGGAGATTATGGATGGCCTTAATACATGCATAGAGAGGTTGGTACTTGACGAAGATATTAGAGATGCAATTCTTGATGAAATGTCCCTCTTTCTCAAATAATAGCATCGAAGACCCTTGGCCCATTCTGTCGACCCGACGGCCAAAGGGTGTGTGCGAGGGTGACTTAAGTCACAATAAATTTTTATAAGTGCCTAAAAGAAAAATAATAATAAAATTATTAAAGCACTTATAATTATTTATTTTGGCTTAAAATAAGCATGCCTTTCTAAATTGATGTTGTAATATCTAGGAAAAGTGCCTAAAGGAGTCTAATAAATGTTTGTATCATTCCTAGGAAGTATGGCGACTTACCTAGAGAAATGATAAAGGAAAATAGTTAGTAAAAAGGCCCATGAATCTAAATTTTATCCTCCCTATGAGGAAAGTACGACTTGCCTAGAATTAGAATATTGGCCTTGTGTGGGTAGTATTAGTTCTATGATCATTTTGTATCCTCTCTATGAGGAAATTCGACTAGCTTGGGTGGGTAGTTTGGGACTCTTGCTTAGAAACAATAACTTTTACTGATTGGTGTTGTAATAGGTTCCCTTTGGGCCATTTCTCCTTTATAAGGGAGAGGTCGACTTGAAGAAGGATAGCTCTCATACTCTTTTATCAAACTCAGAATTTTATCTAAGCTTTGTGCTTGTTAAAATTATGAAGAGGACGAAAACCCTCTTAAAAAAGGAGAGGGATTTCCACACAGGGAATCCTATTGAGCTTGCAAGGCAATTTCAGTTTCCAGCAGTTGTGTGATGGATGTTTGTAGCAGATTTTTGGAGAATAAAAGTTGCAGCAGTTGTTTCTTGTAAATTCCAGCTAGAGCGACCCATATTTCTTGGCATCATGATATGATTGGAGACATTTCCAGGTCTGAGCTTCATTGTCATCCTTTGTACTAATTTTGGAAGTCTATATAACTTATTATTAGCATCTTTGAAGGGCATCATTGTGGTATTTCAGTCCTCTAAGAAGACAGATTCTCTGGTAATTATTTCAGTCCAGTTTAGTCTCTAAAAAATGCAGATTTCTCCATATTTTGGATATATAAAAATACAGGGATCAGATTTCTTAAGAATCTTAATTGTTTGAGCATCTTTTGTATGAGTCTCATACCCATACTCTAGTCGCCATTTCTGTAGCTATTTCTGCAGTTAATGATATGATTTCACATGGTTACACACCCCTGTAAGGACTGATTTGGTTATATAAAATTTGTATCTTATACTGGTGTGTAAAGCTTTCAATTCCATGGCTGTTCTATGAGGGTCTTATAACCAGCCTTAATCGCATTTTTCAATGTCCAAGTGGATATGCAGTTAGTATACTTAATCTATCCACTATAATCTGTTTGGTAAGGGGTTGGGTTAGCCCAAAAATCCATTGTGGTCAGATTTGTTCCATTTGGGGACATTACATTGGATCATTAGCTTTGCAAGATTTACAAGACTTTATGCAGAAATGAGGCTCCTTTTCTTGCTCTAACCATTTTGCACAAAGAAGAAACACTTCTCAGCTAGGTAAAAGTCAAATTGAGTCATTTGTTCTTTTAGTCTCATTACATGTAGAACTAGACAACTAGAAGTTTAGGTTTTATTTATTCAAGCCTAGTTAACTTACAAAATTATAAATGTTTTATTTGCAGATTTGTGGTGGGAAGATTATGGTGCAAAAACACCAAATCTTCAAAAGCTAGCCATCCGCATTTTGTGTCAGCCATGCAGTGCTTCTGGATGCAAACGTAATTGGAGCATGTTCGAAGTTGTTCCCACAAATAAGTGCAACAGGTTAACAACACAACGCCTCAATGACCTTGTCTTCGTGCGATACAATCTTCGTCTTCGTGTGAGACAAGTGGAGGGGGCACAAGTTATGATGCAATTGACTTGGCTAACATTGATCCATATGATAACTGGATTGTTGAGCCTGATGATGCGGAGCCTATGTTTACTACAGAGGAGATAACAACTTTGGAGAGGGAGACTGAAGAAGCAATACCATCAGGGACATTAGAAGTTGGTGATGATCCAGATGATATGTTTGTAGATGACAATGTTGGTGTTGCAGAGGAGGAATATTTACCTTCCACTTCCACGAGGCAAGCCGCAAGTGCAACAAACTTATTTTAGGCGTGCTTAATGAAATAGAATATTATTGATATTTGATAGTGATACTTCAAAAGTCACATGTGACATGACTCTATGAGCATTTTTGTTTGCAAACTTTGTACTCTCTTTTTTGGTCAAAACTTAATCGAAAATATGCATATGGGCCTATGGCATTCTATAGAGTCACTTCTCGCATCATTTAACATTGTTTTTACATTTAATTTAAGTATATTTTATGAATTTAAATGTTTTTAAAAGTAGCGATAAAGTTGCCGATTAATGCCGATAAATTGCCGATTCCCGATTTCCGAGTCAAAATTTGGCCTGCCGATTAATCAGCCGATAACGATTTTTTGAACTATGAGGTGATCAACAACAAAGTGAAGACAATCCAAAAGAACTTAGCAAATATGTTGCCAAGTCAAGGCCAGTTAATCCTTGCATATGGTGCTTTCAACCTACAGTTGGTGCTTCCATGCAAGTGGTTTGCTTAGAGGTCCTAAATTAGTAGAGGTAACATTGGTGCTCCTTGTGGAGATTGGTAAACTTAGAAACATAACCATTTGTTATGATGGGGAATGTTAAGTAATGACAAGCAGTGCAGATTTTCTGGCCTAGTTTAACGAGTTTCCCACATACATGCTGTGTTCTGATCTTGCTTTATGTTCTTGTGGATGGTTGTTTCATGCTAGTAATCTCACAATGGTTAATGTATGTTAATCCAGTTTCTTTGATGATTTCCATGCAAGTTAACATAATTGAAGTGAAAGTTTTTGAAAGAAACTGATTCACAAGCTTAGTGATTGTGCTTCCAGCACACAAGTGGGTCAAAGTGCATAATGTGGGGGGGGGGGGGAGTTAAACTAGTGGATCTAGAATGTGATTTTGCAAGACTTGGGTACGCTCACATATTCTTGACACACTGGAAATACAACAAACTACCAAAATATGTTTTTTTGATAGAATCTGGATAATTGATACTGACTGAAATGTCCTTACTTCCTAATATAATCCATGTGGGGTATACCCCTAGATAATTTTGTGTCCCCATGGCTAAGGGATGAACAAAAGTTTAAACTTAAGTCATTGCTTACCATTATTATAAAGTGCATCAAAACATCTTGAATTTGAACGAATGGAAAATCTTATAAAGATTTAATGTCCCCTAAAATCCGGAACATTACTAATATCTATTTTCTTTTGCATTGTAACCCCTTGGCATGCCTAACGCTACAAGTGGGAGTCTCTAGTTAGTTTAAATGTGCACATAGGATAGTTGCTTTTATTATTTAATTAAAAATAATAAAGTGCACATAGATCATTTAGTTTATTAGAGACTTTATTATAATGAGAGTTTATGTTTTCCCTCCAAAAAGAAAGGTCGGTCTTTTTGAATATTGCACCCCTTAACTCTATAAAAGGAGGTCGCATTTCCTCTAGTGGGGTTATGTTGGATTGATCATTTGATTTTACTCATGGTTGGAGTGATGGGTAATGGGCCCATGGGATGTATGCCCTAGTTCTTGCATTGTGCTCTCATTGTAAGACTTCATTGGATCCATTGTTGAAGAATACGAAGTCCATTCTCTTTATTGTGCTCTCTTGTGTTAAGTGTGTTTATGCATTGATTTCTCCATTCTAAGTATTGGCAAATTGGCTAAAAGGATTGGCGCAATTATTTAGCATAAAATCTGTATGTTATTGATCATTGTTGAAGGGTTTGATAGTACCTTTGTGAACTGTTGTTACTGCTGCAATTATTTTTGCATAGTGACTTGGATTGGGGTTTGTTTAAGCATTTTTTGAGGTCTATATTTATGTTAGCAAATCTGATTTAACATAATTGTGTCTAGCATTGTTCAGATTTCAAGGGTTGTGGGAGTGATTTGGAAGTGCTGGAATTAATCTAATGTTACTATAATTTATTCTTGCCCTAGGTGACTTGCTTTTTTGGATTTTTAGGAGTTTGGTAACTACTGTTCAATTTGGTTTGGATCAAAAAATTCACTTTGTAGTTGGAAAGCCCAAATTTCTGAGTTTATATCTCATTTTCATTAATCAGAGTAGTTTTGAAGAAGTCGTTATAATTTTTGAAAATTCCAGAAGTCTAAGGGGTTTGAATTATTAATTGTTATTCATGTGTGTGATCAGATTAAAAATCTGATTTGGGTTCTATTAGTATTATTTCTGATTGTAGAAAGTTAGGAGGAATTCATGGAAAAACTTTTGAAAATTACAGAATGAAATATTGCCTTTATTAATTTGATCTAACCTAACTAGATGTAAGATTTTCGGGTACTGTTTTGAGGGAAAACTTAGAAAATTCAGATTTATAGTGTATTGTGAAATGCCTTGATCTTTAGTTTATGTGCATTTTATTTCATGCAAAAAAGATCTTTGAAGGATTTCATTAATTTTTGGAGTTTTCTTGTAGCTGGGAATTTTAATTAATTAATTCATTTGCTAGCAAATTCAGATCTGGACAAGATTGAATTCTAATTGATTTCTCCCATGTGTAATCCAGACTTTGGCTTACCAAACCCTATTTGAGAAATGTATTAAATAGCTGACATTGAGTTATTTGAGGTCGAACTAAGAGGGATCTGCAATCCTTCTATCTATTTGTAGTACAATCAAAAGTGCAAATTTAAAAAATATAATAAAATCAGGGCATATTGCAAAGACAATTATAGACTTAATGATAATATAAAATTAGAAAGGGTTAAAAAAGACATTTCATAATCAACAATGGAAAATGTGACCTCCTAAGGCTTGATGGAATAAAGTACCAAAACATTAAATGAGGAGGAAAAATCTGATTGGGAGTTGATGGCCATTTGGCCCATTATTCTCTCACAAGTGGACCTAACTTTTAGAGATCATGATTCTATTTGATGTAAAGTATGAATTTTGTCTCTTGACTTGGTTTAGCTTCCAAAAATATTGCTCGACGCAACAGGTTAGAAATAAACTCTCGAGAACGACTAACCTTAAGGAGAGGAAACATTGGGGTCTCCCTCCTCAATAGTTTCAAGATTTTGAAGAATGTAATTTTCACATTTTAGAGGTGGATTTACCGGGGTTAATCAGTGGGTTGCATTTTTGTTGATTGTGATTGGTAGAACCATTATTATTCTGAAATGTCACTTCCTGAGGATAGTCATGACGAAGACCCTTAGCCTATTTTGTCTTCCTAACGGCTAAGGAGAATTTTAAAGAGGGACTTAAGTTCTATTATTTTATTATAAAGCCATTGCAAAAAAAATAAAACAAAATATTATAAGAAGCACTTATAATAAATTTTGGACTTAATAATTATAGACATAGTTAAGATTTTGCACGCAAAGGATATTATTGCTTATAAAATAATAATTCTTAAGCAATTTTAATGCGACTAATTTGGGATTATTGGCAAATTAGGGTTAAAAAAGGGCAAAACTTAGAAAGGAAATTCATGGGCCTAGTGTTTATTTTTAAAGACAAATGCGACTTGCTCTAGAAAGGGAAGCACAAATTTAGAGGGAAAAAATTTTAAAAAGTGCTAGTTGGACATATGAAAGTGCCATTTGGGTCAAATAAGTTTTTTAAAAGGGCAATGTCGACTTGTAGTAAGGCATTCTATGATCATTATATTTTATGAATTTGGCTTATATAAAAGCTGAGCATTGTTCTACAATTTCTGAGGACGAAAACCCTCAGGAAAAGTGAAGGAAAAATGAAAACTCTTAGTACTCAGAATTGTATTGAATCAAGAGAAATCCGGTTATTGAACCATTACATATTTTCTGGCTAGAGTGAACCAGTGTAGGGATTAATTGGTATCAAGGGGACTACAATTAAGATTTGTTGCTTTGTGTTTCAGCTGAATATCAGTTATCTAAATGTTATTTTTTGGGAGTTCAGGGGTCCAAACCCTCATTACTCAACTGTAATTCCAGTTCCTTCTTAGACTTTTTCACTATACAATGATCAGACTTGTGGAGCTCAGAATTTGTAATGTCCCATTTTGGGGCATTATCTAATATATCTGTCAAATCTCTTTTATTTTCCTTGTAACCCATTGGCATGCCTAGCGCTACAAGTGGGAGTCTTTAGTTAGTTTAAAAAGTGCACATAGGCTAGGTCCTTCAGATTATTTACCTAAAAATAAGAAAGTGCACTTAAGTCGGTCTTTTAATAATTTACATGTTAATTTTGGATGGTTTTTCTTCCATAAGGGAAAAGGTGGTCATTTGAATGTTGCACCCCTTAATTATAAAGCAAGGTTGCATGGCCATCATTGGCATGTTGATTTGATCATTTATGTCTCTCCATGCTTGGAGAAATGGGATGTATGCCCTAACTCTCACTGTGCTCTCTCTCTCATTTGACTTGGAATTGAAGCAAATATGATTTTGATAAGGATCCATTTGTGTGTGTTGCATCTAGTGTGTGGCGAATTGCTTGGAAAAGAATTCCTTGCCCTAGCAAATTTTTTTATGGTGCAAATCTGATTATTATTACATGATTTAGAGCCTATTTGTTGGTTTTCAGATCTGCTATGTTTTGCAATTAATTTTATAATTTTTGGAGATGATTTGATGCTCTAAATGTTCTGGGTGACTTACTTTTTAGGGCAAAATTAGGGTTTCATGTTTGCTGTGCGAAAACTAATTTTGGAATATTATTCTTCATATGTTTGTGCCCAAAATTCAAAGTTTGAAGGTTTTTGCTTGATTAGTTAAGCGGGAAATAATTTTAAAAGTTGCCGCAGTCTGGGGTTGAATTATTAATTGTTTATGACACATTTTGATGCTTAAAAATTGTGGCTTCAGTTTAGATCCGTTCTAGACATTTTTGTGTGTCAAAACAAACTTTTGGAGGGTGAAAACAGTTGAGGGAAGTGCTGGTTTTTAATTTATTAATTTTTGGTAACCCTAACGCCCAGATCTGAAAGTTTAGATGTTATTTTAAAGGGATTTAAGTGCTCAGAAAAATCTGATGTTCAATTCATTGGAAAGCTCTAAAATACTAGTTTATTATGCACATGGTTTCATGCAAAAATATGTAGTGATTGAGTTATGAATTTTTGAAGTTTTCAGCTATTGGTAACTGTTTCAAATTAATTCACTGTTGTAATAAAAATTAGAATTGAGAAGAATAAAAATTTGATTGTCTCCACAAATCTAGCTCACTACTTTGATCACTTCCAACCCCATTTGGGTTGTAATTGGTTAACATTGGGCTATTTTAGGTTGATTCAAAAGGATTCACTCCTTGAATTGATTTTTATCCATTTGTGGCATCTTCCATTTTGTCCAAAAAGGGGACATCAGAGTGGTATCAGAGAAACTTTCCTCTACTCTTGTGGGGTTTGTGTTTGCAGATTTGGATACATAGGGTATAAATCATGGGGATAACAAGTGAAGGAGAAATGAAAATGTAGTTTTGCAGATTGGGGAGATGGCTTGATCCTCCACACCTTTCGAGAGATGTTTTGCTTAGCATTTTGGAAGAAGCTGCAAATTGTTTGTCCATGGTAAAACAATCAGATTACGGCTCCATGTTTGCAGCGATGGACTCCTTGGTGACTCACTTGGCTAGATCCGAATTGTTGAGGCATGATGAGATGGAGGTGAGGCTTATGGTCATCACTTGCATTAGCAAGGTGACAAGGATAACAACCCCAAATTTTCCATTCAACGACACCACCATGGAAGAAGCCTTTGAGCTCATGATAGGAAACTTTCAAAAGATTTGGGACACCACAAACACTTACTTTGATAAGAGGGTTAAGATATTGGAGAACATGGCAAAGGTAAGAACTTGTATACCAATGTTAGATATTGATTGTGATGATCTCATTCTACACATGTTTGAAGTATTCTTTGTTGTCCTACATGATGATCATTCACAAAAAATAATGGTTGCAATGCAAACCATCATGTCCCTAATATTGAATGATATGTGGATCCTCCATAACAATTGCTATCCATACTTGAGGAAGGTTTGAAACAAGGGGAGTCATGTATTGCTCATAATTTAGCAAATACAAGTCGCCATTTCTGGGGAATTCTTTCAACAATCTAAATGATTTTTACAAGGTCTCATACTTCAGTTTAGGGTTTGATTTGGCTTCATAATATCTGCATATTATATTGGAGTGGGAATATTATAAATTGTTGATTGATTGGTTGAGAATTATGCTATGCCCTAGTCGCATTTTCTGAAATAAATTTTAGATTTGCATTACCTTAAAATTCTGTGATAGATTTCTGAAATAAGAAACAAATGCACCATTGACACAGTTTTCCGGAAATTTGCCTCCTCTCTATTCCTCCGCTTTCAGAAAACTATTGAGGGTTTCAGCTCAAATTTTGGAACACAAGAATGCTGATTACAAATTCTGATCCTTTAACCCGTAGGTTCTTTCTCTATTTATAGTGCATAAAGGGAAATTACAAATAGGAAGCTTTAAATGAATTCCCACATGCGGAAGCTATGAAAAGGGAAACAACTGACAATCTTCCTTCTGGAATTCCTCTTTGTATGACATGTAGGATTTATAACTAAAAATAGAACCTTCTATTTTGCATGTCTGCCACCTATTTCCAAGTAATTGACTTTTTCAAGTAACGACTTTTAAAGCAATCACTTAAGTTTTATAATTTAATTGATTACTCGATTACTTTGTCAAAGTAAATAAAAGAAAGAAGAAAAGAAATAAGAAGAAAGCTGCAACCCTCCCAGTCTTGTTCTTTTTCCATATTCTGCATGCAGTTGACTCTTTTGCCGTTGATTCTCACTAAACTGGATCTGGAAGCTATGCATGACTGTGATTTCCTTGTGGGTATTACCTTTGACATGTTTTCCCTTTTATCCTTGAAGCTTTTACAATTCTTCTTCAGTACATGCACCCGTGCAATGTTTGTCGTAAATAATTCAGACAAAACTCACCATTTTTATTTTTAATGGCATATGAGCAATTTTGAATTCTAGAAAGCACTATGGGTGAATGTAAATACAAGTAAATTCAACGAAGGCTTCAATTGGAAGATTGAGAGCACATGCACAAGATCCTGGAAGGAATTTTCCATGCGAACTAGACATTCGCCAGCAAGTAAGCAGCTGTTTACGAAAGCGACCTCTCCCCTGTCAAACCTCTAGAATACCTCTACATCGTCCCTCACCCCCACCTCACCCCCTCCTCCCACGAACCCCTCTACACCCAACCACATCAACCACCCATCTCCCCCCCCCCCACAACCCCCACCCACACCCCCGACCCCCTACCCACCCAACCCCACCCCACCCCTACCCCCACCCCCCCATACAAGGAACCTGACCTCATTAAACCACAAGAGACAGACACCGTTCCTACTTAAGCACCACCCCCCCCCCCCTTCAGACACCCCCCGAGCCCCCCCCCCCCTCCCTCGGCATCCCATACACCCACAACACCCACCCCCCCCGTGCCCCCCCTCACAGTACTCCCGTACATAACACCACCCACCCTCCACCCCCCCCAACACGCTAAACCACCCACATACGACCCTCACCCCCAGACATCCATCACTCAACCTCCCCAATTATGTGTCGCCACCTATCATCCCCTCCACCCAACAATCCTGCTCTCACCCCCATACCCAAACCTCCCCCTCCCCTCCAAAAGGATTCACTCCTTGATTGATTTTATCCATTGTGGGCATCTTCCATTGTACCAAAAAAAGGGGACTCTAGGAGTGCAGTATCCGAGGAAACTTTCCTCTACTCTTGTGGGGTTTGTTTGCAGATGTGGATACATAGGATAAATCATGGGCTAACAAGTGAAGGAGAAGAAATGAAAATGTGTTTTGCCAGATTGGGGAGGGGATGGATTGATCCTCACACCTTTCGAGAGAGGTTTTGCTTAGCATTTTGGAAGAAGCGCAAATTGTTGTCCATGGTAAAACAATCCGAGTACGGCTCCTGTTGCAGCGATGGACTTTCCTGGTGCCTCACTTGGCTAGATCCGAATTGTTGAGGATGATGAGATGGAGGTGCGGCTATGTCATCACTTGCATTAGCAAAGGTGACAAGGATAACAACCCCAAATTTTCATTCAACGACACACCATGGAAGAAAGAAGCCTTTGAGCTCATGATAGGAAACTTTCAAAAGATTTGGGACACCACAAACACTTACTTTGATAAGAGGGTTAAGATATTGGAGACAGCACTGGCAAAGGTAAGAACTTGGTACTACCAATGTTAGATATTGATTGTGTATGATCTCATTCTACACATTGTTGTTGAAGTATTCTTTGTTGTCCTACATGCTGATCATTCACAAAAATAATGGTTGCCAATGCAAACCATCATGTCCCTAATATTGAATGATATGTGGATCCTCCATAACAATTGCTATCCATACTTGAGGAGTTTGAAACAAGGGGAGTCATGTATGCCTCATAATTTAGCAAATACAAGTCGCCATTCTGGGGGAATTCTTTAACAATCTAAATGATTTTTACAAGGTCTCATACTTCAGTTTAGGGTTTGATTTGGCTTCATATATCTGCATATTCTATTGGAGTGGGAATATTATAAATTGTTGATTGATGGTTGAGAATTATGCTATGCCTAGTCGCATTTTCTGAAATAAATTTTAGATTTGCATTACCTTAAAATTCTGTGATAGATTTCTGAAATAAGAAACAAATGCACCATTGACACAGTTTTCCGGAAATTTGCCTCCTCTCTATTCCTCCGCTTTCAGAAAACTATTAAGAGTTTCAACTCAAAGTTTTGAACACAAGAATGTTGATTACAAATTCTGATCCTTTAACCCGTAGGTTCTTCCTCTATTTATAGTGCATAAAGGGAAATTACAAATATGAAGCTTTAAATGAATTCCCGCATGCGGAAGCTATGAAAATGGAAACAACTGACAATCTTCCTCCTGGAATTCTTCTTTGTATGACATGCATGATTTATAACTGAAAAATAGAACCTTCTATTTTGCATGTCTGCCACCTATTTCCAAGTAATTGACTTCTTCAAGTAATGACCTTTAAACCAATCACTTAAGTTTTATAATTTAATTGATTGCTCAATTACTTTGTTAGAGAAAATAAAAGAAAGAGGAAAAGAAATAATAAGAAAGCTGCAATCCTCCCAGTCTTGTTCTTTTTCCATATTCTGCATGCGGTTGACTCTTTTGCCTTTGATTCTCACTAAACTGGATCTGGAAGCTATGCATGACTGTGATTTGCTTGCGGGTATTGCCTTTGACCTGTCTTCCCTTTTATCCTTGAAGCTTTTACAATTCTTCTTCAATACATGCACCAGTGCAATGTTTGTCGTAAATAATTCAGACTAAACTCATCATTTTTTATTTTTAATTGCATATGAACAATTTTAAATTCTGGAAAACACTCTGGGTGAATGCAAATACAAGTAAATTCAATGAAGGCTTCAATTGGAAGATTGGGAGCACATGCACAAGATCCTGGAAGGAATTTTCCATGCATTGACTTTTACACGGGCTGTGTTAGAAACAAGAGGATGAATTTTTGCTGGAAGTGTTGGCTAGATATTCTGCATAGCACAAAACCTAGGTAGTCATGAGATAAATCTCCCTCATTTAACTGGTGAGGCTCCCGTGTCAGATTTGTCAATATAAATGTGTTATTATCTATCAGGGGTTTTATTTTAACCACTTAGTTCATGAACCATAACTAAGAAGTTCTGCAACAAGTAAGCAGCTGTTCAAGAAAGGAAGTATTTTATAGAAGAAGAAAGTAAAGGAAATACAAAGAAGAAATGGGAAAGATGTGCATCCCAATTAGTAGATAGCAGAGCTAATTGCATGTACATAGAAGAAACTTAACAGATATGAACACACAGAATTATAAAACAAAGGCATCTCTAGATTCAGATCTAAAATAACACAAATTTTATTAAGAGATCTAAGAATAAAAATAAGAAACAAAGTACACCATGACACAAATTTCTCTGGAAACCTACTCCTTTGTATTCCTTTACTCCAAGTTGCTCTCAGGGGTTTAGCACAAATTCTAGAACACAAGGTTGCTGCTTTACAAATTCTGATCGATCCTTTAACCCGGAGGTTCTTCTCCTACTTATAGAATGTAGGAGGGAAAGTACAAATGGAAAACTTAAACTGAACTGAAACATAAACAACAAGTAAAGATGACATTTGTCAATCATCCTCAACTATCTTCTCCTTAAGTGACACATGTATCACTTAACTAATAGAATGGTTCCACATGACTTCAAGTAATGGTTGCAAAACCATTAACTTAGAAGTTTTATAATTTCATCCGGGAACATAGAGCATAGAAGAAGCAATCATGCCAGTTGTAATGTTTGTCTTTTTCTTGTTCTGATATCGGATATACTTGTCGAACATGTAATTCAACATCCTTCCATCTGTTTTAGCCACTGCTTCTTTCTCAGTCCTGAATTGCAGCAACCCTTCATTCAGCACTTTGATGCATGCTTCCACGTCTTCCAAATTCGGCCCAAACCTTGCAACGTCTACCTGCAGCGCCACCAGTCTACCGATAGAATTCATCGTGAAAGGCTTGGTAGCTTTATCAATTCTCTTTTGTATCATCACAAGAGATCCTTCCAGGGAATTAGGCACCTTAGTTGAGACAATCCACACGTATGAAGTGACATTCCCATCCACTCTCTCCTTAGTGAAAGAAATGGCATTGTCTAGTAAGTCTGATGTCTTACTATCAAGTGCTTGCATCCTCTTCAACAAAACTCTGTAGATTTCCAAATGGAAAGATACTGCAACCTCTTGCTACTTCCCCTTCTCGACTGATCCGTCCTGTACAATCTGTTCCGCAATCAATACATCTCCCGACAGCTTGTTGATCTTGGCAAAAATACTGTAGGTTACTCTCTGCAACTGTATTCATGCCTTCTATGTTTACCATCAGTTGCTTCAGTTGATTTGCTGCATCATCCATAACCTTTAGGCGAGGTTGCACTTCTCCAAGTTGTACAGAAGCTTGACGAATAATCAAATCCTTCCATTCGTCAATAGACTTTACTTGATTGCTTGCGTCCTCCATTTCCTACATAAGATGATCACTCACCTACTCTGAAATGGGCTGAATGGAAGGTTTAGCAACCTTGGCTATGATCTCACATAATTGAGATACTTGCTTCTGCAGCTCTTCTTTCTCCACCTTTTCACTGTCAAGCCTAAGGAATAAAGCATCCATCAATGTCTACATGTCCTACTTCAATCCTTTAGCGGTGGCTTGACCGAGGGGTACTTTGGTTACTGTCACATCCTCTGCCGTGAGCTCCTCCTCTATATTTCCTTCTACCGGAATTGATATCTCAATAAACTTCTCTCCTGAATCCTCAATGATAAACCTAAAAGTTTCTTTGGAAACTTTAGGCCTTCTGTCTATTGCGCTCAGATTCTGGAGTAGCTGCAAGTCGTGCTCCTCTAAGTTCATCTCCATTCTCATTTCTGGAATCAACTGTAAAACCAACCATTCTGAGAAGTTACTTCTCGGAGAATGAGAAGTTGCTGAAGTCACTAAATGTACTACCATCTTTTGCTTTGCATCCTCTCCGTCAGAAAGTGCCATAGTGTTATGGCTGCCATCTTCTGAGTCATCCAATGATAAATCACTTTCAAATTTCGCCATTTGCAGCTTCAACGTATCCTCTGGAACAGGCGCTGAACGAAGTGGCTGAGGGGAGAAGATGAATGTCGCTGGATTCAGTGGAGGCATGGAAGCATCCTGCTGCTGCGGTGCAATAGTTGGTGAAGTATTGGGTACTGGAGAAACTGGAGTTAAAGTCATGGTCGTAGAAGTGATCTTCTCCTTGGATTGAGATCTTCTATGCACTTTCAACTTCTCGACTTTCCTGCTGCTTTCTCCTCTGTGCTTTCGCTTGAGGGAATCTCCTGCGCCGAAGTTGCCCGTGACTTGATTCATCAATGCTTCATTAAGGCAATATCCCTTCGTCAGCAACCAGTTTGAAGTATTCACCAACACAGCTCCCGACCTTTCTTCAATTGTGTTACAGCCTCCTATGTTATTTTGCAGTATGGCTTTATCTCCTCCCATTTGATGGTAAGTGTCAAGTACCACATTCCCATCATCTTTAAGATCCGCAGGTATCCGCGCTAGTCCAAAGTTGAACACTTGCTTTTCTGATAGTCTGCTGAAATCTCTCTTTCTAACCTCGTACTCACTTTTGCACTTCATCCAGAAACCTTCTAATGAAGGCACATGTGCGTACTCCTGGAAGATTGTCTTCCTGGCTACTCCAAATGGATCGAAGTTCAGCCGTACGGGGAAGAACTCTTTCTCATACTCGGATAACATTTGCGCCTCCATTCCCCGAGCTCCATGAATGCTAATGCAGCTGTAATATCCCATAGTGATTGGGAAGAAGCCCGTAGACTTGTGCCGCTTTGATTGAAGGTCGTGTAACTCCACAAGTTGCCTGCTCAGCTCCATGGCGATCAATCTATCATTCGGATACCTGGGCATCTTTATTGGTTCTCCAGAAAAGCCCGTAACCCTGAGGTATGTGAAATCTGCAAATTGAATGAATAGACTGCCAATCTTGGACACAGCTTCCCACGCTTCCTTGCTTTCCCTGTTGGCCTTCAAGTCTTTGTCTAGCCTGCAGATGAAATCGTAGAAGAAGTCATCGTTGATCACTTTGAAGTCTTTCTCGCATGTAGGTGCAGTAAGCTGTGGGTAGCACTCGAAAATGGGGTCCTTAGAAAGAACACCACATCTATCCAGCTTGGAAAAGACGCCTTGTGAAGCTGCAACATACACCAAGTAGGAAGTCATTTTGAAGCTGAAAGTACGCTTCACGTTCCGGAGTTGCTCACCAATGTTGTTGCTAATAATTTCTGACCAATTGATTATAGAATCAATCTTGTTGATTTCAATGGTCCTGATGAAAGCATACATCCACGTACGGAAAGTGTAAGCATTCGCTTCGCCATTCATCCTGCATAGCAATTTGACGACATCATCTACCTCCTGCACCAAATTGGACCGTGGAAGAGTTCTCGGGAACTTTGAAGGAGATCTAGGCTTCTTCATGTATCGGCTATTCATTATGCTCACGCAATCAGCTCTATGCTTCTCCCACCTGCTTGTTAGCATCCTGAAGACTAATGGAAGTCACCACCTTTCGCACTGGAATCTTCAAACAATAATTGATGAACTCTGCGTCCAAATGAATTATTGTCTTTCCCGAAGCATCACGCACTGATCTGGATGAAGGATGGTAAGATCTAGCACACTCCATAACAAATTCTGGCAACTGGGCTGTACATGGAAAAGCTGCAGCTCGGATAATTCCACTGCTTTTAACCGCATGCATGAGTGAAGTCTTTCCCGCTCTGGATCTATCAATCAAATCGGAAAGAGGTTCCGGGCCTAGATCTGTGTCTCCTATGTCTGCAAGTTTGGAAGCAATGCATGACTCCATCGTGCTTTCTTTTTCATCTCTCTTCGCCATAGCTTTGTCTATCTTCGTCTGAATAATTCTTTTTCTTCTTACTTGGCCGGATTTCTTCAATACTGGTGCAGATCTGGACAATTCTTCAGATTCGGAGGATATATGCAATGTATTGGACATTGATAAAAGCTCCTTTTCCTTTGTAAAACACCTGTAATGAATTCCTGCAATTTATTCAGACAAAAATGGCCACCGGAGCATGAATAGTGAATTTTAATTGTAAAAATCTACACTTTTCAAGCCTATTGCCCCAAAAAATGGTGTTTAATTTGCACATAAAGAGAGCATGAATCCTTTCAACAACACCTGAGCTCCTGTAACACCTGTGCAAACAATTATGCAGACAAAGATCAACCTCCTTCAAAGCATGCGCCAAATCTGGAAGCTTTTAGCCTTGTTGCCACCTTGTCTGAGCAAAATCCTTCTTCAAATGGGGGCGCACTTTTCCTCTTGGCTGCAATTCTTTACCTGTGAATCAAATAATTCACCCATATGGCTGCCCATGCTTATATAACCTTCACAATTCTATAATTAATAATTGCCCTAACAATTAAAGGCAATTAATTAATTAAAAATCATGCTCTTCTCTTTTAAAAATAGCATGTTTAAGGATGTCCAGCCATCCAATAAATTAAATTAATCCAATTTAATCCTTCACACATCACTTCACTTAAGCTTCACAGTGTGCCTTGACCATAGCCACTGAAAATAGAAATTATTTTAATGTTTTAATGCCTTTAAAATCATTAAATAACTCTCAAATGGGGCGCACTTTTTGAGAGGAAGGGGGCAGCCACTAAATAAATTAAATTTAATGCATTTAATCTATTTCTTTTATTCCAATTTTGACTTGTTGACTTCCTCCAAGCTTGGGCGCACTTTTTGAAAGGATAGATTAATTAAAATAATCACTTAAAGGTTGCCATCATCTCACCAAAGGGGGCACACTTTTTTGCACATATAATTCTATTTTTAAGAATTTTCCACAATGGGATTCTTTACCCTGCAAGGCAGGCACCAAAATCCCATGATCCACTTAAGTGATTTGACTTTGACAATGAGATTATTTACCCTGCAAGGCAGGCACTAAAATCCCTTGATTTCACTTAAGTCACTTTCCTTTTATTTTATCATGGGAATTTTTACCCTGCAAGGTAAGCAGTAAATTCCCACTTGCCTGCAACCTCTATTTTTTCCACTCCAGCTTAAGTGAATTTTATAACACGGGAAAAAGTACCCTGCTAGGTAGGTATGAAATTCTCACCTTGCCTGTGGCTTCTATTTTTCCCATTGCAGCTTAAATCCTTTGTTTTCCAAAAATGCGCCCATCTCCCGCAGGGGCTTTTCCGTGCATGACTTCGCTTTTTCCCAGTGATCCAGACCTTTGATGGCGACTTCCTCCGGGCATAATGTGCGTATATGTTTTCCAGCTGCTCCAGACCAAAAATCGGGCTTACCCGGCAAAGGAATTGTTCTAGAGAAATTTCACAGAAAACGAAAACAGGACAACACAAAAACATGAAAAATTGTCAAAAGTCACAAATAAAGCCCAAAACTTATTCTTAGTTAAAACCCTTATGGTACATAAGAGTAATAACATATTCGATCATAACAGAGTTAAAATGGAGCGCAAATAGCCTTATACGGGGCTCAAAATAATTAAATACAAATTTCCCGCAGACAAATCCCGACGACAGAATATAACAATTTTGGGCATCTGGGTATTTGGCGAAAAAGGCTAATATGGCTCTTTGGAAATATCTTGACACAATACAAGAACTTTCAGGCAATAAAAACCCAAAACGACACATTATTTTAAAAGTACGAAAAATTTTCGGATAGGGTAGTCGCAGATTTCAGGATGAAATCTGGGTGACACCAGATATCATCCACCTCCTGCACCAAGTTGGATCATGGAAGAGTTCTCGGGAACTTTTATGGAGACCTAGGCTTATTCATATATCGGTTGTTCATTATGCTCACGCAATTTGCTTTGTGTTTCTCCCATCTGTTACCTGCATATGCTGATTGCAATCACCACCATTCGTGTCAGAATCTTCAGACAATAATTAATAAACTGTGCATCCAGCCTAATAATTTTATTTCCCGCAGCATTCTGGATTATTCTGGAAAGAGGATGATATGATCTTGCGCACTCCATGACAAATTCGGGAAACCGAGCTGTGACTGGGAATGTTGATGTTGGAATAATTCCACTGCTTTTCATTGCCTGCATAAGAAATGTCTTTCCGGCCCTGGATCTGTTAAGTATTTCAGAGATGGGTTCTGGGCCTATGTCTGTGTCATTGATATCAACAAATCTAGAAGTTATGCATGATTCTGTTGATCCCTCTCTATCATCACGCTTCATCATGGCTGGAGCAATCTTTGTCGTGAATCTTTGTCTGTGTTCTTTTTCTTTTAATTGCCAGATTCTTTATAACTGATCAATTCGTGCAGATCTATCAATTTTTCAGATTCGGAAGATATATTTAATGTACCTGACATTGATTTGAACTTCCTTTCACTTGTATGAACACCTGTGATGAATACCTGCAATTATTCAAGGACAAAGATGAAGTCCAGAGGCATGAATACTTGATTTCTGTCACCAAAAATCTGCATATAAAGCCTGCTGCCCTAAAATTTGAGGTTTTGCTTGCATGCAAAGCAAGCATAAATATTTTTAATTCACCTGGGCACTTATAGCAACATGCAAATAATTATCATAGACTTAAATCAAACTCATTCCAACCTAGGCGCCAAACCTTGAAGCTTCCCGACAATGAAAAACACCTCTAGATGCAAAATGGATCCTCCTTTCCTAGGCGCCAAAATTGTCTGGGCTACAATCCTTCCTTGCAAAAAGAATTAATTGCTTCTTCATTATGGCAGCCCATGCTTATATAACCTTCAACATTCTATTTTTAATAATTTCCCTTCCTATTTCTGGCAATTAATTAATTAAACAATCATGTTTATTCACCCAAATTGGGCGCCTATTTTTGCATGTTGCATGGCTGCCATTAAATAAATTAAATTTATTTATTTTTAGCATGCTACATTCAGTTTTCTTTGGCTTGTCTTCATGCATTGAACTTTCCTTCTATTTATGGTGCCTAAAATTGGGTGAATAAACATTAATAAATATTATTAAATGCATTGATTATTCACCCAAGGTGGGTCGCACTTTTTGGCAAGGGTGAATTCTAAAAATAAGAAGTCAACTTCTGATGGGAATTTTCACCCTGCATTGCAGCTCTAAAAATCTCTCTTCTCTTCTTCCACATGGGAATTTTTTAAGTTATTTGACTTTCATAATGAGAATTTTTACCTTGCAAGGCAAGTAATAAATTCCTGCTTTCCTACCACCTCCAAATTCCCAGCTGTAAGTGAGCTTAAGTGACTTTCTAGAAAAGTGCGACTTGTTCTTTAATAATGGAAATCTTTGGAAAAGTGTGACCTGCATGGGTGAATAAAACTTTCCAATGCCTGAAAAGTTAGCCAGGCAGACAGTCTGAAAATTCCCATTGGTGCTTTAAGTGATTTTTCTTGATTTTATCATGGGAATTTTTACCCTGCAAGGCAGGTAAGAAATTCCCGCCTTCCTGCTGCCTGCCAAATTTTCCCATCGCAGCTTAAGTGACTTTGACTTCAAAAAAGTACCCTGCAAGGCAGGTAAGAAAGATAGCCTTCCTGCACTACAAAAAATGCCATTGCAGCTTACACTCAATAATTCCAGAAAATGCGACTTGCCTGGGAGAGGCTTTTTGTGCATGACTTCATCATTTTTGGTCAAGAATTTGCATTTTGGCAGCTGATTCCTTCTGGTGCTTGTCGGTAGATGATCTCATATGCTTCAGGCAATTAAATAGACTATACTGACGAAGGAATTTCTTGACCTAGGGGAATTTGGTGAAGAGAGAAACTGAGGAGAAAACTGGAGAAAAATTTGCAAAAGAAATGGATAAAAGTCCGGAAAAACGTTGCCAGAAACTTGCAGACAATGCCGTGAATTCATTTTGTGAAAACCCTAATGAGATGAGTGAATACTGGCATAAAAGTCAACAGGATTCTCAACCGGAGATGGTAAATTTTACTTCAAACAGGGCATTATTCCATTCAATCCAAATAATTGCGAACTAAAAATGGGAGCAGACAAAACTTGACTTCAGAGGGATAAAACGAGTTTGGACATGTGACAAATTCCTTTGTCATGAAATTGGTCAGATGATTCCTGGGAATACTCCAGGCAACATAATACAGACATTTCTAGCAGGAATTGACCTAGAGAAATTTCACAAAAAGACAAAACGGGAAAACACCAAAAACGCAAAACGTTGCCCAGAAGTCACAGATAAAGCCCAGGATTCATTCCTGGTTAAAACCCTACTGGTATATGGGAATCCATTGACATGTAAGACCACAACAAGGTTAAACCAAAGCACAATTTGCCTCAAACGGGGCTCAAAATAATTAAATCAGAAAATTTCCCGTAGGCGAACCCTTACGACAGATTTATAACGAGTTTGGGCATCTGGGTATTTATCGAGATTGGCTTATATGACTCTCTATGACATATCTTGATGTAATACTGACATTTTCTGGCAATTCCCTAAACACAAAACGACTTGTTATTTTAAAAGAACGAAAATTTTTAACATGGGGTAGTCCTCAGATTTCAGGGTGCTAAAATCTGGGGACACCAGAAACTAGCTAAAGAACTACTAATAATATCTTCATGAATCCCTATACTACTAATAGCTACATGAATATATATAATGTCCCCCTTGAGAGAGATTAGAATGGACAGTATATGTCAGGGATTTTAATTTAGCAGTACGCACCATGTGAACATCTGTATTATTACAACTAAAATATTTTAAGAACTACTAATAATATCTTCATGAATCCCTATACCACTAATATCTGCATTGAATACTTCTATACCTTGACCCACACAGATTAGGACAGTATATGTCTAGGGATTTTAATTTAGCAGTATGCACCTAAATGTGTCACACTTCTGTATTATTTGCTAATATTTTAACAGATGAGTGAATTCCCATGTTCTTTGTAATCTATATGGCGAAAAGTTATAGCAACTGTCATAGGAAGTCAGTCCAAGTGACAAAATATCAGTATAATCACATCCAAGTAGTTTCCACAAGTTCCTTTGACTTCATAGTGTTGCAACCAAAACAGATACCAACATGCTCAGGGTTACTCTGATTTAATGCTGAAATATATAATTTAAAATAATGTAATGTTCTTAACTGTCACTTTATGAATTGCATATGCGTTAAACAGCATATCATAGAAATATCATGAGTCAAGACTCAAAGGATTACTACCAATGCAAGCTGTTAAACAACTAATACGAAACAGCAAACAATCTCTATGTGCAGTCTAGCTTCTTTATACACCTAAAAATGTCCATAAACTTTAGAAAACCCAACACCAAAATAAATAAAAAAGATTTAAATGGGTGATAAACAACAAACATCAGGAACGAAATGGTACATAGATATTGATTTAAATGGGTAGTAAGCATGCGAAACATGAAACACAATGGTACGGAGATGTTAATTGGCAAATGTAGCATGCATATACAGTCTACGGAGAACATTTTTCTTGTCATAGCTTTCTCTTGACTCTTTGTGTGTTTTATTTATAAAATTAAGCTCTCACCTCGTTAAGACGCTCTGATTCTTGCATCTTAACAAAACATCCACCTTTCAATGAGCATATGATTTTCTGCCTCCGTACTGCTTAATTTAAGATATCAGGTCTGCCACTTGCTTACGGAGTCTCATGGTTTTCACTTGCAGTAAGATCAAAAGCACTAGATTTTTCTTCCAAACATCCTTGTAATTCCTCAACCTTTTTCCTGCAACCCTATGATATTAAAGAGCTTGAACCAAGATGCATGCTGTCTTGCAGAAAACATGCACTAGAGAAAATAAAACTCTGAAATATTACAATGATAGAAAAAATATATTAAACTTGCATGATTTAGGACCTAGCTGAAAGAAGTTGACTCTGAAGCTCATTGATCAGAGCATCTTTTTCTTGGTTTTGTGCCTTCAAGATCCGACACTCTGAGACTTCCTCCACAAGTTGCTCTGAAAGCTTTGCTTGTGCTTTGTAGCATTCTCGTAATTCAAGCTCCAAGTCCCCAAAATCTGACTTTTCCTTCCAAACTTCACCCTACAAATTCAGAAAAAAAGGCTGATAATAATGTTTTTGAATATATATACACACACATCCACTCCCCTTTTACACAAAATCTAACAAAACAATCTTACTTAAGTAGAATGTGAATATCATGATGTCTAGTTCCTATCCTAGACACAATAATGTGCCTTCTGATATCTGTGCCTTCTGATATCTGTAAATATGTATAGATCTAGTAGGTATCAATAAATGTTTATATAGACGTGGCAAAGCTTGGGTAATTAATTTCTTGAAAAAAACGGAGACAAAAACTAGAGAGGCAAGAACAAATCAGATAACTACCAAAGGGAAATCAATGGAAAATAAAATACTAGGAAAGACTGCTGTGCTAAGTAGATATTGCATCACAGGAAATGTGCAAAACTAAATAAAGAATGAGGATTTTTTTGAGTTGTAAAAGCAATTCCAAGATGCACTGAAGAGGTATATCCAACTTAGGACAGTAAGGCATGTATTTATAGGCAATTGAATAATAATATTTTTGGGGATTATGAACCCATAGAAGAGGAGAAGGGAAGGCTGAGCAAGCACATACTCATCCCACAACCAATCAACCATTAAATTAGTAGGAGAGCCACTTCCATTGTGGTGTCACCCCCAATTGGCATGAGGATCACAGTATATTGGAGTTTATATCTTGCCATGGACCAAGCCTACCAACGAATGTGGGATTAATTATTACGGGTCAATGTTCAGAATAAAAAGGAAGCCAAATGAGTTTAGCAAATGCAAACCTCATATAATGTTGAGGTTGGTACACACATCTCAATGAAACATTACAGAAATAATAGAAACAAAATTCATTTAACAAATTCGTAAAAGTAACTTATAATTGGCTAAAAATTTCCCAACAACTTTGCTGCCACATGTAGAAATATACAAGTATTCCTCATTTACAAGGGAGCACTCTGCAAACAACTTTTCCACTGGTCACTAGATGCCAGTGAAGCCTCCCCTTATACTTAGGACTATAGTCACTCCTTCCTCAATTTCCTTCTAGCTCATGATTTTTCTGCAACATGGTTAGCCTTGTGATTAAAATCAGGATTCTCATAGTCCTAATTCACAAATCTCAATCAGAGATGTTATCTAAGATGGAAAGGGAACCCCGCCACGTTGCACGGTCAGTTCGCATGTCTCCCTAATTTCACACTTTGTGTTCATGCTGAGAGCATCCAAACAATATTACCAATTAAACTCGGAACTTCAATGTTATAACAGATGCACTTTCTGAAGTGCAAAAGAACTAACTGAACCAAATAGGCATTTAAAAGCATATGATATGAAGGATATTGATGGTCAGGGATTGGAATAACATAGATTGAATGTAGCCATCCTTTCATCTAAAGATGGCTGATCTTCATTGGTGTTGGCACAATGCCATCATAAAACATAATTTGAGCTATTTCACGAGCATTCAAGATAAATAAATGACCGACAAACTATAGATTTAATGATAAAAATAAAATTAGAAAAGGAAAAAAAGGCATTTGATAATGTTTGTTTATTCTATGGAAAAATGTGACCTCCTTAGGAGATGGAATAAAGTGGGAAAAAACATTAAATGAAGGAGGAAAAAAATCTAATTGGGAGTTTGAGGGTGGCCATTTTTGCCCATTACTTCTCTAAAAGCAAGTCGATAGAGAATCATCTTTTGGCTATTTTATAAAAATCTGATTTGTATGTTAAGCTTTGAGCTTGCATCAATAATCTTCTAAAGACGAAAACCCTCATAGATCCACTCTTGAGATGAAAACCCTCTAAGAGATCTAGTAGAAGGAAGAAAATTTTTCTTCTAGTTGAGAGGATTCTCCACACAGGGGTTTCCATTGCAGATCATGGAGTTGGTGTTTTTTAGTATTTTCTAGTGGTATAGAAGGTTGTAAAAGTTTATATTTGTGCAAGGGTTTGAAGGTAGAAGCCTGTTGCAGATTTTTACCTCCATTTGTAGCCATATTTAGGGTTATCTACACCCTGGTTGATAGAGTTTGATACATTCTAGGGCACGGCTGCCTCGGATCTCATCACCAACATCTTTGTCATATTTTTAGAGGTCAAATCAGCCAATTTGCATAATTTTTGGCTTAAGGGTTTTGTACTTTTCAGTTGTGTCTGAGGACAACTATCCGTAGATTTATATAAAATAATTCCAGCCTGTTTTGAGGTCAAATATGGTATTTATCTCTTGATTCCATCTTTATAAAATTTGCTGAGTTGATTCCATTAAAGATTCATTGGTTTTGTCTTTCATTTTGTGGGTTTTCATCTCCTATGCAAGTTGTCATGCATGTATAAAATTCAGATTTGCATTATAATATTTTATAAATTATTTAGAAATTGTTCTTTAGATTGGGGTTTTGAAAAAAATCCATTTGGGGGTAAAAAAGTGTCCGTTAGGGACATAATAAGCTCACAATGGTTAATGTATGTTGAATGGTTGTTTTGATGATTCATCCAAGTTAACATAATTGAAGTGAAAGTTTTTAAAGACACTAATTCACCCTCCCCTCCTCTCAATGATTGTGCTTCCAACACGAGGTGGGTTGAAGTGTATAATGTGGGGGGTGGAGTCAAGCACTGGATCCTAGAGGGCATGACATTGTCACGTCCATAATTTTGACATACAAATACAACAAAATACTGAAATAATTTTTTTGACTTATATTGCTTGATACACGACACCACATGAGATCACTTAGGATAACACACAACATACGAGACGTTTGCACAAACATGAACCCACATAGATAACATGAAAACAAATGATGCACATCAAAGCCACTTTTTCTCAAATGAAAAAGTTCAAACAATGATCCAACTACAATATACATTTATAATTAGGCACTTCCCACGAAACAATGTTTCATGGTTACATATGTATTACAATCCTATTAATTAACCTTAATTATTTGAAGAACACTTAACATGTAACCCTTCATTCCTCTTAAAACTAGGTTGCATATTTCCTTATTTCGTTTAACATTTCACCTATAGTGGTTCCATTAGAATTTTGCTCATTTCCCCTTTTGCAATTAATTTTTATAACTTATGGCTATTAGGAGCATTTACACACCCAGGAGTCTACCAATACTTGTTTTAAGAATTCATTTATAAGAATCATGTTTACCCGGTTTGGCATTATACATTTATTACAAGGAGAAAAGATTCACGAAAAGTAAAAGGAAGGTTATTAGATCAAGAGGGGACCTATTTCGAGTTCTTTTCATAACATTGTTTAAACACTAAGGATACACTCCTTTCGTCTTCAAGTTATTACAACCAACAATGTAAGTTAACTAATTAATTTGCATCGTTCGTGATGTGATTCACAATCCATTTGCTCCAGTTAGGACTCCTTGTTTTAACAAATCATGTTGCACATGGAAGGGTGCATTTGACCTCTGTTAACGTTATAGAGGTTTTGCATTGAAATTAAGTGACAAAACTCATATTTCATTTTACTTCTAATTCATCATCTTAAGGATTCACTCTTGATAGTTAGGGGTTAATTATAGGTTTTGGACCAAAATTTCTACTTCTTTAGTGAACCTAGGTTTAATGTATTCCCATCTACGCCTAAGGGTTTCACTCACTATTTCAAGTCAAACTAGAGTGTAATACCCTTAACTCACAAGACCGTGGTAACATCCCAAGTTATTCCATTCTCAAGGCTTCATGTTCATTATTTCATTAGCATCATTGTTTAACCACATTTATGCGGTTACTTTGGTCCTATGTTGGCATCATTTAGAACAAATGTAATTCATATAACACTTACTTAACACTTAGGGATTTAAGTCTACAATGAGTATGACCTCGCACAATACAATTCATTTCATTGCTCTTAAACACTCAAGTATTAAATGCATATTACAAGCGAGACATCCTAACCAATTTTATGTATTTCAAAAGCCTTCCAAGGAACGATTTGATCGTTGGATAAATATGCATCAGGGTTTCTTTCATCAATAACCTTAAGAGAGGTCCACGATCTACTAACTTCAAAAACATTCAATGGGGGAAAACTAATCCCTACTACAAGACATTACAAGAGAATTCAAAAACATTCCTCTCAACACCTTCAAGCAACCCGAGGTAATCCACAACTACTCACCAAGGGAACACTCTCATCTAAGAGGGACAAAAGGGTTCAATGCAAGAGTTTAATGCATAGGTAATTTGACACAGCCTCCACTTGCGTAATTTAGATCTCACATGAGATAAATTGTAGGTAAAACCACCAGCTATCTTTGCAAGGATTTGGCCACCCACTAGGGTATCGAGGGAAAATTACATACATGAGGATTAAACTTATATATGATATGATCAAACCTAGAACACCTAGACATGTTGGCCTCGCTCGCCCAAATATGACAGGGTTCACAAAGTATATTCACCACCTCATAAAATACTTAAGGGAATGGTCCTTAGTAAGACTTGTGTTATGTGCAAAACAAGAAGACGATTAATGAGATTAGTGTATTTTATTAACATGACCAATGTTTTATACCCTAAAAAAAGATCAATTGGGAGGAGAGAGTGCGATAGGGATTATAAACTCGTTTTTATTTCGATAGTTTGGGTAAGATGAGATTCTACCTAGCATTATGAGTGGTAAGGAGATAAATCAATATTTAACATAGTAAAAGATTAGTTTAATATCTTTACAACATTTGAGTACAACTTCACGTCCATTTCGACACTTATAAAATATAGCCACATTGATATTGTCCTTTTCAAAATATACATAAGAACAATTCTTCGAACAACACTACATATCATTTTTCTAAGGTAATACATGTATTGCAAGATGAATATAACTTTTCAATGACAACTCATTAAATACAACATATCACATCCTGAATTCCTCTTGTTCAGAGTACCTGCAACCAACGTAGGGTCAATCCTAGGACTGGTATGGAAATCCCCTACACTCAAGCATAAATCCACGCATCCATCATTTCAAGGAACCAAAGTAGAAAGTAGAGAGAGACATAGAGATAGGGAGAGAGATAGGGAGAGAGAGAGCGGGGTGGTTTCTTCACACATTCACACTTCCACATTCTATTGCATTTATCTATTTTTTCTAGAGAGTAAGGAAAAGAGAGAGAAAGTCTAGGATTCATTTTCTTTTCTAATCACCATATCATACCACACACATATCGTGTCCATTTTCGTTTCATTTCAATTCCCTATACATCTTAACCCCTTTACATTTTCAAACCAACCGAAATTTCATAGTTATTTCTAGAGAGAGAAAAGGGAAGAGAGATAAAGTCTAGAATACATTTTCTTTTCTAATCACTATATCATAACCACACACATTTCGTGCCCATTTTCGTTTCATTTCAATTCCCTATACATTTTAACCCATTTACATTTTCAAACCAACCCAAATTTGATAGTTATTTCTAGAGAGAGAAATGAGAAGAGAAAGAAAACATTACAATTTCTGAAAATCAGTCATACAAAGAAATTGATAAATTCATACTCTATAATTTACTGAGATGATATTTGAAAGGTTCCACGAGTAGTTAGAAACAAATGGGACCCATAGAGGGTTTGTCTAGTTATAGTTGCAATTTTGTGAAAGCTGGTCGAAATAGCTAAATTGCTTAAAAATTGGCCTTGAAAACACTCGTTTTAAGTTAAAACACGAAGTTTGATGAATTCTAATTACTCCCTCGTATACAGAGAATTCATCGCATCTGACGGAGGTCAGTTACGAAGAGTAGGGCTCAAGTCACAACAGTAATTCCGAGGCTCATTATCCTAATTGCATCAGGAACTCTTAACGCATAGTGACCAGTGGGCCCCAAAACCCACTTACAAAACTAACCTCCGAAAGTGTTTTTGTTGAACTGAGAGTTGGTTACAATTCTCTTGTTGGAATTTTAGAGGTAGGTGGCGGGTTTTGTTTTTAGTTTCACTCAAACAAAATGACAACCGCAGGCCGGAATCAATCACATTTTATTAAAACGTGCGCGTCACGACAAGTGACTGGTATGTTAAATGGGATTTGAAACTCAACTTAGAAAGGCATTAAATAAATTCAAACAACTTAGCTAAGGTCCTTTATGGTGTCCTACGTTTCAAGGGGTCATGTAAGGAGTTTCGGATTTGTGGTACATTAGGGTGTGGCGCTCATGTGTGTGACTTTCGAGGTCAGATTTTTGATGTTTTGACAGCTCCGGTTGAGGTAAGATTTTATCATGTCTCGGAGTTACATTTTCTACTATTCAATATTTAATTTCCAAATGTAGGAAATGAAGAAGGAAAAAATTCAGTGCAGAAGGAATTCCGAGGCTCATTATCCAAGAGTAGGACTGAAGAAGGAATTCCTCTTTGCATGACATGCATAATTTTTAACTGAAAATAGAACTTTCTATTTTGCATGTCTGCCACCTATTTCCAAGTAATTGACTTCTTCAAGTAATGACTTTTAAACCAATCACTTAAGTTTTATAATTTAATTGATTGCTCAATTACTTTGTCGGAGAAAATAAGAGAAAGAAGAAGAAAGAGGAAAAGAAATTAGAAGAAAGCTGCAACACTTCTAGTCTTGTTCTTTTTCCATAATCTGCATGCGGTTGACTCTTTTGCCTTTGATTCTCACCAAACTGGATCTGGAAGTAGCTGACTTTGATTTGCTTGCGGGTAGTGCCTTTGACTTGTCTTCCCTCTTATTCTTAAAGCTTTTGCAGTTCTTCTCCAGTACATGCACCAGTGCAATGTTTGCCGTAAATAATTCAGACAAAACTCATCATTTTTATTTTTAATTGCATATGAGCAATTTTAAATTCCGGAAAGCACTCCGGGTGAATGCAAATACAAGTAAATTCAATGAAGGCTTCAACTGGAAGATTGGGAGCACATGCACAAGATCTTGGAAGGAATTTTCCATGCACTGACTTCTATACAGGCTGCGTTAGAAATAAGAGGATGAATTTTTACCTCAAGCCTTTGCAACTATGAGATCTGGATCTGTCAATTAAATCGGTGATAGGTTCAGGGCCTATGTCTGTATTATTGACTTCAGCAAATCTAGAAGCTATGCATGATTCTGTTGATCCTTTTATTTCATCATGCTTCATCATGGCTTGAACAATATTTGTCCGAGCTCTTTTTATTTTAACTCTGTCGGAGTTCTTTGCCACTGGATCAATTTGTGCAGATCTAGCAATTTCTTTAGATTTGAAAGATATATTCAATGTACCTGACATTGATTTGCTCTCCCGTGATGAATACTTGCAATTTATTCAGACAAAGATGGAGTCCAGGGTATGAATACTTGATTTCTGTCACCAAAATCTGCATATAAAGCCTGCTGCCCTAAAATTTGAGGTTTTGCTTGCATGCAAAGCAAACAAAAATATTATTTAATTCACCTGGGCACATATACCAACATGCAAACACTCGTAATGACAAAAAGTAGGCTATTCCAACCTTAGGTGCCAAAACTGGAAGCTTCCTAGCAGTGGAAAATATTTATTAATGCAACATCCTTCTTTTGGCGCCAAAACCTGTCCGGGCTGCAATCCTTAGCAAAAAGAATTAATTGCTTCTTCATTATGGCAGCCCATGCTTAAATAACCTTTAGCATACTATTTTTAATTATTTCCCTTCCTATTCCTGGCAATTCAATTAATAAATAATCATGTCTATTCACCCAAATTAGGCGTCCAATTATGCATGCTGTTGGTTGCTTTTAAATAAATTTATTTTATTTATTTATGGCATGCATCCTTTAGTTCTCCTTGGCTTGTCTTCTTGCTTTGACTTTTCTTCCATATATGGCGTGAAAATTGGGTGAAAAAGCCATAAATGAATATCATTAAATACATTATTTAATGCCAAGGTGGGTCACACTTTTTGGCAAGGGTAATTTGTAAAAAATAGTAAGTCAACTTTGATGGGAATTTCTACCCTACTTTGCAGCTCCGAAAATCCTCCCTTCCACTTAAGTTATTTGACTTTCATAATGAGAATTTTTACCCTACAAGATAGGTAAGAAATTCCCACCTGCCTGCCACTGCCGAAATTCCCACTGACAACTTAAATCATCTCCCAAAAAGTGCGACTTGCATTAAAAATAGCTTCCTTTGATAAAGTGTGACTTGCATGGGTGAATAGACCTCTTTGGTGGGAAAGGTTAGCCTGCTAGGCAGGCAAAAAATTCCCATCAGTGTTTTAAGTGATTTTCTTTATTTTATAATGCGAATTTTTACCCTACAAGGCAAGGCAGGTAAGAAATTCCCACCTACCTGCCACCTCTAATATTCCCATTGCAGCTTAAGTGACTTTGACTTCATGGGAAAAAGTACCTTGCAAGGCAAGTAAAAAATTCCTGCTTGCCTGCCACTACCAAAAATCCCATTGCAGCTTAGATCTATTTATTCCAAAAAGTGCGACTTGCCTAGGAGAGACTTTTTGTGCTTGACTTCTTTTTTGGTCAGGAGTTTTCCTCCTAAGGATGATTCCTTCTGGTGTTGAGGCCATAAATTATCTCCAGATGCTTCAAGCAATTAAACAAACTATACAGAACAAAGAACGGACCCAGGGGAATTTAACAGACAAACTACAGAGAAAGCCGAAGAAAAACGCAAAAGAAATAAATAAAAACGAAAAACGTTGCCAGAAGTTGCAGACAATGCTCTGAATTCATTTCTGGTGGAAACCCTATTGAGATGCGTGAATACTGGCATGCAAAACTTTAACAGGGTTCAACTGGAGCACAATTTACTTCAAGCGGGGCTTTATTTGTTTAATAAATAATTAAATAAAAATTTCCCGCAGACAAAACTTGGCGGAGGGATAAAATGAGTTTCAGAATCTGGGTATTTGTCGAAATTGGCTCATATTATTCATTGGGAATATCTTAACGTAATACAGACATCTTCTGGCAATAAAACACATAAAGATCCACTATTTTAAAAAGAAAGATTTTTTTTTAAACATGGGGTAGTCTCAGATTTCAGGGTCAAATTTGGAGACACCACTACAACAACACCTGCAACTAAAACAACTATCTTAAATCCCCTCCTCATCACACTTGCTAGATGTAGATTGATTAAAGGCCAAAGTAATGGTGCGTGCAAAACCTCCTCGTCTACAAGATCTATTTTGTTCATAGCCAACGTGCATGGAATCTTTGCAGACTTTGCCTCCACTTGAATCTAGTCATAATACACAGGTCCAACTTGTTAAAATATAGAGCATTATATAACATGTATTGCAGTTATGTAGTTGTTCAGTTGGTAACTGTTCAACCAATCTATAGCCACCTCTTCACATAATAAATTCACTCTGCCTGTGACATTTGAGCAGTGGAGTTTTCCTTCCCTAAATTCATTCTTCTCTTTGCATATGCTAACATTGATATCAGAGGGTCCAAAGTTGCAGTTCCAGGAAGCCTTGAAGAGGCACGAATTGGAAATTTGAGGAAGCCCTAACAGGGTACAAATTTGGTAAAACGTGAAGGTATTTAGAGAAAAATACCAAACATTAGGGCAGGGAAGAAAGAAATTCCTCCATTCATGTGCAACAAACTATTTGCAGAGAAAAACAAGGGCAAACGTCAAAGGAAATACGTTGAGGAGAATTGTGGGCAAAAAGTCCAGTCGTGAGGGGAAGAAAGAACAAAAATCTAGCGGAAAGAGAGGTGAAGCAAATAACTAGTGAGAACCCAGTCGCTAATAAAAAATGTGAGCAGTCGTGAGGCAAAATCGTGGTTCGAAGGCACAGTCGATGGCGGTAAATTCGTGGATGAAGAAAAATCATGTAAGAAGGAGAACCAAAGGTACAAATTCGTGAAGGCAAAGTAAATACACAGTTCGACGAGGGCAAAACGAGGGAAAATAGTAAAATTTTGAAAAAATTGTGGTTCGAAATAACCAACAGCAAATCCTCAGGCAAAGACGGCAGAGGCAGAGTCGTTTCCTGTTCTTCCCTTTTGAAAGGTCGGTGATTTAATACACTGAAATAATATTCATTTTACAACAAAGGTCTTCACCTTATATTTGCATAATTAGTTTTACACTATTTGGTGCAGTAAATAATATATTACTGGTGTGGGCAAAATATTATTTCATTATTTATGTTACTTTGGAATAATAAAATGGCAAATATTTCTCTTGACTTTTCCGGAAACACAAAAATTAACAGGCACTAATTTCAATGTATGGATTCATAAGATTTTAACGCTTGCGGAGTTTGGTGATTGTGATAACATAATCTCGGGTAGTAAAAGTCGACCAACGATGAACTTTGTGGATTATGACAAACGTCATAAGGAAGCGTTATTGTTTCTCAAGTTATTGGTGTTGGATGATATGATACCGAAAGTGCGGAATGCTACTGTGGCTAACATGTTGTGGACCAGTCTGAGGGATAAATATCAGACGTCAGAAAAGAGTCGGGTTTTATACTTGAAGAATTTGCTCTTTTCCATAAAGTTACAAGAAGGTGGATCACTGTCTGACAATCTACTTCGGATGAAGGACCTCTAAGACCAGTTATCTTCCATCAACAAAAAGGTGGACGACGATGATATGGTGGCTTTGGTTCTGAACAACTTACCTTCTTCGTATGAGTCATTTGTGGAGGCACTCCATTTAATGGCTGAAATTCAAACATTCACGTTTGATAAGGTGAGTTCTTACTTGTTGCAAAAGGAGCGGAGACAAATTCAGGCAGAATCTAATTGTGACCATTCAGAGAGTGCTCTTGTCACTCAGTCAAAGGGAAAGTGGAAACATCATTCTGATGAATCATCCACTCGGTATCAGGTCACATGCTATTACTGTCACAAGGTTGGTCACCTTAAGAAGGATTGCCGGAAGCGGAAGTATGATCTTTCGCAGGAAAACAAAAAGCCATGTGATGAGGAACATGTAGCAGCAGTTGCAAAAGAATGAGATTCGGATGACGAACATGCTCTTTATCGTCTTACGACATCATGCTTGCATGACAGTGGTACCAGTTGTTGGTTCATTGACTCTGGTGCGTCCGCACACTTTTCATGTCGTCGGGTTTGGTATGTTTTATTTACTGCAAATATCTATTTTGAATCAGTAGTACTAGCTGATGGAGAATCACTTGCAGTAGAAGGGATAGGAGATATATGCATTGTATTGAATAATGCTCATAAATTGTTGGTACGGAATGTTAGATATGTACCTTCTTCACAAAATAATCTTCTATCTATTCGTCAATTAATTGAAAATCCCAAAATTTTTGTGATTTTTGTGGGAAGAAGTGTGTTGTCTCTGATGTGAAACAGAGACTGATAATTGCCCTTGGAATTGGGGAAGGTGGTCAGTACCGGCTTGTTGATCTAGCTACGATCAACATGAATGCTCGTGTGGAGGACAAATCCACCATACAGGATGTGCATGAGGCTGCAGTGCCTTGGGAGGAAGCCATTCCTCACAGATCTGTTGACTTGGATACAGTCAACCTACATGCACCTATTGTGGAGGGAGTATCCACTATATCACATGTACGGGAGGCAAATATGCCTCGGGAGGATGGATTTCCTCATTCTGAAGAATAGTTGGTTGTGGATGGAGACTCCACTATTCCAGATGCACTGATAGTGCATGGTCAGATGGCATACCCAGCCACTCACTCAGAGGTACTTGCTCGAAGGACAACAGAGCATGAACAATTTTCTCATTGTGTTGTGAAAGATCTTTCCCAACAGAGGGGGATAGATGAACAAATAGATTAGAAGGTGTTGGTTCTCACTCCTACTATTGCGGAGATGGTTATTTCTCCCACTGTTGAGACGGATGAGACGAAGATGGTTATTTCTCCTACTATTATGGAGTTGGTTCTAACTCTTGTTGCACAGATGGTCACATTTCTCTTATTGAGAAAGTTGTATGAGCACTACATGGTGTTGCAAGGACATGATTAAGGTGACTTCGATTGCAGGATAATTGAGTCTCTGTACAGACTCCAACAGGCTACACAAATCAATCCACCTCTCCGAGGTTTTGATTTCAACACTCTGGAGATGGGGCTGACATTCTCAGTCATTGGTGATTTATCATTGGTCAATGAATCACATAACAAAGAACTAGTAGGCCACTTGCCATATCGTTTGTTCACTTGACAAGATTTTTGTTTTGTGGTTCTTTTCCATTCGACAACTGCAACACAATCATGGACTGCTGATTTTGAAGTACAACCTATGGCACATTTTGTAGATCTAATGACTAAACATATGGGATTTAGGAAATTTGTAAAATTTCGGGACAAACTTGGTATTGTTTCTGGTTTAGTCATTAAGAGGGAATGTTAAAATATAGAGCATTATATAGCATGTAATTCAGTTATGTAGTTGTTCGGTTGGTAACTATTCAACCAATCTGTAACCTCCTCTTCACATAATAAATTCACTCTACCTGTGACATTTGAACAGTGCGATTTGCTTTCTCTAAATTCATTCTTCTCTTTACATATGCTAACACAACTTAGGATGATCCATGGAGGAAAGCACAAGCATATGGTCAACATTTGCAACTGGAGGATCTGTTATCTCCAATTTCCTCTCCAATACATCCTTAATCATGTCTCTCTTATCTGTCCAGTCAATACCCCCAAGATTTGCAAGCTATGGAGTTGAGTTTCCAACATGAAGAGAAGCAAGTTACAGCCATGTCTATGATAGTTGTGACAAGGAATCACCGAATGAAGACTTACATGAGGATTTTTCACTACATTTCAGCATGGGACAGCAAGTACATGTTGAAGAGTACGGCAAATTTGGAGCGTACATGAGGAGGATTGTGGCACTTTTCACAAGTAAGTTGCATAAGTTCTTTTTTGTAGCCTTTGAGCAGTTTTGTATAGTGCATATGAAGCCATTCAAAAAGCTTAGGCTGATTTGTGATCCAGGAACTGATGGGAATGCAAATTTGCTTCTTGTGATTGCTTGGGGGCAAGCAATCTCGGGAAGGGAGGACTGTAATGTCCCTCTTTTCGGATAGTTTGTATCAAAGACCTTTGGCCCATTTTTGTCTACCCGACGACCAAAGGGTAAGCTCAAGGGTGACTTAAGTTTATTAATTTTATTATATTTTGCAAGTATTAAAATATAACACTATAAAGAGCACATATAATAAATTAATAGACTTAACTTTAAATTAGAACTTAGGAAAGTGCAATAAAATAAAAGCACTTAATTAAATTGTACTTCCTAAGGGAAAATGCGATTTGGAAGTCCAAAGGTCACTTTCATTGGAAGTCTAAAGGTCACTTTCATTGGAAGTCCAAAGGTCACTTTGGGTCCCTTTTCCTATATAAAGAAGAGGTCGATTTGCCTAGAGGTATCCAGAAATATTTTATGACATTTTCTCTTGCATGAAGCTTCAACTTTTGCAATAAAATTCTAAGGACGAAACCCCTTAGGAATTTAATCTCTTGTGGACAAAAACCGCAAGAGTTGAGAGGGTTTTTCACTCAGAAATTCCCATTGATTGTAATCAGATTTTTAATCATTTCCAACAGTAATTTCCAGTAGTGTATTTGAATGCATTTTGGAGAATAAAATTGCAGCAGTGTTTTCTCTAGTGGATCGACTCACCTGAGGACTATTTTGGGCATTATTGTTGAGGTATTTATATCTAAAATTCATTGTCTAATATCTCGTAATTTTTGTGAATGAAAATACCCAAGTTTCATAATTTATTAGAGGGTTTTTTACCAGTTTTATACTCTGATTTCAGAGTGTTTGGGGCGTCAATAAAATCAGATTTTTGTATGTTTGAACTCCTAAAATTAGTGGCAATCATTTGTGATAAAGAAATAATTTTGTGGAAGCCATTTATGTGTATTTTCCATCAAACCCTAGTTGACCTACTCTAAAATAATTCTGATTTTCCCTAGGATTATCGCCATGCATTCGCTGGGTCTGCTTCAAGGGTTTGAGAGTGCAAAAATAGTTATTGTGGGCTGATTTGGGTGTGCTTGCATATAAAACCCTTGTTGCATTTGGCAGAAATTATTCCAGTTTACCCTAGTTTATTTTCCGTAGCTGTCAAAAGTATATTTTGTTATTTTGTGAAGTGGGAAAAATTCATATTTGAGCAAAAGATCTATTGGGGATCTTTCAAACCAAGACATTGTTGCCGACTAAAACTCACCTCCTCATCTTCTTAAGCAACGCCCTTACCACACATAGGAGCTCTGTTCCTACTCTCTTATCCTTTGAATCCTTAATACTTTTCCCTGAATTCTCGGTCCCTTCTCCATTACGTTTTGGAGGATATCCATACTCTACTTCAAAGTCCTTATTTTGGCACGATTGGGAGGATGACAACAGGAGTTGTGGAGTTTAGCATTACACTTGCAAATTGCATTTGTACATTGTCTCCAAGGCCTTTTCAATGCCTCCAACAATCACTGCAGACCCAGAAGACCACATTTTCTTGAGGCGATTTGTCAAACGGTTGACCTGCCTTGTCTGTGTGTCCACATTTTGCAACATATCGACCAGGGCATTGGTAACTAAAACGTTTGACAATTTTTCTCTACCTTATATGCTTTGATGGAAGCCGACGGCCTGCTCTAAAATCTCCCTTTTGACATACTTATTTATCAAGGCGTTGCTACTACAAAATTTGACAGAAATCCTCTACCACTTTGCTGTGGTGGAACACCATACCCGATCCAAAGGCTTCCATTTGGCGCAGGTGGAAAAAGGCTGCTAGGAGAAGATTTGGTGCCTTATTTTTACACCTGTAACTTGCATTTGCATAGAGTTTCCAATGCCTATTCAAACAAATCCCTTTTGTGCAGGCCTGCATTCATTGGGTTTCGTGAGGCTGTGCAACCTTGGGCATTCAGCCAAACAGTTCATGTGCCTGGTCTATGCTTCCACATTTATTCCCACGTCTGACAAAATCCGCTTTCAACTATGCTTGGAGGATGGTCCAACCCTGCAAATTTTGACAAGGGACCTGCCCTTTCAATTCTCCTCTGGTGAATGCCATGCCTTCACCTGACACACTCTACCGCCCCTTCAATTTTTTCTCTGCCATTTCACCTACTCACTGCACCAAGTAATTCCCCCTTTATTGCTTTGACTTATTTTATTTTAAAACTCATTCTAGTTATATAGTTATTTATCTATTTATTATTATTATTATTTTTATCCCGGGTACGCCCTAACGGAGAATGGGAAGGGGCATTACAGCCCCCCCCCACCAATAAGAGCATCGTCCTTGACGCAACACAGCATTGAGGAAAGAAGGATAAGTAAGCAAGGAAATTCAGCAACGACAAGTTCAATCTAGGACAAGAACTTGTCGCTAACACAGGACCACAAGGAAGCAAAACTAGTTTTGGCAATATCTTAAATTTCAATGTTATGTGAAGATTGGTAGTTCCATTTTCACTTTATTATTTAGTTAGTCTTTCCCTTTACCATAATTCTTAATCCTAAAGCTCATAATATTTTATTATTTACTAATTTTTGTGGGTGCCCAACATAACATAACATCACAATGTCACACAAAGCTCAAACACAACACTAAGACCCACACGACATCTTGTTACGCCCTTTTCACGACTGTATCACATCACAAGACCTCAACCCAAGATGTTCAGGAATTCATAAATATTAGGGAAAGTTTCTCAATTTTATTGATGTACATATCCAAATATGTGAATAAAAGCAAACTAAATCCAGTAGTATCAAGTTATCAATAGAAAATTCCAGTATTTGTCTATTTGATTATGCTTCTTGCTGTATCGTAGCAAATTGAGACAAATCTCTGGCACTTATTTCTACATACTATAGCTGAGTGTTTTCAATCCTCAAGAGAGAACCATTATGAAACTATTAAGATTGGAAACTGGTGGAGAACTAATGGCAATGAATGAACACTTAAGTGAGAAATGATAGAAGAAAACTTACTGTCTGTAAAATATTAAAAACCATAAGGTAGCCAATGTCATGCTGACAACCAGATTACCATGAAATGCTAAAATGTGTTCCGCAGTAAGTAAAAAACCTCTAAGGTGATAAACAAGAAAAATAGAACTGAAAGAACTCGGTCCTAGGAAAATATGCCTTAAGAGCTCTTTTAATCTTTTAATTGGCTTCATTAATGCACCAAACCCAGCCGACCTGCTAAAAAGAAGAACATAATAAAAGAAAACATTAAAAATTAGAAAATAAAAGTGCAATGAGAGTTCACTTCCTTTTCCAGCTCACTCCATTTCTTTGCCATGGAAAAGGGGATGGCGAGAATTCCAAAATCATGCTCTCAAGTTGAAAAAGGGGACATTACAAAGGGTGTCTATTATGTCCTTTTAGTTTGTTCTAAAACACAGAACTAGCAGATACAATAAAGAGTGATTTTCATGCTTGATTCTAAGTTTTGAATGATATGCTAATCGACAGGAGTTGTAGTCTAACTGTTTGTAAGAACTTGTTTATTTTTTTGTTATCCGTACTTGTTGTTAGCATGAATCTTAAGACAATAATTATTATTGTGGTCAAGTTAACTCTTACCATGGTCTTTGCTTAGGTTTGTTGGCTGTTTTTATATCCCATCAGCCTTTGGTTTCTAATAATTACACTTTAAATCTTAAAAGATATGACACATCTATGGATGAAATTTGGAATTAGGTTAGAAAATCTTTGACTACAGCAAACTTCATCATACGTCTCAACCATTTTGGTTTCCAGAAACAAATATCAGTTTGGAATCCATGCTGAATTGAACAGAACAAGTAAAACATGAAGTATCTGTGTTTATTAATTTGTATCTTTTGTTGTTTTTACCCTTACTTTGCAGGTTGAATATGGACTAAAACGAGGAACAACAGATAATTCTTATATCATAGAAGGACCAATGGGAATGGCATTGATAGATGTACCAGATCAAGCTTTCACGGAAGAGTACATCAGGACACTTATGAACACAAAAGATATTGACTTACTAAAATATATTATTATTGGACACTTGAGTCCTAAGCGGATAGACAGTCTGACTGCTCTTGGCGAATCACTCGAACAGAGATCTTCATTTGGTAATTTGCTTTCATTGTTTTCTCTTGGAAAGGTACGATGCTTCCAGATTAAGATTTTCCTAGTGTTTATTTGTCCATAACTTCACATTTTTCAGTCTCCTTACATAAGAATTATAACTTATAAGCAAAAACAGGCAGTAATAGAACATTATGGTATGCCTCCATGATGATCTCATTCATCAAATTTACCCAGGAATTGTATCCTACCCCGTTCACTGGGTTACTCTGCACCCAGCATGTTAGATGCAGTATATACCCAATTTCAACACTTTATCATATCTACTGGGGTTTGAATTTCTGCCTCTACTTTGAAAACCCATTTTCTTTTACCACTTGAGCTCATCCCATTTGACATCTGCAAGGCCTTTGTTACTATGCTTTTGATGAACTTGAAGGAAGTTGCAGAGACATAGGTTTGCATTCTTGACTGTTTACAGTCTTACTATATTCTCTTCCATGATTAAAAGGTTTGTTTATCATTTGAACTTGAAGTATTTATCCTGATTTGTTTTTGTAGAGATTGCTTGAAGTTGCTTTGTAGATGCCTCATAAATGATGTTAATGATCATTTCGTGGGATGAAATTGCTTTTCAGCATTACCTCTCGATGTGTATTGCTCAAACCCTGCTGCACAGTTGTTATCAGTATCCATGCCTGAAAAGCTAAAGGATACATTTTCCTTGAAAGTTGTACGATCTGGCGATACCTTGGACTTAGGTGGAGGTATGTTTTTCGAATCTATTATGTTTTATATATCATAACCAGTATGTGGAAACTCTGTTTTGACGTGACATCCATTCAAGCACTGTCAGAAATCCTTTTATACCATAGATTTTTCAACTAGAAAGATGAATTTATTGGGTAGGGTTTTGTCTTTCTTATGCCTTCAGGTCACAAGCTTCAGTTTATCTTGACCCCGACTCCAAGATGGCCTGATGGAATGTGCACCTATGACCCTGCAACACAGCTCATATTTACTCACAAATTCTTTAGGTAAAGTTTTTAAATTTTTTTACTTAGCATGACATGAACATAGATATAATGTATTCGGCAGATTTTTTAATACTGTATCTGGAGACTCATGAGTGTGGAGACCATGTCTTGACTACAAAATTAGCAGTTGTATTTTGATTCCTAAGTATATTTAATTTATTTGATGGAAGTCTGTCATCCTATCCTGCCTTTCTTATTCAAAGAACTACAACAAACACATGAGAACCAGCACTTCTACCGCACATCATAAGTACACAAAAGAAAACGAAAATAGAAACTTCGTTTCAAGTGCAGTAATCAGGCTTCCAATATTTTCTTTTTGTGCAGTGCACATGTTTGCACAGACAATGATTTTGATATCGGAGGATGGGAAGCATATGGAGAGGATTGGCGCTTCTTTTATGATTGCATGCTTTCTCCTGTGGCACGACAGGTACAAAATAATTACCTGCTTCTACTGTGGTCAGCTATTGTGTAAAAGTGCACTCACAATGCAAATTAACATGGAAACCTAGATTTAGATTTTCAAAGCTTTGGAAAAGCTAAAGATTACTTTAACAGTGTTGCATTCAGAGTAGAGCTGCAAGGTAAGATTAATAGAAAGTCCTCAATTATAATTTCAGTTTTGTATTCTTTTCTTGACATCACAACGGAAATAACTACGCCTTTTCTGCAAAATGCAATTTTGTTTTGAAAGCACTATTTTGTATTTGCTTGTTTGTTTCATACCAGCGGTTCCTCTTCCCCTATGAAAGTTGCAATGCATCCCCTAACTTTACCAGATTCATCAGACTTTCTATTGCAAGAAAAAATATCTGTCCTGCAAAATAAAAAACATAAGAAAAATATTTGACATGCAGACGGACATGTGGAGGTAACTGGGGGTGGTTACCAAGGGAGTAGTTGGCTCACCCATTATAAATAAAATGTCTGAGATTCATTCCTTACCAAATAACCTCAAGTGGAAGAGTCTCATGGAGGATATCTGTAGAAGATGAGGATGTCAAGGTGAAAGCTGTAAGTGCGGGAGCGAGGATGGTCATCAACGTGGAGGGAAACCAATATAAGCATGAATGAACCAAATGATTGTTCTAAGTAGCACCAAACATACCAGTTTTGTAAAGCTGAGGGATGAATTGCAGTCATCATTAATATCATCTCAAAGGAGATCTTTTTTTGAAATCCCAGGAATTTATCTGTAATTAATTTCTTATTTTGTGAGCTGAATAGCTTAAGGTAAGAGTTCTCGAGTCACTCTTAGGGTGTAGGGATGGCTTGGAGGCAGAGAGACTGCTTGTATGGCCTAAATAGCCTAAGGAAGAGTACACATAGTTTGAGGGAAAGTATGGAAATCTCGAGAAGGGATACTGTTAGGAACTATTCCACACAGAAACCTATGCACAGTGACAAAATACAAGAGAGCAATACTGGCTATTCTTGGGATTTGATCAGAAATCAAGGTTAAGAATGTATTTGATGTCTTCTTGTAGTTGGTTGGACCACCATGTAGGAGGAAAGCCACAGCACATGAGATCCTTATTATCAAGAGCCCAATTAGCCAAACTATTATTCTCTTCTAAATAAACAATGTAGATATAATGCAAATCAGGTTAGTAGTTAGGTAGTGTAAAATGTAAATAATACGACAAACTCAAATTTCAGGATTGTCTTCGGTTTGTGAGAAGATTTTGACTCAACCTTGAGAAATAGATCAAATTGATATCTGTGAGCTGGGAAAATACACAAATAATCAAGAAAGTAAAGCAACTAGCCAGATACTTCCTCCTTCGCGATTTCTTAACAAACCTCAAAATGGACAGTCAAACATGGATGAGCCTTGATTGTGTGAAATGTAGGTGCTTCCCTCGAACCGGAGCAAGGCCTTCTCTGCAACAAGATCAACTTACTTTGCACAATGGATAAAGGGATTATGGATTTGGGATGCTTCAAGATGAGACTATTTGGGCATTAGGACGAGGTGGAAAGGATGCTCTATGCTCAAAGGATGCAAGAGTTCAGACAGGATATTCAAGCTTATTCTCCATGTCTTTTAGAAGGGGGGTAAGGCTGTATTTATAGCTTGGGAATTGGATTAACTTAGAGGATTTTAAGTAATCGCAATTTGAAAATGTGGGCATGATTAGGTGAGTGGGGGCCAAAAAGAGTGGGTGAGGATTAAACTTGTATTTTTAATTCTCAAACGGGGGGACATAGGGAATATTTGGCATGTAAGGAAGATTGGGTTTAATTTAGGGGTTGAAACGGATTAATTAACCAATTAACATCGATTAATTCAATGGGGATTTTTGTTGGAAATGGAGTGGTGAAATTAATTGATTTGGAAGAGGTGTGAAATTAGGGTGTCTACATTTTCCCCTCTTTGGAAGGGTACTATGAAAGTAGTGTGCTTTTAAAGAAAGTAGATGAGATGGATGAATATGCCCCGGGCAGCATGATCGAAGATTTTGAAGATATTCTTCTTAAGGAAGGTGTTCCTTCGATAAGAAGTTATCAGAGGAAGAAAAGAGAAAACATTCTTTAAGCAAGAAGTAAAACAAACTTTCGCCTGTAAGAATGGGGGAAGAATTCAATCTACTTTTGCTAAGCAAAAAGTAGAGAAAATGCTTGTTGGGGAGAGTAGAAGGTGGTAGGTGATGGATGTCATGATATCCTTGAAGACAAAAATGTTATGAGAATATGTGATTATGGATATATGTGATGATGCCCCCTCGAAAGGGCTGACGGGGGTGGAAGATGTGACAAAACTCTCGAAAAAAGAGAGGTCAATTCTGCGGAGAGGAGGATGAGAATACAGTGTAAGAGAATGGAATGATTGTATTGCGCAAATAGGGAAAGTATTCAATTGGCCTTGAATGCTAGGTGTGAGGATATGTGGAAGGACAAAATGAGAAAGAGAAAAGAGAATGGACAGGAGTAGTGGTTGATTATGAGAAGAGAAAGATAAGTCAAAGGTGAAGGAGACAAGGGTATGGAATAGAGTGCATGGAAACAGAGGAGGAGAAAAAAGAAATGAAAGAGGTAGAAGAGAATAAGAGAGAGAGATGATAGGGGAAGAAGGGAATGATGAAGGACAAACAAGAAGAAGACAAGAAAATGATAGAACAAAGGGTGAAAGTATGAAAAAAAGGGAGAGAGTCAAAATGAAGGGAGTATAAAAATGAAGAAGGGTGAAGGGAGAGAAATGATGGAAAAACGAAAGAGATGATAGAGCTGAGAAAAACAATAAACTGTAGAAGTAGTAGGTGAAGAAGAAAAAGGTATGGAGAATTAGGAAAGATGAACAAGAAGGAGAAGAAGAAATGAGAATAGGGTGTAAAATCGGGAAAAAGGGAGAGAAAGGTGCAAAATGAAGGTAGTGGAATAGAGAAGATGAGAAAAAGGGAGAAAAGGATGGAAAAATGAAGGAGATGAGGACGATGAAGAATTTAAAGAAGACGAAAGAGGAGGTAGAATGGAGAAAAGAAAGAAACTATGAGGGACCAAGAAAGTGTGGAAAAGATCAGAGAAAAGAAGAGAAACTGGTACATAATGAGTGAAAAGGTAGGGGTGGTAGAGAAAAGGAGGGGATGGTAGGATGAAGGTTAAAATGATGGGGGAAGAAGGGAGGAAAAAGCGGATACATGGAGAAGATTGAAGGAATCCGGTCTTCATGGGGTAGACCAAGGTAGGGAATATGGTACAGACCGCATGGAGATGCATGTGGATGAGGATGGGATAAAAAAGACTCGACATCGAAAAAGGGATAGGGTACTGATGGGGAAGTATGAAGGAGGCACGAGGAAAAGAGGGGAAGAAGATGATAAAGAGAAGATGAAACAAGATGAAGAGTGGGAAGGAGGAGAGGATAACAGAGAAAATGATGCAGAAGGAAATCAAGAATGGGGATAGTAGGTGTAGAGTGAGCAACATTAGGAATGTAAGGAGAAGAAAGTGGGGAGGAATGACATAGATTGGAAAAGATGCGGAGATGCATGAAATGAGGATACAAGGATTATGAGACAATAGGCAAATGATGTATGATAAAAACAGTAAAGATATTGAAGAGGGCGAAGGGAAGATGGAGAGGTGGGGAAGAAGCGACAAGAAAGGGTGGGAGTGGAGAAAAGGGCAGGGAGGGAAGAGATAAAATGGGGGATAGAAGAGGCATTGCCAGTGAAGGGAGGTTAGGAGAAATCTTTCGATAATGATCGGTAGGGAAGGATGGGAGGAAAAGTGAGGAAAGGGAGAAAGTAAATGAGGAATGGAAGAGGAAACGTCAACAAAGAGACGTTAGGAGAAGTCCCCTGATAATGATTAGTGGGCACGAAGGAAGGAATGAAGAAAAAAAGTAGAAGTTCAAAGATAGGGAACAAGGCCGTGTAGAATGGGGATGAGTGAATTTTAGGAGAAGTCCACTGATAATTATTAGCGTGGAAACAAAAGATGATGATGAAAGAATGTTAGGGGAATACCAACAATAATGGCAGGTAAGCATGGGGGAAGATATGTGGGATAATTCAAGAGGATGGAATGAGAAGAGTGAAGAAAAGGTGAGTGATAAGTTATGATAAGGTGAAGGTGAGGATAGGATGCGTAGGATGAGGATGAACAAGGTGGATATGAAGAAACAAGACATGAAAAGAATGGCAAGAAATGGTATGAAGGATAATGGATCAAGAAGGAGAAAATGGGGGAAAGGAACATGATTACAGGCGGAAGATAGTAGATGCACTCGTGATATGATAGGTTGAGAAAGGATAATGATAGGAGGAAAATGTGGTTGGTAGGGGAGACCAAGGGGAAGAAACGATCAACGGAGGGAACAAAGAATGAAGTGAGGGAGAAGTCCAGAATGATGACTTTAACTTAGGGAGGACCCTTAAGTAAGACTGTCATGTGACGGATGTGGATAAGTAAGATTGTCAAGCGAGGGATGATGGAGATGAAAAGTGGGAAAGTAGGAAGTGGTGTTTGCTAGAATGAAAGAGGAGGTGAGAGGATGTGATAATGGGGACTGACAAGAAAATGTGGATGGTGAGAATGTGGATTGATGGGGGAGTGCAAGACGACAGATCATCCTTAAGAGGGATTCTTAGGTGAGATCATCATGTTGCACAAGTGGTTAAGTAAGATCGCCAAACCGGTAGTGACGATATGGAGGGTGAAAAGCAAGAATGTATTGGGTATAGGGGTGGAATGGTTGGTTGGAGCAGATGATTATGACGAGAGGCGGGAGAAATAAGATGGGGGAAATATGATGGGATGGGGGAAGGCCATATGGCATATCAACCTTAAGAGGGACTCTTAAGTAAGATAGTCAGGCGGCGGGGATGGTTAAGTAGGATCGCTAAAGCGAAGAAGAAGAAGAATGATGAGAAGAAGTAAGTGATTGACAGAGTTGATGGAAAGAGGGTATGACAAAATGGACTGAAGGGGAACCCTCTAGTGAATTTGCCATACTGTGAGAGTGTGTAAGTAAGATTACCAAGAAGAAGACGGATACTAGGAAGGATGAGAAAAGAGTGAGTGGTGGACGCCAGAATGGAACAAGAGGTTAGAGGAGGTGATAAAAAGGAAGGAAACAAAGGAGTGTGACATGAATGGATGGAGGAACATATGTAGTGGAGGATGGAGATTGTTAGGGGAATCCTTAATTGGGATGCCCACGTGGTGAGAGTGATGAGGCAGGAATGATAAGTGGAAGAGACGGAGCGGAAAGATGTGTGTGGTGGTGATTGTCATCTGATGAGAGAGGAGATGGTGGAGAAGTTTCTACAACGGGAAGATCTTAGTAAGAGGGTATACCTCAACCAAGAGTCCCACACAGAAGGGGTGATTAAGTAAGATTGTCAAGCTGAAAGCGGAAGAGTGAAAGGGAAGAACACAGAGTGGTGAAAGGGGATAGGAATGGTGAGAAGGGTAATGTGGGGATAAGTAGCGGATGAGTAGAAATGAGGAGCGAGGATGAATGGATCAAATACATGATGACCTTGGTTGGGGATGAGGAGTTGCTGGATGGCGAATGCTTCTTGAGAAAGATCCTCAAGTAGGATTCACAAACTGCAACGGTGATCAAGTAGGATTCCCAAACTGGGGAATGTATTAGTACGGGTGAATGGATGGGGTGCAAAGTAAGATTTTGACCACGCAGGAAGATACTCACGTGAAGAAAACATCTTAATTTTAATATAGCACATAACATGATGCATCATGATATAAAAGATTAGGATGACTAGACTGTAATATGCAAGAGAGCATAGACAATAGCCATCAAAAAGGTTTGATGCCCCAGTACAATATGCAAGTGTAAGAGAGCATAGACAGAGGCCATCAAGAAGGTATGATGCCCCTGTACGATATGCAATCACATAACAGAAGTATATTAGAGAGAACACCAAGATACATAAAATCAAGATGCCCCTTGTAATATATCAAGATACAAGAAAACAATTAATAACTTGTAACTATAATGCAACACAAGAACCAGTAAACATGTCCTTATTGTGTTCCATAATGATGATTGATTGGATGTGCCCCCAAGAAGGGGTACAAGGACATAAAAGGGATTGGGTCCTCAAACAAGGAAACAATGAGAGCCGGATTTGCCCCAAGCGAGGATTCACGCGAGGGGAAGTGGTTTGAATTTGATAGTCATAAGGTGATTGGAACATTCGTTGGAGATAATAGTTCAAAGGATGAATTGTGTTGATTATTATGTTTTTGGGGTTTTTGATGGTTTTACAATTTTTTAGAATTTTGTGATTTTTTGTATGTTTGTGGGATTTAAAAGAGTTTTCAAATGTTTTTGTATTTTGGAGATTTTCTAATGTTTTTGAATTTTTGTTTGAGATTTTTGTACTGTTTTTGGGGATTTCCTAATTTTTTTTGGATTTTTATATTGTTTTTGGGAATTTTCTAATGTTTTTTGGATTTTCTACTGTTTTTGGGGATTTTTGAGATTTTCTAATGTTTTTTTGGATTTTTTTAGGTTTTTTAATGTTTTTGGGGTTTTTTGGATTTGTATACTATTTTTGGAGATTTTTTAGGTTTTCTAATGTTTTTGGGGATTTTTGGATTTTTACACTATTTTTGGCGATTTTGTTTTGGAAATTTATGGACTAGAATGCAAACTTCTTATGAGAGGTGATAAACTAGGGTATCGTTCGTATGTACCGCATTCCTTGCGGTAACTCATGCTTCGAATAATACAAAAATTCTCACTCCATTGGCAGGATATGTTGGTGATGATATGATGGAAATAAGTCCATCTCCATTCTTGACTCCATGCAACTAGTAAGATGCGAGGGCTCATCACCGAGAATCAAGAAGGACGCAAGATGTAGATAATGAATATAGAGACAAGTGCTAACAATAATCCATTTGGGAAATTGTGACTCCATTCTTATTAAGGTTACTGAACCAGTTTCAAAATGAATTTCGCTTTATAGGTCACGTACTAAACTTAGACAGTTACGTGGCCTACTGATTGGTAAGATATAAGCTGAAGGATAGTTCTCTCTGCACTTAGGCATCTAAATTACTCTTTGGGGATTTTATAATTGTAAACACTTTCAGATTTATAAGATTTTGTATTATTTGTAATGACTCCTTATGCCTTGCCCCATGCTACCAGTAAGAAGCAAGAGCTCATCAACGAAGGCAAAACATAGGCGAGTAAATTTTTTGATTTCTTGTTTGTATTTATTATTTTTTTGATTTTTCTTTAAACTTTTGAATGTTCTTGTAATATTTTAATAATTTGTGATTTATGAATGACTCTCGACGCTTTGCCCCATGCTACCAGTAAGAGGCAAGGGTTTATCATTAAAGACAAGACGTAGATGAGTAAGGGCACCTCCCTCCATTCCCAGTCTCACATTACTAGTAAGAAGTGTGGGCTCAACACCAAAGACTGTGAAGGACGAAAGGTGTGACAATGAATTATTCATAATTTTTTTAATTTATTGAATTCTACAATAGTGCTTTTTATTTGGGAAGGAATGTTTGCCCCCAATCTCAGCCCCACACGACTAGTAGGATGCAAGGGTTCAACACCAAAGATTGAAATGGACGATCAAACGAACCGGGTAAAGAAGTTTAGAGCTTTGTTATGAAAGAGAGAATTTCTTTGAAGCGGATATTACCATCAGTAAGCTTCTAGGTATGACCATAGGTGAAAGCAACTGAAAATGAGAGATATTATAAGAAGTATGATACTCACAAAACTTAATAGGATCTATATTAGCACCTATCTCATGATGATGAATATGAAGATGTGATTTTGATAATGAAAATATCTACCAATGGAATGAATGATTTTGAATTATTCGAAGATTAGTAAGACAAAAAGAACAATGTACAAGTGGTTGTCTCTCGGAATGGAGAGTGCCTCAAGAATATAATTTCTTTAAATTTATTGCATTCATCGGTTTGTCAAGTTCTCGACCAACTTTAGTGGTCAATTTATAGGCTCCAGAGCCAAAATTAGCTATGGTTACATAGGGTCCTAACCACTTAGGTTCAAATTTTCCTTCTTTGTCTCGTTCTTTGGTTATGTTCTTTCGATTTTCTTTGAGGACGTGGTGTCTTCAAATTTTACCCTGAAATCTGAGACTACCCCATGTTTAAAATTTTTCGTTCTATTAAAATAACGGGTCTTTTTGTGTTTTTATGGCTAGAAGATGTCTCTATTACGTTAAGATAATCTCAGTGAATCATATGAGCCAATTTCGACAAATACCCAGATGCTGAAACTCATTTTATCCCTCCACCAAGTTTTGTCTGTGGGAAATTTTTATTTAATTATTTATTAAATAAATAAAGCCTCATTTGAAGTAAATTGTGCTCCGGTTGAATCTTGTTAAGGTTTTGCATGCTAGTATCCACACATTTCAATAGGATTTTCATCAGGAATGAATTCAGAGCATTATCTGCAACTTCTGGCAACGTTTTTTATTTTTATTTATTTCTTTTGCGTTTTTCTCCGATTTTCCCCGTTGTCTGTTTGTTAAATTCCCCTAGGTCTGTTCTCTTTTCTGTATAGTGTGTTTAATTGCCTGGAACATCTGGAGATCATTTACGACCTCAACACCAGAAGGAATCAATCTTAGAAGGCAAACTTTTGACCAAAAAAGATGAAGTTAAGCAGAAAAAGCCTCTCTTAGGCAAGTCGCACTTTTTGGAGTAAATGGATCTAAGCTGCAATGAGATTTTTGGTAGTGGCAGGCAGGTGAGAATTTCTTATTTGCCTTGCAGGGTACTTTTTCCCATGAAGTCAAAGTCACTTAAGTTGCAATGTGAAAGATCCCCACTTGATCTTTTTGCCCAAAATGAATTTTCTCCCATCACAAATATAAACACATACTTTTTGATAGCTATGACAATAAAGCTAGGGAAAATCTGATTTAAATAAAGGAAAAAGCGACTAGGGTTTTATATGCAAACACACCCAAAATCAACATACAATAATTATTTTTACTCCCTAACCCTTGGAACAATCCTGGAGAATTTATGGCGAAAATCATATTTTACAACAGCTGGAAAATAATTTAATTCTGAAACCCTAACTGCTGCAATCTTCAAGATAGCATAACTTTCTCTACACAATTCCGATCTAGGCAAATGACATATTTCCGAATTTGGAAAAATACAAGGAACAAGATGATGTAAACCAAATTATAACAACTACCAAACATGCAGATCTGGCCCTCCTACTATTTCGGCCCACACATTTAGGGCATCAAATGAGCTCCAAAAATTATTTTCTCTATCCTAGATGCTTGCCTATATTTTTTAGGAACTCATTCATATAAAAATCAGAATTTTCGAATGCCAAATCAATTCATAAATCAGATCTGAAATCTGATTATAAAACTGGCAAATAACCCTCATAAGAATTATGAAACTTGGGTATTTTCAGTCACAAAAACTATGAGATATTAGACAATGATTTTCAGATCTAAATACCTCAATAATAATGCCCAAACAGTCCCAAGGTGAGTTGATCCAATAGAGAAAACACTGCTGCAATTTTATTCACCAAAATACTTCGAAAAGTCTTCAATAACACTGCTGTAAATGACTGAAAACAACTCTGAAAATCAGATTACAATCAATGGGAATTTCTAAGTGAAAATCCCTCTCAAACTCTTGGGGTTTTCGTCCACAAGAGGTAGAATTTGCAAGGGGTTTCGTCCTTGGAATTTTTATGCAAAAGCTTAGAGCTCAAATGCAAGAGAAATATCATATAAAAATCCGGATTATGGAAGAGGCAAGTCGACTTCCCTTTTAAAGGAAAAGGGCCAACAACCAACCTCCAAACCAACCAATGAGCTGACATGATTTTCCCTATGCAAACATTTAATATTTTCCCATATTAAATGTTTTTTCAAACAATATTTCCCTCCTAGTGCAAGTCGCTTTTCTCTAGGGGAATACATAAATTAATTATGTTTTTATCTTTCCTAGGCTTCATTACTCCCCGTTGGCCCAAGTTGCCGTTATCCTTTCTAGGAGGAATAAAATATAATAAATCCCTTTATAATGACTTTTGCCCCTTAAAGCAAATCGTATTTACTATTTTCCATAGGGATTACAATTTATTTTTATTAAGTTAAATAAATTAATATAAGTGCTTTAATAATTTTATTTTATTTTTTTTATAGCACTTTATAATAATTTATTATAATTTAAGTCACCCTTATATTTTTCCTTTGGTCGTCGAGTTGACAAAATGGTCCAAAGGTCTTCGATTGAAAAAAGGGACATTACACAATGGAAATATTAGAGGTGGCAGGCAAGCGGGAATTTCTTACCTGCCTTCCAGGGTAAAAATTTCCATTATAAAAGAAAATCACTTAAAGCATTAGCAGGAATTTCTTACCTGCTTGAAGGGTAAAAATTCCCATTATGAAAGTCAAATAACTTAAGTAAAAGAGGGGATTTTTAGAGCTGTAGGGTAGAAATTCTTGGAGCTACAGGGATTTTTGGAATTTCTTACTTGCTTGCAGGGTAGAAATTCCCATCAAAGTTGACTTCCTATTTTTAGAAATTACCCTTGCCAAAAAGTGCGATCCACCTTGGCATTAAACAATGTATTTAATGATATTTATTTATGGCCTTTTCACCCAATTTTGGCGCCATGTATGGAAGGAAAGTGGTGTCCCCAGATTTCACCCTGAAATCTTAGACTACCCCATGTAAAAAAATTTGTACTTTTAAAATAACGGGTCGTTTTGTGTTTTTATTGCCAAAAAATACTTGTATTGCGTTTAGATATTCCCAATGAATCATAAGAGTCAATTTCAACAAATACCCAAATGCCGAAAATTGTTTTATCCCTTCATCAGGTTTTGTCTGCGGGAAAATTTTATTTAATTATTTTGAGGACCCGTTTGAAGTAAATTGTGTTCCGGTTTAGCCCTGTTGAAATTTTGCATGATTCAATATTCACATATACTAGTAAGGTTTTCATCAGGAATGGATTCTGGGCTTTATTTGTGACTTCTGACAATGTTTTGCATTTTTGTTATTTTTCTAGTATTTTTCTTTGTGAAATTCCCCTAGGTCAATTCCTTCGCTAGTACAGTCTGTTTTCTTTCCTGGAGTATCTGGAGATCATCTACGGACGCCATGGCAGAAGGAATTAGCCTCTGGAAGTCAAATTTTCTTTAAAATAACGAAGTCGTGCACAAAAAAGCTTCTTCTGGACAGGGCACATTTTTGGGAATGGATGGATTTAAGATGCAGTGGGATTTTTGGTCGCAGTAGGCAGGTGGGATTTTTGTACCTGCCTTGCAGGGTACTTTTTCCCATGAAGGCAAAGTCACTTAAGTCATGATGAGAAAAATTAGAGGCAGCAGACAGGCGGAAATTTCTTATCTACCTTGTAGGGTGAAAATTCCCATTGTGAAATAAAGAAAAATCACTTAAGGCATTGATGGGAATTTCTTACCTGCCTTGCAGGGTAAAAAATTCCATTGTGGTAGTCAAACAACTTAAGTGGATACTGGAATTTTTAGAGCTGCTATGCAGGGTGAATAATCCCATCAAATTTGACTTTTAAAAATAGAAACCAGCCTTTACCAAAAAGTGCGACCCCTTTAGAGAATTGATTAATTTATTTAATGACATTTATTAATAGTCTCTCTTCCAATTTTGGCGCCCAGGGATGAGGAAAAGTCAATGCATAAAGGGAAGTCAAAATAAATTGAAAGTAGAATGTTAAAAATAAATTAGATTAATTTATTTAATGCAGCCCTAGAGCATGCTAAAAAGTGCGACCCATTTGGAGGAGAAATAATACTTTTTGAAGTATTAATTAATGGTTTTTTATTCCTATTTTTGGTGCATGGAGAAATAGAAGGTCAAAGCATGATGTTAATTGAAAGTAGAGGGCTAAAAATAAATGAAATTAATTTATTTAATGGCAGCCATGAGCATGCACAAAATAGGCGCCCAATTTGGAGAGAAAAACATGTTTATTAATTAATTAATTGCCTGGAATAGGAGAGACAATTATTAATTATAGAATGATGAAGGTTATATAAACATGGGCTGCCATAATGATGAATTAATTAATTCTTCTAGCAAAGGAGTGCAGCCCAGACAATTTTGGCGCCCAAAGGAGGAGGATTTTTGGTTTTTCACTGCCGGAAAGTTTCAAGGTTTGGCGCCTAGGATTGGAGGAGCTTGATTTAGGCTTGGTTAATTATTTGCATAGTGGTACAGGTGCCCAGGTGAAGTTGAAAATATTCATGCTTGCTTTGTATGCAAACAAAGCCTCAAATTTTAGGGCAGCGGGCTTTATATATGCATATTTTTATGATAAAAATCAAGTGTTCATGTTCCGGTTGCCGTTTTTGTTTGAATTAATTGCAAGTATTCATTACAGGTGCTTATATAATTGAAAGGGAGCTTAAATCAATGTCAGATACATTGAATATATCCTCCGAATCTGAAGAAGTTCTTAGATCTGCACCAGCTGTAAAGAATTTTGGCCGAATAAAGAGAAATAGAGTTGCTCAGGCAAAGATAGATCCGGCCATGGCAAAGCGGGATGAAAGAGAAAGGTCAGCAAAATCATGCATTACTTCCAGGTTTGTTGACATCGGAGACACAGATCTGGGTCCAAAACCTCTTTCCGAATTGATTGACAGATCTAGAGCTGAAAAGACTTCTCTCATGCGTGCAATCAAAAGCAGCGGAATCATTTGAGCTTCAACATTTTCATTCACAGCCCAGTTGCCAAAATTCGTCATGGAGTGTGCAAGGTCGTACCACCCACTACCCAGATCAGTCTGAGATGCTGCGGGGAAGACAATAATTTAGTTGGAACGCACAGTTCATCAATTATTGTTTAAAGATTCCAACACGACAGGTGTGACTACTATCAGCATACTGGACACCAACAATAGATGGGAGAAGCATAAAGTCGACTGTGTGGGCATAATAAACAACAGGTATATGAAGAAGCCCAGATCTCCATCCAAGTTCCCGAGGACTCTTCCACGATCCAATCTGGTGCAGGAGGTGGATGACATTACCAAATTGCTATGCAGGATAAATGGTGAAGCTAATGCTCACAATTTCCACTCATGGATGTATGCCTTCATCAGGACCATTTAAATCAACAAAGCATATTTTATAATCATTGGTCGGAAATCATCAGTGACAACATCGATGAGCAGCTCCGGGATGTGAGGCGGACTTACAACTTCAAGATGACTTCATATTTGGTATATGCAGCAACCTTGCAGGGTATATTCTCCAATTTGGATAGACGATTTTTGAGTGATATCTGCGGCTTACTGTGCCTGCATGCAATAACGATTATAAGGTGGTCAACGATGGATTCTTCTACGGATTCATTTGCAGGTTGAACGGTGATCTGAAGGTTAATAGGGTAAGCAAGGAAGCTTATGAAGCCGTGTCCCAGATTGGTAGTATCTTTATCCAGTTTGCGGACTTCACATATCTCAGGGTCACCGGCTTTTCGGGAGAACTAGTCAAGTTGCCCAGATATCCAAACGACAGATTGGTCATCATGGAGTTGAGCAGACAACTCGTGGAGATGCATGACCTACAGTTGAAATAGAACAAGTCTATAGGCTTCTTCCCGATCACAGTGGGCTATTACAGTTGCTAGAGCATTAATAAAGCCAGAGGAATTGAAGCGGAGATGTTCTCTGAGTACGAGCATGAGTTCTTCCCAGCACGGCTGAACTTCGATCCATACGGGGTGGCAAGGAACACAATCTCCCAGGAATACGTGCATGTGCCTTCATTAGAAGATTTTTGGATGAAGTGCAGAAACGAGTACAAAGTTAGGAAGAAAGACTTTAGCAGGTTATCAAGGCGACAAGTGTTTGATTATGGATTAGCACAGATACCTGCGGATCTTAAAGATGATGTGCCTGTGTTACTTGACGCATACCTTCAGATGGGTGGGGATAGAGCTGTACTTCAAGAGAACATTGACGGCTGCCATACCATCGAGGAAAGGTTTGCCGCCGTTCTGGTCAATACTTCAAATTGGTTGCTGACAAAGGGTTATTGCTTTGATGAAGCTTTGATGAATCAGATCATAGGTAACCTTAGCACAGGAGATTCCCTCAAAAGGAAGCACGAGGGCGAAAGCAGCAGAAGGCCTGAAAAGATTAAAGTGCACAAGAAGTCTCATTCAAGGGAAAAGATCACTTCTACGGATATGGTGTTAGTTTCGACTTCTCCTGCGTCAAATATGTTGGCATGTGTGTCCAGCGCTCCCCGTGAGTTTCGTGACATGGACTAACCGCCTCTCGTAGATCCTAACTTTGGCGATTGTAGCGGAGACTAACACCTATGGGTTTTGGTCTAACGACAATCGTGGTCCAACAAATGGTATCAGAGCGACAAGTCTCGAGTTCGAAACTCACTTGGGTAACGCTGAGGGGGAGATTGTTGGCATGTGTGTCCAGTGCTCCCCGTGAGTTTCGTGACATGGACTAACCGCCTCTCGTAGATCCTAACTCTGGCGATTGTAGCAGAGACTAACACCTATGGGTTTTGATCTAATGGCAATCGTGGTCCAACAAAATACTTCACCAACTGTTGCACCTCAGCAAGATACTACCGTTCCTCTGTTGAATCCGACAACATTTGTATTTTCTCCTTAGCCACTGCAATCAGTACCTCTTCCTGAAGAAGCACTGAAGTTGCAGATGGCAGAATTTGAAAGAGCTTTTTCTTTGGACAATACAGAGGATGGTAGCCACGACACTGTAGCAGTTTCAGATGGAGAGGAACTAGAGCATGAGATGGTGGTACACTCGGCAACTTTTCATTCTCTGAGAAGTAATTTCTCAGAGTGGTTGGCTTCACAGTCGGTCCTAGAGGCTAGAGAGGAGATCAACTTGGAGGAACATGACTTGCAGCTACTCCTGAGTTTGGGCGGAAAAGACAAAAAACCTATAGTTGCTAAGGTGATTTCGAGGTTGATTATTGAGGAGTCAGGGAAAAAGTTCGCTGAGGTATTAGTTCCAATAGAAGGAAAGAAGAAGGATGAGCTCACGACAGCGGATATAACAGTAACCAAAGTACCCATAGGTCAAGCCACTACTGAAGGATTGAAGCAGGACACGTAGACATTGATAAATGCTTTATTCCTTAGGCTTGACAAAGAAAAGGCGGAAAAAGTTGAACTTCAAAAGCAGGTGTCTTAGTTGTGCGAGATTATTACCAAAGTTGCCAAATCTTCCACTCAGCCAATTTCAGCACATACGTAGGTGAGTGATCATCTGATGCAGCTAACCAGGTTAAAGCTATCGACGAATGGAAGAGTCTAATCTTTCGCCAAGCTTCTGTACAACTCAGGGAGGTGCCGGCTTGTCTAAAGGTTATGAAGGACATGAACAACTGGTGACGAGCACGATGGACATGAACAACCAGTTGTTTTGGTTCAGCTGAAACAACTGGTGACGAGCACGATGGACATGAACATAGTAGCTGAAAGTAACCTGAGTACTTTGGTCGAAATAAATAAGCTGCTGAGGGAGGTGTTGACTGCGGAACGAATTGTGCTCGATGGAGCAGTTGAGAAAGGGAAACAACTTGAGTTTGCAGTATCTTTCCACTTGGAGATCTTCAGAATCATTGCTGAAAAGAATGCGGGCACTTGAAAGGTATGGCATCATCACTACCAGACAATGTCATTGCTTTCACCAATGAGGAAGTGGTCGGAAACGTTTCTTCATACAAAAGGACCATTCCTAGTAAAGTGCCTGATTCTCTGGAAGGATCTCTTTTGATGGTGCAAGAGAGGATAGATGGAGCTGGTTAGGCCTTTCACGATGGATTCCATCAGTAAGTTGGTAACGCTTGCAGTTAGATATTAAGAGGTTCGGGCCTAGCTTGAAGGATGCGAAAGCGTGCATTGAGGTTTTGAACGAAGGCTTGTTGCAATTCAGGACAAGAAAAAGAAGCTGTGGCTAAAAAAAGATGGGAAGTTCCTGAATTACATGTTCGACAACTATATTCAGTATCAAAACAAAAAGAAGATGTAGAAGTTACAGCTGGTGGGATCTTTCTTCTTCTATTTCCACGTTCCTGGATGTAATTGTAAAAACTTTAAAGTTGTTGGTTTTTAAAACCATTACTTCAAGTTGTGGAACGATTCTATAAGTTAAGTGATAGATGTGTATAATTTTGACTATAGATCCAGATGCATGCCACTTGGAGAGGAATTAAAGGAAGATGATTGCCAGAATGGTATCTTTAATTCTTGTTTATGTTCTAGTTCAGTTAAGTTTCCCATTTGTAATATTTCCTTCTACATTCTATAAGTAGAGGAAGAACCTTTGGGTTAAGGATCAAAATTTGTAAGCAACTTTCTTGTGTTCCAGACTTTGTGCTGGAACCCCTGATAGCTATTTGAAACAAATGAATAGAAAGGAGCAGATTTTCCAGAGAATTTTGTGTCACGGTGCATTTTGTTTCTAACTTTTTGTCTTAGATCTACTTATAAACTTTGTGTTATTCTAGATCTAGATCTGAAAGCTTCTTTTTCTTATAATTATGTGTGTTAATATCTATTGGTTCTGTCTATGTGCATACAATCAACTCTGTAATCTATTGATTGGGTTGCACATCTTCCTTCTTTCTTTCCTGTGTTTATATTATTTCCTTCTTCATTAGATATTTCCTTTCTTTAAACAACTGCTTACTTGCTGCAAAACTATACAGCTATGGTTCATGAGCTGCATGGTTAAAGTAATACCCAAAATAGATACTAGCATATTTAATTGACAAATCTTACACGGGAGCTTCACTAGTAAATGAGGGAGATTTATCTCATGACTGCCTAGGTTTTTAGCTATGCAGAAAATTTGGCTAACAGAAAGTCAATGCAGGAAGATAAGCTAAAAAGAAGTCAATGATGCATGCTAAAAATAAATAAACTAAATTCATAAAAAATAACCAGTAGCATGCAAACTTGGGCGCCCAAATTGGATGAGTAGACATGATTTTTAATTAATTATATTGCCAGAAATAGGGAGAGACAATTATTAAAAATAGCATGTTGGAGGTAATATAAGCATGGGACGCCATACGGGAGAAACAATTAATTGTTTTTGATGAAGTTTGCAGCCCAAACAGGTTTTGGCGCCAAAAGGAGGATTTTGCATTGAAGTTTATTTTCCACTGCTAGGGAGCTTCCAGTTTTGGCGCCTAGGGTTAGAATAGCCTAATTTTGGTCATTCAGAGTGTCTGCATGTTGGTATATGTGCCTAGGTGAATTAAATAATATTTTTGCTTGCTTTGCATGCAAGCAAAGCCTCAAATTTTAGGCAGCAGATTTTATATCTAGATTTTGGTGATAAAAATCAAGTATTCATGCCCTGGACTCCATATTTGTCTGAAATAATTGCAGGTATTCATCACAGGTGCTCATATTAGTGAAAGGAAGTTCAAATCAATGTCAGATACATTGAATATATTTTCCGAATCAGAAGAAATTGTCAGATCTGCACAAATTGATCCAACTGCAAGGGATTCCGACAGAATTAAAAGAAAAAGAGCTCAGACAAAGATTGTTCCCGCCATGATGAGCCATGATGAAAGAAAAGGATCGGTAGAATCATGCATAGCTTCCAGATTTGTTGAAGTCAATGATACAGACATAGGCCCTGAACCTATCACCGATTTAATTGACAAATCCAGATCTCATAATTGCAAAGGCTTTCGGCAAAAATTCATCCTCTTGTTTCTAACGTAGCCTGTGTAGAAGTCAATGCATGGAAAATTCCTTCCAGGATCTTGTGCATGTGCTCCCAATCTTCCAGTTGAAGCCTTCATTGAATTTATTTATATTTGCATTCACCTAGACTGCTTTCCAGAATTTAAAATTGCTCATATGCAATTAAAAATAAAAAGGATGAGTTTTGTCTGAATTATTTACGACAAACATTGCATTGGTGCATGTACTGGAGAAGAACTGCAAAAGCTTCAAGGATAAGAGGAAAGACAAGTCAAAGGCAATACCCACAAACAAATCACAGTCAGTTGTTTCCAGATCTAGTTTGGTGAGAATCGAAGGCAAAAGAGTCAACCGCATGCAAAATATAGAAAAAGAATAAGACTGGAAGTGTTGTAACTTTCTTTTAAGTTCTTTTCCTCTTTCTTCTTCTTTCTCTTATTTTCTCCGACAAAGTAATTGAACAATCAATTAAATTGTAAAACTTAAATGATTGGTTTAAAAGCCGTTACTTCAAATTACTGGAAGAAGTCAATTACTTGGAAATAGGTGGTAGACATGCAAAATAGAAAGTTTTATTTTCAATTAAAAATTATGCATGTCATGCAAAGAGGAATTCCAAGAGGAAGAGTGCCAACTGCTTCCCTTTTCATAGCTTTCGCATGCGAGAATTCATTTAAAGCTTCCTATTTATAATTGCCCTCCATACACTATAAATAGAGGAAGAGCCTATTGGTTAGGAGGATCAAAATTTGTAATCAACATTCTTGTGTTCTAGACTTTGAGCTTAAACCCTTGATAGCTTTCTAAAAGCTGAGAATAGAGAGGAGGCAGATTTCCGGAGAACTTTGTGTCAACGGTGCATTTGTTTCTTATTTCTTTCTAGATCTTTGTATAAACTTTGTGTTATCTTAGATCTGGATCTAAAACTTTCCTTTGCTTTAAATTCTGCATTTCAAGATCTATTTGTTCCGTTTATGTGCATGTGACCGATTCTATCAACTATTGGTTTAGGTTGCACATCTTCTTTTCTTTTCTGCTCACATTCAATTATTTCCCTTTTTTGAACATATTTCTTATAGCTGCTTACATGTTGCAAAATTGCCTAGCTATGGTACATGAGCTACGCAGTTAAAGTAAAACCAATAGATAGATATTAGAAAATATAATTGACAAAATCTTACACGGGAGCCTCACCGGTAAATGAGGGAGATTTATCTCATGATTGCCTAGGTTTTTAGTTGTGCAAAAAATCTAGCTAACAGGATGAGATTGCCGACCTTAAATTTTCTAGGTTTGAATTTTTTATGATAGCTACACCATAGTCGGTTTTTATATACCTGAAGATGACTGAGAGCATCAAGTCATTTTTCGTCAAGAAGATTGAGTTCATTAAGGTGTGACTGTCGATAATAATCTTCATTGATTATGTCTTTGAGGGATTAAAGGACAGGAGTTCTACCTTGACAGGTAAAATAACTTCACAACCATGAAGAAGGGAGAAGGAAGTGGCTCTAGTAGGCGTGTCATAAGATGTGTGGTAAGCCCAAAGAGCAGGATAGATTTGGGTGTGCCCAGTTTGTTCGTGTGGATCAATAATTTTTTTCATGATAGATTTTAGAGTTTTATTTGTTGCTCTTGCTTGGCCGTCAATTAATTGATTTGATGATAGATTCACAACGAAAGATGGAAATGGTTGCATAAGGATATTCCTGGGTATATGTACCTTAGAGAATGTATACGTGTAGAAGTATGGACAGGTGGGAATCATTGGTGATGAGATGTTTACAAGATCGGTCATCGGAAGGATAATGGACACAGAAGGTTCTGTTGTCGCAAGTGTTCAAACTTGATGTTGTTGTATTTCGACAACAAGGCTAGAGATGTTAGGCATAGGAGCCAGTAGTGGATTAATAGAATCAAGCTCAATGGTGTTTGATGATGGACCCTCTTCTGTAGTGTTTACAGATATATAAAGGGTTGAAAGGGAGTCTTGAAGCGAGGTCAAGCTCTCAGTAGATGTTGGAAGAATGTTTTTTTCAAAATAGGTTCAATGTCTGTTTGGATTGAAAGAGAGTCTTGAATCAAGGTCAAGCTCTCATTAGATGTTGGAAGAATGTTGTTGTCCAAAACAGGTTCAATGCATGTTTGAACTAATGGAAGAAAATTTGAAGAAGATATAGATTGGTTTGGAATTAGAGAATCCCGACTTTTGTCGTCGTGATCTCGTGAAATTTCAGCATGTATATGAGTTTTGATAGTAGTCAACTTTTCTTTGAAAGTTGTGGTAGTTGATGTGTCGTCGGTTGCAAGAGCTTTGTCATCAAGCTCTACAAAAATGATGCCATTGTCAATTAAGTCTAGGACGTAATTATTAAATCGCACACATTTATTTGTATGATGACCATCAATGCGATGAAAGTCACAATATGTGTTAGGTTTGTACCAATATGGCTTAGGTTCCCCTTCGACAAAGGGTTTTGTAATTGGATATCTTATCAGTTTAGCCTCTTTTAGTTGATGAAAAACACTAGAGAGACTTTCTCCAAGGGGTGTAAACTGACGTTGGACTTTGCGCGGAGTGATGTCTTCATTAGGTTGTACGGTTGGCTTTTTGGGTGATTGTTCACTAAGTTGGGTAGCCATATGAGAGAGTTGTGTTGTCATCATAGTAATTTATTCTAATAGCTCATTGCGTGAATTCATCGTGTTTGAAAGAGAGGGAGAACGAAGAAAGGTGCGATGAAGAACTCAACCTATTGATTGGGATCCTTGTTTTGGGTCAAGAAAGCTTTAACAAGTAAGGCTATAAGGAGTAAGCTCAAACAAACTACTCGGGCTAAATATGTTATAGCTCAAACAAGCTATAATGAAAATGGTTTAGATTTGGCTTAAACAAGCTTAGCGGTTGATAATATGAGGAGTACACTCAAATAAGGTACTCGATACCAATATGATATAGCTCAAAACGAGCTATGAGGGATTCGTGTTGGATGAAGCTTAAACAAGCTTGACAATTGATGATATAAGGAGTGAACTCAAACAAGTCGCTCAATATCAGTTTGATATAGCTTGAAACAAGCTATGAAGGATTCATTGTTGGATGAAGCTTAAACAAGCTTGACAATTGATGAGATAATGAGTGACCTCAAACAAGTCACTCAATATCAGTTTGATATAGCTTAAAACAAGTTATAAAGGATTTGTTGTTGGACAAAGGTTTAAACAAGCTTTACAATTGATGAGATAAGGAGTGAACTCAAACAAGTCACTTAATATCACTTTGATATAGCTCGAAACAAGCTATGAAGGATTCTTTGTTGGCTTGGAGCTTTAAACAAGCTTGACAATTGATGAGATAAGGAGTGAACTCAAACAAGTCATTTAATATCACTTTGATATAGCTCGAAACAAGCTATGAAGGATTTGTTGTTAGCTTGAAGCAAGCTAATGAAATCAATGTAACATTTTGATCTTTGTTGTTTGATTGATTCAACGTTTTGTTTGGTATTGAATCTGTTGAGAAATGGTTTTGTGGAATACGACTAGGATTTGAACTTTTCAATGAACACATTGATATCAACCAAGTTTTATGATAAAAATGATGCTAAACTACTTTGTTTACAAATAGCAAGCAGTCATGTATATCAAATTGTTTTGGCTCAAGAGGTTGATCCTTCGGGAATAACCATTGTTTCATGCAATCATACAATATGTTGTGGAATGGTGGATGCAGGCTCGTATCACTCCAAAAAGACACCAATTCTGTAAGTTTATCAATACTGGTGATAAAAGTCACCAGTATTAAAATGGTACTTCAATACTTAAACTTAGATCTATAATCACCAGTATTAAGTCACCAGCACCTCTTTTGACATCAATGACAATATTTCCAACAAGGTAGATCTTTCGGGAATAATCATTGTTTCATACAATCATACAATATGTTGTGGAATGGTGGATGCAGACTCGTATCACTCCAAAAAGACTCACCAATTCTTAATTAACTACGTTGAAGTGAATCACCACATCCAAGACAAGTGTTGGGAAAAGGCGGAAGGTGATAGGGGGATGAATGTGTATGGTGTCTTTATAACTCCCCGAATATTTATAGGGACGATGCCCAGGTTTTGTTGTTACAACTATTTAGGCGTGACTCGCATGTTCCACACGACAACATCACCTGTAAGTGGGGACCAGGGGCGAGGTAGATACCGAACGCTGTGATGAGACTAGGTCTCAAAGTGCAATGCAAATGCGAATGCTGGTGGTGCGTGGTAGTGAAGTCCACGTCATAGGTGTAGCGTTGGTGGTGATGAAATCCACCTCTACTACGTGTAAAAACAAAATGATGATGTGATTAATAGCAAGGTTCGTTCCACCGTGAAATAAATCACCAACAAAAAATGACATCGTACCTGAGCATGCTAATTTTTCTTTTTTGGTTGCAGCAATTTTCTTCTGATTGTGGTAATTTTGCGCACAGGTTTAAATTTTTTTATTTTGTGTTTTGTATTTTTGGCAAATTTCCAGCGACACGGTCCTGCGAAAAATAGATTAATAGTTGTCATGCAAATGAAGTGTTAGAAAAACGATCGTGGCTGTTTTTGATTTTCCAAATCGCTTGAAGGCGCAGGAAAAGAGCATACACAACTAACGATTAGACAAATATTAATAATGCACAAAAGCAAAATAACGATCAAGACAATAGTTAGAAACAAATAAAGCTAGAGGATCCTGCAGAAAATGTTAGAAAAAACTAAGCAATCGCAGCCGTTTTTGGTTTTCTAGATTGCTCGAAAGCGCAAGAAAATAGCATACACAGACGTGATCGGAAAAGTTGTCTATAATGTGAATAAATCTAGCAATTAATCATGATTGCGATAGTGATTAGCTTCACAAAAAAAAGAAAAATGATGACAAAAGATAAGCATACAAACCGTTACCAAGCAGTAGTGGGTATCGTAAAAAGAGTCGTCAGGGTGATCATGAGTGTCCAAAAATCTGGCACTACGCAATGGATGTCGTAATAAGAGTTGTCAGAGAAACTGTGCGTGTCCAAGAAACTTGTATAAGATTTTGCAAATTGTGAATCAAGATCGTTGGTGCGGAAAAATTAAACGGAAGGAATTTGTTTTTTGTTTGGCGGGGCTAGGGTGGCCTCCTGTATTAAAAATGGCGTAAAACGCGAAATAATGGGCTAGTCGAGACCGTGACAGCGAAATGTTCTTGAAAAGGTCCTGCAAGAGAACAATTAGAAGTTTTTCTGCACAAAAGCCATCTAGAAAAAGGAATCCCTAAAATCGATAAATATTGTACGACGAGTTATAAAAAAAGCAAATTTATTTTTAATTTACGATTGCGAATTTTCGCACAAGAAGGCACTAAATCGATCTTGGAAATCAAATTGTGAAAAATTGTTAACTATGTCACACAAAGGCACCACAAAAGGCAACCCAAAACATTAGACGACACTGGAAGTGGTCTAGAACTAATTGATAGTGATTAAAGTGATCGGAATGATGGATTGGATTGAAGTGTTAAGAGGTCAAAAAGGCGTAGTTAGATAAGAAGTTAATTAAAATGTCGAGATTTAACAAACTTAATTAAAAAAAGAAAGAAACAAGGTATTGAACCAATAATATTTGATTGAGTAGTTAAATACAATAAAGTAAGCAAATAGCTAACATTAACGAGTCAAAATTAACAATTGTTAGGACCTAAGTAATATAAACACAATTAACTATCGTACAACCTAAATACGAATAAGAATAAGAATAAGCAAGTTAGAATTTGTAAAAAAAATAAAAAATTGAGGGAGCTACCGCGGTGTGTGAACCAAGGGAAGAAGACAAGCTGAAAGGTGATTGGGAAGTGGACTTATACGCCGAAAAGGTGGACTGATACACCGGAAATGTGGACTTGGAGGAAGGCAAAGACAATTTGAAAATTGTTAGGTACGTAGAGATTTGATGGGAGGGTGACTAAAGGGTTGGACTTATCGGATTAGGATGAAAATGTAGACTTTGAAGGAGGAATAAGACAATTTGCTATGTGGAAAAGAAGACTTAAACAACTATACTACATACAAATTAGACTTATGTGGATGTGGGTGGGACGTGGGCTCATCACCGAAGGCCCAATCAATTGTGTCCACCGCTATAAAAAAAAAAAAAAAACTGACCCTGCAATCAACACATGAGAAAAATATTATTCGTGGCAAAGGAAATGCGAATAGTGGCTTGGTTAGTCCAGGGGCTCCTGCAGTCCTGATAGATGATGTGATTCACAAAGATGAATTTAGCAGATCACAAAATCCCTCAACACATTTGCTTCCGCCATGGAACGAAGCCCCAAAACTTTCAATCTTACCGCGCAGAATTGACATACTGAGCACAATAAAAGGCTGAAGATAGCACACAGATCCAGATTGAAGGGAATGTGGAGATGGGATTGTTAGATCAGGTCGCCCACAGCTCCCATACATATGCCACAAGCATGTATAGACACTTTTACTTGTAGACTTTGGAAGTAATGTTGCGAAGTATGAACCTGATATAAAGTACTTTCTGCTTTTCTCCGACGGATGACCTATTGGAGGCGAACAACTGTTAACTTGTAAGATACGATATTTTTAATTATAATATTATATTTTGTTGTGCAGCTTTGATCGTAAAGAAGTCTTGGTAAATATGTTTGTCATTTGATGTAAAAGGCAAAGACAAAGAGGAAGAGGCAAGAGGCCAAGAGCAGATGGGGGAAATAGCAGGGGTTTTGAAGGTGTGGGTTATGAAGGGAAGAAGCTTAGCCGTGCGAGACATCAAGAGAAGTGATCGTTACGTTGTAGTCATGAGACCTACAGGCTACATGTGAAGCCGATAGAATGGAACTGAGACAGGTCAATGGATGAGGAGGGATGAATGCATGGTAGACGACGTAGAGTGAGAATGGGCATCAAACGTTGTCGGTCAAATACCATTACGCATTTGGTCCAGAGAGTTAGATCTCACGAGCACCAAATGTGCTTCACGTCGCACATAAGAAATTTTGATAGTGTTGTATAGTCTCATTGCTTAAATACTACCAAAACGTCTAATCCTAGCATAATTCTGGGGGGTATCTCAATACTCCTGCAGTTGTGTTGGCCTGATTCTCACGAGGACCGTTTCTCAATGCGATCAAAGGTTGGTTATAGAAATGGACAGGGTAGTTCGTTGAGGAGCTAGGGGTAGACGGGATGGGTAGTTGAGGAAAGAGTGTTCGCAGAGAGGGAGCTTGGCTGGCGTTGACGGGGTTGGGGATGGGATCCACGAGGAAGGGCTCGTGAGGTGAGGGGAGTTGGCGACGTGCCGAGGTTAGGTAGAGATGTGGCTCGGCCGAGTCACGACTGGGCCAGGGTGGGTAGTTTAGGATTTGGTTTAAATATGTTTTTTTTGTTTTTAGTTTTTACTTATTTAAATAAATAAATATAGATGTAAACTAAGATCTTAGATATTCAACATCGAAATAAAACACCAATACAATACTAAGATCTATATTTAGTTGGAAATATAGACTATTATAGTTTTAAAATTAAGATCTATATGTAGTTAGAAATGAAGATCTAAATAAATATATATTTTTTGGTTTAAACAAAGATCGAAAAGTATGTTTTTTAGGAAATCAAGATTTATAGCGATTTTAAAACTAAGATCTTCTAAAAATTTGTTAGTAAATAAGATCTAGTAATTTTTTTTTGGCTTTTTAGGAATGAGATCTGATATGCTATTTTGTTGGATTTTGTAGGAATATCTCAAAAAAGAAAAAAAATGACGACAAAAATTTTCTTCTTAAAACTAGAAATTGGAGATCAAACTAAATGTAACCTCTGCAGACGCCGTAAGACTATGAATACTTTCGCCGCGATCCACGAGTATCCGGATTTGGTGATGGATTTTCTTTTGCAAAACACTGAGCGTCGAGGAGGTCAACGATGTGACGAGCGCTATCGATTCATTGTTACTATAACCTGCATATACACCACAAGACACCACACAACAAAAGCACTTCCCATAGCGTGAAGATTAACCAAATGACGCCATAATGCACACAAAAGGAGATAATAACAGCAAAAATAGTAAACAAAGAATGGATAAAACCACTAATTGGGAAATCAACAGTAACAGAGTGTGGGTAGGTCACACTGGGCATGCCAGAATGTGAGCTAGGAAAATACACTGATAATTAAGAAAGTAAAGCAACTAGCCAGATACCTCCTACTTCGCGATTCCTTAGCAAACCTTAGAATGAGAAGTGAAACATGGATGAGCCTTGATTGCGTGAAATGTAGGTGCTTCCCTCGAACCGGAGCAAGGCCTTCTCTGCAACAAGATCAATTTACTTTGTACCAATGGATAAAGGGATTATGGATTTGGGATGCTCCAAGATGAGGTTATTTGGGCATTAGGAGGAGGTGGAAAGAATGCTCTATGCTCAAAGGATGCAAGAGTTCAGACAGGATATTCAAGCTTATTCTCCATGTCTTTTAGAAGGGGGGGTAAGGTTGTATTTATAGCCTGGAAATTGGATTAACTTAGACGATTTTAAATAATTGCAATTTGATAATGTGGGCATGATTAGGTGAGTGGGGGCTAAAAAGAGTGGGTGAGGATTAAACTTTTATTTTTAATTCTCAAATGGGGGGACAGGGAATATTTGGCATGTGAGGAAGATTGGGTTTAATTTAGGGGTTGAAACGGATTAATTAACCAATTAACATCGATTAATTCAATGGGGATTTTTGTTGGAAATGGAGTCGTGAAATTAATTGATTCGGAAGAGGTGTGAAATTAGGGTGTCTACAATATCAGAGCAAGTTTTTAGATAAGGTGATCGGTGCAGGTTTTTGTTTGGAATTTAAAACTAGATACAAAGTGCATGATGCAAAATCGTATAATATATGGTAGGCGGAAAACCTTTACCTAGATAGATTCAATCTGACAGGCAACTAGGACAAATTAGGATGGAGTATGAAGCAGATCCATTGATTCCAAGACAACAAGAGAAGGAGCAGAAGAGGGATAAAGGCACGATTAACCCAAATGGAGTACAATATTCCTACTGTGTCCTTTATGATGATGGATGGAGGGAGTAAGCAAGAGGAACTAGAGATTCAACAAGCACCTATGCCATTTATTGACTTTTCCAAGTGGATGCTAAACCAGAAGTAGTGGCTACTGCAATTTATGTTATCTTTGGAGCAATTACAACACCTGAACCTAGCTTAACACAGATTGAAAGCAGTCCAAATAACATTCATCACATCAATGGTTATGATCTGGTTCTTTTTGTTTCATGCATTTATTTCACGAAAGATAATAAACATCCTATAATTATTCATGACACAATTTAATCAATTGTTAACTGCTAAAAAAAGAGTTTATCCTAAAAAATTAGGTTTTCGATTCTATGTGTAAGTATGCTATCCTATATTAGGAGGAACTAGACAAATTAAAGACAATCCATAAGGCCCAATTGGATTTTACTCCATAATGGCTTCCTTTCCTACAAATAAGATTTAAAGCAGATTAGTTAGTCAGTAAATTATTATGAATTTAATGTTGACGTATAAAGAGTTTCTGCTGATGAACAGGGGGAATCTGTAAAGTTTTCGACAACATTTCATGTTTCAAATGTCAAATATTTTGGTAGTTTTTATATATATTTCTCATTCTTGATATGATATTTGAAATGACCATTTCAAAGAATAATATATTAACAGGTCACTGTGTATCTCATGTTTACTGCAGGCCAATGCTGCATTACAAAAATTACCTATTGTAGCACAATTTTCTAAACCGAGTTATACCGGAAAGATGGGCATTGATGTAGTGAAGGTTAGTGCATTGAGAGTATTTTTCCCCTGCTAAAATTCTGCAAATTATTATTTTTCAAGGTAAAAATCATACCTAGGAAGGTAGTCTTTGTATAAGAAGTCAAAAATTGCAAAAATTGGAAATTAATAAAAGCATAAGTTTACAGAAAATCCACTACAACTTAAACAATCTTCCGAAATTTCCAACTCTGAAAGTATAGGATTTCTTGATATTGCTTAGACTTTCAACTCTTAAGAGACAAGTGTAAGCCGGAAGATAGCTAACTTGCCTTTCTTCTTAAACAAAACTATGAATCATTGGCAAGTCACAAATATATTTTTCTGAATGCATATTCAAGTATTTCTTTCCAAAAATATTCATGGACTTCAAGCTCTATTAGGCATGATTATAAATTCATTTGAAGATTAAGAAAGAAAGGAAAGAACAAATATATTAGTGTCTATGGATGACCAAAAGTAGAACAAATCAAGTTAAATAAAATTCTTATCTATTGTCCTCTTTTAACCTCCCCCAAATCTGATTCTTTAGCTTGGGGAAAAACTCCCACAGGCGACTACATAGTCTCCTTAGGCTATGCCTCTCTCAGTCGAAGGACTTCTCATCCATTGGAGGATTTCTTCAAATGTATCTGGCAGCCTGCTTTATGGTCGAAGGTAAGCTTCTTTATGTGGCTTTTGGTTTGGGGTAGACTCTTAACAGGAGAAAGACCTATAAAATGGGGCTTTTATGGTCCCTATCGTTGTGCTCTCTGCCTGGTCAATGATGAAACCCTTTTGCACCTGTCTTTCCAATGTCCATGGGTGATCACATTATGGCAATTTCTGGCCCAAATGTTTAATCTTTCTGGGATTTGTATTTAGACTTATGACCGAAGCATTAGAGAATAGCAATCTCAGTTACCAAAAGGACAAAACTATCTTCAGCCATTTTGGGTTAGCCTCTCACTTGTGCTCTGGAATATATGGAAGGAAAGAAATAGACAAGTGTTTTGGCAAATTAGCAGGGACATAACTTATGGTTTGGGAAAAATCAAGATTAACATAGCTGAATCCATCCAGCACAAAATTTCTTTGCCTCAGGTCCTTCCCCTCCATTAGGGACATTTATGTGCCCAACTTATGTTGTCACCCGAAACTTCAAAAATGTCACCTGCTAGAGCTAAAGAGCAACATCAGGCACATACACTATGGAAAGCTCCACCTTATGGTCATTGTAAGTTAAATACGGGCAAAGCATCCAGGGGCAATCTTGGCAAAACTAGTATGGTAGGTATTGGCAAAGAATTTAATAATTCAATAACGTTCTTCTTTGCAAAACAATTGGAACATCTACCTAACAAATTAGTTGAGATAAGGCTATTTGCAAAGGGATGCGGGAAGCTATTAAAATTGGATGGTGAAAAATCCAAATTGACTTAGATTCCAAAATAATTATTAGTCTGTTACCATGAGAAACCATTGCCTTAATTAGAAATTAGACAGAGAAGTGAAGTAGATCAAAAGATTGTAGGTCAAATTCCAGATGATCCAGTTCAGATATGTTCCAAGAGAAAGCAACAAAATAGAAAATGCCTTAGTCAATTGGGCACTGGACAATCACAATATTAATTTTTATGGTTGGCCTTCATATGGGTGCGTAATATCCCCTTCTCAAAAATAATAGGTCGAAGACCGTTAGCCTATTCTTTGCTTCCCGTTGGCTAAGGGGTAGGCAATAAGGGAAACTAATCCGAATATATTAATTTCAATGCATAATGAATTTTATTATAAGCACTTTAATTATTTATGAGTGATAAAGTAATAAAATAGAAGTTCACTTTATTTTTGTTTTCCCTAAGGCAAAAATGTGACCCATATGGGGGAATAAAGCAAGAGAAATAAAAATGATAAAATAAAGTGACTTTCCCCAAGTGGAGCAAGTTGATTGGGCTTTTGTGTGGGCTCATGTGTCAATTACAATTATAAAAAGAGGTCGCCACACTTGGGAGAGATCATCTCTTTGCATATTTTGACATCTAAATTTTGGTTTAGTTGATTGCTTTCCAATTTTACATTGAGTGACGAAAACCCTTTGATGTATTTGCATTAGAGGACGAAAACCCTCTATTGCCAAGGTTGAAGAATGAAAAATCTTCATCCTTTTTGTGAGGAAACTCTATTCAAGGGTTTCTATTGAGTTTCAAGCATACAATCTGAATTCCAGCAGTGATTGAAGGCCCTAAATTGCAGATTTATGTCATTTCCAGCTAGGGTTTGAAAAAGAAGTGTTATGGCTGATTTTTGGCATGCATTTCCATTGGTTTTCTAAGGAGCGACGCACTTGTGGGAGGAATGAGCACCCTAGGGCACAGTTGTCCTAGATATGATTTCTATTAGTTCAGCTGGAGCCTCAGGAGGTCAAATTACTTTATGGGACCCTCGGGTAATTTCTGTTCTTAACTCATGTGCCATAAGAGGAATGATTTGTTTACATGTGTATGATAAGATGGAACATCAACAGTTCCTAATATGTAATATATATGCCCCAATCTCGGTGGAAGACATAAGACAACAAAGAAAAGGAATGGACTACATCATTCGATCTTTTCCACAGGTTCTTGTCATAATGGGAGGAGACTTTAATACTATTCTCAATCTGTCATAAATGAGGGTGGAAATCAGCATTTAGGTGCTAGTTCCACAGAGTTGCAGCAGTTTATACAGATTCACAATCTTGTGGATGTTCCTACGGACAATGGGATAATGACATGGTCTAACAAAAGACGGACGCGAATGTATTCTAGAAAGACTGGATTGTTTTCCTATTTCTGAAGCATGTTGGTTACAAGGATGTGCTCCCACGGATTCTTAATAAAAGTGGATCTGACCATTGGCCTGTATGCTTGGAAATAGGCAAAACTTTTCATATCAAAGCACCTTTCTGATTTCAGCTGATGTGGCTTTGTCATGCAGATATTCAAGATCTTGTCCGTCAGTGGTGGCTGGAAGGGAGGCCTAGGCATGGAACATAGATGTATATGTTTGTTCAAAGGCTGAAATACCTAAAGTTCCAACTTCAGAATTGGAATTGGACTGGATTTGGGGATATATCAAAAGAAAAAGCTAGGATCCTGAAAGAGCTCGATAAAATTAATTTTATTCATCGCAATTCAAGCATTTCTATGGATCTCTTTAAGAAGGAATGCAGTTTGAAGGCAGATCTTCATGAATGGGAAATAAGAGAACAAATCATGTGGAAATAGAAATCTAGAATTCAAAGGCTGAAGGAAGGAGATAAAAACTCAACCTTCTTCCATAAATCATTATTAGCTAGGAGATCTCAAAACCACCTTCACTGTCTTACCACACAAGGAGGAGCTAAGGAATGTTTAATGAATGGTATGAAGAAGGTGGCTAGCCAATACTTTCAACATCTATTTATGGAACAATCTTTGGATTTGACTGCACAACAACAACTTTTAGATCTGATTCCTAAACATATCACCCAAAATGATAATGATAAAATGACCCAACCCATCATGGAGGATGAACTTAAAAAGATAGTGTTTTCTATGCAGAAAGTTAAAACCCCAGGTCCAGATGGGTTTCCAATAGAATTCTTTCATTTTTTTGGGAAATTATTAAATCATATCTATTACAGGTGGTGGAGGAAGCAAGGACAATGAAGACCATGCTTAAAGAGTTGAATAAGACTTTCATAGCTGTCATTCCTAAAGCTAGAGAGGTTGAAGATATTTTTGGATTCCGCCCTATAGCTCTATGTAATGTAGTGTATAAGATATTAACAAAAGTTATAGCTGAAAGATTGAAGCCTTTTCTCTCAAAAATCATATCCCCCGAACAAGGTGGATTTTTCCTGGAAGTCATATTCATGATGAAATAGTTCTGGCTCAGGAAATTTTACATTCAATGGACATCTAGAAAAGGCCGGCAATGTTGGTCAGGTTAGATTTATCCAAGGCATATGACAGGGTGGATTGAAACTTTTTATGTAAAGTTTTGGAACGGTTTGGTTTCTCCCTTGATTGGATCCAATGGGTTAGAGCCTGCTTCTCTTCTGCATCTTTTGTTGTTCTAGTTAATGGTTCTCCTTTGGAATTTTTTGGCGCATCAAGGGGTATAAGGAAAGGAGATCCATTATCCCCTTTTCTTTTTATTATACTAGCTGAACGTCTGGGCAGAATGAATAAAAAAGCATGTCAGGAAAAAAATAATTAATGGAGTGCAATTGGCCAAAACTGTTCAACCATTTTCATATCTTCAGTTTATGGACGATTCTTCTATGATGGGGAAAGCTACAGTGACAAAAGCTAAACAAATTCACAAGATCATCCAAACTTTTTCTTCTACTACAATTCAGACTATAAACAATGCCAAATCCAATATTTACTTTTTCTATTGTTCTGAAAGATAAGAAGATCAAATCCTAAATATACCCAAATTTCAGAAAGGAAAACTCCCTCTGAAATATTTGGGTGTTCCTTTATCCCCTAGAAAGTTGAAGGACTGGCAATGGCTGATTGACAAAGTTGAACATAAAATGCAGAAATGGATGAATAAGTGGTTGTCGATAGGAGGAAGAATGACTCTCATCAAATCAGTCCTCCAAGAAATGCCGATTTATGTGGCGTCGGTGGTGAATATCCCTGGTATAATATTAAAAAAGATGGATTCTATCAGTCAAAGGTTTCTATGGAGTGGGATACAGGAAAAGAAAAAGTGGAATTTGGTCAAATGGGCATCTCTTTGTAAACCAAAAAAAGAAGGGGGATTGGGATTTCGGTCCTCCATTCGCCAGAATATAGCCTTAGCCGCTAAACTCTATTGGAGTGAGCTCTAAACTCTTCAACTTTGGAATCATCCACAGAATCCCAATTAATCGCTGATGTTCTACTTTCTCTTAGAAAATAACAGAGATAGCTAGTGAATGAATTATACTTGTGCTTAGAATCAACAATTTGCAGAAAAGGAAAGAATATAGACTTATACACCAACAATTTTATCCTGGAAAACCTCCAAAGGAGGAAAAACCAGTCGGGAAGGGCAATTGCTCTTTCTTCCCACTTTTATTGGCCAATTCAATAATAAGTACAAAAATTACAATAAGTATGAAAGAGAAGTAGATAATATCTCACACTTCCTCCCAGTTGCTTGCTTTGTCTCAATTACTCATTGCTTCTAAAAATCACAATTCCAACACCGAGAGCTTCTTACTCACCTGCTTCATGCTTCAATGCCTTTGTTCTCTTCCATAACATGCATTTATAGCCTTTCTCATGTTCTCCCGTTCACTGGAGAATGGGAAAGGTCATGCAGAAGAAGAGACATGGACACCCTTTGGAATTCTGGGACTGTTCGCGTCATATTTTATTTTCTGTCCGCAAGAGCCAAGACCGCCGCCCAATGCAGATTGGCGGTCCCAGGACTGGTACCCTGTGCAAGGCGGCGGTTCCCCCTTTGGAATTCTGGGTTTGTTCGCGTCATTTTATTTTCTGTCCGCAAGAGCCAGGACCGCCGCCCAATGCAAATCGGCGGTCCCAGGACTGCCGCCTTGGTGGGGCGGCGGTTCTGTAACCACCACCCTGCACAGGGCGGCGGTCCTGTCACTAAACAGACAGAACCTCCGTGTATCATTTTTTTCTTCTTCGTGTCAGCTGATTTGATAAAGTAGAGTCATTTTGGATCCCTATGGATCACACCTCCCATGCTTAGGAGGCTTTTGGTCCCACAAAAGCTTAGTGGGGGAGTAGATGAGGAAATAATTCCCTCGCTTGCTCCTTCGGGTACCACCGGGCCTGCCTTGGTGTCTTTCCTTTTAGTCCAATCTGTCAAGACTCCTGCGGACCTCTCCTAGTCTCTTTGACCTTCTGCTGCAGTACTACATCCTCCTCCAATTCGCCTTGTGAGTCCAAGACGCAATCCTCAATGAAAGGTAGCAACTGTAGTTCTTCTTCTTCATCTAGCATGGATGGCTCATATAGGTGCAAGTTCTCGCAGTTTACTACAGAGTACATCCTCATGAATGAAGACAAATCAAGTCGAAAGGCATTTTCTCCAACCTGCTCCAATATGGTGAAGGGTCCATATCGTAATGGCTTGAGATTCCGTGCTTGACCTTGTAGTCTCTCCTTGCTCAAGTAAAGCCAAACTCTATCTCCAACATGAAGCTTATGTTCCCTTCTATGCTAATCGTGCCTAGCTTTGTACTTGGCCTGAGATTTCTCTAGCTGTTCCTTGACTTTGAGATGGATTTGCCGGATCCTCTCAATGAATTTGTTTTCTCTAGTCACCTCTGTGTCTCGTGTATCCTTCTCATCCTGCTGTCCAACTGCTATGTCCAGCGGATTTGTAGGTAGATATCCCAAGCATGCTTCAAACGGTGACTTCATAGTGGATGTGTGTACTACCCGGTTATAGAAATGTTGAATGTAGGCTAAGGACTCATCCCAAGTCCTTGGGTATTTGCTGTTATACCCTCTGATCAACTGTACCAAAGTCCTGTTTACCACCTCTGTTTGTCCATCTGTCTATGGATGGAAAGTTGTGCTCCTTTGTAACCTGGTATCCATCTTGTCCCACAAAGTAGTCCAAAACTTCCCCAAGAACCTAGAATCCCTGTCAGAAACAATAGACTTTGGCAAACCAAAATGCACCCATACATTAACAAAGAAAAGATCTGCCGCCTCATGTGCTTTTACTGTCTTTTTACATGCCATAAGAATACACATCTTACTAAATCTATCAACAACATAGAGATAGTCATGGCCATGTTTAGGCATAGGTAATCCTCCTACAAAATCCATAACAATGTCCTCCCACGGACGAGTAGGTACTGGCAAAGGCATATACAAACCTTCCTTCCTAGTCTTAGGCTTGCTAGTACAACAAAGTTTACATCCCCGTATAAATTTTGATACTTCTTCTTGCATATTGGGCCAATACACATACCTTTACAAGTGGGCTAGGGTCTTACCAACACCGAAATGCCCCACTACTTTCGAGGTATGTGCTTCCCTCGTCAATAGAATTTGCTCTTCTTTTGGAACTCAAAGCTTTCCCCTTAAGTGGAGCAGCCCGTCTTTGACATAACAATCTTCAATCCCTGTCCTTTCAGCCCCTTGGGACTGCAACTGCTGAAATGTCACCCCAAAGTCTTTGTCCTGGGCATATGCCTCTCCGTAAGCTTCCTTCGTGAAAGGCTCGATCTGAGAGATAGTGGCCAAACAAGAAAACTTCTCCTGTGTGAGTGGCCTAGACAACATGTCTGCCACCAAGTTTGTATTACCCTTCTTGTATTTAATCACCAGATGGAACTGCTGAAGGAACCACATCCATTTGTAGTGCCTTGCCTACTGTAATTTAGACTGTGCTTGCAAATATTGGAGAGGTTTGTGGTCAGTGTGCACAATAATTTCTTTACCCAACAAATAATGCTTCCATTTTTTAATTGCCTGAACTAGTGCATACATTTCCTTATCATATATTGAATATCCTTTAACTGCTGAAGTGAAAGTTTTAGAAGGATAACATACGAGTTTACCTCCTTGGAGCAATACTGCGTTGTTGGCTAGATTTTTTGCATAACATCAAACCTAGGCAGTCATGAGATAAATCTCCCTCATTTAACCGGTGAGGCTCCCGTGTCAGATTTGTCAATTTAAGTATGCTAATATCTAAATGGGGTTTTACTTTAATTACTCAGTTCATGAACCATAACTGAATAATTCTGCAGCAAGTAAGTAGCTGTTTAAAGAGAGGAAAAGTTATAGAAGAAGGTAATTACATAAATATATAGAAGAGACGGGGAAGATGTGCATCCCAATCAGTAGATGGTAGAGCTGATTGCATGCACATAGAAGAATCCAATAGATATAAACACATAATTCTAAAACAAAGGCAACTCTAGATCCAGATCTAAAATAACACAAAGTTTATTAAGAGATCTAAGATTAAAAGTAAGAAACACAGTACACCGTGACACAAAGTTCTCCTTTGTATTCCTTTGCTCCAAGTGGCTCTCAGGGGTTCAACACAAAGTCTAGAACACAAGATTGCTGTTTACAAATTCTAATCATTAACCCGGAGGTTCTTCTCCTACTTATAGAATGTAGGAGGGAAAGTACAAATGGGAAGTCTAACTGAACTAAAACACAAACAAGTAAAGATGACATTTGATAATCATTCTCCTCTAACTTCTCCTTAAGTGACACATATATCACTTAACTAATAGAATGGTTCCACATGACTTTCAGTAATGGTTGCAAAACCAATAACTTAAAGTTTTACAATTTCATCCGGGAACATAGAAAATAGAAGAAGAAAGAATAAAAGAAGTCATGCTAGCTGTGACATTTATGTCTTCTTCTTGTTCTGATATTGGATATACTTGTCGAACATGTAATTCAACATCTTTCCATCTGTTTTAGCCACTGCTTCCTTCTCTGTCCTGAACTGTAGCAATCCTTCATTCAACACTTTGATGCATGCTTCCTCATCTTCCAAGATCGGCCCAAACCTTGCAATATCCGCCTGCAGCACCACCAATCTATTGATAGAATTCATCGTGAAAGGCTTAGTCGCTTTATCAATTCTCTTTTGTACCATCAGAAGAGACCCTTCTAGGGAATTAGGCACCTTGCTAGGAACGATCCGTACATATGAAGTAACACCTCCGACCACGTCCTCCTCAGCGAAAGAAATGATACTGTTTGGTAAGGATGATGTCCTACTCTCAAGTGCCTACATCCTCTTTAGCAAAACTCTGCAGATCTCCAAACGAAAAGATACTGCAAACTCCAGCTGCTTCCCCTTCTCAACTGATCCATCCGGTACAATTTGCTTTGTAACTAATACATCTCCCGACAACTTGTTAATCTCGACCAAAATACTCAGGTTACTCTCAGCAACTGTGTTCATATCTACGATGCTTGTCACCAGTTGCTGCAGCTGATTTGCCGCATCATTCATAACCTTTAGGTGGGTTGGCACTTCTCCAAGTTGTACAGAAGCTCGACGCATAATCAAATCCTTCCATTCATCAATAGCTTTTACTTGATTGCTTGCATCCTCCATTTCCTGCATAAGATGATCACTCACCTGCTTTGAAATGGGTTGAATGGAAGGCTTAACAACCTTGGCTATGATCTTGCACAATTGAGATACCTGCTTCTGAAGTTCTTCGTTCTCCGCCTTTTCACTGTCAAGCCTAAGGAATAGAGCATCTATCAATGTCTGCGTGTCCTGTTTCAATCCTTCAGTGGTGGCTTGACTGAGGGGTACTCTGGTTACTGTAACATCTTTTGCCGTGAGCTCCTCCTCCTTTCCTTCTGCCGGAATTGATATCTCAGCAAACTTCTGCCCTGATTCCTCGATGATCAACCTAGAAGTTGCTTTAGCAACTTTAGGCCTTCTATCTCTTCCACTCAGATTTTGGAGTAGCTGCAAGTTGTGCTCTTCTAAGTTCATCTCCATTCTCGCTTCTGGAACCAACTGCGAAGCCAACCATTCTGAGAAGTTACTTCTCGGAGAATGAGAAGTCGCTGAGAGCACTACCATCTCCCGCTCTGCCTCCTCTGCATCAGAAAGTGCCACGGTGTTATGGCTACCATCCTCTGAATCATTCAAGGACAAAGCTCTTTCGACCTCTGCCATCTGCAACTTCAACATCTCCTCTGGAACAGGTGTTGAACGGAGTGGCTGAGGAGAGAAGATGAATGTCGCCGGATTCAGTGGAGGCATGGAAGTGTCCTGCTGAGGTGCAACAATTGGTTAAGTACTGGGTGTTGGAGAAGTTGGAACCAAAGTCATGTCCGTGGAAGTGATCTTCTCCTTAGATTGAGATCTTCTGTGTACTTTCAACTTCTTAGACTTTCTGCTGCTTTCTCCTCCGTGCTTCCGCTTGAGGGAATCCCCTGCGCCAAAGTTGCCTGTGACTTGATTCATCAATACTTCATCAAGGCAATATCCCTTCGTCAGCAACCAGTTTGAAGTATTCACCAAAACAACTCCAAATCTTTTTTCAAGTGTATGGCAGCCTCCTACATTATCCTGAAGTATGGCTTTATGTCCTCCCATTTGATGGTAAGTGTCAAGTACCACATTCCCATCATCTTTAAGATCCGCAAGTATCTGCTCTAGTCCAAAGTTGAACACTTGCTTTGCTGATGGCCTGCTGAAATCTCTCTTTCTAACCTCGTACTCACTTTTTGCACTTCATCCATAAATCTTCTAATGAAGGCACATGTGCGCACTCCTAGGAGATCGTCTTCCTGGCTACTCCAAATGGATCGAAGTTCAGCCGTGCAGGGAAGAACTCTTGCTCATACTCAGATAACATCTGCATCTCCATCCCTCGAGCTCTATGAATGCTAATGCAGTTGTAATGTCCCACAGTGATTGGGAAGAAGCCCGTAGACTTGTGCCGCTTTGATTGAAGGTCGTGTAACTCCACAAGTTGCCTGCTCAGCTCCATGGCGATCCATCTATCATTCGGATACCTGGGCATCTTTATTGGTTCTCCAGAAAAGCTCGTAACCCTGAGGTATGTGAAATCTGCAAACTGAATAAATAGACTGCCAATCTTGGACACAGCTTCCCATGCTTCCTTGCTTACCCTGTTGGCCTTTAAGTCTTTGTCTAGCCTGCAAATGAAATCATAGAAGAATTCATCGTCGACCACTTTGAAATCTTTCTCGCACGCAAGTATAGTAAGCTGTGGGTAGCATTCGAAAATGGGGTCCTTAGAAAGAACACCACATCTATCCAGCTTGGAAAAGACGCCTTGTGAAGCTGCAGCATACACCAAGTAGGAAGTCATTTTGAAGCTGAAAGTATGCTTCATGTTCCGGAGTTGCTCACCAATGTTGTCGCTAATAATTTCTGACCAATTGATTATGGAATCAACCTTGTTGACTTCAATGGTCCTGATGAAAGCATACATCGATGTACGGAAAGTGTAAGCATTCGCCTCGCCATTCATCCTGCATAGCAATTTGACCACATCATCGACCTCTTGCACCAAATTGGACTGCGGAAGAGTTCTTGGTAACTTTGAAGGAGATCTAGGCTTCTTCATGTATCTACTATTCATTATGCTCACGCAATTAGCTTTATGCTTCTCCCACCTGCCGCTGACATCCTGAAGACTAATGGAAGTCACCACCTTTCGCACTGGAATCTTCAAACAATAATTGATGAACTCTGCGTCCAAACGAATTATTGTCTTTCCCATAGTATTACGCACTGATCTGGATGAAGGATGGTAAGATCTAGCGCACTTCATAACAAACTCTGGCAATTGGGCTGTGCATGGAAAGGCTGCAGCTCGGATAATTCCACTGCTTTTAACCGCACGCATGAGTGAAGTCTTTTCCGCTCTGGATCTATCAATCAATTCGGAAAAAGATTCCGGACCTAGATCTGTGTCTTCTATGTCTGCAAGTTTGGAAGCGATGCATGACTCCATTGTGCTTTCTTTTTCATCTCTCTTTGCCATGGCTTTGTCTATCTTTGTCTGAATCATAGATGGAAAACTCGCCAAAAACTCGCCGGTTTTCAAAAAACTCGCCAAAAAACCCTGAAACCGGTTAAACCGCCCAAAAACTTGCCAAAACAGGGCTCGCCGAGTTAACTCGGCGAGTACTCGCCAAAACTCGGCGAGCCCGTACAAAAAACTCGCCAGACGCGGCCTGTACGCGGAAACGCGGTTTTCAAAGGAAAAAAACACGGATTTTACACGGTTTTGGCTCTTTTTAAGGCCCTCAACTCCCTCATTGTCACTCACACAACCATTTGAGCTTGCATTGCTTGTGTTGAGTGGATTTTGGAGCGAATTCGAGGAGACAATTTGGACAACAACAATTACGACTAATAATTACGACAACAACAACATCACGACTAATAATTGTTTGTTGATTCTAATAATTACGACAGCAGCTTAAGTGAATTTTATATCACGGGAAAAAATACTTTGCTAGGCAGGTACAAAATTCTCACCTTGCCTATCGCTTGTATTTTTCCCATTGCAGCTTGAATCCTTTGTTTTCCAAAAATGCGCCCTACCCCGCAGGGGCTTTTCCGTGCACGACTTAGCTTTTTCCCAGTGATCCAGACCTCCGATGGCGACTTCCTCTGGGCATAACGTGCGTATATGTTTTCCAGCTGCTCCAGGCCAAAAATCGGGCTTACCTGGCAAATGAATTGTTCTAGAGAAATTTCATAGAAAACGAAACGGGACAACACAAAAACACGAAAAAAATGCCAAAAGTCACAAATAAAGCCCAAAACTTATTCCAAGTAAAAACCCTTCTAGTACATAGGAATAATGACATGTTCGATCATAACAGAGTTAAAACAAAGCGCAAATAGCCTCATACGGGGCTCAAAATAATTAAATACAAATTTCCCGCAGACAAATCCTGACGACAGAATATAATAATTTTGGGCATCTGGGTATTTGGGTAAAAAGGCTAATATGGCTCTTTGAGAATATCTTGACGCAATACAAGAACTTTTAGGCAATAAAAACACAAAACGACCCATTATTTTAAAAGTATGAAAAAATTTCGGATAGAGTAGTCGCAGATTTCAAGATGAAATCTGGGTGTGGTGCGTCATGGAGTAATCGTCTAGCATCTGTCTGCTACTTCAGGGAGAGAGGTTTACTGCAGATTAGCCAAGAGCAACTGTACTGGAGCATGACTAATCTTGTATTTCGAATAACTCAAAGGATTTGTCTTGTTCCTTACCCCAGTCAAAACTCTTACTCTTTGTTGCCACTGTGCGTAGAGGTGATACAATCGCTGTAAGAAGCCCGGAATGAACTTCCGCATGTATTGTACTGAATAAGCCCACAAAAAATTCTAGTTTGCAGATGTGGCTCTCTGTTGGTGTTGGCAAATTAGTGATGGCCTCCACCTTATTTGGATCCACTTGTAGCTAAATCCTCCTCCAACCATGTGCCCAATATAGACAAGTAACTGTTTGGCAAATTCACATTTCTTCATATTACAAAGCAGTTGTTTCTCCCTGGTCATTGAACTTGTAAGACTTGCTCCAATTCTTTGGAGTTAGATGTTCTTCCCATGTCGCACTAAAAATCAAGATATCGTCTAGATATACAATGACGCATGAATCTATGAAATCTCGTCAATACATCATTCATCAATGGCTCATAAATGTAGTGGGTGCATTGCATAACCCAAAAGGAAGTACCAACCATTCATATAAAACCCTGTTTTGTCTTGAAGGCACCGTCTTCATATATTCTCCTCCTTCATTCTGACTTGGTGATGCAAGCCTGAGATTGAGATCCAACTTCGTGAAAAATTTGGCATGCTATAAGCTGGTCCAAGAGATCACATCTATGCAGGGAAGTGGATATCTGTTCTTTCATGGTGATTTTGTTCAAAGCAACGGTAGTCGATGCACATTAAGTCCAAGAACCATCCTTCTTTGGCACCATAACAATAGGCGAACCACATGGTGAGGTGCTCAGACGATTTCTCACCCCTTGGTCTACTAGTTCCTAAAGTTGTTTCTTTACTTCAGTACTCTCAAGCAAGGATTACCTATACAACCCGATGTTCGGTAGAGGGGATTCTGGCAATAGCTGAATCTCATGCTCTACTTCCCGTTTTTGTGGTAACCCGCTTGGAGCCTGAAATACTGTCCTGAAAAGACTGAATAATACTATCCAAATCATGCTTTCCCTGGTTAGAAATCTCTGCAACTTCTACCCCATCTTGTTTATCCTTTAATAAAAGTAAACAAAACTGATTGATGATTTGCCTGAATAAGTCATTTTGCTTGGTTAGCACTTACCATAGTAACCCGTGTCTTACGCTGGTGTGCCCGGATATATGTAGTTTGAAATCCCATCCTTGACCCATCTGTACCGGTTTTCCCTCCTCATAAATATAGCATCCCTAACATACAAGTAAGGACTCCCGAATACAACATCAAAAGCATCAAGTGGAATAACGTCAGCTTCAAAAACATCAATATATTTGGAATTTATCCCAAACTTGACCTTACATCTTCTTGTTACAGTCAAATTTCAACACCCTTCTTCACCCAACCCAAAGGATAAGGGTGTGGATGCTCGTAAGTCTCAAGACCAAACTTCTTTACAACTGCTTCAGAAATCAAGTTAGACTGAGAATCAGTATCAACCAAAGCATTTACCTTAGTTCTCTTGATCTGGATTTTGATCTGGAATAGTCTACTCATCTCCTCTTCCTGGTTGTCCATGTTGGTGGCCGTGCATCCAAGCCTCTCGTCTACATCAGATTCATCTTCGATTTCCACCTCCCCTTATATGTTTTCACAGCTGTCATGGACTTCTTTGAATCCTTGGTTCGGTTCTTCGGATGTAACTCCGGATGCAACTTCCAACACGTAGCGTCAGTATGACCATTGATATCACAATTCTTGCAAAAATTCTTGGGATCTTTACAAGTATTCAAAGTAGTGGCAGCTTGTTTACCTTTCCCTTTCCACTTACCCTTGTTACTTGTTTGCCCAAACTCTCTATTCTGCTGATTTTTTGACTACTTTACCCTTGGCTCTGCTTCTCCTTGCTTCTTTTCATCATCTATGTAGTACACTTGTACGCATGCTTTGTTGAGATCTTTGGGCTTTGTGGAGATGAATTTTCTTCAAAGGTGAGTGTGAAGTCCTCCCAAGTACTTGGTCAGAATATCCTCATCCTCCAAGTCCATGTTAAGCAACATGGCTTGCCTCCGAAACTCCGTAGTATAGTCCTGCACACTTTGACCATTGCTTTGTCTAAAATACTGCCATTTAATCATTTGGTCAGTCTTATGGCCAATAGGATAGAAGTTAGCTCTAAGTAATTCTTAAAATTCTTGCCAAGATTTCACAATAGGACGCTTCTTCTTTTCGTAAGTGGCTAGATGGGTTTCCCACCAAACCAGAGTATGTCCCTCCATCTTGAGACGTTCAAAGGTGATCCTCTATGCCTTAGTGACATTATGGACGCTAAAGTAGACTTCTAATTGTTTTAACCATTTATCAAGCAACTTTGCATCTACTTGTCCTTCAAAGCTTTTAATCTCAACTTTCGTTTCAACTTTAAAAGGAGTATGATCGGATTTTACCTTTTCTCTTGTGTTAGAAGTCTCTTCTTCATGCTCTTCCCCATAATTTTCCTCATGGTGGCTCCTTCCTATGCCAAAATTTTCAGCTAAGCCCCGAACCACTGAGTCCATGGAGTCTTGTTTGACAGAAGCTATCTTCTGTAAATCAGCAAGCTCTTCTTGCCTTCTAAACATCCTATCCATCATGGTCTCCAGCATCTCGATTCTACGGACCAAGTTCTCTTCCTCCATTTGTCCCCGAATTCTTTGTTTCCACTTCTTTGTAGAAATTTCTGGATCGCAAGGTAAAGCCTCTTCACCTTTAGATCTCATCACTGTCATACAAATCCAAGAACGAATACCACAGTCCTGGATAATTGTTAGTTCTGATACCAAAATGATCTGTAAACTCTTCAACTTTGGAATTATCCACAGAATCACAATTAATCGCTGTTGTTCTACTTTCTATTAGAAAATAACAAAGATAGCTAGTGAATGAATTATACTTGTGCTTAGAATCAACAATTTGCAGAAAAGGAAAGAATATAGACTCATACACCAACAATTTTATCCTGGAAAACCTCAAGAGGAGGAAAAACCAGTCGGGAAGGGCAATTGCTCTTTCTTCCCACTTTTATTGGCCAATTCAATAATAAGTACAGAAATTACAATAAGTATGAAAGAGAAGTAGATAATATCTCACACTTCCTCCCAGTTACTTGCTTGCTCTGTCTCAATTACTCCTTGCTTCTACAAATCACAATTCCAACACTAAGAGCTTCTTACTCACTTGCTTCATGCTTCGATGCCTTTGTTCTCTTCCATAACATGCATTTATAGCCTTTCTCATGTTCTCCCGTGCACTGGAGAATGGGAAAGGTCATGTTGAAGAAGAGACATGGACACCCTTTGGAATTCTGGGACTGTATGCGTCATATTTTATTTTCTGTCCACAAGAGCCAGGACCGCCGCCCTGGTGGGGCGGCGGTTCTGTAACTGCCACCCTGCATAGGGCGGCGGTCCTGTCACTAAATAGACAGAACCTCCGTGTATCATTTTTTTCTTCTTCGTGTTGGCTGATTTGATAAAGTAGAGTCATTTTGGATCCCTATGGATCACTTGTCCATGACCATACACTTTGGTTTGCATTTGGGGTCCGGTCTTGGCCAACATGTACAGTCCTACTCCTTTGCATTCTTCGATTACGTTTTCAATGTGAATATCTCTATTGGTTTATTTCATCTTCTTAGGGTTGGCCTTATTAGAACATTTCACCTACAGAAGGCTATATAAACAAGTAAATGTCACTTTACAACTCACTTAACACTCTTACAAGCTCCTATTGCAAATATCAATCGAAAAACAATCAAAGATCCCTTCAATCTACGCAAATCAATTGCGCATCAATTAGAGCAGTGCATATTACAGGTCTGAAGCACTCATCTAAGTTAGTTTAAAGTCCAACATCCTAGTCTTTTCATTTATTTAATTAAAAGCTCATAAACTGCACATAGTCTTACCAAGAACAAAGTCTCTCTAAACATTGCCAAGTTTAGGGTTTCCCTCCAAAAGGAATAAAGTCGGTTATAAAGAATAAAGGGTTACGTCACGTAACTTCTATAAAAGGCAGGTCGCACATCACAATACTACTGCACTATGTTACATTCTATACTATGATTATACTAATGCACGAGAGCACCCTGGGAAGGGGTCCAGCTCGCCTTGTGCACTCACACTTACACAAGTACTTAGGAGAACTGCATGAGGCTTGATCCCACACAAGGGTATGGAGTGCAATACTTGGATTGGTTTAGCAACCGGGGTTAACCGCCAAGGGTAATCCAACCTCACCATTGGCGACTTGGTCTTGATGTTCTCCTTTTAGTTTTTTAATCTGTTTTGATGAAGGGTTTGATGTACCTTTGGTGATTATTATTGTTGCTGCAATTTATCTAGAGCCAAATCGACTAGGTTTGGGATTTGATTCTATCATATTTTGAGGTTGTTTGTGCTAGATCTATAATCTATTGTGTGTTATTAATTATTTCAAAGTAAGGGCTGATTATTTTGAATATTTTTGAAGGGGTAGGTATTAGCTGGGATTAATTTATATGATTTACTCTAACCCTAGCAACTTGAAAGTTCTTGATTTCTGAGGACTGTTTTGAGCAAGGTTTTAATGCTCAGAAATTTCAGAATCTATAGTGCATTGGAAAGACTCTTGGTTTCTAGTTTGTTTTGTATTTTATTTCATGGAAAAACACTGAAGTATTGGATGAGTTATGAATTTTTGAATATTTCAACGTTGTCTGGCAAGCTATCTGGTTGACATTATTAATTAATATTTATTTCAGATCTGTAGTTTTGGGGTCAAGTTTAATGTTGGATTTGGTTGTAGAAATTATGAGGAATAAGGAGAAAGTGATTTCATAATTTTTGAAGTTGATTTGATGCCCTAAATGTGCTGGGCGACCTACATTTTAGGACAAAATTAGGGTTTCGTGTTGGCTGTGCAAAATCTGATTTTGGAATGTTATTCTTCATATTTTTGTGGCCCAAGATCCAAAGTTTCAGCTCATTTAGACTTCTCTAGCCAAAAATATGAATTTTTGAAAATTGCAGCAGTTTAGGGTTTGAATATTAATTAATGTCTAGTTGTGACAAATCTAGTTTTAAATGTGTTTGAATTCCTATTGTTTTCTTCCAATCTATCCCACCACCTTGGCTAGTTCAAACCCCATGTAAAATCCCACTTCTGAGATCAAATGAAAATTAGGCAACCCACTTGAAAACCCGTTGAGTAGTTGACTCAATAAACCCGAGGATAAGGTTTTAATGGTCTTAACTTATCAACTAAATTCCACAATGTATATTGCTGTAAATGAATACTGGAATTACTCTAAAAATCTCTAGACAACACTCAGCCAATGATGACCACTAGAGCATACAAATCCAGCGTTAAACTTCTACTACCAGTCGCTGCAATCTATATGATATGATCTAAAATTTTATATATAGATCATATGCAAGATCATCAAATACCATGCAAGAGTTAAACCTTCATACTCAGAGTTAACAATAACATCATTCGCTGCTAGGGAAGAAAGAACAACAATATATTCTATTCCAAAATCAGTCCATAATACTCCCAAATGTAGTCGCTGTTTTTGAGCACAATCAAACTAGACAAAATTCAGTTCACTAAGCACACAACCTGCCCAGATCAATCTCTGTAAAAGGGATATATAATCATGCATAAGATTAGTCGATTCTACCTCCAAAAGATCATAAATCAGTCATAAACATGCCCAAGGAAATCCGCTGTGGGAAAGGCACAAAGTCACACATTAAACTTGGTTGATTCACATCCACTTATGGCCCAAACAGTTCATAAACCATTAAAAGGAATCGCTGAAGCTGAAGGGACTGTAAATCATGGCCAGGCTGGTCGGACTTCCCTTAAAAATACCACAATCCAGTTTAGCAAACAAACCAGCAACTGCTGGAGATTAAAGCTTAAGATTTTTGCACACAAATCAGTCTATAATCACCATAAGAAGCTCGCCAAAACTGGAATTTAAAGCCACAAGAATCGCTGCCAATATTTAAATATAACCCTCAAGTGAAATCGCAGGAACATCAGACTAAATCAGATCATGAATCATATCAACTTGCCTCATAGAAGTCGCTGTAACAAGGGCACAATAACCTGCAAAAATCTGATCGGTCCACACCAAATAATGCATGCAAAACAGTCCACAAAACACCATAAGAGGAAGTTGCTAGGGTTTAGAGAACCAAACACCCAAGTTGATTTACAAAAGACACACAAAACAACTGCTACGCTGACGCTGCAGTGACGTCGATACAATAAAAGGGTAGATTTTACTAATAAATTTCAACTAAAACTTTGCTCAAGCAAAGGACATGAATTTCACCAACAAAAGCTTCAATTGAATCTCAAACCAGCTGAATACAATCTCCCACGCAAGAGAGAGAGAACATCAATGGGCATGCATCCCAACTCCAAGCATGGAGTATCAAAATAAGTATCATCAAAAACATAATAATAATAGTGATCTTGGCACTTCTTTTATAAGCAAGGAGGCACAAAATTCGAAATCCCAAGGAGATGGAAATTATTAAATAAAAGCAGTTTGTTTTCCTCTAGGTGTCGCGTCCCCTTTTCAAAGGGTGATTTTATCAATGAAAGCCACCTAAATATTTATTTAATTAATTCTCCATTTAATTTTTATATTTTTGGGAATTAAACTAAATAATCTTCATAATTAAATAATTAAATAATTATTGCTCTAAGGAATAATATTTATTTATTTAAGAAAAATGTTCCCCTTACACATCCCGAAGCCCACGGGGAAGTATAGGTTAAGGGTCTTCAAAAATGGGGACATTACATTCTTCTAGCGCACAATGAGTGTTATGCCCACAGTAGCTGACATTGTGTTGTTGCTGTAATCGGTGAGATACAATTTCGTATGGTAGGAAGAAGAATTGCAAATGATTTGGGCATGTAGTTAATTTCGATTCTGGCTATAGCTTTTAATAGTGAAGGGTGACATGTAGTTCTACATTACTACCTGACAATGGAGCACATTAGCCCATGTCTAGATCATATTCGTGTTTTTGAAGATCAACCCCCAATTAGAACACTCTTTCCTCAGCTTCAGACCTATAAAGGAGAGTATGCATTTTGAGATGTGGATTAAGATCTCTCAATCTGTTCAGTCAAAACATTCCAGCCATGGGGATTCTCACACGTGGTGCTTTCTCTATCAGCCAATGGCCCAGAAGTTATTTTGTGATCATGAATCACTCAGGCAATTTGCCTTGAGCTATATATTATATTTGTTATCAAAGTTCTACACTCATAACTTCCGAGCCTGATGAGTTAGCTTGTGGTTGTAGTCTCTTGCAGGGAAATATGAGGTGCCAAACCTGGCTGCATACCTTTTTGATCCCATGTACTTGTTGCATGTTAGCAGCATCAAGGCATTGTGTTTTCGCTGGTATGGCAGCCGGTGATATGGCCCAAGATTAGTCTCTATTTCCCTTGGCTTCTCATTCAAATATTGCTGCATTTTTTGTTGGTAGGCATTATTTATTGTGGCATTTACCCTGGTCCATTTAGATGTGAGCTACTGTACACATTAATTGTTGTGCAATCAATGGACCATCTAATCTTTCTATGTCCATGGATCTCTCCTTTATGGCATTTATCTTTATTGATGAGGACTTGCTGACTCTGAATAGCTTTCGGAAATCCCTAGCAGAAATTTGTCCAGTACTTCGAACTAGAAGCCATAATCCTATTGGACAAACTTGGGTTTCTCAGCTTTGTGGAGTGGCATTTCCCTTCATACCTATGGATGCATGATGGCTAAGAAATGCTCCTGCATAATGTTTTGTCAAGACTAGCACCGAGGCTCTATGATGATATCCGGAAAGAGAGCATAGCTGAATTTGACAGTACTTACAGAAGACAATTTTCAAGGCATCCCAGCTGTCCAGAAAAACAAATGCTATCAGAATGGGCATCTAAGTAGTCTGTGTGCTCCAAAGCACTTTGGACCCTATTGACATGCCACCATGCAATTCTTTATATATGCTCAGGAGCAATTATAGATTTTTGACTAAAGTTTCCTAGCGAGATGACTACGTAAAAACTAATGATGGTATACTGTGGAGAGATGGTGCGTCACAGAAGCAAATCCTAGTATAACTGTTAGTGTGAGGGATTGGACATATTGCTTTTGCTGAAGTAGAAGGATGCTTAATTACCTTTGGTGGACTTTTCAAAGGAATCAGTCTACCCTGATTGATTGTGTCAGTATTTTTTCTTATACCTACAGTGATTTAATGACGACTCTCTACAGAACCCGTCTATACATTTCTATTTCTTAATAGTATTGTCAGTCAGTGGGTATCTTGTATTCAGTCGCTGAGCAACCAAAATCAGTGATGAATGTGTACCAAAGTTTAGATTATTCTCACAGAAGAGACATGTCCTCCTAGACTTTTTTATCGCAAAGGAGATTGGTACAAATACAACAGTTGCAACATACAAATCCAAGAAGATGTCAATTTCCACACAGTGGACGGAAAACTTAATCCTTTTGCGGCATGGATTAGCGAATATGGTGATTGCATAGTTCGACATTTTCAATGATATGCTGTTTAGCTTTTGATTCACCACCCCTATGGTGGATCGGCTAAGATTCTATAAGATCTTTTGACAATCCTTAGATTTAGACTCTGTATAAAAAATGTGAAACATTGATAGATGAGAATTATAAGGCTACTAATATGGCTACTAGCTTCCATGCTGGGCTATGCATCGGAAACCTAACGTGACGTATTGTTTGGTTAATATCTGGTTGGAAGTTTTCTTTTACCAAAGCACAATTCCAGCTATACATTAGATGCAAGAGCATTTCGTTGTGTGATTTCTACTTGTGAGTTTAAGTCACCAAACAAGAAGCAGTAGCCATTGAAATTGAATAGTTTTGAGGTGTTACGAATCATGACGCAGACAAGTGAATTTCCTCATATATTTTATGAAGTAATAAACACTTTTCTTATTCAAGTGGACGCACTTAGCACACAAGCTTTTTTAGCATGGTAGCGATATATTGAAACTATGAATAAATGGTGAATCCTGTTATTCATAGATCATTGGGCTTGTCACCCTCTATGCCTCTTTCCACATGTGCACAGCATTTTATGAGGGTGCACATCAACTGTACAAAACATTCCTTGCCATGGAGATATCTTCCACCCCTCAACTTTGATAGTCCGTTTTGAACTCTTAGTAAAGCTGGGATTTCTATTGCACTTTGAAGGCTTTAATAGACAGCAAAAACATTAATTATACTATTAATTTTTTGTGGGAATTTCAGTCGTGTGTGTATCTAAGTCATCTCAAGATGACTTCCATGAGTAATTACTTACTCTAGTGACATTTTTTCCTCATTGTATTTTTGATAATAATCACAAGGCAAGGAGACTCACTTAGCACATAAGCATTTGTTAATAGGAGGGAGGAATGGTGAATGTAATCCACCTATTTAGGCTTCTCACCTTCTAGCCTATTCTCCCTTTGGCAAATATTTTGGAGAGTGTATGTTAGCAAATGTAGACAAAAGATGGAATGAAGAGGAAATGGACTACACACCAAACGAATGTGTCTTTCATTTTATTATGATTGGGAATAGTTACAATGTGGTTGGAACAGTTATGTGACAGTTTATAACTGAAAGCTACCAACTAACATGTGCCTATAAATATATTTATTATACTCCATACCCCCCTTAATGACTAAACCGGAAACAACGACAAGTTTGTCCTGAAATTTTATAAACAAAAGAGGACTAAGAGGTTTAGTCATTAGATCAACAGGCTGCTCCTTGGAAGGGCAGAAGTGGAGAGAGATATCACTAGAATCAACTAATTGTCGAATATAGTGATGATGAATCTCAATATGCTTGCTGATCACACCTAACTGCTTGCTGATTACAGCCAATTGTTTGTTGATTCTAATAATTACGACAACAACAACATCACGACTAATAATTACTTTGTTAGTAGAAATATCAATCATCCTATAAACCTTAGACTGATCACTATAATCAACAAAGAAATATCTTGTAGTTTTAGAGTCTAACTTACTCCTCTTTCTATTAGGGACCAAAATATATGTCGGCTGAACCAAAAATACGAAAACCCTGATGTGTCTAGGTTTGGTTTTGGACCAAGCTTTTTTTAGGCATGTACTTCATGCAAAGCTTTGCAAGGACTATGATTGAGAATATATATTGCTTGTGTTTACTGCTTCTCCCCAATATTTGAATACTACACCTCCACTATGCATCATGCATCGAGCCATCTGTATGATAGTTCTATTTCGCCTCTCAACCACCCATTTTGCTATGTGGGGTGTATGAGGTTGTTAGTCTGACGATGAATTCCTTCTTTACTGTAGCAATCCTTTGAATTGATTGGAAGTGAATGCTTCCCCATTATCGGATCTTAATGTCTTGATCTATCTGGCTGACATGGTTTTGCATCAATGCCTTGAACTTCTCAAAGGAAGAAAAAGAATCATACTTCTTTTATCAAGAAGTAGGCCCGCATCTTTCTTAGAATAATCATCCACTCAACAAAAGAAAGTACCATCGCACCAAGAACAATGTTGGAGACTTCCATGATGGCTCATAAAGATCTGCATGAACAAGATCTTACAATCCCTTTAGCATTCCAAGCACCTTCAGTTGTAAATGGCTTCCTTTACTGTTTTCTAGTTGAACACCCTACACACATATCTTGGTTCTCTTGGATAGTATGCAAACCAAGAACCACGTTGGCTCTACTGATGTTTGGCGAGATACTGAAAGTTGAGATGTCCATATCTCTCATGCCACGAAATGTTGGTATTACCCTCCACAACTAAGGCATGCAAGTCAACCGTGGCAGGGTCAACCAACCTATACAAGTCTCCTTGCTCAATGCCTGGGGCAACAACTTTGTTTAATTTTACATCAGACATAGTGTATTTCTTGTCAGAGAAGTTTATCAAAATATTGGGGTTTTCTGTTAGCTGGTGTATTATTGATAAAAGATTCTTGTTCATGTTAGGAACATATCTAACATTTCTAACTATAAATTTGACATTATCATTCAATATGATTCGGATATCCCCAATCCCTTCTACTACATGAGATCTTCCATCCCCTAAGGAAACCAAATTATAACTGAAATTTGTGTGAAAAATTACATACCAATCTTTTCGACATGTGAAGTGTCTTGATGCTCCAAAATCAAAGAACAAACACCTTGTAGGGCTGTCATCCGAGCAGGATTCCATGAGGGCATACTCTTCTTCAAGTTCTTGTTCAATTATTGCCACATTTGCTTGTCCCTTCCGCTTTTTGTTGACAAGCTCATATTGTCTTTTTTGACAATCTTGCTTCACATGACCAAGTTTATGACAGTAGTAACAATTGGCTTGATATTTAGGAGATGATTTTTTAGTTTTTCATTTCCATTTCCCTTTGGATTGAACAACAAAAGCATTTTTGGTTTGTCTAAAACTGGACTCAAGTGTCTGAATTTGTCTCCCGTTCCTTTGGTAATAAATAGGAACTCACTTTATCAAAAGTCAAAGTCTGACTTTCAGCCATCATATGGAGGGCTTCAACAAATGACTCAAATGATGATGGCAAACTATTCATCACCAACACCACCATATCATTGTCATCTACCTTTTTGTTAATGGAGGCAAGTTGACCTCGAAGGTCTTTCATCCGAAGTACGTGCTCTAACAGCGACCCACCCTCTTGCAACCTTGCTGAAAACAAGAAATTTTGTAGGTATAACACCTGACTCTTCTCTGAAGTCATATATTTGTACTTCAAACTGATCCATAGATCACCCGCCAAAGTAGCATTGCATACTTCTGGTATTAACAACTTCAGTAGTAATAGGGCTTCTTTATGGCGTTTGTCATAATCCAGAAAATTAATAGCAGGCCTACTTTCTTTGCCACATATTATTTTATCGCAATCGTAAAATTTCATGATGGTCAAAATTTTATGGCTCCAAATGTTATAATTGTCTGGTTAACTTTTGTGTCCCCGGAAGAACAAGATTTTGTATATTCGCCAGTCACACCAATTTCTGACCCACAACCTAATGTAGAATAATAATGGAGCGGAAATAAATATAACAGCAACAATGTGACTATCTGGTCTGTAGAATTTATCAATGCGCTGAGCAGTGCACAAATCCTGTGCCCTAGTACCCATGATTTGACGATAAGAATACATGAATTCATGTGCCCTAAATACTGTCTTTTACTTGAAACATGACCAGATTTTCATGCAAACAAAATAAAGATATGCAAATTGCAACCAGAATTCAGTGGATAAATCGTGCTCAGAATTTACCAAAATAAAGATGTGCACATTGTGACCAAAACCAAAGACAATTCGATCATCAACTCACCACTGTTAAAATGTGAGAAATATTCTGCCAAAAATGTGAGAAATATTCTCAAAAACGTGTTGTTTTCTTCATTCTGCCCTAGCGGAATGTTTTCCCTTAGTTTGTGCCTTAGCAAACTGGTATTTGTTATGTGACTAAATCCCCGATGTTAGGTAATTAATGTTTACATTATAGGTGTTAGTTAATATTTGATGGTAATATTGTTATAAACAATATTACGATATATAGTTGTTGAGATATATTGTTAGCAGATAAGTTTATTGTTATGAGTTGTTAGATCAACTCATTATAGGTAAGTTGTTTATATGACTTCCTATTTTGTAGGAAGCAGTTTTCTTATTTATATGGCTATAAGTTAGCCTTCCTTACATTGTAAAATCACAGCAGCAGATTAATATGAAGACTATGTTTTTGCTGTGCTAATTCGGCTCTCTTGCTATATAGACTCTGACCAAATTAAATTTTTGGTATCAGAGCAGGATATTAGAAGAAGTTTTGATGTAAAATTCAAAGTTTTAATTTGTTTTTAGGGGCATATATATATATATATATATATATATATATATATATATATATATATATATATATATATATATATATATATATTTCTAGCCGTCCTGTGTATATCTTCTTATGAGGCATTTACATTTAGAATACTCTTAATTTTGTGTGTATTTGCTGGTACTCGGTGGAGGGTGAGAGTATTAAATCTCTATGAAGATCATTTGAAAATACTGATCTGGTATAGCGCACACGTGGGAGTGAAATTCATACTGTTATATTGGTCAGATCTGAATATTCCAAGAATCATTTTTCATTCAAGAACATTTGTTTTATGGTTGCAAGTTCTGCAGATCCATGTATATCTTTCTCTTCAAGATCGACTTCCAATTCGGGTATCAGTGGTGCCTCAGGCCTGCATACAGTTCTAATTACAATTGTACAGCAGATTTATTGCCTCATGGACGTGTTGCTCTTTGTTATCTTTGTGAGGATGTAATCTTGTTTAAGATCTAAATAAGGCGTGTCGACATGTCAATTTTTTCATCTGCATTCATATCGCAACGCAATAATCCACTCAGAAATCTGTGCTCTATCAATAGAATCAAATCAATCTTGGACCCGTCAATGATCCCAATCCAAGCATTGTGACTTCATCCACATTCCACGCTTGTGATTCGCAATGTTGAGTTATTGAAACGACTCTCTTCTCACCGTTCTGGGCTTGATTCGTGATTGTCGGGTCCTATGAATTCCATATTGCATATTGCTGTCAGGTGTGCCGAGTTTTCCACGTTTGAGTTCCACATTACTAGTAAGTCATTTTGTCAAGTTTTAAATAGTCTATCTACTGTTCCATTATTTAGTAGCTGTATCTTTATTATTATTTTAGGATAGTGAGTCTGAACAAAGCTTAAGGTTCATTGATGTTATTAAAAAATGTCAATGTTCTTTACCAGTTTGAGTCTATATAGAAATGCCATCTTCGGTTTAGTTGTCTATTTGAATTGTTATAGTTTTTGGTTTGTTTGTAGGTTGTGTTGATTTGTAGAGTCCTCTCTTTTCTGAAAAAAGTTTTGTTATTGTGTAAAAAATAAAATAAAATTAAAATCATTTTGATAGTCATTTGATTATAGTGTCTATATTATTTGTTAGTCATGTATCGTCAAATAATTAACTTATAGTCAAATTTGTAATGTCGTCAAAAGTATTGTTTTAGTCATCAAGTGTCATTATTTTGTGTTAGCAATTTTGTTGTCAACATCGTTTGTCAAGTCATTGTAAAAGTCTGAAAAATTAAAAAAAAATTGCCTCACGGATGCATTTTCGGTGTTACCTGACATCCGCAAAATAAATGATTTCACATTGCGGGGGGAGAGAAAATAAACCCAAAGTGGAAACCATTGAGCGTCCAAGTCAAATCCAACTAAGCTAGCAGCATGTTACTGGGGGACGGAGGCATTAGAGGCTGGAGGTCAAGCAACGACCTCTCATCAGTCGCCAATGATGGATCTGCTTCACTGATTTGGTGGCGCGTGTGTGCTTTTGCTTTAGTTTGGTGTGTATTTCAGTCTGGTGTGAGAAATAAGAACAGAGGTTCTTTCCTGTTCACCAGTAAATGTGGCTATTCCTACATAATTCCCCAATGTAATAACATGGTGAAGAACAGATAGCACAGTGAAATGCAACATCATGAGTCTTGAAGAGGTTGAACAGTTAGTTGTGTTCCTGTTCATACCTAGGTTTGTGGTTAGCCTCTAGAAAACCATTGAAGGTTCTTCAGATGTGTTCCTGTTTGAGTTCCCACACTGATAGGACAGATGTGTTCCCTAGAGTGACTGGTTGATAAGCAGATGATTCCTGAGCGTGTTCCCATCCTCGTCGTCTAGATGTGTTCCCGACAGTGCATGGTTGATAAGAAGTTGATGTGTTCCTTCTTCTACCTTCAGTTCAAGTGTTGTACCAAGATCATGAGCAAGCACGGGCAGCAGGCTGCAGAGGAAGTGCAAAAATTCTTTTACTACCATGTAAACATTAAGGGGGGAATGTTAGGAAATTAATGTTTATGTTATAGGTGTTAGTTAATATTTGATGGTAATATTTTTATAAACAATGTTACAATATACAGTTGTTGAGATATATTGTTATAACAATATATCTCGTATGGTTAGCAGATAAGTTTATTGTTATGAGTTGTTAGATCAACTCATTATAGGTAAGTTGTTTATATGACTTCCTATTTTGTAGGAAGCAGTTTTCCTATTTATATGGCTATATGTTAGCCTTCCTTACATTGTAAAATCACAACAACGGATTAATACGAAGACTATGTTTTTGCTGTGCTAATTCGGTTCTCTTGCTTTATAGACTCTGACCAAATTCAATACCCGAAGCTTTTAAAAATATTAAAGATTTGGATTGTGAAAGACAAGTTTGATTTGTGATTATTTGTAAAAAAGTTACTGTAAGAAGCTATTGGCTTAATGTGGGAATGAATATTCCGAGCATTTGATTAAAGATGCTTAATTGATTTATGAAAGGGTGTAGAAACCATTGTGTTGGTTCGTTACCACCTATGATGTATATAAAAGAGATGTAAACGGACATTGAATTGTAATTGTGATTCTGAGAGAGATAATTGTAAAAGAGTCTTAAGGACTTTGTGAATTAAGTTTGTGGAAGTAAATTCCAAGGCTGACCAGGTATAGGTAGGCGGTGGGCAAGAGAGGGGGGCACTAGAGGTGTCCTAACCGGGGGTACAAAGTACAACCTCAGATGGTTCTTGGCCAAGGCAAGGTGAATATACACGAGGTGTATAACATTTTCCTCTCATAGTGCGGCCATAGTCTGGTGTCTGTTGCCTGTGTCTGTATATTGGAATTTTGTACAAGAATTCCTGCTAACGGTCTCAGATAAGTTCTCTCTCTGCATTGGAATTTTGTACTAGAATTCCTGATAATTGACTCAGATAAGTTCTCTCTCTAGAAAGCTATATAATCTCTGTAAAAGCTATGTAAATCTCTGTTGAAAAGCTAATGGAAAGAAGTGAATTCTTCTGTTGATTCTGCTAAATGTGCCTAAGAAAATATTTTGTTATTCAGATAAACGTGTAAATGAAGGCATTCTATTTATTTTGTTATGTATACTGTTAAAATACACAATTGTTCGTTAAGAACAATGAATTGCCGAAATAAGTTAACAAAATATGTAATTTTAGATATATATGTCTATTTTTAAAGAAGATTTGTTTAAATTAATGTAGAAAAATACTATATATATGTAATCAATAGTATTATACAGTAAAATCAGGATAAACAATGGTATTTATAGACTGAATTATCTAGTTTCTATTTTTCATGGTCATAGTGTCTATTTTTATGTTGTGGACGTAAAAGCTTTCTTTGGATCCAGTTAATTCTGTGTTCTACGTCCGACCTAACACCAAAACAATATATTATATTGTGAAGTTCAAGCTAATAAAAATGTTCCTTGTAACTTCGTTGTGTTAGAACTTTAATAGATCTTTATGACCGTTGCGAAGCTTTAGCCAATCAGAAAGACCCATGTAGTTTTGCAATGGCAGTACTTTGTTAGATTCTTTTGAGCGTTGCTAAGCGCAAACCACTGAAGACTCTCCATGCCGTTCGCAAATCCAGACTTTAGTTAACTTGTTTCTATTTAATGTGAACCCGAACCAGTAGAATAGCTCCAGGTCTCTTCGAATTAGCGATGTCAGTCTTTGTTAACCTTGACAGTTAACCAATAAGATAAAGCCACCGAGTCTGCTACTTTATATTAAGATTTGTCAGAGTTAGTCAGATGCGAACCAATAAAACATGTCCACGTTCTTTCGCATATTGTTTGTCCTTTGTCATAGTCGTGTCAAAGTGCAAAAAGCGAACCATTTAGATTATTCCACATATGTACGGTTTAATTGCCTATTTTGCTATTAAATGATCTTTTGTCTTTGCAAATCCGTTCGGATCCAAAAATTATTTGGTCTTTTGTTAATTCCATGAGCTGGAGTCTGTAAGGTAGAACTGTTGGAAATACACGTAGAATCGTTCCATGTGTCTTAACTCCTTGCCACGTTATTTTTAATCGTGTTTAAAGCTTTAATGATGCAGGAGCATCATCCTCATGGCTAGGAGAGTGCAATAAAGTCTGAATAAGCCTATGAAAGGCATTAGGTATATAGAAGGAGTTTTCAAAGTTTCTTCTCTCCATATTGGGTTGTTCAAGTCCAAATTTGGATGTCTATTGTCATAGTAAAAGTAACAACATTTGTAACCAAGGGTAATTAGTCAAGTTTGACTAGATAGGAAGGTTAAACAAGTAAGAATGAGTTGTCAAGGGATAGATAAGGTCATGAAGACCATAAAATAGATATGCAACGAGTTGTGATATGTTTTGGATGTAATTACTATGTTTATAGGCATAGTTGAGCCTTTCTAGGGTGACTTGGTCTATTTAGAAGCTAGTTGAGCTTCTTAGGGAGATAGAATAGGGATGGAAAGTACAATGAGAGGAAGAATTCGATGAAGAAGAGCAGGTAGCAAGTAAGAGAAGGATTAACAATATATGGATGAAGTATGATAATGGAGAAATTGCTCTGTTTTGAATGAAATTGGATGTTATAATGGACTGTGCATGTAAACTCTGCCAGAACAGTGGGTATGAAACCCTCAACATCTTATAAATGTGAGAAATCTCGACTGTTAAAGTGGGAATCTTCTGCAGGAATCAAGGAATGCAAGTATAATTTTTATATGTTTTGAAATTGTTTCCTATGGTTTTTATATCCTTTTATATGATGGTCTCGGCCTCAAACTAGGGCCTATCATATCTTTTAGATGTATGGATGAATCAAGCTGAAATTTTCAGGATATTTCTGTCTATATGTGAAGTAAATATCCCTAAATTTTCGTAGTAAATGTTTGAGTACAGTAAAAGATCTATCTAACAGTCTTTTCGAGCTAAAATTGCATGTAACAGTGCACAGATTTTGGGACAAAACGACATAATTTGGCATTGTGACTAATTGTCATGATCCTAAAATAGGTAAGGAGGTGGTATTTAGTTCAAATGAGGCATATGAATGATTTTAGGCAGATGTATAAGAAAGAAGATGCTATCATGCCAGGTAAAACTTGACTGTGCAGGCTCAGGACTGTCCTAGACCATAAAGAAGAAGCACAATAAAGAAGAAAAAAGACAGGGTTTGTGATAAATATTGGATTGTCATGAATTTAACTAGATATGGAGGTAGTATTAGACCAAGTTGATGAGTTCCAAGGATCTTAGAGCATCCACCATCAAGAAAGTGCTCTCATTTCAAGTAAAACTTGACTGTACAGAGGTATAAGACTGTATTAGACCTTTTAGAAGATCAAAGAAAAGACAGTTGTCATTCATGTTGATAGACATGACTCTAGGTTAATGATAAAGGTGGAACTAGGCCTTCATTGGATGATCTATTGATCCTAGGAAGAATTTCATAAGTGAAATGTCTTCATCCCAGTAAATGATTGACTGTACAATTCAAAATGACTGTCCTAGAGTGTAAGAAAGAGGTCTAAATGAAGGTAGCTTGGACAAAATATGTAGAAGGAACAGTGCATCTAAGTTGGGGAGCACCTTGAATAGCCTGGAGAAGACTTAAATTCATGAATATTGTACCAAGCAAGGTATGGGCAGTGGGTTAGAACCTCTGATTTGAGTTAGGAAGGAACCTTGGGCAGAGTGTTAGGCAAAAAGAAGGTAACAAGTGCTTGATCACCCACTGATGGGATTGATCATTCAATTTGATTTCTATAAGGTGACAAGGAGGTTTATAGAGCTTGGATATGGAGTGTGAAGCTTTCCCATAGCAGTTACAGTCTTAAAGGAGTACATATGAACTGTGGGGTCCCTGAGACAGAGCACTACAAATCAGTTTGGAGATCATTTAAGGAGCAGACAAGTTATTTGGGTATCATCACTTGAAGACCTTGTACCATGACTCAAGGAGTACTTAACAGCCAATTGAAGGATTATCTTGACAAGAGAACCAGGTGAGTAGTATGACTCCACTCTAAACCTGTGAAAACAGTATATAGCAACTGAAGTTGGAGATAGGCATACCATCCTTGTATGGAGCTTCACGGTTGATAACCATTGCACTTAAAATAGGGACCTAAAGTCTTGAACAGGTTATGAAGCAAATGGGGGTAGAAGTACATACAAGACATGTATTTCTTGTTGATTGTATCTTCCAAGTATACCTGAAAGGACAGTCCTTAGACATCTATTGAGAGAATAGTGGGGCTGTGGAATATGCTGTATAAGGTGTATGGAACCAGCTGAGATAAGTATGACTTGTGAAAGACAGTATGATGGTCTAGGACAAGGAATTAGGCCATCTCAGGTTAGAGAAGGTATAAGGTATAGGCTTGGAGAACAGTTGAGTGGAAGAAGAAGAAGGAGAACTAGGGGAGAGTTGTATATAGAGGAAGAGCAGAGTAAGTACATAATGTTTAAATGAGAATTTGGGATATTAGTCACTGAATACATGACTGTAGATCAGTCTTAAAGTTGGTAAGGGCAGAGATAGGTGTTTGCATACATGCAAAGGACTAGAGGTAAGATTGCTAGAGTGAAGAAGGTGAACATGACATGCTCCTTGAGGAGGATTGACTGAGCTAAGACCTGCACCATTTAATTAAACAAGTTTAACCGTAGCCGCATATTTTTAATTCTTTTAACTTTATATTAATCAAATATAGCCGTTATTCGACAGTATTAAGATATAGAAAACATATCAGACTTCCGCAATCAGATATGTTGTCAAAGTATTATAGATTTTGTCAAGGAAAAAAGTTGCACTTCAGTATTCTTCAGTTCGTGCCCTAGTATAGGCCTTTCTCAAACTGTTCTGTTCGAAATTTGTACTTCCTTGCAAGTTTCCTCAGATTTCAACTATTTTCAACTAGGTAGCCGGTACGGGGGTACGGTGCGGGTATGGGTACAGGGATCTGGTACGCGGATACGGCAATTTTTTCGGGGGCCCGGGTACAGCACTTGGGTACAGCAGTACAATATACATATAAAATATTAAAAACATAGCCAAATAAGCAAAAATTCAGCCTTATAGATGAATAGAGTAAACAAATTATTAATTAAGTGAAATAGCCAAATAACGTATTAATAATTCAATGCATTTTGTCATGATATTCATTGATTGAACTTCGAACAAGTACATTGTTCAAACTCTAAATGTTACAATGTCCAATTATTAACATAACTAATAACAAATCACATAACTGGACTGGAATTCCGGCTATTACCAGTTCCCTTCAAATCCGGCAGTTCAGATTCCTTTGGGGTTTCTGTTATTATTCCTGCATTAGTCTTACTTGCTAGTGGAGATGCTGCCACTGTGTTTTTGATCCTACATTACCCAAACGCATCTCAACTGTTGCAGTTTCAGCCATTGTTTTAGGTACTTCTGTGAAGTTTTACTTCAGTTGAATCGTTTACGTAATCCCATCTATTGACCCCCAAAAAGTAGTTTTTTTTTTCTTTTTTTTTAAAAAAAGTTATTAAAAAATTAACAAAATGTTGTTTTTACTGGTGGGTACGTTGTGGGTACAGCTGGGTACGGCGAGGGTATGTCTAGCAGTACCCGGGTACGTCTGGGTACTTCCTGAGAAGTACCCAGATGTACCCGGGTACTGCTGGCTGTACCCAGGGCGTACCGAACCCGTACCACGCACCGGGTATGTACCATACCCGTACCCATGCCCTGCAGGGTACGTACCAGCTACCTAGATTTTTGACCACTAGAGGCTCTGATGCCAATGTTAGCAAATGTAGACAAAAGATTGAATGAAGAGGAAACAGACTACACACCAAATGAACATGTCTGTCATTTTATTATGATTGGGAGTAGTTACGATGTGGTTGGAATGGTTATGTGATAGTTCATAACTGAAAACTACCAACATACATATGTGCCTATAAATATATTCATTATATTCAATAGTAGAGTGCATTATAGATCACCCTTGTCTCACAATTATTATGAATATGTGATTAACCCGATTACAACCCAATTATGTACTAATGTTAAGTTGACGGCTTTCACGAGCAATTTAATTAGATTATTCATTTTTTTGAGATTTTAACTCAAGTATGTTTAAGTCATCTCAAGATGACGATTATGAGTAATCACTAACATAGTGACATTCTTTCCTCATGTTAAATTCCATGGTTGCTATTTATTTTATTGGCAGGAGACTAATAATATTGGTTACTAGGTTAGAGCACTGACCTTTCTATATAAAACACAGGCTGATGTGAAGTACATCCTTTCTACCATGCTTAGTTCACTCAATCTACCACTGAGCACATCAACTGCCATTTCTGGTTCTCTCAAAGCGGAGGGAGTCTTTGTTACTGCAGCAATTTGTCCTATCCATGGACCCATTGTTCAATATACCCTCACTGAGCTTGTCCGCGAGTATAAAGCTGTAAGCTTTTCTTTCTAGTAGACTGTTAGAAATTTCTTTTCTTGTTTACTTCCTTTGCCTTAAAAGTTCTTCAAAACTCCAATTCTCATATTTACTATCACATTATAGTTTCCTTGTGTAAAAAGCAATTAACTATAATAATAAATGCAGTGGACTCAACAAAGACTAAAGCAGACAGATGAAGCAACAATAGCTGTGATTTATGCATCAGCTTATGGAAATACTGCAGCTCTTGCACAAGCCATAAGGTGCATCTGTAATTGCTTCATTGGTACTTAATGTTCTGCTATTGAGAGAGATATGAATTAATGAAAAATAATCAGGAAATACTATCCATGGATTGACTTGCCACTTGACTGTGTTGCATTTCGTAGCCGTGGAATATCAAAAGCAGGAATCGGGGTGGAGACCTTGAATTGTGAACACACCACATCCGAGGAAGTTTCCAGCTTGATCCGACGGTGTAATGGTTTTGTGATTGGAAGTCCTACTTTGGCAGGTCATATGCCAACTCCAATACAGGTTGTAAGAAGAATCTGGATGAATTTATCCATCCGTGATTGATTCTTAAATTGATTTGTTTTCTAATTTTTAGTGAATTGCAAGAAATACAATATTATATATTTTACAAGATGTGTAGATTTTGACAATATTGTCAACTTATTATTTGCTGCTTTTGACACCTCATCTGTTTCTATCTTATTATTAGAGGCATGGCATTGCTTTAGATATGGTCTTTTTTCATTGTTCTTTTCCTGCTTTGTTGTAGCAGTGAATCCAATTATGCCGAATTTCAGTTTCAATGAAGAGGAACATTGGGAAAGCTGGCAAAACATAATTAGTTAACATTTTTAGTTTCTACAATTTATATTGATGTGTACTCATCTCTCGATATGGGTAGTACTCAACCTATATGGACTCTATTTTATCTGCATTTTAGGCAGTCTGACAGAATATGATGATATGTGTTTGACCAGAATGCATTGGGAGTTATTCTTAGTGACAATGAAGCAAGAACCAAACCATGTGGTGTGTTTGGTTCCTTTGGCTGGAGTGGAGAAGCTGTCGATGAAATTGAGCAACGCCTCAAAGATGGGGGTTACTCATTTCCTTTTCCCACTATCCGTTGCAAATTTAAAGTAAGCTTTGATCAGTTTATATACTAGCACATGATATGTCAATATGTATTTAGTTATGAGTAATTCTTTGCAAACCAAAACCCAAATTAAGTCTAAACGCAGAAGATTCTCTTTATATTTAAATTTCATAATGTGCATTTGTTATAGTTAAAGTTTTATTCATTGACACTGATTCTTGTGTCTGCATAACATGTTTGCAGCCAACAGAAGGAATGCTACAAATTTGTGAAGAAAGTGGGACGGACATTGCACAGGCTGTAAGGAAGTCAAAATTGAAACAAAGAAGGGAGACTTCTCAATTTGTCATGGCATCCAATGTTGAGCAGGTTTCTCATTCTGTATCTATATTAGAAGCTATCCTATTTAATATATTTGAAAAAAATAAAAAAAATTAACCATCTTCCTCTTTTCACTCATACATTTGTTTGTATAAAGATTATTATGTAGGTTCTTTCTTTCATCCAGTGGTGGATGCATGTATTGCTCTGTTCTATTTGAACAGCTAATTATTTTAGTACTTAAGATCTCCATTTCTATGGATGAGCATAACAGAGACGGATATCTTGAACCATGCAAATCCCTAAGCTTGCAAGATCACTTTTTGAATTTCCCTTTATTATTGTAAAATATGCAGGCAGTTGGGAGAGTAATTGGATCACTTTGTGTAGTGTCAGCAAAGAATAGTGATGCAGAAAGTGCAATGCTTGCATCATGGGTTAGCCAAGCTACTTTTGTTCCCCCTGGCATAACCTTAGCAGTAAGTATCTAACAATTTGGGAGGATCAACTTGAAGAGGATATAATGTTCTGTATTGAATGCCATATTCTTCTTTATATGTCTTCCAAGAATTGGTGAAGTTGTCTTTTTTCAAAAACTCTTCTTTTCCTTCCATCTCAACCTGAACTACAGAATTTTCTTAATACTAAAGTCTGTGCATAATAACGGGTTCTGAGTTTTCATTCACTCAATGAAATTACAGGTGGCAAAAGATAGGGCAGTGGAAAGTTTAGTTTTGCCTGGGGGCAAGTTTGTACTTAATGTACTTGGTGAGGGAAAGAGTTCTGCGACCATGAAGCGACTTCTGAAGCCATATAAACCAGGGGAACCTCGATTTTTGGGGCTGCAAACAAAGGAAGCAAGCAATGGTGGCAGAATTCTCTTAGACGCGGTATTTAAGAAATTCCTTTTAGCTTAACTGCAGTAATACTTTGGGTGATATTTTATCTAATTATTTTTTACAGTAGCCAGTTAAGTTTAATTTGCATAGAATTTCCATTCTCAAATTTGTAATGATTAGCTCTCTGACAACGTTTTCATGATAATCATCTTTATTCTCATTCTTTCAGATATCCTGGATGGAATGCACTGTGCAGAGTCGCATGGAAGCTGGAGACCATTGGGTCCTCTATGCAACAATTGATGATGGTCAACTACAGGTTTGTTCTCCAGTCTTGGTAAATGAGAACACAAAACCATTTTAAAGATAATTAATAGCCCCATTTGCCTAGGAAAGACAATACACGAGAAATATATAGACTGAGTTTTTGTTTTCACTGCAATTTGCTATATCATAATAGGTGGTGAACATTGAAGGTCTTCCAACCTCTCCTACTATAAATCTAAAAAGAAAATTCCATCATGAAAGGTATTGATAGATAAGGTTGCAAAATTGTGATGACCAATGCTCTAACGTGATTGCAGAGACTTCTTGTAGTTGGATCATTTACTGAAATGGCTAGCATTGAGAAAAGAATCATGGGACTTGCAACAAACATGAATGAATTGGAATTCCACCTGCACCATTGGAAAAGACATTTTTTGTGACTTTTTAAGCTATTTGAGTCTTATAGAACTGTGGCTCTTTCCATGTCCAACAGTTCTGTTTCACTGATGACAATGCAGGCTGCTAGAGACAACATATGACTGCAGATGCAGAAATTTTACAAAAATATAGAGCCGGCACTTCCCAATCTGTTCAGATTAAGTGTCATTATTTCTAAATCCTAGTTACAATATACATGCACTTTAATTCCTCTCACGAGCAATTTTCAGTGCCTTATTAAGGAGCGATGTATTCACGTTGAAAAAAATACATTTAAAACTGTTTGGAAATTGGAACACATGCAGAATATAAAAAATTGAATACTACCAGAAGAGGTGCTAGATAAAAATTGAGGATATTTCAATGAGGAAGGATTGGCTTCACTCTCATCACCAATGATGGCTCCTACAAGACCCAAAATGTCAGACCTTATATGTAGCACACAGTTGATTCTAGAAAACTCGTATAATACATGACATATGCACATTGTGGCCAACAGCTCCATTACAATTAAACATTCTTTATATTTGTCTCTTTTTGTGCTTGAGTTTGAGTGCAAAAACATCTTTATTTGTCATTAAAATCATAGTTTAAGTCGAACTTGGGAGCAAATCGTCAAGCCAGAGTGTAAGAGTACTTGGTAAAAACTCCACAGAATGTTGACATACTAGGACCACATCCCTTGCAGAATTATGGAATTTCATAGTTTGTCTAGAATTTGGGAAGTTATGGACAAGTCAAGCATGATTCATGTCGTCTCTGTGATGGATATAATTAGATCGAAAGAACCTAAGGAAAAAAAGAAAACTGAATTATATAAATCTCCATGAATGACCAGTCTGTCAATAGGACTACAAAGTACTGGTTAAGATACCATAAAACTAGACTGCACGGATACGGATACGGGTACGGGTACGGTACGCTTTTGGGTATGTTTTATATATATATATATATATATGTATATAAATATATAAATATGTATATAAATTATAAATTTAAAGAAGCATTTGCATACTTATTGAAATTTAATACTCATAGAGTCATACAACTTAAAATCATTCATAGAACACGAAAACAAAATTGAAATTTCCAATACTTTGAGAATTGAGACTCGAGTTTGTATTGATTCATAATGAGTCATGACATAATGTTCAAAACATGATGGTAAATAACATAATACATTCAAGTTCTCAACTTCTAGAGCATATCATCTAGATGATCGTCAAAATCATCTTCATGGATGCCACTTGTAGCTCCACTCCCACTAGCTCCACTTTCGAACCCTTGTGAAGGGCTCCCTGGAAGTTCCTCATCGACGCCAAGAAGTGAAACATTGGCCAAACAAGCAGCAGAAGCTTCAAAGTCCGTGTTTTCAGGTTGGAGGTCCCAAAGCTTGTTAGGACCACTAGTATACTCTTGCGTCTTGTGGGTTAAGAGGCGCAAGTTGGAATGAACATATACTAGATCTTCAGCTTTCTTCGATGCCAAAATGGTGCGTTTGGCTGAGTGGATGAAGCCATAAGTACTCCAGTTGCGCTCTGCAGAAGAATTACTAGCCACCTGTCACAAAAAACAAAGTATTAATATTATTAATTAAAAAAAGAATGATATCATTTTGAATTTTAATTTGTAATTGGTAATTAAAATATCAAATAACAAGTTACAAACTTTATACCTGTGAGAGCAATTTGATCGCAACTGGTCATAAGAACTTGGCATCATGGCCATGACAAGTCCACCATGTGATTGGATCCATGGTGGGTTTGTCACAAATAGCCTCTATCTCTCCCATGCTACCTTGTCCATTTACAAACATCGACATCTCCTGGCGGACTGCAAGTGATGTAGCTGATCAAGAAACAACCTCCTGAATGTTGACCTCGTCCCATTTGCAACCTCATGGTCATCATATGGTCGTTGTCTACCAGCTCTCCCAACTATTTCACTGCTGTAATATTTGGGATTTAAGAGCATAAACAAGGAGATGCAATGGGGTGGTCATTTTGTTCCACCTTTTCATGACCACATTTTTAATTTCACTGTAAAATATTTTCCTCAAGCTCCTACTCTTTGGCTTGTATGATACCATAGATTTTTTCAAACATGGAGTCAATGACATCATATATTTCTCCAATGCAAGCATTATCCTTGTCTACAAATCGTATCATACTCGAAATAAGCTCTGTGAAACTCAACAAATATTCAACTTTTTCCCACCAATGCATCATCAAGGATCCATGATTTTATTTTTTGGGCTCTCTCTATGTTAAATTGCCTCCAGACGGTCCAAACATTATCAATCACCATCATGCCCAAAGCACATCTCACCTTCAGTCATCTCACGAGTGTGTCTAGTCTCAAGCAACCTATTAAAAAAGAATGGAAACAATACAATAACAACACAATTTGAAATTGATTTAAAAATTTAAAATCAAATATTAAATTTAAAATGAATTGTTCATTTACCACCAACAGCTCCAACTTTGAAAATCTTCTGAATATGGCTTGAAACATGTGATGGTTGGTGACAAACATCTTAATCTCGTTTACCTCCGTGTAGATTTGCTCAATCCATGCAATTTTCTCAATCTTCTGCATCATTAGATTTAGGGAGTGTATTGCACATGGTGTCCAAAATATGTGCTCATACCTACCCTCTACTATCAATTCTATTGCCTTACAATTTTTGGTGTTGTTCGTGATGACTTAGACAACATTTTGCGGGCCCATTGACTCAATAGCCTCAATGAAAATATTTGCAATGAATTGGGCATCTTTTACTTCCCCCTCACAATCAACAGCCTTCAGTAACATTGGCCCTTTAGGGCATACTACAATAATGTTGATGAGAGGTATGTTTCTGGAGTCTTTCCATCCATCTAAGATAATAGAGACTCCTGATTCAGTCCAAGAATCTCTAATTGGTTGTAAAGATGTTTGTATCTGTTTCACTTTTTTTGCCAAAAGAGAAGTGTGAACCTTATTATAGCTAGGGCTTGTATACCCCTGTGGTGCCTCATTAATACCTCTCACCATTTGCTGCCAATAAGGTGATCTCAAGGCATTGAATGGTAGTCCACATGCAAATATACACCGAGACACCAATTCATCTACAATATCCCTCTCCTCAATGTTAAATGCTTTTTCTAATGGGCCTTTTGTTCTCTTGCTTGATGGCCCTAAGGTATCTACATCAAAAGGGGAATCATCTGGAACAATTTCAGCACGAGTCTCAATGAAAGGATGAAATGATGGTGTTGATGTTGGTGGTTTTCTCATGGTCCTCTACTATAAAGAAATAGTTCTACAGCGAGCTCTTGTTGCTTCAAAGTTTGCATCATCTTGCTCTTTTAAGTACATAGCTATGGTTTTCTTTTCCACCTTCTTACATGGTCTAATACTCGTCCCCGATACCCCAGTCTAGATGAGCTCTCAAATGGGTATATGAGGATTTAAATGTGGTGGCACAATGGGAGACACATCCAAACACAGACACCACCACCGGCAACAAGCTCTACCACTTCCACATGCCTTTATGAAGGAGAATTTGGATCCATTTTCATTGCCATACCACTCAAAACATTTTCCCCCTTCTTGCCCCACTAAAGTTGAACTAGATGGCATGATTGTAGGATTTATTTTAACTTTTAACCTACAATAAGAGATATTTTTTAAAACATTGATAAATATTAAAATAATTTAATTAAAAACAACAAATACAAATTAGAAAATTAATTTGTTAACCCAGACATGTCAATCTTTGATTCTGATCACCAAGTTTGCCATAAATGGTGCGATGTGAGAGCTTACACAGAGGGTAGATACTTAAATTTTTATCAAATTCAATTTAAAACTTTAAACTTAAAAAAAACGAATACATAACTAATTAAAATAATTACACAGTTAGCCCTACGCGTCAACCTCTGACTCTGATCACCAAGTTTGCCATAAATGGTGCGAGGTGAGAGCATACACAGAGGGTGTTTAATTAATTCAAACTTGGTCTCACCCCTTGAATACTGGCGTATGCCCTTAATGCATTATATTTTACTCTGACTGGTAAAATAAATGCACATTGTTAAATATTAAAAATAAATTTAGATCACGCTCATAATCATGAAGGACCGTGTTTGAAACAGAAGTGAGTCATGATGTTCATCAGGTGTGAATCCTCTTTATTACAAAACGATGAAACATTGCTCAATAGTTAAACAAAAAATGTTGAATGCATGTAAAATACCTACGAAAAATGGCTCCTTGATGTTATCCTCCCGACTATTCTTTTGTGTTTCACGGGTGTCACCTTCAGGCGCAGGTTCAAAAAGTAGAGAGGGAGCTCTTTTTCTCTCCTCAAAGATGCTTTCGAGGTCTCCACGTGTCAACATGCGAAGCTTTCTCACCACTGACGAGAGAACTCAAACAAAATAGGCAGAGACCTCAGTGTTTGAGAAAAATTGTAGATGCAATTTTGGGTCCCGAGGCATGCAAGTGTTTGAAGGCGTAGGCTAAAATTAGGTTAGTCATAGAAAACTCTTTAAAATAGAGACAAACAATTTTGCGTTAAAGTTTAACAAAAACATTTTTAAAATGCGGGCACCATTGGAAATGAAACCAGAGGGATTGCAGAATTACAATCAAAGCTCCGGAAATGCAAACAAAATACCCTGGGCCAACTGCAGGGTGATCTAAACATGACAAACTTCACAGCGTTTCAAACATCATGCAAACTCAGTATAATGAGAATAAAGAAACAGTTTCCGATATAAATCAAAAAATGGGGTTCTATAGGGGCCCCAGCCCATGATGAAGAAGGTTGTATACAAGTTTGGAAGTAAGGACACAAGAAGAGAATAAACGCTCAGTTGTCCGTTACTCCTTTGAAATTTCCTCCGAGTGGAGGGAGCTTGTTCAACAGCCTGTTCTTCCTCAACATGAATTCATCTGAGCCTGTGTCGTCTGAACAAACACAACGGACCCCGCTAGATCCCGAGACATCCCCATATCCATCAATAACTCAAGGGTCATTCTGGGACTGTCAATGATTTTCTCCAGCTCGATCTTCTTCTAATAAGAAAACACCCAATCTAGAAGATCCAAACCACTCGTGAAGAACGTTGTCTTCCCTTTCCCCTTGTGAGGAGTAGACTTATCGGGAATGGACTAAGGGGGAATGTCTAGAGTAGCCGAAAGAGCAAGAACTGCACCCTGGGGACCAGGCAGAACAAGAGATCTTGAGTTGGACTCACCCTTCCATCTCCTTGTGAAGGGTGGGCACTCTCTTGGAGAAGGAATTGGCTGGGGCCCTGAAAATTCTTGCTCTATCGAAGGAGCACGAGGCATTGAACGAGTGGAAGATCGGACAGCAAACCTGCCCCTGTTGTCCCTGGTAGAGGAAATTGTCGCCTTAGAGCGACGAGAAGATAGAGACATTTCTTCTTCTCCATCCGAAATGATAATTGGGGGGTTGAGAGCTTGAATCCCCCTTCTTCTTTCCTGAAGACGGTGTTGGCGTGGTGGAAGGTTGTAATGGCACTGGTCCTTCCTGACATTTCTCCAGAGAAATGATTCTCCGCTCCAATTCATCCATTTTGTGAGAAATGGCAGGCACTATATCGATGGAAGACTTGTCATACAACACGTAAGACTCCTTGGGAATCTCCTTTAGCACAAATGCTTCATTGCATAAAAAGGGACAATGGTAATCAATCCTCCCTAATACGGAAGGCCTCCTTTCAATCCAGTATTTCTTCAAATCTTTTGTACCTTTCTGATGTTCCCACCGAAAAATATGGAAATAAATGGATTGGAAGGTTGAAAAGACAAGATTGATCTTGATCAATCTCACGAGGAGTGCGAGTCGAACTTGCCGATAGGTCAAGGGCCCTCTAGTATCCCCTAGGACTATGATATCAAACAAGGCTCTGACAAAGGCTTCATCTGGACCATGCAAGTTGAAGATTTGGTTTAAATCTTCTAAAGAAATCTCTTTCAGATCGTTTTTGCCACAATCATATTCGCCAATTATGCTGATAAAAGCTCTGTAAAAAATTCTCTACCTTCAAGGATGGAAAAGGGATGCATATTGGTGAGAAAGTAGAGTTGAAATTATGACGAGGGTGGTGCAGACAGGTTGAGTCGAGTGAAATCATTGCCATCAGACATCAGATGAAAGAAGATTTTGCTCAGCTCACACGAGCAGAAATTGAGAGAAATTAGCACTTTGCGACAAGTGTTTGATTGATGTGATATAATCCACGCGAGGACACTCAGTTCTGAGAGGCACGAATGCAGGTATGCATTGCTCGAGGTAGATTTTCAAAGATGAAAAGGATTGTTTGTCACATCAAGCCATATGGAACCGCCTAGGAAGTATTAAAAAGAGATTCCTGCATGCCAAGAGGAAAGAAATGATTGAGACAATTGTCAAAAGGCAACAACATGGTGCCCAAATCATATCTGATGAAAGTAAGAAACGTGAATGACTCACAACTTTTCCACCTGGCAAAAATAGAGAAGAATATTCTCCTCAAAGATTCATGTTTTTGGGGGGGAAAACAGAGGATGAGTGAGCGAGTGAAATTGTATAAATGCAATGAGAGTACTCTTGCATTAGGGTGGGGTTAAAATTTTCTGAAATTTTTAGAAGCAGAAAGGCGAAAACTGAGAGAAACCATTTTTCTAAGAACTTGTTTGAGAAGCCAATTAAAACTGAGAGAAACCATTTTTCTAAGAACTTGTTTGAGAAGCCAATTAATTTCTTGAGCCTTCAAATCGAATCATGTCAAGATGGTTGCAAGTGTACAGCCATTGACAAGCATTGTGACTATAAATGAAACTTTCCCTTGCTGATAAATTTGAATGAGCCGTGAGTTAATTGTGTTAATCATGAGCATTGTTGTGGACACACTTTAAGTTGAGGTGTTTTAAGTAGCTATTCATGTTCCTGTTGCAATCTTATGTTAAGAATTCCTCTGAATCACACAAGATCTTATCCTTGTGGTAGCATTGTGGTATTTGCAATTGTGTTGTGAGAAGAACTTTCATCTCATTTTGGGATAAACAATTTTAAATTCATTTTGCTTCCATTTTGTTGATACAGATTGTTTGTTAGCCTATGAGTGTATCTTAGGCATGATAAATAAGGGATTCTTGATGTTTAATTGAGTCTTTATCATGAGCTTTTATGTTTAAATTCTCAAAGAATGTGTGAAACCGTGTATCTTTGGGCTTCCATGGATGCACATCTTCTAGTTGAAGGTTCATTATTGATTATTTGACCGTGTTTTCATTATCTTTGGGCTTCCATGGATGCACATCTTCTAGTTGAAGGTTCATTATTGATTATTTGAAGTGTTTTCATCATCTCATCTAATAGATTTTCCAACATTTGTTAAGAGTTCCCAAAGATTTGGTATAATCAACTTTATCTTGCTTAATTCTCCAACCAAATACATCTAAAACCAACAAATCCCACCAGAACTACCCATGCTTGCCTTGTTAAAGCTAAAATATGCATAAGCAAGTCGGTTCCATTGTTGTCTTTAGCAGTCTGAGCCTTGCTTTAGGAGACATCTGCATTGTCTAGTGTGACAACTCGTGAGAGTTAGACTTTGTTGAATTAACCATGTCTTCCCAAGGTTATTTCTCATTTGCCTTATAAAAAAGTGTCAAATACTATCGATATATTCATTTCCCTTACAAATACAGACTGCAAAACAGGTTCTCTCACCTTGGCTAAAGGCAAAGCCTAAAGTAGGAGGGTAGGTGATACCCTCAACACGGTGTTATCCAACTCCTCCAAGCTCGAGTGACCAAGAGATGGTGAGATCCCTCCCCGGCTGCAAAACGACTTAAATCTTAATCCATCATCCTCTGTTATCCAACTCCTCCAAGCTCGAGTGACCAAGAGATGGTGAGATCCCTCCCCGGCTGCAAAACGACTTAAATCTTAATCCATCATCCTCTAGGCATCCTGCTCAGCCTGTTGATGTTGCACGACTACAAAGGAAGGACCGATTTGGGTATTAACAGAGGGTAGACGTTTAATTAAATAAACCTTCAATATTAAACTTAAAATAAGGAAAAATTAATTAATATATTATATTTTAATAACCGTAAAGTAAATAAATATTAAAAATAAATTTAGATCATCATCAATAATCATGAATGATGTGTTTGAAACACATAATTCATGTGATCATTGATCACATTCATATACAAAACATTGCTCAAAAGATTTTATTTTTTTTTAATTGCCTGAATGCATGAAAAATACTTGGAAAAATCTTCCTTGATGTTTTGTAAACTTACTTCTCCTTCTCTTTTTCTCCTTCAAGCTCAATCACTCTCTCCTCCAAGCTCTCTTTCTCTCCTTCAAGCTCTCTCTTTCTCCTCTAACCTCTCTTTCTCTCCTTCAAGCTCAAAATTCAATATTAACAAAATAGCAAAGATTGAGTGTGAGAAAAAGTAGAGGGATTGGGTGTTTCAATAAGTGTTTAGGGGGGTCATTTAGGGTTAGGTTAGAAATAGGATACTTTAAAAGTTAAAAAAATTGCATATTTTTTAAGTTTTAATGACTTGTCTTTTAAAAAAGACGTGGTCCTGTCACGAGTACGTTTGGGTACGTACCCACAGTGTACCCGAACCGTACCCGTACCCATACCAATACTTGGTACATATCAGACCTGGTACGGGGGGGTACTTGGTGTTTCCGGGAAATCTAGTTAGCTAGTGTTTTCCATGCTTTCCAATCGCGTGCTATGGTATCCCATGGGTCCTTACAAACAAAAATCCCTTTTTTTCTCAGTCTGCAAGCTTGAAAATAGGGTATAGAAGCAATGGATGTATTTTGAAGTTTCGAAGACCAAATGGACTTGTTGGCCAAGTCCCATTCTGTTCAAGCCCCTGTTACTCTCCAGGAAAGGAATCCTGCAACTTTTCTCCAAGCATTCCAAATACTACGAATAACATAAGAACCCTGGGGCTGAAAATTGTTAGGATCTACAATGATATCACACAGTTCAAATTCACCTCTTACCTTGCCTAAATGATGTGCTAAAAGGAGCTTCAGTTTGGCAAATACTACTAAAATTTATATGTTTACAAATATAACATGAATAAACAAAGACTTAAAGCTGAAAGCTTGAAAATTGAAAAGATTGATCCAATTATTCATCACATAAGCCAAAATGCTATATTTATCATTCATATTTCATATTGAGTCATTGACATTAACATAGAAACTATAATCAGTTTAATTGAGTAAGTAAATGATGTACAACGGATACAAGAGGCTGTACCACCACCACCACTGAGACCAGAAATGCGAATGGGCGTATCAAGAGATAGAAGGTATATTGAGATAGCAAATAAGAAAGATGAAAATCCATTACAACAATCTAATTTATGGTACCATGGTGACAGCTCCAGTAATGTTATTAATGTGTTGTCCACCAATATTAGCTAAAATTACAACACTATGATAACCACAAGTGGCGCACAAACAAACAGAAGAAAGGGAATTCTTGATGCTAGAAAAAACATGAGATACCAAAAGTAATTGTCTGAATCATCAAAAGCATTCAATGATGGCGGTTCAGGTGTACATACACTGCATGAGAAAATGCAGAAAAAACTAGGGAAATCAGCAATCATACCTGCAGATTTCAGATATTAGCTAATCAAAAGAAGATTCCTCTCAGTGGATACAAGACGCAGTATTTTTATATTTTATTTTTATTTTGTATTGAAAAAATGCTGGGCTGTGGGAGATGTTGGGTCGTCCCAGGGATGTCATGGTATCCTCTGTGGCATCCCCTTTTGGTCAAAGTACCTGGGACGTCCCGGGTATGTTCCTAAAACACGGGGAACATCTCTGGGATGTTGTCTTCAATTTTTTTGTTGGGCGGGACGTGGGGAGGGATGTTTCGTCCCCGTCCCCGTCCCCAAGCACCAGAAACATCCGGGACGGCTTGGGGATGGGGGATGCGCGTCCCCACGACTAAAACAAATACCATATCTATGAATAGTCCATAGATCTTTTAATTATGAAATTTATCTTAACAATAATGTTTGATTTATCATATTTTCCATCTTCCGCACATGGAGTCTTACTTGTACTAAATAAATCAGAAGTCACGATTTCTTTCTCGTCATTCAATAAGTGTACAGCTATTGGTGATGCGTCCATGTTTATTTGTATATATTCTCATAAAGAGAATTTTTGATATCGTTTTGCATTTTGTTGATTCTTGCATCTCTACATACATTTACCCAACAAACTTTTCAACCATAAGTAGTTTCCATATACCGCACGATTCCAAATCCATAGTCAACATTCACGGATCAAAAGTTCTTAAACCACATCTATTTTATTCCATAATAATGCATTTCATTATAACCAAGCTTGCTTTCCTGTCGTCGAGATACTTCTTGGAGAAACCTGCTTTGGATTTTTAAAAAATGATCTAGAAGCATGCCACTGTGTTGTAGTATACCTGCAGCTATGCAGCTATGCATGGATTTAGCACAGATAATCTCTTCGATAGGGATTGATCTAAGACTGTTAAATCTTTTTTAAGTATCGATCTAATTGTTGAAGGTTTGGATTGTTGTTTATTTCTTTTGAGTATAATTGATTTAATCAATGTCCTTGACTGTATTAAGAAAGTACTGCTTTAAGGAATTGATTGGTTTTATATTTTTGTGATTTGCTAAAAAATTACATTTCTTTGTTTTTGTAGGATGACAAAACCCTTACAGCCGTTCATTATCGAAAGACGGGGGGCAGTTACTAGAGATTCAATTCCCAAAGATCTCTCTGGCCTTGCTAGACAAGCAGTGCTAGGATCAAAACATGTTTTCAGTCAAATCTGACCTTTGGATTTTTCATGTTCTTGGTTACTCAACATATTATAACAAGCGCCACAAGGTGGCTTATTCCTGCCGAAGATGTTGCAGCAGGAAGTTGTATCTGTGTAAAGTAGCATTGTAGGCTATGATCAAACTGCAACACAATTGATTGCTTGCAATTGCAATATGCAATTTGTAATTGTTGTTGGTTCTAAAAATGTACTATGAATTTTCAAAATGTTTGTCAGAGTTGTGATTTACTATAATTGATGAAGAAATAAATGTTTACTAGCCAACAACCTAGTTTTTCTAACTAATTTGTGGAATAAAGCAAGGACATAAACAGTGTTGTACCTTATCTAAGCAGAATCTAGCATTAGAACACAAATTGGAAGATTGCAAAGCCATCAATATTATGACGATTATTGATTTTTGGAGTTGAGATAACAAATACAACGTCAAGAATCCCAATAAATGTACTTCTCTTTTCTTTGGCTGGGTGAAAGCCATTCCAGAGCCTTCATCGGGGGTAGTTCAATGTTTTTGAGCATTGGGATTGTGCAACATCTCCACATGCAGTTTACAAACTGGATCGCAATATGCTGCATATTCAATAATTTTCGGCCTTCTCTACTGTTGTTGTTCTTATAGCATCGTCTCTAATGCTACAACTATAGTTTATTGTTTCATTGTAAAAAGCTCTCTAAATTGTAGTCAGCATGCAATTTTTTTTCGGTGCTAAAATATATCTTCGTTATTGATGTTCAATTAACTTTTCTTTATGTTACTGCAAGGACTAGTCACACTGGTGCTCTTGATATATTTTAATTTTTTTTTTCCAATTATGTGGACATCATTATATTTTAAATCGTGAGCAAGAAAATTTTCAGGTTCTTTTCGGTTTGTGTTTTATCTTGTGTTCCACCAAATAGGCTAAGTTTCACTGAAAATTTTGATGATATCTTTTAGCACATAAGAAAATTCTTGCCGGATTTTTTTGCCGATAGGCGTTACACTGCGGGCTGCACTCACCTGCCACTGCAAATTGATGGCGTGCAACAGGGGGACGACCATAGGGCTGATCTGAGTCGTCCATGTCATTGTCGGAGGAACAATTATCTGTTGGAATGGGCATTATAGGGCGGAGTTTGCGTGCCAACATTCCAACAGACAACTTGTGAAGGTCTGCCGTTGATTTTGGTTGCCCTTTGCTGCATTTTCGCAGTTTGCATTTCCCGACTCCCGAGTTTCGTGTGTATGGTCATTGTGAATTTGTGCATTTGTACAACGTACTAGGGCATCGAGCAGTGTGAATGTTGGCACGCACAGCACGAAAGGATTTTCCCTCTCTTATGCCATTAATGGGAGTCCATATTTGAGGTCGAGACTGGAATGTCGGCCTACTCTGATGTTGTTTGCGTTCGTCAACTGCGCGCCGCTGAAGACGAGTTGTTTCAATTTTTTTTGTCTTCGTCTGGAATCGCTGCTTGGTGGTTGTGGAACCGCAGATAAACCTATGTTCGCAGAGTAGCACTTGTTTGTTATTTAACTTTTTTACATTTTGTGAGAGGCCATAGCATTTCAGGAGTAGGAGCGGGGGCAGGGCAGCCATGAAAATGCAGGAGCTTTGTACAGAAACGTACTTCCTGAACCGAACTTGTATAATCATTATTATGGACTGTGAAAGTATTACATCCTCCATTTACTTTTGTTGTTATTTTGAAGGGATTGGTAGACCTGGTTAAACTAGGCTCTAATAGAAGTTTAGAGGTGAGTTTGGTAGACAATCAGAATGTCTTTTGGGTTCTCAAAAGCCTGTAGAAATATGAACATTCTTTCTGAAATGTTATGTGTTTAACCAGAAAAAGCGTTGATTTTTGTAGCATTCGGAATTTCTTTTCAAAATTTTAATGGGTTTCAAAAAAATTGAAAGGTTTTTGCTGCATACATTCCTTATGCAAACAAGAAAGCTTTCAGGTTTGGTCTTGCTTGTAATGCTGTGTTGGCTCTGATTTTTTTCCAGAAACAAGCCTGATAATTAGCCTTAAAAAGTTTTCAGGTTTGTAATGAATATTAGAACTCTAGTCAGATTTGTTTTCAACTTTTCAGAACAGAGTGACTCGAGGAATTTTGGAATTTTTTACTGCAAACTCTTTTCCTTCATTTACTGGATGTCAATATATTTGACACCCATTTATGATCAGTGAAGCGTGCTTTGGTGTCTTCAATTTTTTTTTGGGGATTCCAATTTTACTGGACATTTTTTTGAAATTGTTTCAACAGGTAGGGAGCAAGAGGTGGTTTTTTATTTTGTTGAACCTGCAGTGTGGACCCGATCCTTTTTTCATCTGAACACAGAACAGCCTGCTTTTCATGTTGTCCAACACTTCTAAAGATTTCAAACTAGAAAGTGCTGAAGGTATTTAGTTTCTTAGTAGTTTGAAGACAATTTTCATGTTCTTTCCATCTTTAGATTTGTGAATGCTTTTGCTACCTCCATGATTCCTATCCTTCCTAAAAATGGTTATCTTTATGCAATACTAATGCACCTAAAAAGGGCATGAGTATCTCTTGGTGTATTTTTTTGCTCTGTTTCTTAAAAATCACGTTGCCGAATGTGCCAGAGACAGCAGCGACAGGTAACCTCAGAGAATGCACGTCAAGCGTTGCACCATTCCTTGTCAATGAAGGAATTCAACTTTCAGGTGTATCAGATACCTGCATTCCTCCTACATCAGAGAATGGGGAAAACAACTGTATTCAACTGCATGAGGTTTGAAATTGCCTTGAGAGCTATCTTTGCACAAAATGTCTGTCTTCTTGCTGCAGAAGGATTTGATAACAGTTACAATTTGCTGATTAAACACTGATTCCATGGCGATCGTTTGTCTCAGGAACTGGACTCGCTCAAGAAGATACTTGCTGAAAATGAGTATCTATAATATTAAATATAAATATGCCCTAAACCTGAGTTTTTATGGTTTATTGAAATGGTTTGGGTTCTTGTATGGTTCAGAACAATGTCAAATGGGCTTTCCGTTTGACTTCTTTGGGAGTTCTAAGAGAAAAAAATTATATTCATGATTTGAATATGTTCCTTTACCTACGAGTTTCCAGAGCAACAGTTGAATTACAAAACAGTGAAATGCAAAATCTGTGGATCGACTGGTGCATAGTATGTAAGCAAAACCAAGAACTTGTTGAAGACAATGCACAATTGTTGAAGGTCTATATGCTTAGCACACTCAAATTTGATTTTTTTCTATGTTATTTTTTCTGCAGTAGAATTTGAATCTTCCAATGCTTGTCGCTGAAAGTTTGCTCGTGTTTTACAGGAACTGACAACTGATAGAGAAAAGGTAAGGTTTATGACCACAACTTTGTGTTAAGTGGCTCAAAAATACCCGTTTTAAAATAATTAGGCGGTAGCTAAAAAAGATCAGGATATACAATATATCCCATTTTCCAGCAGGGCTGATTTTAATATTTTATATCATGGGCATCTGCATAACATACCACTGTCTAATAGGACTGTTTCTCACTCACAAATGTGAGTTCAACAAAGATTGGTTGATTATTTTCATGAAGCACACTTACAAAATGCCAGACCCAATGGCAACTCAGGAATTTATAATCTCATTACGAAATGGAAAATGTACATGATAGATTTTTTGGATTCTGGTATGTAACCTTAAATTTTATTGTATCATTCGTTTAATCTGGACAGTCAAAGCTGCTTATGCATGAGTATAAGCAAATTTCTGTTATGTACAAAATGAAGGTAATGGAGATTGAGGTAAGTTATAATAGGGAGATCTAATAGATTTATTTCATAGTGTTCTTCATGCTGAACTAGATTTCTTGAGGTGACTTCGAAATTTCTGTGCAGGAAATGGTCACCAAATTATTACAGCAACTAGTGTACGCGCAAGAAACTACAACAAAGGTACATTAACTATCAATCTTGAAGCAAAAAAATTGGTTAACTGTTTAACATATCCCATGTTGGAAAGTAACAAGAAAACTCCTTATTTAACAGGACTTTGTAGAAAAAAGTACACATCGTGAAGAACCAAAACACAAATTTGACCAGTGTAAAAAGTCTTATGGCCACACATCTTGTACTACCTCAATTCTATTGTATTGTTTGTTTGATTTTCATAGAAAGTGCTCAAGGTTTGGAACTTTTATTACACGCAATAGAAAAGTTGTTGAGAGTTGTCTCAAACAAACTGAATCTTTGAATGAGGAAAATACAAATTACAGAATGTGAGTTTGAAAACTTTTTCCCCCGTTTTAAATGTTGCTTTCATCTTCAAATGTTTGAGACCTTGAATATGCTTCTCCATTTAGGACATGTTTGACGAGACGTTCAGATAAGGTAAGCTGCAAAGAGCCTTCTCTTATCAGAAAAATCAATCGAGAGGAGCAGACTGTGTCATGCCCTCAAATGCCATCCAAAAGTCACTACCAACTTGTGGGTTTGGACCAAAATGAGTCAGTGGGCTCTGTTTGTTTTTGTAATGGAGCAGGGGTTACAGACAAAGTTAACAATAATGTAACAGTGGATGTCACTTGTCCCCAACAATCTAAGACAATAGCAGAGCATGTTTTGCCTTCAAAAGACTACCAAATATCTTGACGACTCTTATATTTGCACCAGAGAAGTAGATTGGAAATTAAGCAGCAACAACAACCACCACCACCTCCTCAACAGAAGCAACTACAGCAACAAAGACAACGACAACAGAAACAGCAGCAGCAACAACTACTACAAGTAGAGGAAGAAACAGAGCAGGCAATTCCTTGCAAGGAAACCCTGAGTCCTCTCCCAAAGGATATCCAAGCATTAAGAAGATCTTCAATTGGAAGTGGAAGACCAACGCGCAAGGCAAAAGATATCGTGGCCTCTTACAAGGAAAACCCCCTCAAAACTAAGCTGAGATGATCAAAGTAAGATCAATTATGTTTATACAAAAGTGCAGGGTAGCAATTTTCTGAATGTTTTTTATACCATACAGTTTGATGCATTTTAATTGTTTTCTCAGAGTTTGCAACTAAAAATTGTGTCAGAGTATTTTGTCACATTTTATTTGTATAGCAGATTTATTTGAGATTTTTTGTCAAACCTTCTGATTTAAACTGTTTTTCTAGAAGTATAATATCACATGTCAAACAATTCATAGGCTTTATTTGGATTAACATTTTGGAAATTTTTATATCAACAATACTTTGTATTAAACAAAATAGATCTCAGTTGTTCATTGTTCACCACTATCATAATCTGATTTAGGTGCTCGAAATTATAAATTAGAATATTCGACTTTAAATCACTACTATGCAATATAAAGATTCTTCTGCTAACTCTTTCTTCTCTTCGTATAGATGCATTTTACTATTAACAAAATTACTGTGCAATTTAAATAAATTTGTGAATATTTATGCCTTATCTAATTCTGCGTTGAAAGGAATCACTTCATTTACTATTTAAATTCCCGAATGTTACTGATTCGATAGACAATATTCAAATCTCTTGAATATAAACTTCTAGATCACTACCACTAATGTCAACCCCTCTTATATGCCAGCCTATCGGCGTTCCCATTGCACACTTATGGTGCAATTGCTAGTTTTAGATGAAATTGTAGATAAAGTTGTTGAAGAGAGTCTCAGAAAATAGCTTGCTTAGCCAATAAAAGCAAGAAAAGAAGAAAGTTGGGTATTTTTTTTGAAAAAATACAAAAGTTTGTGATAATCTACCAGATTGTTTAGTGGGAGTATGGCAACCGTTTGGAAAATGTCTTTTTTCAGAGGGTTATTATATATAAGGGTTATAACAGGTTTTCAACCAAAAACTTAATCATCAAAACCATATGGCTGGATGGTTAGTGCAAAAATGCACATGGAGTTAAATGCTATTCTAATGTTGTTAACTAGTACATAGTCTAGACAATTATTGTAACTCGCCATTATATGCATGTTTCCCAGTTCATGTGCACAAAATGTGGGTTTCATTAATAGAGTATAAACCATGGTAAATCCACATTCCAAACCACACTTAGGGTTGGTAGCTTAGTGGTAGTAAAACCAAGTTTTGTTATAAGGAGAAATGACTGCTGTAGCTAAGTTCATGGTAGCTGTCACAAAGGAAGGTAGGGATGGCATTCCCCTCATGTGAACACATCTTCATTTGTAAGAAGAATCGCCGTATTCTCCACAAGCCCTATTTTTAAAGTTGCAGAGGGCCTCTTAGTGCTGATAGTAATAATACCCGAGAACTCTAGGGCAAATCTACTTATTGTCAACTGTACTCGTTTATGTCCACATGAAAGACATATTCAATGCCTATTAGAATCCTCATACGAGGATTTGGCTCTTCTAAGTTTTTTGCATATGGATTTTATGCTCCCATCAATGAATTAGAGTGCAATATTGAGTAGTGAGAGTAAAATTCCCCTAGTGTTTAAAGATGGATGCTTCTTCAGCTCTGTTAGGGTTTCATGTGTTTGCGAGTGTCACTCCCTTTGTTTACAATGTGCTTCCTTAGTCATATTAGGGTATTCTTAGCGATCCTATCATAGTTTTGCTCAGTTTTTTTTCTTCCGTTAAGGCGGTGAGTAGCCTATAAATTACTGAATTTCCATCTATTGCAATGACTATTGCAACTGGTGGTGGAAATGGCTCCCAAGCATGCTCGAAAGTTTGTGATGAAGGTCTATGACGAGGTACGAACTCTGAATTATCTCCGAATGTTGTGATTTTTAATGAATTCTTAGACCTTATTGTCAAATGGTATCTTAATAACTGCCTTACTACTTATTTCTGTGGCTGCATTCCCTTTGAGTCCTATTTGTAAAACTAGATTAAAAAACCATTGGGATTCCAATGGTATCTTGGTTTTAGGCATCCGTTATCTCGCCAAGGGATTTATCTCTTTTTCGTTTCATGAGCCTTCGTAGGTCCAAGCCCTACTTAAGGTTGGTATTTAGGAAACACCCTTTTGGTGCTTTTTGAGTGGACTCTCGACTTTAGCCCCACCAGCCAGGTTTCCTTGAAAATCCCGGTTTGGATCGAGCTTCTTGGAATCCCCGTTCATCTCTGGTCTTTCCTTCCAGAGATTGTTAAACCCATTGGCAGGGTGATATGACATGAACATGATCATTTTTTACGCTTGACCCAATATACAAGTTTGTGTCGAGGTTGACTTGGCGAAAGATCACCAGCCCAACATTACCCCACACTAATTTCATTGCTGGCCCCGGCAATAGGTAATCATAACTTATCTCTTCATGAACAAAGAATAAGGAATCAAAGAATAAATGTACAAAAATAATGAAAGAATACTTGGGCGCCCTATACTTTTGCAGATAGAATTAACTCTGAATATTCTACTTTTATCTCTGATTATAAGTCATTCCAATCGTTGAGCGTCGTATTTGTTTTATCTCGAATGTTTACAAGTACTACTTCCATTTCGCAAGTGTCATGTTCTCACCTTCATTTTGTAGTACCCTGAGAACATTAGCTAGGCTTGAGACCATCTCGTCCATGACATCCATTCGTTGCGCTATTAGTTTCCCAATGTCCTTGATCTTCTCCTTGTGCGGGTCCTAAGCTGTTACAAGCGTGTCGCATGTCTTTGCTATCAAAGAGAGCCTCTCCATACGCCCAAGTGTCTCATTCTTAACTACTTTCTGGAATCCATCCTCCTCTGCCATAGTTCTTGTCTTTATTATCACATCAGGGGACACACATATTCAAGGCTAAATTTGCCTTCTTCAATTCATCCTTCAAGGTTTGCAGTATGGATTCATAACTTGTAATTTTCCGCATAATAGTTTCCTTGGCCATCTCTGTCTATGTTGTGACATCCTTTGGTTTTGGCATGTGCACTGGTCCTTCACTAATACCATATGAACTAACGTGTGCAAATAATGTTGGGAAGAGGGGAATTCTCTAGCCACCTTATCCTCATACTATGTTCTCACTTTTAAGATCTCATCCCCAATCTGTTTTGCCATTGCAAGAACTTTATGCGCCTTCACCTCAACTTTCTCTTTCTCCTCTGTCAGGGGCTTGATTCCAGTATCCTTAATATGTCTATCATGTCATGTCTTCTGTCTTGGACATTTTCTTTCTTCTGACTCAATCTAGCTATAGAATGCCTTTCATCCAACTATGCATCAATTTGTCAATGCACTCTTCAAGTGCTTGCTCATCATCCAAACCTCTTGCTGAGTGCAATACATAGGGAAGGTAATATGAACTCTACTGGTGAAACATATCTTCTACACCAAACATTAATTGCAATGGTGTGGCCTTATTCAACCTCTTATAAGTTGTCAAGTATGCCCAAAGTACAACAGAGACTTTATCATCCCAGTCCTTTCCTTCCAACATCAAAAATTTTAGTCAAGGTATAGCTCAATATCTTGTTGAATGCTTTAGTAGTTCCATTTTCTTGAGGGTGATAAGGTGTTTTTTTATGGTATGCTGCCATAAATTCTGCCAATAGTATCCTGATGGTATCATTAAAAAAAATGAATTTATCCCTTATCAACTTTTCAAAATCAGTGGACATCCATACCTTCTAATAATATTCTCCCCCATAGAAACCTTGTTTTTGAAGTTGTCATGCAATCCTTTATAGGCACTGCTTCTACACACCTTATAAGATAATATGTACAAGTTATAATGTAGCGCATGATCTAGTCCTACGCGTGGGTGGGTAAATGGGACTCAAAAATTCAATTTCCCATTTTTTAAAATGGTTCTACACTAGCAATCAAGCCTTAAAGACATTTCATCTCTATGCTCCGGTTTTCCAAAGCACTGACAATGGTCACATGCCTTACAATATTCTTTACAATCCTTATACAATGTTTCCCACCATAAACTAGCCAATAAAATCTTATGCACGCGATGGCATCTTCTGCATAATGTCCACCTGTAATATTGCACCATGAGTCCTCCTCTGTAATAGCTTCCCACTCATGCTCAAGTACATACCAGCATGCAAAACTTCATCCTGGCCTACTTTGTATAAGTTCTCCACCAATCAACACGTAAGGTGTTGTGATGCATATGGCTAGTTGCTTACTTTTCCAAATCTCTTCATTCCCTTTAGGTGTCACACCAGTTCGCAAAAAGAAAACAATATATTCTAAGTTAGAGGGTGAAACATGACTTTTTCCCAGATAAAATCTGCACTCTATTTAACTTCATACAAACTTTCACTTGAATCCTTAACTGCTAAATCTGTGCATCCCAAATTCGAATTACGGAAATCTAATGCGTTTGATAAATAGATCTGGTCCATTTAAATTACAAGGTTCATGGCAATTATAGCCACAGATGATTAATATTTATACAACATTCCTGGAATAACTTAGATCCATTGGCATATGTGCAGGGTGTAAACATGGGCTTGTTCACAACAAAAAGTATGCGGAATGAAAACATGTAATCGCGTATACAATATAAAAGTTGTCTCACAAAAAGACGCAAGACATTCTTCTAAATCTTATCCAATTTACGTAGATCATTGACATAGACCTCACACTTTGTTGATAGGCGTCAATTATTCATTCTATATGATTATAACAGTATGACATTGCGAAATTTGACACAGTAACCTTTTTGCTAGTTCGTATTGATCAAAACAATCCACTTCTCCAAGTTGGTATATATACATGGTACTTTGTTAATCGTTCGCACTGCGTAGTTCAGAGGCAAATGGACAAAAGAAAATTCTTATTCCATGAAGGAAAGCATTGAAAAAGTTGTGTACACGTGGAGTCATTTAAATGCCTTTCTTTTCAGTGTCTCAAAAGTGTACTTAGTTGCGACCTCACCCCAATGGACAAATTCTATTAGTTCGCATTTCGACAAACTTTACATAACTGACATTTGCTAGATTGGTGGCATAAATGTTATTGCATAACAACATTGCAACTGGCTACTTCTTAACATCAGAATAGACTGCTTACATGCCTAAGTGCACTTCTTAGAATTGCGCACAATCATTTCATCTAGTTCCAGTAGTGCTCCAGTCTAAACACAAAATAACAACACTTAGTAGGATCCACTAACATGGCCTGTGCATCATTACACTGGATAACTCCTGTCCTTTGATGGCTCTAGAACTTCAGGATCCCAAAGGGTGTAGCATATAGATTCTATTTACACATCTTCCTCACTTAAATGCTCTACATAACGTGCAGATGTTCCAGCTATCAAAGGAATGATCACGCAAACATCCTTGTTCTCAAAACTTATCATAGTGATCTTTATACAAGCGTAAATCAACAGTATTTGCCCACACTCAAGGTGAACCACAAGTAAATCTCAGAAAATTGATCTACCTCGGCAAGCGCCAATATCTCAAAGTCTCCAGTAAACTTAGTCCCCTTCTAGTAGTAATAGTAGCATTATTCAAGACTCAAATGGGCATGGCCTTATTCTTAGATATTACCATAAATAACACATTTGAATATGGTTGCAATGGTGGTCTCCCCATCTAAATCCACACATCCAAAGTGAGTACATTCACTTCTACACCTATATAAATCAAAATGTTACTCAAGAGCCATCCATAAACAACAACATTTAGAGTGAACTCTTTGTCATAATCTAGACTATGAGGAGGAAGGTTAGCATGTAAAATATGTCTTTTTCTCTCAACTCCAGTGCACGACATCTTTTCCCTTATCCATTATCCTAATAAAGAAATTATGTTTTATCGTCACATAATTTTGCAAACCTCTCGTAGGTCATCCACATCCTTCTGAGGGATCTCAATTGTTTTATTATTTTCTAACTTCCACAAATGTTGTTTCAAACATTGTATCTCACACTGTAAATTCCTAATCACCTCCATAGTTTCTTTATAAACCTCCTTCTAATACATAGGGTCTGAATGATTTGCATGTAGTACCTCCTCCTTTGTAATGACAGACTTTTTCTTTGGAATTCCCCTAGAGTGTGCAGCCTCAATGTGTGTAGTAATCTTCACATGTACCAACTCAGGATCAGGCGCTAACTTTGACATCCACTGATCTTCCACAATGCATTGTACTCTAACCATCCCCACGCCCTTATCTTGTTTGTACTTTTTACTCAAACGTTCATACAAATCTGGGCACTTCCCATAATTGTGGTTCATTTTGTAAAAAGAACAAATAATATTCTGAGGGCACTTGCATTTATAATGATTGGGGATCCGCATGTATAACATGTTCCTTGTGGAAATTCGTTTTGTCCGCCGTCGCGACCTCAGCCTCTGAATCCTCCACACTAACCTTGACCTCTACCTTGGCCTCCATCAGAGTGCCCTTCATTGTGACCGTGGTCACGATGCTCACCTTGTTCCTTGGAATTATTTGCAACACTGGTCTAACGTACACCAGTATCAATGACATCATGAATTTAATCAATCAACATGCAATTTTTAGTTTCACGAGTGGTAGTCTTACAAATTTTGCAGTAACAAGACACATTCTTTCTTATCACGCATTGCAACAATGGGCACCTACTTGCATCATGATCCAAGTGACAGATCTCACAATCCAGCAACATGGTGTGCACCGATTTATGAGGACATTTATCCTTAGTATGTCTTTCTACTTCACAATCTGTGCACCAAATACCACTGCGCATCTCATGTGATGAATTAGTTGACAATTTTTCTAACTGTTTTTCCATAGATGCAATTTGGGCTTCAAAAATGGGCTAACTCTGGTATTTACGCTCCCAACTGCCTTAGTGCGCAAAACTACCTCTAGTGCCTCACGTGGGTCTGTATAAGTCTTGTGTGAGAGCGCCCTCTAAAAGGCGTGATCAAACCTCCAATGAACCATTGAGCATGTTGACTCGGGTGAATGTCATAAGATAACTTGGACAAAAGAGTTTTGAATCACGCATCGTACTCCTTATACTCTCAATCATGCCTTGTTTAATGTCCTTTAGTGCGTTGATGCTATTCTACTCAAACTCAGGTATTTGAAATTATGCTAGAAAAGCATCATGTAGTGTGGTACAATCTACACAAGTCTAGTTTGGATCATATTTCATGTACCAACTATGTGCACGCCCTTGCAAAGTACTTGCAAATTGACTTGCTTTGTGCTCTGGAGCTATAATCCTCTTCGTGTGCCATAGTATCTCACACATATGTACATGCTCAGTTGCATCTTCTATTCCTTTGTATTCTGGGAGATGAAGAGACATCTCCATATAAATTTGTTGGGGCTGGTGTGGACCATTCCCACTAGACACAGAACCTGTATTACCTCATGTGTTTCCTCTGCTCCCAGAACCACCAGAACCACTAGATCCCGAGCCACCTAATCCTCTTAATCCCCCTCCTGAAGTGGGCAACAGACTAGAGGATGCACTGCTTCGTGTTACAAAAGTTGTGCTAAACTGAAATCCCACAGTCTGCGAAGTTGTACTACTTCCATACGTGATACCAATGTTGTACGCTCCCACGTTCTGTGTTGATGATACACCAGAAAAATATAACTCCAACTAGACCTCCAAATAACAAAAACAATGATTGCGCCGCCATAGATGAATAAGCTACCTGATTAACTCCTGAACTTGACTTCAAATTAACTCTATTTTTCTCTACTCTAATGCCCACACTAGCGTGCTGACTGATGACTGTTGTAAAAACTAGATAACCAAGCTCAAGGGCTAGGTCACCAGGTAGGATCAGATGTGCGCCCGCGGTCCTCAATCTTTCTTCAAACGTGCCTTTCTCTGTCATGATTTCCCAAATGGGGGAGTTTCATATGCTTTGGCTCCACGTCTTCTACATGAGCTCGTAATCCTTCTCGAGCCATCTCTCTTTGCAACACCATTCTTTCCGCAATTTCATCCTGCTTCTCCAAATCCCTCTTGCGCGCTTCATTAAACTTAATCTGATTTTCTTCTCTCTGTCTTTCTTCCGCTAGGTCTGCCATCCTTCATTACACCTGCTCTTGCCCCTATGCATGGTGGGGTTTAGCTAGCAATAGTACGTTGTTCCAAACCCAAGGTCACAATCAAGATCTTAATCGCTAAAGGAATACCGCATAAATACGTTCCATTGGGTTCGTGCAAGAAGTGGAACTCATCAACCTTTGGACAGGAATAAGTAGAAACTGCGTACTTCAAAATATATCTATTCAGGAAACCACTACACTAATGGTCTATGACGCACATCCACGTCAGATCAACATCATGTAAAGCTTGGAATTCTTCCTGCATCCAAACGAGTGTTCGAAATCTCCAATTTCTCTTCGATGCATAAACAACCAACTACTCATACAACTCTAAAGGAAAAATGCAAAAGAACGTCTCATATAGCTCATGATACAGATTCTGTTCAACCCACGCGTGTGCATTAAACTCAGGTCCAATGTTAAATTTGTGAGCATACTCTTCCTCTAAATTTTCTAACCACTCTTCAATACTGGCTAAGGTCAACCGGTATGTCTTCATCATGCAACATCTTAGCAAACAATTGAAAAAGAGGTTTCGGCAACAAAACCAAAATGTAGTCTTATATTTTACCTAAGCAATCCAAGGCGTGTCAGTACATCACTGAACCGGAACTGAGCACTCACCCGAAGTGCGTAAGGGTACCAGGTCCCTCTTGTATGATAGCTTGCTCAAGAAGCAAGCATGTTCATACAAATATTCCAAATCCATAACATATAATCAAGTATATTGCATAACATCAACTAGATCTAGATCTTAACCATATTCAAACAAGAATCAAGATTAAGTTTACCATACATGAACTGGTAACAGATGTGTCAATAATTAATATCCATCCACAAAGCTCCATTATATTAATTGATGTAAAACACATAAGATTCATGCATACATAATATTGTCACCTTAAGTCATGCACGCCCATAAATCAACATCATAACTCTAAAAAACCATCGATCATCTAAACCGTGTAAATCAATACATATATATAGGGGTGGGGGCTTTCCCTTCACCTCCTAAGCACCCTTAAAATATGTTGCATGCTAAGAATAGCCATGTGCCACTACAAGATAATTACAAAATCATGCAAGCGTTGTGTTAATGGATTATCTAATAATAACTACAGTTCTAATCCTATTTATAGTCCAAAACTATGCATGGCGCTTGATATCCCATTTGTCTGAAATAGCCTTTGCATGTTTTTCAAGTCTTCATACAAAACATTCTCTGCATTCCATGTCTATATTTCATCATACACTGAAAATGGCTAAGTCCTCAATCCTTGCGTTTCTCGGGTGTGCCCTGTTCCACTATATGTTCACGCTCACCTACGCGCTCTGTGTCTACATGCCCATCCCTTATGCGCCTTCCATACTTAGGTTGAAATTCCCCAGCCCAACAAGCACCTAAGGGTGATGCTGGAGAGAATTGAAGGTGTCTGAAGAAATCTAGGAAAATTTAGGAAATAAATTTTCATTTAGGAGAAATTTGTCCAAGACCGGGTTTCTAGGTGTAGGGAACGAGTGTTCCTCGGTAAAAGTTTGAATTCTCCAGATATTCTGTGAGTTATAGGAGTAACTAGGAAATGAAATAGGAATTGAAAAACTATAGAAATCATATACAATGTGAAAATATCAAATTTTCTTAAGGGTTTTCTTAGATACTTCAAACTTCTACAACTGCCCCTCTTAGTTCAAGAAGGAATATGCCTTAAATTTTGAGTTTCAAGAAGAATTGGATTTTGGGAATGAATCCATTGATCTTGAAATGTTATTTAGAGTCAAAATAATATAATATTTAACCCCAAATCATTTTCCTAAGCTCTAGTGGAAAAAAATCAAGCTAGGTGTCTAAAAATAGACATCCAAGGAAAAACTAGCTTTCCAAATCAGGCACAGTTGCACTTTGGACACTCTTATGTCCCCTATATCCCCCAAGGAACTATCAGTGTGAGGTATTTACCTTGTCATCATGAGGCATTGTCAACCTCACTTGGTTAATCATCTCACTTAGGTGAGATCATAGGTCTTAGGTGTCTTTAGTAGTAATGACAAATTCCATCATAGAATCTATCATAAGTGTCAGTGTGTGTCAGTGCGTCATAAAGGAGTTACTCTCCAATTTTGGATCATAAATCGTTTCTCCCTTGTGGAAGTATGATGGGTCTTTCATTAGGAGTTACACATCACTCTTACTTGTATCTTCTTTTCTGATTTTTGAGAATGAGTAGACCCTTTTCTTTCGCATGCAAATTTCATGGAGGTTGAATGATTGCTTAGTAAATGGAACTCCGTCACGTTGCTATTCGAATTCAACTCGGTTGATGTGCATGCCATCCTACTTGATCTTAATTCTCACATTCTCTCACATGATATCAGAGCATGTTGTTGGGATTCACATCACTCAAATGCATTGGTTGCCCACTAGTCTCAGTTTCATGGTTTTATTAGTTTCTTGTACAAGCTTCGTAAATTGTTTTTGTTTTGTGCTTTACTTACATTATTTGGGTTTATTTCGGTTTCGTGGAGTCTGTTGGTTTGTGTTTTGTTTTAGTGTTGTGCAGGTTTGTAGGTTTTGTATGCAAGTTCTAGAGTTTTTTGGAGGTTTTGAAAGTCAAGTTTTGTGGTTGAAGTGGTGTTTTTAGGACCAATTTGGCCCCAACTCGTTGAGCTTGGCACTGAGATGGTTGGATCCTCCTCCCCGATTGCATCTTGTTGCATTGATCTTCCTAGATCACCTTTGAAACTCATCGTGTTTCATCTAATTGGGATCCTCCTCGGCTGTTTTGTCCTTATTACCCTAGTTTCCACCTCTCACTTCGACCTTGCTCCCTTGTGCTTTGTCTGACCTAAGCATCCTCGGCCCTTGCATGCTTTCTCCTTGTGTCATCTAAGCTCAACCTTCACCCCTGCATCAGATTCCTTGCCTTAAACTCGAGCTTGCCTCGTTCTCTGAGATTCTTTTTTATCTTGCGCTTGACGTTAAACCTGTCGTGCTCAGTACTGGTTTCTTTAGGATTTTTTGCATCATGCTTGAGCTCCTTCCAATTGAACCTTGTTGTGTCGACCTCATCTCCCCTGGTTTCATCTGCTAGCTCTGTAATATGTCTTCTCCATTTTACCCCTGCTTCTTGAGTTGAGATCCTCGTATCATGTTTGCCTTATTTCTTCTCGGCATTGACACGTGGATTTTTATGTAGCCAACTCACTCGGATGCCACCTAGCTCACCCATGCATGCCACCTGACTCGTTTGATGCCAGCTCGTGCACTTGACATGGAACTCGTCATCACCTCGGCTCAGTGTTCAACTCGGAGCTTGACTGGACCAAGAAGCTCGCTCGTCCTATCATGTAGCCAACTCACCCTCTAACCAGCGCACTTGCCGAGTTGGGCTGGCCCCCTTTTGGCCCCGAGGTACTTTTTATTCCCCTTTTATTTATTTTTTTTTCCCTTTTTTATTCTAGTTTTAATTAGATTAAATTAAACTAAGGATAGTTAATTTAAAATTTTATCATTAAAGGGGGGAGTATCCTTTTTTTAGCTATAATATAGGGTCATTTGGATTTTTCGGGGTGTTTTTATAGCTCTTTATCATTATAGTGCTCTTCTTATCTTGTGGCCTAGTGAGCACGTCCGCCATTGCCTTGTGCCAAGAGATCTCCTTATACAATGTGAGACAAGTTTTCTCACACCGATTTTTTTTTTGGTCCCCTTGTTCCTTGTTTTTTCCCTTTGTGCTTGTTTACGGTGTCATTTCACTGCTTCCAACTAAAACTAATTGTGGCCTCCACTCTTGCACAATTGTTCACCTACTGCAAGGTGAGTGGTAAATAGTTTACGTTACACAAACACACCTTATTGTAACCAACACATTGTTTATAAAGTGCTACAAATATGGGGGTTATCATTGTTTTTGGGTGTTGTAATTACATGTAAACACATTCGCGGTTGAGTTTGATGTCTTGAAACCTTGTGTGTGTTCTCGCACCCTTTTCTTTTATTCTGAATGCATTTTTGGATGATTCCGATGTCCATTTGAGTGTGTTTGTCCTTGTGACTCTTTTCTATTTTTGTGGATGCACCATGGAGAATTTTTTTCTGAGGCCTATGCTTCAAAATATTGTTACTACATCACAACCTCCACCTCTTCTTCTTGGTATGGTGAACTATGCATTGAGACATTCGAGCATGGAATGTTTCCTTATTCATGACGGCCTTTATCTCTATTTCTATGGATGAGTGCTTGACCTAATGATCCTGAACAACTTGAATACTAGCTTGACACTTGTAGCATGGTCATTTGTTGACGTACATTTCGAAGGCTTTCCACCATTATGTGGCGCACACGAAGTTTCCTCACACAGTTTGGAGAATTCTTTAGTCATTATTTGGAGACCCTTAAGAGATTTTCATTGTTGTTTCTTCTTCTAATATAGTTGTTTCCTCTCCTACTTCATGTGATGATAGTTCCGCTGACACAAATTTGCTTGGTCATATTCTTGATGATGAGGTTTTTTCTTCTAGTTTTGACAACAAGAGTACTGATGACGAATTATCTTCTTCGTCTCCCGGTTACCTTTCAAAGAATGTTGAACCTTCTCTTTTCCCATCAAACATTAGGCAGCCATGTTCCTAGCCTCATACTTTCATTACATCTACCTTTGTTCCACAGCCAATGTGTGAGGCTTCTTCCACTCCTCTTCCTGCTTGTGTTGATGATTCATACCTATCATACATTGCTCTTTTGTTTGTCGAGAAACCCTTTTGGGATGAATATCTTCAATACCTCAATTTGTCTCTTCGTAGTGCCTACTTGTGATGTAGTATAGGGAGTTTCTCGTCCATCTATAGGTGTTTCAAAGGATTCCTTCATCTCCTTTGTTGGGAGTGCCCCTTCTCAGAATTTCGTCACTTCCACTATTTCAGAGACCATCACTGATCCACCTCCTCTTGTGGATCATATTTCTATTGTTGTGGGGGTTATAGCTTTGCCTTCACTTCATATGAACATTATTTCAATGAAAGTTCCCCTCTCATACTCTGACAGTTCTACTTCAATGGCATTACCTTCAGTTCTTGAGCACTTACTTGTCATACCTATGTCACATTTTAGTGGACCATATTCAGATTTCTTTGTATTGTTTCATTTGGTTTCCTTCTTGGAGTGGGTGGACTTCTAGTACCCCATTTTTTTCTTCCTCAGGGAAGAATCATTGTTCGATGCGGATGGACCTTCTTCAGTTTACATGCTGAAGAAAACATCAACAACACTCTTCTTGGAGACTTTATAGAGTTACAAATTTTAAATCAGGTTGTAGGATTCTTTACTGAACCCTTCGCTGAGGCCAAGTGTCCTTCCTTGTGCTCTCATTTTGGGTGAGGTCCACTGTGGCTTCATGAATTCTTTAGTTTCTCTAGTATCCTTCTTCTCTTCTCTTCTTCTTCTATAAATATTGTAGTTTGTACATGGATGCCTCATCAAGACTTTAGTTGTCGGGACCCATTCGACACATATTTCTTAGGTTGTTTAGGGGAGTCTTCTATCTCTTGTTAGTGGATATTTTTCCCATTGGTTTTTCCTCAATTACTTGAGATCCTTATTGTACATGGGTACCTCCTCAAGCGTACCTACTAGGACCCATTTCTTGTTTCTGACTTGTCATGCCTCATCTTAAGTTATGATGAAGGGGGATGTTGGTGTGAGGTATTTTCCTTATCATCTCGGGGAATGTTCCACCTCATTTTGTGAGTCATCTCAAGTAGGAGAGATCATAGGTCTTAGGTATCTTTAGGAGCTATGAAAAGTTCCATTATAGAATCTATCATATGTGTCAATGCGTCATACAAGATTTACTTTCCATTTCTGGATCGTAACTCTTTTCTCCCTTATGGAGGTATGACGGGTCTTGCATTGGCAGTTAGACAACACTCCTATTTGTACCTTCTTTTATAATCTATGATAATGAGTAGGCCCTTTTCTTTTGCATGCACATTTCATGGTGGTTGAATGTTTTCTTACTATATGGAACTTTGTCACGCTTTCGTTAAAGTAAAACTTGGTTGATGTGTGTGTTGTCCCGCTTGATCCTCACTCTCACATTCTCTCATAAGGGGGAAATAGGGGACACAAGAGTGGGACCTGCTCCTCATCCCCAAGTCACATTTTGGACATCAATGTGCCCCAAGTGTTCCTAATGTCCCCTATGTCCCCATGGTTTAAGGGGGACAAGAGGGACAGGAAATGTGACCTCACTCCTTCATCCATGTTGTACTTTGGTGTCCCCTCTATCTCCCAAAGGACAAGGGGAACATAAAAGTGCAACCCAAGCATGCATGTAGCCCCTGGACACCATGCGACCTCACCAAACCCCTATAGAGCTCATTGACAGCCATCAGACCCTAGTTTCAATCCCTCACACTCCCCATGTCAAACTTTAGACATCCAAGTGTCCCATATTTCCCCCAAGGGATAGAGAGACACAAAAGTGTGACCTCACCCGACATGTGTAAAAAAATTTAACTGCAGAGAAGTTGTCAGGGTCTTAGACATGCCACAAAAACACATAACTCTCTATTTCTCTAAAAGTTAACCATTTTAACCTGAAAATTATTTTGTTTTTTCCTTTGACTTCCATTAATTTTTGACATGCCACAACAAAAAAATGACAACAAGTTTCCTTTTCGATTCTACGAAGATCCGGCAGGCGAAAAACCATGAAACTTGGAGCGAATGTTCCTCAAAAAGTCTACTTTCATTCGAGTCATTTTTTGCACAACGAGGTGGATGGTTTTTGAGATATGGAGGACTAAGTTTTATCTCAGTATTATTCCTTCCTCAATGGAAATATCTTTTTCCCACTAATCCAGACGAGGGAATCATCTAAAAACTGGAGCAGGGAATCTTGGAGCAAAACCCAAAATTTCAAGACCATTGTCGTTGCAACCCACCACCTATAAGTGCCACTACTAAAATAGTAGGTGTTCATGACTAGTCATGTATAAAAATATTAAGTGTCCAAAAATAGTAAATCCTTAACATTCTCAACACTTTAAATGAGCTAAAAACATCAGAAGGTGAAATCTATAAAATCTTGCTAAAAATAGTAGTCCTGCTAGGACCTACTAAAATTAATAAGTTCTGGAATTGAGCTAAGAAAGTTGTGACAACTCCTATTCTACCTATCTCACAGCCTTTCTCCACCATCACAAATCTAGGAAGGTGTCTCATGGCCCAAACATTAAATAAAACCCCTGCAAGCTCCTAAAGTATCAATTCCGAGGTAATTCTTGCATAACACAATCTAATGCGAGAAGTTAGATGATCTAAATGATTTAAATTGTAGAAAAAGGGATCCATATTGGTTGAATTCATTCATGAAAATGACATCATATGGATCACATCAAACAATATGCGAAATCAAGAACTTCATTTCAAGTCATCATGGGAATGGAAATCAAGAACATTGTGAGAGAAGCTCACCATGAGTGATGGTGGTAGTCATCTCAAGCTCAAAAACAATGCATACCTCATATGAGTGTTTATAAACACTTAATCAATTCTTTGTGATGGGATCACATCTTGCAATTCAGAGAGGTGGCATTTGTAGTGTTTCAGTGCAACGCGTAAGTCAAAAACATGTAACCCACCCCTACGTTTTATTCAGGGATCAATCCTTCTATCTGGAGAAGGAAATCCATTACCACAAGGAGAAAATTGAGCAAAAATATGTCCATGTACCTTAAGCATGTTTCCACTCAAGTGACGTAGGTTTTTTGTGAGGTTAAATAGATCTCATCAGGTTCAAAGGTGAAATGTGAAGCTCAAAGAGTCAAGGTATGATGCTTATCATATTTGAAAAAGCAAAAAGTCATCCATTCTCATGAGAGACATATGAGAAAGATTGTGCATGAACATCTTAGATATGATTCCATTCAATGAGAATTCTAGAGCTAGAAAGGACAAGGAAATTATCTTCACCCAAAGCACCATGTTTGTAAGAATGAACAATCATATCAGTTTCACTTGATGCCACTCACTTGGAAGTGTTCTTAAATACTCATTCGAACCTTGTAGTGTGATCACACTTTCATAGGACGAAATACATTGCAACCACCTCATTTTATTCCAATAGGTGGCCACAATACAAGAATCTCATCTAGGGAACAGTCCTCCTATCTGCAAGGAAAATACCTATGGTATAGGCACCTTACATTTCCTCAAGCACACACCATCAGATTTCCATTGTAGGAAGACGAAACCACCCAAAATTAAATTTGGGTTGGTGGAGTAGTTGAGCACCTCATTGAAGACAGATGTGGCTTTGTCATGTCCTGTGGACTTTAGAGGATTTTTCTTGGTCCACGACCATCTCTTTCTCTTAACAAATTTTTTACATCCCACATCTTTTCAAATCTCATGCACTTATCCATTTAATGCTCTTGTTATGTTATAGAGGTATTCTTCCTTGTTGTGTGACATTTTTACCTACGACCATGTTCCTTTGTTCCACATATTTTGAAATCCGTGGAACATTACACCTTAAAAAAATCCCATGGAACACTAGGTGAGAGTTTCACGGATTTTAATCGTAGTCTCTTTTAAAATTTCTCGCTTGTGTCGCGCGGTGTTTGGTGGCACTTTTTCCCTGAATTTTGGATAGTCCTAGGTAGACCTTATATTTTATTTTATGGATTTAACCAAATCCACATAATTCATATATTCTAAGTATGTGTAATACTTATCTTGTAATATGTGAAGCACCATATAATGTTTTTATATGCATCGGTAGACTAAAGTTTCAACTTCTTCATTCTGCGGGTCTTCAATCTAAGTTCACTTGAGTCAGAAACTTGGGTGATTTATTCAAAATATCATGGGGTGCTATTTTGGACAACCTTTTGGTGACTTTTGGGGAACATATTCCTACTAGATGGAAATATTAGTAGCCTTAAACTATCTATTGGGCATGGAGGTAGCATTCTTCTTCTACTTGATTCTGAAACCAAGTTATTCTATCATCCTCCCGAAGAGTCGACATGTGAGATGCAAATAGAACCAACACTTGTGCAAATAAATTATTCAAATGATCACCACAAGGATTGAGGAAAAGGGTATCTTAGTCGATGATCATTACATAACAAAGAAGGGAACCTCCAAAAACAAAAAAGAGAAAATATAAAACAAGCACACGAACAAATATGTACAAGATGCAAGAGACAAACTTAACGAGAATGCTTGAGATAGATTCCATTGACTAGAATTTGAAGAGCCTCCCCATAAATTTTTGACAACTTGAAAGAGTTGGCCTGCTTAACGTAACTGATGATGTATGGCCCAAAGGCCCGCTCTCTTCTTTGGCTCGGGATGGGCAGGAGTTTGGTTTGATGGGTAGTCGAATAGTTGGGTTGGTTTGATGGGTAGTCCCCCTATCTCCATATGACCAGTGGCCGCCTCATCAAACTTAGAGTTTCGACCTAGTTTAGCTCTGTCTGCATCCCACTTCAGGACCATATCTCTTGTTTTAAAAGCCTATGCATATGATTTATTGTAAAATCACTTGCATGATCTTTGACGACAAATTGCCTTAATTCTTCAAGCTCAACCAATTTTTCCATTCTGATTGTTCTTTGATCTTCACCTTCAAACTCTTAACTGTTGAGCCAATTCTAATGAAGGTAACTCCTGAGATAATAGAATCTTGGATTATCTGCCATACATAAGGAAAAACGAGGAATTACCAATTTCTCTCTTTGATGGGATCATGTTAGGACACTGAGCATTTTTTACTTTGGTGTGTCATTGCCTTTGGTTGACCTCTATTGTTATTTTTTATGATCCTGATGAGGTTCTTATTGGTAGATTACGCCAATCCATTACCTTGTGGGTAGTAATATGAATAAGTTTTCAAGTATTTTCAATATTTGAGGGCTTAATCAAAAAAATTAAATCTTAAGAAGGCTTTTGCATTGTCAGAAATGATGGTTTGAGGGACCCCAAACCTTGTCATAATGTCCTCAAGAAAATCAAGGATAACTGACTCGGTAGCTTCCTTGAGTGCCATAACTTTCATCCTATAGACACAAAATCATGCACTTTAGACATTATTTAACCTGGTCTTATACTACTATTTAGAGGGTTCTCAAGTGAAGAAAGTACTAATTAATCCCATCTTTTGGCCATCTTATTTTTTATATTTTATTTCATCATTCCCACGTATTTTTCTATACATATCCACTTATTTCGCAATTGTCCTATCATTTAAGCCTAAACCGGGGTGCTCGGGCTTGTACTGGAGCGCGCCGGGGCACCCTGGTCCCACCTAGGGTGCCCCAATCCATGTTCCACTTTCCCACTTCTTTTTGGGGTCTTTCTAGCAATTTTTAATCCTTATATTTTTCCTAGTCAGCCATGTTTGGATTAATTACGAAATTAGAGCAAGAGAACCCTATAAATACAAAGCTATGAGACCATAATGAGGGTCCTAACATCACATACTATTATCAGTCCATCTAGAGTTGCATCCATTGCATCACTTGCATCCACTGCATCACTTGCATCCACAGTGTTATGCATCAAGACTAGGAGATCTACATCAACACACACAACATAGGGGGAGGATTTTATTCTATTTCATGCACACGTGCTATTACATTTTCTATAGTTATTATTGTTTGCTACTTGAAAAAGTGTGACTGACACAAGAGCACCTAGGGAACCACATGCGCGTGCGCGCACACACACACACACACACACACCCAAACTACATTTGGGTCCGAAATGTAGTGTAATGCTCAGTGATAATACCACTAGTTTGGCAGCTGAGGTTAGTCTAACCCATTCACTCTACATATTTTATTTTTCTTAGGGTTTTGATACTTCCTTCTTTCTTACAGGTCATCATTTCATTATTTAACACATTCGATGCAACTCAATAGATCTAATGCGACAGATATAGAACACTTCAAAATACCTTGCAACCCTATTAAAATCATATTCAGAGCTTTTACAGAAAACAAGGCACCTAATCTGCAGACCAATGTTGATAAGTTGCACATTTAAACATAATGTCCTCTAAATATGGATTGTGGTGTGTGTGTGTGTGTGTGTGTAAGTAAGTGTGTGTGTCTAGTAGCTTGGAGCTCGGCGTAGAGGTGTTGAGGCATGCAGGTCGGTAGACTAAGGGGGAGCTTGTAGAGTGGGCATGGGCAGGATAAATGACAGATCTAGGTAGGAACGGGGATGAGTTGAGGGAGAGGGATGGCTCAGGCGGGGGCATGATGGTTTGGAGGGTGGGTCTATATAGTAGTGGGGTCGAGCACGATCGAACACGGGGTTGGGAATGGGGTTAGGAACGGGAATGGGGGTAGGGAATGAGGGCTGTGGGAAGCGAGTTGGGTGAGGAGAGCGAATGGGTTGGGTTGGGGTGGGGTCGGAGATAGTGGGACGAGTTCGGTCGGCAGAACAAGGTAGGGAGCGGGCTGAGGCAGGGTATGGGGTATATGGGAGTTAGGTTAGGGAATGTGAAGGAGAGTGAGGAGGGAGTGGGGTGAGTAGGGAGTTGTGAGAATGTGGCTTGGCTAAGCTGGTTGAGCCAGGGTAGGTAGGGGGTAGGTATATCTAGAGGTTAGGTTTTAATAATTTTATGTTTAATTTTTTTAATTGATTTTTGTTTTACAAAATAAAATCTAAGTTAGAAAAATTGAAAAGCTAACAAAAAATATGATTTTTGTATTAAAAAAGCCTAACGGTATTGTTTTTGTTGTTGTGTGTGTAGGTAGTACAACAGGAAGATAAAATGGCAAGAGAAAAAACCTACAAACCTGAGAACAAAACTTGCAAACTGTAAACAAAATGTTACCTACAAAATTTGCAAAAAGAGCACATGAAACCACAAACAATAAAGATATATATATATATATATATATATATATATATATATATAGATATTGTTTTTCTGGTCTGTGAGATGGTAAAGTGTTTCCTTTGCTTCCAAACCTACACAATAACAACACTCCAAGAAATAAGTTAGAAAAACAAAATGAAACCAAAATGAAAGAGGAGGAGTGTGACTCCCACTGGGCGTGCCAAAATGTAAACAGTGAAAAACTACAGTAATGAAAGATAAACAAATAAAAATGTAAACCTCCTTATAATCCTTTACTGTAAACCTCAGTAAAGGTTGTGGAGACTTTTTCTATGGAACCTTGCAAATGAATGTGGGTGCTTTTGAATATTCTCCAAATGTGAGTGTAAAAATGTGAGTGTAAAATGCTACAGACACGGATACCTTGGATTGTAAATTTAGTAGAGTGATTGTACTTAAAATTCAAGAGGGATTTGTAAGAGAGTAAGCCTACAATTTATAGAGGCATAAGTAATTGAAAATTAGATATACAAAGTTGAATGCACATGCTAAAAATAGCATTGGAGGAAGTTACAGTAGTGCTGGGGAATTTAGGGGAAGTAAATGAATTAATTGTAAAAACCTGCATCCGGAAAGGTGGTTGTATGTGCAATTCAATTCCTCCCACCTTTTTAGGATTCTAGAAATGTGGTTAGCTGGGATAAGGATATGGAGTCCAAGTGGAGTCTAAGTGGAGTCTAGGTGGATGTTGATAAAGTGGTAGTTGACTAGGATGTTCACACACTTAATTAATTAATCATTTAATTAATAAATGGTAATTAACTTAGCTAGAGGGGTGCTAATGATACATGGGATTAATTTAATTAATTCAAAGGGTACAATGTGTATGAATTAATCAATTTTATCAATTAATCAAAAATGAGTGAATAACAGGGTGTTTTAGGATAACATTGGGAATAGGTGGAAACAGGTGTGTAATTTTGGGGTGTATACACGCAGAGATGTAATCTTGGCTATTGTATTTTGACTAATGAATGTAATGAAGAGATTATGAAAAACTCATGTGATGGACCTTGATCTGTGCATTTCGCTTATGTTCATATGCATGTTGTTAGTTTTCCTGATGTTGTTCATGGTTTGATTCTACTTCCATTTAGTCAATCATGTTATCATATGCTTGGGTGCATTAGGCTAGGAGTTAATGCTTACATCTTAATTACAATAATGGATGCAATTATTTTTTGGTTGTATTACATCCTCGTGTTAAGAAAGAACATTTTCATGAAGCTCACATAAAGGAGGGGCTCCGCACTTTTGCATGCCTTGGGTGGGCTTCCAAACTAATCTGGATGATATGCTGATGCGCTTGGGGTTGGTTGTTGAAGCAAGCAGTAATTAGATACTACACGCCCCCTAAGAGGGGGACATCATTTTGGGTTTTTACAATCTACACATCATGTTTACACTAGTTGAGCTTAGTGCACATTCCTTCCTTAGCATAGTTTGTTTACATACAGTGAGTGGTTTCAAACCATTTTACAAACCCCATACATATCGGATTTTACTAGACATGGTGTCCTTAGCATTGATATGTGTAGTTAAGGGTTGGAGTATACAATGAAATTCCTCCTAATACTTCTTCTACTGCCAACATTAGATAGCCCAAAAAACCAGGATGGTACAAAGATATCTTCACAGTTTAGGGAAATAGTTAAAGGTTAGAGGAAAAAAAGCATTTACTCCCTATACATCTTTTTCCTATGGCGTTAGATCACCCAAAAAACCCTCGTAGTACAAGATATCTTTCTACACCCTTTATCTCGACATGGATCATGTGCACATGTTCTATTTAAACTTTTCATTTTTGCATATTTTACATTTACATGCTTTTTACATACATATACATGCATTTTTTACTTAGCATTTTTACACATACATACATATATATTTAACTACTTGATCATTTTCTCGTTGTAGGTCTGAACATATGAGAAATAAGAAGTCAAATGGGGGGAAACAACAACAATGACGTCAACAATAAAACTTCATGGTGATACACCTTGCATACTAACCATGCATGTATATACAGTAGGAACTACACACATGTGTTCCACCATAGGTTCACTCTCATCACTTTTTTTCCACATTTTTCATCTTAGTTTCCACGCTCAATCATATTTTTGTCATTCCATAGTTTGTCTAGTCCTTAGTCATGATTTCTTTTTTAATCTAGATCGGCATCAGGCATGCATCTCTATCTAATTTATGTTACTAAGATTTTCATTCACTAGCATAAAGTGGGGACAAATGTACACACAAAATCATGTACTTTAAACATTATTTAGTCCAGATCTCATACTACTATTTAGAGGGTTTTTGAGGGAAGTAAGTACTTATTAACTCCCATCCCTTAGCCATTTTTATTTATTTCTAGCGTCATTCTCGACCTCCACCGCACACATGCTCAGACATGTTTTATCAACTCCCATCATTTTATCCTAGACTGAGGTGCCCAAAATTTTATTGAGGAGCCTATGGGCACCCCGATCCTTCTTGAACATTCCCACCACTTTTTGGGTACTTTCTAGTAGTTTTAGCTTTTCATCTTTTTGGTGGTCAGCCATTTCAGGGTTAATTAAGAAATTAGATCAAGATAACCCTATAAATATAAAGGTATGACACCATAATGAGGGACCAAGAACTATCACTACTATCACTCCACCTAGAGTTGCATCTATCTATTGCATTAGAGATCATTCCATCCATATTGCTCCATCATAATAACAAATCTTGGGTCATCTACATCATTATCCATCTTCACTGGGGGAGAATTGTAATCTATTCCATGGAAACATGTGGTCTAAATCTGTCTACTATCCTATCTATGACCTTGAACTAATGGGCACCACTACTATGCTCATAGCATTAGTTCCTCATGGAAAATATCTTCCTGTTAATCATTTTTGGTGAACCCCACAATCATTACATTCATCTCCTTCATAGGGTTCTACATGCTGGAATCATGTTAAGGGTCCATCGTGAATGTAGCTATGTACCCATTGTTTCCCCTCATCAAGTGGTCTACTAGGCTATCCTCAACTATATATTCAAAATATCAAAAAAATGGATGCTCATAGCAAAGATATATTATCTTGACATGTATCTAGACTACTCTCTTGAAGTAATACATTGTTCAAATAAAGAAAATATTATCACAAAATATAGACTGATACCTCGAAGGCCAATCCTATTACCGACATTCATCCTTTTGACAATGACCTGCCAATTTATATGACATCTCAAAGTAAAAATGTTATGTGTCAGACATACTCTTATTCATAATGGATGAGCTTAATTTGTGCCCTATGTCTTATATCCATGACTTTAGGTAAAGTTTGCTTCCGACATTGATCAACCTTCTTCTATTTTACTCTAAGAAAAAAGAATCCATAAAAACAATCATCCTATGAAATCTTCCTCACATTGACTTAGCTTCTCACTATTGGTCCAAATAAAACTCTCCCTAGCATTAATCAATTTGCACAATGATTTCTCAGAGTCTGGGGCATACAATTGCTAGGATAGGCTACCTAAGGATAAACTATTGTCCTGTACAAGGTTTTACATCTAAACGGTCCTTTGTTGTGTCTATAGTGGGTATATATCCACCACCTACTAATGTCTTCGAGTACCGCTACCCAAACCGACGATGCACGTACCTAAGTTTCCACTGAGTCTAGATGAGGTTGATGTTATAGAATTCACACTAATCATTCATTATCCCTGGCATTGATACTTTACATCCAGCCTTAGCCTGTGGATGACCCACCCCATTCTTACGCCACTTGAGGGAAACATTTGTTTAGCTAATGGCCCATGGTGAATACCGGTTCTAAAAACACCTCCATCCAGTAACAAATATGGTCCTATATAATGCCACCTGTGTCAACAATGTCGATGACAATATTCATATCCATCCTCATCTTCATTATAAATAGTTTCATGAACCCCTTTACATGTACACTCTATACATCATATAGAAAATTCTTGGAAGCATATCCTTAATTCAATCTCGCTAGTTCCTGATACTATATGTACACGTGATTGCTTGGCCTAGGTTAGGACTTGATGCTTAATGACATACTAGTCCACTGCCCTACCATTCACTACATCTCTATACCACGGGCTACTTCCATACCACTAGTGGCTTAAGGCATTCATAGGTTTTTCATCTTGACAGTATTAGTTGCACGTACCCCTACTACTGATGTCACCATTTACACTAGGATAGTCCTGGCTCGACTTATATTGGAGGTATACTTGATCCCACTCCATTCTTCACATATCCTTTCCTATGCCTTTTGGATGTGCTATCATTTGTAATAGATCTTTCCTAGGTTATACTCAAAACCTTACTCGTTGGTATGCACATGGCTGCCCACTTCCCCCATTTGCTGATGAGGAGTATGCTACAAGCATGCACAACCTACGCCTTAATGGTTCATTGCAAGATCAACCAAAAACTATTGCTTACCAGGTCACTAATGGTTATTTGTATGACTTTGACCCTAAGGATGACGATCTTGTCGATGGATTTACATCATTATTTCCCACATACAATTAAAAGGCATACCACTCACGCACCCCCCTTCTCTGTATAGCCACATAATCTCCCTTTTCATACTTATTATTCATTTTCCTATCAACATAGCGCATCATGCATCGTAGCACCATCATTACCCGATGACGCACTTTGGTACTTCGGTTCACACTTGTCTATTGAGGGATTACCATTACACTGAACCACACACACTGCACCATAGGTGCTACATATTCCATTTTCATCCTACATTGCGCATTATACACCATTCATCCTACATTTATTTCCACATTATACTAATCCTCATATATGCCCTATATTCATCTACATATTTAGTCACACTATACACAACACTTTTTCATATCATACATTTTCCATATACTAAACTAGTCGTCATTACATACGAGTCTTTCATCTATGCATTATACATTTACACTAGGTTACATCATATATATGAGTCTAGCTTTACATTTTATCTCTACATATTCTATTTCTATCTACACCTCTCAACACATCTTACATATTACTATACACACTACACATCCTACATTGCATTTTCCCAAACCACACATTTACATACCCTCTTCATCATTTGGTTGTTGATACTATGTTGTTTTCTACACGTTGTCCTCACCACTGTATGACACATTTTAGTTCCTCGGTCCATACTTGACTGCCAAGGGTTTACCAATCAAATGGACCTTACATTCACCGCGTGACATTTCCCCATGCAAAATTTCCAGCATTAGTGACATACACCTTTGGTTAAATCATCACCCATTCTATCATCGTGTAGTGTTATACACCTTAGGTTACATCACCACTCCCTTCTTTCATTTTGTAGTGACATACACTTTAGGCTAAAATCGTGACCTATCTCCATCCTTTCATCACATAGTGATATACGCTTAGAGAAAAATCATCACTCGCCCATTTGACAAGTCGTGATATACGCTTCGGCTATAGGGTTCAAGCACATCTCTCTCCACATGTCGTATCTTATCATCATTACATATTCACATTCATCACAACACGCTAGAAACAACAAACACTAATTGACCATTTCCGGATGACACACTCTCATTTACGATTCATTCTTAACTGCCAAGGGGAAAAAAAAAACCTTGTTGCATACACTTCCATCCACTCAGGGGGCACGTTGCTCCTACCATTCCATCTCGTATTCAATTCCATCCATCCATAACATACTACATTGTCTAGGGGGCATCTACTCTTGCTTGCTAGTCTTTTGCATGATCACTTTATTACACATGTTAGACTGCTTTCTTATATGTCATTATCTATATCATACACGCATGCATGTTCATGACTTTGTTTAGTGTGATCGCAAATACATGAGTCTTTACACACGACATGGATGTTCGCCTTCTACCCTTCTTATATTGGTCTCTGGGGGCATCTACATTCGTCTTATTCAGGTTCTATTGTTTCATTTTGCACTTAACACCTTATATTACTTTCTCATACATGTTTTGACACATTATTTATCGCTCTAACATGCTAACGGGTGTTCCATGTGCAACACTTATTTTGTAGCATTATATGTTTCCATGACTCCTTGTTTTTTTTGTTTATACTTGTCTGTCATTGTTTGCCATTGTATGCGGGCTTTTCCCTTTGCTTGTGTGCACATTTGTTTGTTGTTTGCGGTCATGATGACCTTACATTTCTTATGACATCATGAGTGATGTCCCACGTTTGAAACCCGCTTTATGTGGTTTACTTGTTTACTTGTGTGTTTACACTACGTTGTTTAGTAGTTACTACATTGTCTGCATACTTTGCACTTGTCTTATTTCATGCATGTTTTTTCGAACTAACACTTGTTTTGGCTAGCCATCCCCTTTTATGTGTGCCTTGGTTTGTACTAAGAGCTTTCCCTTTCCCTTTGCAGGATAGAGGTCTACAGTTCAGAGTGAAGTAGGTCCTATTTTGGGGCTGCATTCTCCTTTCAGTGATATCACATGCACTCCTAAAGAGGGGGGCATCATTGAGGGTTTTACATACTAACAGAGTGTATTTACACCAGTTCAGTACAGTGCACTTTCCTCCCTTGGCATTATGGGTTTACATACAACGAGTCAGTTCTGGCTAGTCTACAAAATCCATACACAACGGCCTCTATAGGACATGGTGTCCTTTGGCATTTATGCTAAGTAATTATAGGCTTGGAGGTTACAGTGGGTGTGCCTCCCTACACTCATTCAGTCAATGGTGTCGGATTACCCAAAAAACCAGGACAATACAGAGATCTCTTTACACATTTCAGCAAAAGTGGTTAAAGGTTGGAGGAGATAAAGCATTTCCTCCCTATACTTCTTTAGCCAGGGTGGCATGAAATCGCCCAAAAAACTTGTGACAGTATAGGATATCCTTCTACACCCTTTCTCTTGACATGGATCAGGTGCATATGTTCCATTTACACTTTTATTTTTCAGAATATTTTACATTTACGTAACTTTACACATTTCTATATACATGTGTATTTTACACAACATTTTTACATACATAAATATTTGTACTACTAGATCATTTTCTCCTTGTAGGTATGGCCGAATGACAAACAAGGAAACAACAAAAACAACATTGGGCAACAACAACAAAAACAAAAATGACAACGAAATACGATAACCCACTACTATAGGAACTTTCCTTTACTAACCATGCAGGTACACTACACACAGTAGCAGCCACACATGCATTTTGCCCTAGGTTCACTCTCATCACTTTTTATGTGCATTTTTCATCTTTAGATTCCACGCTCCTCTACATTTTTATTTTTGTCATTTCATGTTTGATTCTAGTCCATTGGCACGTCTTATTCTACATTCTCCATATATATCAGGTATGCATCTCTATCTACTTTATGTTACCGAGCGTTTCCACTCACCAACATAAAGTGGGGGGAAAATGTACACACAAATTCATGCACTTTTAGGCATTATTTAGCTCAGTATATTATACTACTATTTATAAGGTTCTCAAGTGAATAAAGTACTAATTAATCCCACCTTTTGGCCATCTTATTTCTTATATTTTATTTTGTTATGCCTACATATTTTTCTATACTGTATCCACATTATTTCACAATTGTCCCATCATTTTAGCCCGAAATCAAGGTGCCCAAACCTATACTGGGGCACCTCGAGGCACCCTGGTCCTACCTTGGGGTTCCCCGGTCTATGTTTCTCTTTTCCCACTTATTTTTGGTGCCTTTCTAGTCCATTTTTCATCCTTATCCTTTTCTCTAATCAGACCATGCCAAGGATAAATTACGAAATTAATCTTGAGAACCCTATAAATATAAATTTATAAGACCATAATGAGGGTTCTAGCATGTCAAATACTACTATCACTCCATCTAGAGTTGCATCCATTGCATCACTTGCATCCACATAGTGCCATGCATCAAGGCTAGAAGATCTACATCAACACACACAACCTTGGGGGAGGGATTTTATTCTATTCTATACACACATCCAACTACATTTTCTATAGATATTATTGTTTGCTACTTCACAAAGTGTGAACTAGCACGAGAACACCTAAGGCCATGACATGTACACACACACCAAAACTACATCCAAGTCCTGAAATGTAGTGCAACGCTCAGTGATAAGACCACTAGTTTTGTGGCTAAGGTCAGTCACATCCATTCATTTTGTATTTTTTAATTTTTCTTAGGGTTTTATATACTTTTTTTCTTTCTTGTAGGTCATCACTTCATTATTCAACACATCTGGTGCAACTCAACAGATCTAATGTGACAAACAGAGAACACTTCAGAATACCTTGCGAACCTATAAAAATAATATTCAGATATTTTACAGAAACCAGGGCTCTTAATATGCAGACCAAGGTGCCCTTGGAACCCCAATACCTGCCCAGGTTTCCCATTCTTCTCAGATCCTCCAGATCTGGCCTTTTCAGGACTTCTAGGTTTTCGTTCCTTCTTCTGTAATTTATTATCAGACCTGCAACAACCTGTGACAATATCCAACAATCAACTAAGTCCTTTCCTTTTACATCTTTGCACATTAGGGTTTGATTTCATTTAGTATAATTATTTTGAATCATCTCCATATTGTTTTAGCATAGGATTACAATGTTTTAGTCCTCATATTTAGATTAACTAATTGCTATACTTCTATAGTATTAGTTCTATTTTTAGTTAATCAAATCAACCTCGTAAATTAGTTTGTTATTGTCAAGACCCGTTTGTGATTTGCTATTAACACATGATTAATCATTCCAATAAAATCAATTTCCCATTGAGAGAAGGGTTCATCTGCCTGTATGGGTTTAAGTGGGAGGGCCTTCATTCTATTTTTACTAGTGAAGAGAGCATACTACTAAAATTTTCTGACCCATTTATGAACATCCAAAAACAATGTAGGCTAGAAGTATCCCTCATTTAAAATTTTCATCCTTGCAGATTTGGTTGAGAAGTGTCCACAGGAGAAACCATGGTGTAACTCTGCCAAAACTTTTTTCACTTATTCTCCTTCAATACACCTTAGCAACACTCTATCAAGGTTCTTTTTGGAAAGCACCTCACCAATTAATGTGTAAGGAACATATTGCAACCTTAGGTGCTGCCTCTTATCCTTTCTCAACTAGGAGGATATATGCATATGGATAGAAATATAACCATGTTACCAGTCTATATATGTATGTTATGTTCATTTCCTCTATTTCACAGATTTTTAGTGTTATTTCCTTTCACCTCTTCTGTTAAGAAGGTATTTTCTTGATTATCCTGAGCATCGAAAGCCAACTAATCACATAATGTTTTTCCTTTTACAATTTTTTTGGCCTTGATGGTCACATTATACTCCATAGTCTTGGTCACCCATCTAACTCTCTTTTCATTGATTTCTACTCCAATGATGAAGTATCTCACACTGGGGTGTGAGACTAAAACATTGATGTAACTAGCAGAAAGAATACTTTTAAGTTTTTAAAGAGATCTCAAGATGGCGAAGACCCATTTCTCTATGTGATTGCATTTTAATTCATAATCATTTAGTATTTTACTGAAGAAAGCCACTAGTTACTCTGAAATTTTATTGTTTTACTGCGTCAAAATTATGGCAATGTTAGATTCAACCCAATAAACATATAGGATCAAATACTCTGAATAGTCATGGTTAATAAGTGTGGGCACTTGAGCAATTTCCTATTTGATCTTGGAGAATTTTCTTTTCCTTTTGCGATCCATTTGAAATCCTCGTCCTTCTCGATCATCTAGATAACGGGCTTAACAAGTGCAACAAAGTTAAGAATGAATTTCCTAACAAAATTTATCTTACCAAGGAAGGATTTCAGAGAATTCCTATGATTTGGAAGAGAGAGAGAGAGAGAGAGAGAGAGAGAGAGAGAGAGAGAGAGAGAGAGAGAGAGAGAGAGAGAGAGAGAGAGAGAATATCCGAGATTCTTTTAGGTTCAATGGAAATACATCTTTTGAAACAAAGTGATCCAAAAGTTTTCCTTGCAAAATTACAAAAATCCACTTCTTGGGGGTTAAGAGATACTCCAAACTCTCTGCATCTCTCAAATAATTTCTCAAGATGACTGATATGATCATTACTCCCTCTTGATAAAACAATGATATCATCCAAGTAGATCAGGATGAAGTCATTTATATATCCCTTGAATACAATATTCATGGATCTTTGAAATGTGACACCTACATTTGACAAACTAAAGGGTGTATTTTCATATGCATACATTCCCCACTTGGTTGTAAATTTAGTCTTATATTGATCCTATTCTTTAACCTTGGTCTAACTAAAACCTAAGTATTCATCAAGCATAGAAATTTTTTTAGCTCGTGCTACTATATGCAAAAAAAATTCAGTAGAGGGAAAATGACAATGATCTTGTAAAGAGGCTCTATTCAAGTTGCTGAAGTCCACACATAACCTGATTTATCCATTTTTCTTCCTTATATGGACCGAATTATAAACCTAAGATGAGTACTTTAAGGGGAATATGATTTTTACCTCAGTGAGTTTTGATAACTCTTTTCTCATGAGGGGATATATCTTGGGATTGATAGGCCTTTGTTTATATATAGTTATCTTGGCATTAGGGTCACTATCTATAGTGTGTTGAGAAATTATAGGGCCAAAGCCCTTAAGATATTCATAAATCAAAGAGAAGATATCATTAAATTTCTGACATAATGCGATAAAATCTTGCTTCTCTAATTCATCACATACTTTCCCAAGGGACAACTCCTTGCCTTTTACAATGGTGACTGGTTGATAGCCCTCTTGTCTTATTGTTATAATATTTATTTCCCATTTGAATTCATCATCAAGGTTGAATATGTATTTAAGAGTAACCAATCCTTTAGGTTATTGTTTTGTTCTCAACCGAATGATCTAATCACCATAACTATCCTGTAAATTAGGTTGCAATTTTGAGGAGAAGTCAACTTCATTTTAGATTAACTGAATAATTTCTTCATCACTATCAAAAATTTTCTGGTTGACTTCATTATATGATATTTATAGCCTCATTACCATCTTGACATGATGCTCATTACCTTGGATGACGTCTTCAGTCAATGAAAACTGTGATCCAAGGGATACTATATGAACCGCTTCTTTATTAATCTTATATGGAACTACCTACAAATTAATAGTATCAAAACCTTCAAAGAGGTTCCATACACTATGCTTATAACCTTTCAAAAGATTATTCTTGGTTGCACACTTTTCTACTTAGTGAATAGCCAATTTGGTATCTCTAAACACCTGCAAGACCTTAATTTTCCTTTTCTTTGCTAAAATAAAACCATGGATCAATGCCTCATATTCTGTCACATTGTTGGAACAAGAAAATTGAAGCCATGATAAAATACCAATCTCTTGTCCATTGCATATAAAAGAAAAACCTCTCCCCAGCTCCATTTCTGCTTGTTAAACCATAAAAAGCACCATCCATAAGCCAAAAACATTGTCTCCTTTTTCTTCATGCGACACAGGGGGTGTAAGTTCTTCTTCATGAATGTAATAGGTGCATAAGCCATTCTCCACATATGTTTCATAGGTGTTAAAATCATAATTATCCTTGGCCAATTCATCTAACAAGAGGTTGGGTATTGAGTTAGAAGGAGTAAGTTGTTGTACTGGTACTGATTCAAGATCTTCATCGTCATGTACCATGCAAGTAGATTAGGGATGAGTAGGATCATAGGACTCAACATGATAAGAAGAGATTGATGTAAATTTAATGGTGAATCTTGTGCCATATCTTGTTTTTAAGAGCATGTGATACTAATATAAAGACAAGTAACCACCCACCTTGGATGTACAATATCTTGATAGAAAAATGGAAAACAAGGGATTCAAGTCAATAACCGAGATATCTTGGGTTATGGTCAAGATTGGAAAAGAATAGAGGGCTAAATAAAGAAATTTGATTACTCCTAAAATGTTCATAGTTGAGACACCAAGTTGTAGTAAACATTTAGAGACTGGATTCCACTCGATGCCTAGGATATCAATAATTTTCTTGGACATTAAAAAGGTGATAACACCTGAGTCAATCATACAATTATGTACTAAGTGTTTACCTATAATTAGAGACATGTAAAAGGGTGGATGATTTGTGATCTTACTCACTTGTTCCTCCTTTAGTTGGCATATGTGAACCATGCAATTTGTTTCTTTCGCAGCTAGTTCAAATTGGGGAAGCTGCTTCAAGGCCTATTGTAACAGATCCCTCTGAGATGGAATAGACATGGCATCCCACATTCTCACATTCAGATTTATTTTCTTCATTTTATCGATAATGATGAAGGGGATACCCATGAATTTGTACATCAAAGGTGTGACATTCTCCTTTCTAGTTTTATCTATTTGCAGAGGCTCTTTGGTTGGAAAATTTTCGTGTTCCACATATTTTTTAGTGCTTCACGGGTTTTGTATGTTCCATAGAATTTCTTCCATGAGTGTAGAGTTTCTAGATTAAGCTATACTCCCACCCAATTCCATGAATTTTCTATCTTTGAAATGGAGAATTTGTAATGAAGGGGCAGAGTAGTCACCTCAATATACTTTCTCTTTGACCTTGTATGATCTGCCACATGGATTTGAGGCTCGTTCAAGTTGTCTATGGCTTGGTTAACCACACAAAAATTATCAAACCCAAAAAACATGAAGTTAGGATCAGGGGTGGCCTCTTACATAATTTACGTGTTAGAACTTAGCATTTCCACCAAAGATTCTTGTTGATTGAAAGAATTTTACACCATGAGGGTCTGAACTTGTATACCATTTGCACAAGTATTTTGATTATGTGGTTGATTGCTTTGAAAACACCATTCAATCTCTTGCATTACATTATTTCACACTGAAACACGTGTTTTTCTTGAGTTGCATTAGGAAGTGGTTGTGTAGGAGAAACCATTTGAAGAGGTAGATGTGGCTGATAGCATTGATGATTTTGGCCATATATATGATTTAGAAAATGGGTTCTCTACGGATGGTAACCTTGATTAAAGGTTTGGCCTAAAGTTTTCCCTTGGTTAAAACTTTGGTAATTTTTCGAGGATTGGGTTTTTTTCCTCTTCAGAGAGGCAATTTCATTAGAAAATAAAATTTAGTGGCGAATCTTCATTAATTCATGAATATTATGGTTTTTGAAATATACATTTGGCACAATTTTAGGTGTAGGGATCATACTGGGTCACCTAATTTTTTTGGGATCAAGTTACTTTTAGGGGTCTGTTTGCCTAATGTTTACACCAATATTTGAATTTTTAATTCAAAGCGCCATTAGCGTGAAATTGAAATTTGTAAAAAATCACCTTCATATACAAAGATTACAAAATTTCAACCCTGAATATCAAGTGCACATCAAGTTTCCTTCGCAATTACTTTACCCATGTTCATGGTCCCGTGAGCATTGACGATCGATATCGATTGCATATCATAACCCTCTAACATTAAAGGTATTGTAACAGTTAATATGTTATTTTGTTGAAGTTACATATAATGTAAAATTTCATAAACGCTACGGTTGGTAGCATATACTTAGCTATCGGTCGGTAGCATAAATTCATGCTATCACTCGGTAACATAAATATGTGCTACAAATCGGTACCATATATTTATTCTACCGATCAATAACATAAATATATTCTACCGACCGATAATATAATATATGCTACTGAATAGTAGCATATTGTATGCTACCGACTAGGAGAATACCTTTATGATATCGGCCGGTATCACACATGTATGCTACTAGCCAGTGGGACACATGTTTGCTACCAACTATGGACAAAAAATCACACACTTGGGTACATTTCTAGGTCCTAAATAAATACTAGCATTCATATTATTCCTAAGCAAGAAAACTAGTAATTGACATCTATTTTTGGCCTTTTATATTTGTTTCTTGATTTCTATTTGGTCTTTCATACCCCATAGCCCAGTCATAACTTTACTCACCTATATTTTATGGCTTTGGAAACCAACGCACAATTGTGATGCTTGCACCTAGGTGCCCTCATCCCCTCTAGGTGCCTTTGACCTCTTTCCGCCTTACTTTATCTTATTAGGATTATTTTATCTTTTGGGCATCTTATTTTCTTATGGGTCGACCTTCTAGTTGTCAATTACGAAATTCAACCAAATGAATCATATAAATACATAGCTATGTATTCATAATAAAGGACCAAACTCTAAGCATCATTACTATCACCTAAGCTTGCACTCAAAAGGCACCTAAAGCACTTCAAAGCATCCACTTGGCATTCAATCAAGGGACAAAGGATTGCATTTTCTACATAAACAACATAGGAAGGGGAAGTTTCTTTATTCCATCCACACATCTATCTACATTGCTACATCTATCTAGCCCGTTATCAAGTGCACTTGCACAAGGGAATCCTAGGGCATAATTATTTCAAACACTCATAATAACTCCATGGAGTATGAGATATAGTGCAGTGCTCAGTTGTAAGCTCACTTTGTTGGGTGACCATCGGGGTCAATCTAAATCCCCATATTGCATCTTTATTTTTTTTGATTTTATGTGGTTTTGGGGGTTTTACACGTGAACCTTTTTCTTGCAGGTTACAGGTACCTCGGCAATCAAAGTGCGACATACATGCAATTAACAAAGATCATTTGTGACACTTGTGTGACATAGAAAAGATCAATTTATGACAATTTTTTGCAGTCGCAGGTGCCGAATAGAGGTCGTCAGTGCCCAGGTGCCCTTGTCTTACTGTGGGCACCCATGTCCAGCCTGTTTTGTGACCTAAAAAATTTATTCAGAGCAATAATGACACAGATCGTTTCCTATTCAACATTTTCCCCTGTCTACATCAACCCCGGATTGAGCGCAAATCAACTAAGTCCATTCCTCTATCGTTAGCTTATTACTTGTGTCAAATCTATATTTTAGCATTTATTTATCATATGTGATTATGTAATTAGGGTTTAACACAAAATCTTATTTTTGTTAAATCATCAGCTGGATCATACAATATGCTATTGGCTAGTAGCATACATGTATGCTATTAGTTGGTAGCATATATTTATGCTACCGGATGGTAGCAAACATTTATGCTACCATCCGGTGGCATTTTTTAGTGATGTCGTAAAAGGAGGAAAAAAAGAGTATGTGATTTTTTTTTCTTATGCCATATTTTGTGAGGAAATATTTCTCATTGAGGTGATCATTTTAACTGTTAACATCAAAAAAATTTAATAAAACATTCCCATGCAAAACTAGCTAAATTTGCATTTTTTTTCACAAAAAATCACTTTTTGAATTTTTTCGTTTACGCTATGTTTTGCGAGGAAATCTGGGACTACCCTATTTAAAAAAAATTCATACTTTTAAAATAATGGGTCATTTTTTGTTTTATTGCTGGAAAGTTTCTGTATTGTGTCAAGATGTTCCCAAAAATCCATATAAGCCAATTTCGACAAATACCCAGATGCCTGAAATTGTTATATTCTGTCGCTGGGGTTTGCCTGCGGGAAATTTGTATTTAATTATTTTGAGCCCCGTTTGAGGTAATTTGTGCTCCGGTTTAACCCTGTTGTGATTGTACATGTAAATATTCCCATATACCAGTAGGGTTTTTCCCAGGAATGAATTCTAGGCTTATTTGTGACTTCTGGCAACGTTTTGTGTTTTTGGTGTTTTCCCATTTCATTTTTTGTGAAATTTCTCTCAATCAATTCCTTTGCAGGTTTGGTCTGATTCCTTTCCTAGAGTATCTGAAGATCACCTATGCATGTTATGCTAGAAGGAATTTGCCACAGGAGGTCTGGTTCTCTTTGAAAAGACGAAGTTACACACAAAAAAGCTTCTTCTGGGCAGGCTGCATTTTTGGAAAAAGAGGGTTTTAAGTGGATCATGGGATTTTTGGAAGCAATAGGCATGTGAAAATTTTGTACCTGCCTAGCAGGGTACTTTTTCCCATGGAAACAACACCACTTAAGTCACAATGGGAAAATTAGAGGTAACAGGCAGACAGGAATTTCTTACCTACCTTGCAGGGTAAAAATTCCCATTGTGAAATAAAAGAAAAATCACTTAAGGCACTGATGGGATTTTATTACCTGCCTTGCAGGGTAAATAATCTCATTATGAAAGTCAAACAACTTAAGTGGATCATGAGATTTTTGGAGTTGCGGTGCATGGTGAATAATCCCATTGAAAATTAGTTTTTAAAAATAAAAATTGCTTATGCCAAAAAGTGTGACCCTTTTTAGGAAGGAAGGGCAACTTTAAATCCATTAAATTAATTAATTTCTTCTCGAAATTTAGTGCCCAGGTATGTGGAAAAACCAACAAGGGTAAAGTGGATAAAAGAAATTAGAATTAGAAGTTCTAAAATTAAATAAATATTATTTATTTAATGCAACCCCTTCATGTCAAAAAGTGCGCCCCATTTGGGAGAGGAATAATACTTTTTAAAGTATTAATTGATTTAATTAATTCTTATTTTCAGTGGTTGAGGTCAAAGCATACTGTGAGGCTTAAGATAACTGTAAGTAGAGAGCTAAAATTAAATAAATTTAATTTATTCAATGACAACCATGAACATACACAAAATAGGCACCCCATTTGGAGAGAAAAACTTATTAATTAATTAATTAATTTCCAGGAATATGAGGGGAAATAATTAATTATAGAATGATGAGGATTATATAAGCATGGGCTGCTATAAAGATGAATTAATTAATTCAATAGCAAAGAAGTGCAGCCCAGACAAAAAGTGCACCCCATTTGAAGATGAATTTTGCAAAGAAGGTGTATTTACTGCTAGAAGCTTCAAGATTTGGTGCCTAGGTTTGAAGGAGCTTGTTTTGTGTCTGAATACCTGTCTGCATAGTGGTACAGGTGCTCAGGTGAAGTTGATAAAATTCATGCTTGCTTTGCATAAAAAAAACATCAAATTTTGGGGCAGCAGGCTTGATATATGCATATTTTTATAATTAAAATCCAGTGTTCATGTTCCGGTTGCCATATTTGTCTGAATTAATTGTAGGAATTCATTACAGGTGCTTTTATGAGAGAAAGGGAGCTTAAACCAATGTCCAATACATTGAACATATCCTCTGAATCTGAAGAAATCTCCAGATCTGCACTGGTTGTAAATAATTCTGGCCGAATAAAGAGAAAAAGAATTACTTAGACAAAGATTGCTCCAACCATGGCAAAGCAGGATGAAAAATAAAGCCTAACAAAGTCATGCATTACTTCTAGGTTTGCTGACATTGGAGACACAGATTCAGATCTAGATCTCATAATTGCAAAAGCTTCCAGCAAAAAATTCATCTCCTTGTTTCTGACGCAACTTGTGTAGAAGCTAGTGCATGGAAAATTCCCTCCAAGATCTTGTGCATGTGCTCCCAATATTTCAATTGAAGCCTTCATTGAATTTACATTCACCTAGAGTGCTTTCTAGAAATTTTAATTGCTCATATGCAATTAAAAATAAAAATGATGAGTTATTTATGGAAAACATTGCACTGATGCATGTACTAGAGAAGAACTACAAAAATTTTAAGGATGTAAGCAAAATTCCAGATCTAGTATGGTGAGAATCAAGGGCAAAAGAATCAACTGCATGCAGAATGTGAAAAAAGAACAAGACTGTAGCTTTCCTCTTCCTTCTTCTTTCCTATGACAAAGTAATTGAGCGATCAATTAAATTACACAACTTAAGTGATTGGTTTAAAAGCCATTACTTGAAGAAGTCAATTACTTGGAGATAGGTGGCAGAAATGCACAATAGAAGGTTCTATTTTCAGTTGTAAATCATGCAAAGAGGAATACTAGGAGGGAGATTGTCAGTTGTTTCCTTTCTGACTTCCACATGTGCCAATTCATTAAAAACTTCAGACTTAAAATTGCCCCTCTACATTCTATAAATAGAGGAAGAACCTTCGGGTTAATGATCAGAATTTGTAAGTAGCATTCTTGTGTTCCAGACTTTGTGTTGAAACCCCTGATAGCTATTTGAAGCAAATGCATACAAAGAAGCAGATTTCTAGAGAACTTTGTGTCATGGTGCATTTTTTTTCTAGCTTTTTATCTTAGATCTTCTAATAAACTTTGTGTTATTTTAAATCTAAATTTAGAGCTACCTTTACTTATAATTCTGTGTGTTGATATCTATTGGTTTCTTCTATGTGCATGTAATCAACTCTGTTATCTATTGATTTGGTTGCACATCTTCCCTATTTCTTCCCTGTGTTTTATTATTTCCTTCTTCTATAAATATTTCTTTTCTTAAACAGCTGCTTACTTACTACAAAACTATACAACTATGGTTCATGAGCTATATGGTTAAAGTAATACCCACAAATTAATACTAGCATATTTAATTGACAAATCTTACACGGGAGCCTCACTGGTAAATGAGGGAGATTTATCTCATAACTGCCTAGGTTTTCAGCTATGCAGAAAATCTAGCCAACACAGTATAAGCATCTGAGTGGGTGTGTAAAAGAGGCATGAAGAGTGAGATGTGAAGCACCCAAGGTGGAAGAAGTGCCCAAGGTGCTTTAGAATTTTTTTATATCATTTTTTTCAGGGCCTGCAACATCAGAACAAATCTGCAGCAATATCTACATTAGAAATTCGGATCAAAACAAGCCAGTGGTCTTCCAAGGAGGCATAGCAGCTGGTTGTTCAATAGTGCAGCCCAGCAATGTTTGCAGCATACAAAATCACAGAAGTTATTAGCAGCTGTGGAATTAAGAAATAGCAGAAAAGAAAAGTAGAAAAGAATCTTAGAAGGTCTACAATAGCTGAAGAGAAGAAGTACCACAGTCAGAAACAGTGGCTGAATTCCAAATCTACCCTATATAAACCCCTCTATCCAAAAATTAAATTGTTATACAGCATGTTTACAGCAAGATGCATAGTTTTAGTTTAGTTTATTTGTTGTTTATAAGTTTGTGTGTGTGTGTGTGTATAGAGATAGATAAGTTTATGAACTATAGGAAAAATTGGGACAATATTTCCTCGAGTTTAACTGGGAAGTAGATACCCCTCCTTTTATAACTTCTAAACTAGAAGTCGGTTTCAGGCAAAAATTTGAAGCAGAGTTGTAAACATCATGGTGGGTGGGTTGGGGTGTTGGGGGGAGGTAGTTTATGCAAGAAAAAAAAATTCACCCTGAAATCGTCAGAGCTGCTATGCATGCAACATTTTGATGGTCCACCAGACTGTTAGTGTTCAATCTGGAGTACATTGTTCTGCATTTTTGTGGCCACGTTGGACAGCGTGTTTTCTTGAAGATGGTGGCTGTTGTACCGATCTACTAGTTCGTTCGCTAACTTCATTAGATTGGTTTATTTGCTGATGAGTTGATAAGTTGTTGTTTCTTCTTTGACTAATGCCAAAGACTTTCTGATCAGTTGGTCAGTGATTGACCGTACTCCATCTGGATGATCAATGATCAGTGGCTTATTTGTACAAGAAATTCATTGAGGTATTCTGCACCCACTGAGAACTTTGTTGTGACAATCCAATCCAAGTACTATTGTGGTCAAAAAAATATTTACTCAGTGAGGCCCAAAAAAAACCATATCAGATAACAAATAAGTTTAAATTACACCATGTATTCACCATATTCAGACACATGTAATGAGGTACCAGAATCCATCACTACATAATCCATTACATAATTGTATGTGGACAACCAGATGTACATAACCTGTTTAGATAGTAAACATGAGATTCATGCACGTTAGTATATCAGAGCAACATAACACTAATAAATCACAGATCTAGTCTCACATACACGATGTCTCATACGCTATACCCAATGTGTAATCCTCATCCATACACAAATATATGCATAGGATTGGAAAGGTGTTTCCCTTCTTACCACACATGAATTGTCCTAATAAGTGAGGGCATGCTCAAAATAGCAAGCACGTTTGTAGGCACTGTATGAACTCCAACGAGTGTTCCAGTTCATATAGGCTGTTGCATCCCTCCCAGCGTCTGTGAAACCTATGAGTAATAGCATTAATCTTAAGGGGTAATGTCAGGACTTTGATTATAGGTTATTATTATATAGTCAGCATTATATGTTTTGTGGTCTCCATATGTTAATTTTCCCCAAAAATTAGACTTTCCTTGAAGGGTTGCCAAGTCATCTTGATTTTAGTCTTATTCTAGGATTGTCCAGTACATCTAACTAGAATGCTAAGTTCTATTAGTTAGCCTGTAAGATTGAGTTAGATAATCGGCTAGGTCCCCGAGTTCTAATATTCTTGGGCACAAGAACTTCTGTATGATGTACTTTACTGGTCATATGCGTGCATACATGCACACCCCACTGTGTTGTCTGTGTCACTATTCCTGTGCACTCTTCATACTTATCCCTATGTATCTAGATCTCTAATCAAATTCCACATCTTCCAGATGTAACCAAATTTTTGGCCTTCACATTGTACTACTGTCGTGCAGATTTAATGGCACTTCAACTTGACACATGTTATTCAACCAATCAGCTAAGATTCTTTTATTCATGCATTATTTGGAGGAAAAGAGATGGGGCACACCATTTTCTGAGGATGATAATGTAATGTATTGTGGAAACAGAAACCTTAGGTGCAAAGAATAAACTATGAAACAACGATGAAAATAGGAATCATACAAAGCACCTCAAGGGTCAGAATGCGAGGTAATGGCGTGAAGGGGAAAATCATAGGTACAGGCATGGGACAACACATGGAAGGTCTACGCCTGAGCAGGGTAATTCTTTCAGGACTTAGCCAATTTTGTGAACCTTGAGGATAAAAATAGAAGAATCAACTTAGGGTGTTAACCAAGAATTTGATTTACAACCAGATAAAATCAAGGCCCACTCTGGTGGTTCCAAGTACAGTGGTCTAAGTTTGGGTAAATGAACATGCTGAATCGAAGATGAAGAGACATGCTATGGATCAAGCCTATTAATCTCGCAATGGGTGCAATGTTTCTATTTATAGGATAATCTATCTATTGGCTATTTTAAAGCATGTACTTTAGGCATATTTTCTGGACATCGATATTATTAGGAGAGTGTATCCTAGCAGCCTCTTCTAGATCCCCACCCCTGTATATATCTAGTTGTACGCATATTGTTTTGGCCTTACCACGTCTGAGATCTGAGATGTGGCTTTATTATGCAGTTATGATCTAGGGTTTCGATACTACACACATGATCCTATGTAATGACTCGTTTTGTATTCACCTTCTGTGATGTATATCTAGCTTTTTATATATTGGAATATGTTGGATGGATTATGGTTGTTGACATGTCTGAATAAATTTTCCTTGTCATGGTGTCACATTGATATTATTTCCACCTTATCTAAAGTTGCTCCTCTGTCATACCCTTATTGCATGTAGTTGCCATTCGAAGTGAGCTCCTATGCAATGTTATAATATGTTGCCATCAATGGGTTCTTGGTGAAATATCATCATGAATCAATGCATTTCTGCTAACATATTGAAAAACAATCTCGAAAGGAGGGATCTAGATAGGTTCCTCACTGAAACTGTGAACCTCTCCAAGTGAGACATTCAGTGCTGATTCAACCAACTGTTTAGGTTTCCACATGTGAGTAAAACTTGACCATCTTGGGTTGAATTTCCACATTGAAGACTGGGGTTGTACCAGAAGCCTACAAAGTTGGGGCTGATATGTCTGAAAAATTCTACTAATGCCCTTCTTTCTGTTCTTTTCTGCCATCTCTTGATATTGCTTAGGTGTTTTTGTCAAGAGTACCAGGTATGGTTGCCAACAAGATTATAAATTTGAGTTGGCCTAAAGTGCTTGTTAAGAGACGACATTAGCATCATTTTCTCACTTCCAGGAATCATGCATACTGGGAGTAGTATGCATTAGAGGTGTCCTCATGCTTCTAGTCATTGTGATGACAAATTTCATGACTACATTTGTACCCAATTTACAGACATGGTATAGATCCAAATTTCCTTTGCCAGTGAGCATTTTTCTTGTCAGATCAAAGACATAGTGTATGCTTATGGAGAGCCGAAGGGAGTTACCAATTGATAACAGCTCTGATTGCCAGGATTTGATCTATCATGTACATGCCTTATATGCTGATACAATTAACTACACAGAATGATTTCAATCATGGAATTTCTAGATAGCAATGTGTACATAAGGATCCCAGGAAAAACCTCATTGTACATATTGTTCAAGAGAATGATGTATCAATTTTTTAGTTGGATTCCTTGTTAGTGTGCAGTTAATTATTTATCAGAAATATCATTCAAATTACACTTGTGTTAGCCCTACATCATATGCATGAGGCACCAGCTTGCTTATGAAAAGTACCCTAGTTGTGTGGAAAGAAAAACTTACACAGTTTTGTCGAGTTGAAATTTATTCCCGTGATAGTTATGTAGAGTTAGCTATACTAGAAATTATGGAGTCTAACTTAATTACTAGTATCAGTTAGTGGGAGTTCAATCACCACTGATACAGGTAACCTGGTTGCTCTGCTCCCTCCTGATATGTACATCTTTCTTATTGAATAATTCTAGTCATTGTATTGAGAATGTATTGCACATTATGGATTATGATGGATTTCCATATATGGTATTTTTGCTCTTCTATTTTTCAAATCTAATGTGGTGTGCTATTAGCTCATCAGAGATCCTCAACTTGGAATGAATCTTAGTTGTGCATTACCATACTTTCATGTTGTTTATGCCTGTTAACTCATGGATGTATGTCCTCCCAGACATCCATCTGTCCAGTTTCATGCCTTTACCATCAGCAAATCAGTTTATTATGTTCGCACCATATTTAGAATTTGTAAGCAATAGCTGGAACTGCAGCATACATTCTTGAGGATGTAGAAATTCAAGTCAGTGGAGTAGGATGTGGCTGGAGCTTATTGGGCTGATTTGGAGATCTGGTTCTGACTTCAAACTCTTTGACTCATGTATTTGAGACAAAAAAATGTTGAAAGGCAGATGATGTACCTGATTGGGTGCAAGCCAAGAACACAGATGTTAATCAAACACCACGATCAATCTAGATATTGAAATCAATTCACTAAAATAACTTTACATAAAACCTTTGCAAATAAATGAGAAACAATATCATATATTATTATAGGAACTCAATTCAATATAATGAGAATGGGCCTTGCTTAAATAGTCAAGGAATGCAACTAATCTAAGAACCAGTCAAGGTCGAAGATCAAGCCATAAATCAAGGAAATAACTAGTTAATCAAAGAACTAGTCAAGACCATAGATTTAGGAGAGAACTAGACATCAAGGATCTAGTCAATACCATAGATCAAGGAAAGAACTATACCTAACAACTAGATAATATCTCATAATATCTAAATAAGATAAAAGAAATATCCACACACATAAGTGGGTGAGGATAAATACAATAAAAGTAAATAAAGTACCTAGGTGAACATGAGCTAAGGTAAATACCTACTCTAACACCCCCCCAAGTGAAGCTAGGGGCCAAAATATGAATGGCCTATCCATAGTATGAGTCTCGACAACTAGGCCTGATGAGGTACTCATGTACAATAACTGGGAAAAAAATGAACACCGCAAGGTACCCAAAACTAGTAACAACAAAGGAAAGAGAGTAAAGACCCACTCTAAGGCATCCCAAGAAGTTTGGCTCAAAAAATCATACAATGCTAAAGAAGTTTGGTGTGCACTGTGGTCTGAATCCACTTCTCGATCACAACACTCAAAAACAACTGCCACTGGGTTTCACTAGAATAGCTTCATACAAGGAAATTGTCAACAGAGTGATGTCAAAAGTGTAAAAAAAACACCAAACATAATTCGATCAAGTGTTGCAAATAGGTGTGCCACGATCCAAGAAAAATAACCAAAGCAAAAAGGTAAGGACACAAAATTCAGAGTGTCACGATCTAAGAAAATCCAAGGTAACAAGGCAAGGACACAAAACCTGAAGAAGCAAGATCAACACCACACCCTCCCATACTACTGAATGGGTGGAGTGGCGCTACAAATCTGTATGAATTGTCAAAAAAACTACTCAAACACTGACAAACTAACACTAGAATTCACTAGAATAGATCCCCCATAAGAGATACTATCAACATGTCAAAAGTGTCAAAAAGACAGATATAAAATCTCTAACAAACAAGAGAGATACACTACACCTACTAAAGAAAAATGCTCAAAACAAGAAGCATCACAATGCATAAGGTATAGAAAGTAGAGCAAGAGGCTGAATGGTGGAGGTGTCATGCCTATAGAGTCCTCTCAATGAATGCCTATGTCACCGCCACGAGTGATCAGATATCCACCTCAAAAAATAAGAAGCATCACAATGCTCAAAACAAGAAGCATCACAATGCTCAAAACAAGAAGCATCACAATCCTCTACTTTCTCCATTTGCTATACCTTATGCTCTTGAAGTAGGTGAAAAATTCTCAAAACAAGAAGCATCACAATGCATAAGGTATAGAAAGTGGAGCAAGAGGCCGAATGGTGGAGGTGCCATGCCTGTAGAGTCCTCTCAACGAATGCCTATGTCACCACCACGAGTGATCAGATATCCACCCCAAATCAACACAGATTGATGAAGAAGATGCCTGCATATGACTTGGTGCAAAATGCACAATGGGTGCATGTAAAAGAACATCAGAATGTGTGTCAGGTTGATCATTTCTGATAGCTGAAATCTCAGGTTTCTCAAGCCTGAGTGAAGGTGCAGAACTCATGTGTTACTCATGATCCTCAAAAAGAGTCAAGCGAAAAAAAAAATGAGCTCTATCAATGTGTGATCCCAATGAAGTATCTGCTCGAAAACCAATGTCATGATGAGAAATCCACTTAACATGTGGAATAGAGGAAACAATACCCTGTGAATGTCTATTAATGACTCCACTAGTGAGACCCATAGAACGGAGCAAGCGAGAACTGAATGCAGTGGTATGCTTCTTAAAAAATCCATATAGTTGAGCAGAAGTAGGGTACACAACATGTGGTACTGTAAAAGGCACAGATGTGGAAGAGCATGCAATAACAAGCCTCACAGGTTTAGAAGCATCAAAAGCATGTTCAGGCTCAAAGATTGGTAGATCAATGTCAGTGAGCACAAGAGCAATAGTTGCAAGTGGACTAGGAGCATGGATATGGTTGTCCACAATATGATGGTGATGTTGTAGGCTAGCAAGTTTGTTCTATAGGGAGTGTATTATTGTATCCTTATAATGAATGAGTGATTGTAGAAGAGAATTTCACTTCCTGAGCGATCTATTTTTTTCCAAAAAATTTACAATATCCTCTTGAAGTCCACACACTTCAGAGAAAAGCATATCATTCTCAGAATCCATGATAGGTACAAACTGCAAATCCCAAAAGTTTAGGACGTCAGGCTCAGCCAAAATTGCATCCATTGATTACAACACTCCTCCATATTTGGCACTTTATAATTATGGTGCAAGTCTCAAAATAAATAGTTCTAATGGAAAGAGCATGAAAAAATAAGCACTTTTACAAAAAAATAGCACTCAAAACCGAGTCACCGATCAAATGTTACAAGCTTTTTAATATTTTGCTCGTTATTTATTTTAGGTGCCACTAAAACAAAATAAAATGTTGTTGCCTTCACCGCAAAAATAAAATTAAAGGGGGTTGAAGTTAAGCACCTACTAGTAGAAATCACAAGCTTTAAGCCCTCATATGACCATACCATATGACCAAGGGAGGATTTTAATGGGTCATATATTATTATGGAACTTAATGCAATACATTGAGAATGGGCCTTGCTTAAATAGGCAAGGAATAACAATCTAAGAACCAGTCAAGGTCGTAGATCAAGCCATAAATCAAGGAAATAACTAGTCATCAAAGAACTAGTCAAGACCATAGATTTAGGAGAGAACTAGACATCAATGATCTAGTCAATACCATAGATAAAGGAAAGAACTAGTCAATACCATAGATCAAGGAAAGAACTATACCTAACAACTCGATAATATCTCCTAATATCTAAATATGATAAAAGTAATATCCACACACATAAGTGGGTGAGGATAAATATAATAAAGGTAAATAAAGTACCTAGGTGAACATGAGCTAAGGTAAATACCTACTCTAACACCCATTCCATTGTGCTTCCAACACTAGGGTCCCACCGAGCATTCTAGAATATTTTAGTCAATTTTAGGGTCTCATTCTTTTACATGGAGCAAACCAAAAAAATCAAAAAATAACAAGGTTTAACAATACATGTGTCAACAAGGTCAAGATTTATAGGTACAAACGGGTGTAAGATATTCTTCTGCTCTAGAGAATGAGTAAACATGTACACAAATAAACAACTTCATAAGAGAGATAGATTAGATAAATAATATGATGAGTTACTTGGGAAAGGCCAATCCCAGGAAGCAAAGGGATTCTTTTGACTAGTGTCAACTCATTTTTAGACAAATGATAATGAATAATAAATTTAGGATGTGAAGTCTGGATGGTAGGACTCAATCAATTTCCTCGATAATAGGTTGGGGTGGGTTGAAAATGTCTTCCCAATAACGGTTGGCCTCGTCACTTTATTCGATGATAACTTCCGATTACTCAGTGATCTCATCCGGATTGGATGTGAAAGTGATGGTATAAAGACTTAATTCGTAGTTGATATTTGATTGTTCCCACACGAATGGTTGTCACACAATCGATAAATCAAAGATGGTGTACGGTTCATACCCTACTCCTATAAGTGTCATCTAGTAGAAAGATGACACTTGAAACATAGATATTAGTAAAAAAAATTGAAAACATGCAATATGTGACTAAAGGGCTTAGAAGCAGGAATTGCTGATGATTCATGACAATCATTGGTGATTCAGGGGAATTGTTGGCATTTGCTTGTATAATTATCTAATTTGAATAAAATGTAAATTTGTACTTGGAACATGTGATTAAATGATTGAATTATTTTTATAAATGATACATAGGTAAAAGGGGATGTAAAGAGGAAACAATACCTTGCCTATAATGTGAAATACAGATGATGAATTTTGGAAGGATGCCTTATGACAATAGGCTCTCCAAAGGCTTGGTGTGGCTCCACAGGATGCTAAGATGTCACAAATGACATCGTCTCAATATCTCGAGTGTCAACGTTTTGATACAGTGTCTAGGTATCCCCATTCAAGGAAGTTGGTGGGTTTATATAGAATTGTTGGCAATTTTGGGAGTTGTTAGAGATCCGAAAAAGTGGGGAAAACACTTACAAGTGGTTGAAACCACCTCCAAATGGGTGAGTTTTGTGTTGTGGGTGAAAATAATGTGAGTATGGATGGGTAAGAGTGTGTTGGGGAGGTTGGGATTTTATGAGGGTTTGGCCTTTCTAGGATAAAATGGATTTATAAGGTTTATGAGGCTTTATGAGAGGGTAAATGAGTATTTACAAGAGTACATAGATATTCTAGTACTAGAATATGATTTAGGGAATGATGGGACTTGGGTATAGTGATTAAAATATGAATATGAGCTATGTGGGTAGGTCACCTAAGTGTGTCAAAAAATAGTGTCTACTCTCTTTGTTTCCAAATGTGAGGGGTAATTAAGGATATGGCCTCAACTTCTTTTCTTTACACTTTTTGGCTATGTCATTAAGGGTTTGGAAGGTGGTTTTCTTCTTGGCTAGTTTTTTAGGTGCATGATATGGAAGTTGTAGAGGTAGAGTCAATATCCCTTCGATCATTATGGTATTTTATTCAAGATAGAAGAATGCAACTCCCATTTGTTGAATGGATTTTAGAACATCTGTTAAAATTGTTGTCATGTGTTTCTTCATGACTGGTCTATAAACTCTAGAATAGAAGTAATGCATATGTCTTCAATACATGCCTTGAATATTCTGTATGTGTAAATCAAGATATGTCTCATTTACTTCACAAGGGCACCTAAGACTCTAAGGAGGGGAAATATCAAAACAAATCAAAATTCCAAAAATTACATCCATTAAATATAAGGCCATGAAGAATGAATTCTTTTTGGCCAATTATGCCTCTCTTTATGAAATCAATTTGTTCCATAAAGGGTGAATTCATTCTTCATCAATAATCAATGATATAACAGAAATCCAAGAAACATCCACTTTGGAAGTGGAAGAGTTATCGTATAAATGGTTCATCAGTGTCATTCCAATCCTTACTTATAGCCTAAATCTTTGAATGAAGATGTTATTTATATTATCATCATCTATATTGTCAATGGGGTATTTTTCCCAATTCTACAAAATTATCCTTATTTGATGGGTTTTCATCCATGACTTGATGGTAGTGGAGTTATACACCACATTAGCCTCTATTAGCTTATAATATACCTTGAAATAATAACTGGAGATGAAATTTACTCTATTGTATTCACTATTGGTGCGTAGCATTCCATTCTTTGCATGAGTAAGTATAAACTGGGAGAGAGAGAAAAGAAGGACATGGAAATACTTATGATTTTTCCTTTATTTAGTACAATCCATCCTTCTTTATCATCCAAATGTTTGCATGATGCAGAAGCATCACTCCTAGCCTGTACATAAGGGCGACATCATCATTTTTGGCTTTCTCAGTATGTTCATGAGTCTAGGAAGTCATCTAGAGTCTTATTTGTGTGTTTTTTTCGTATAAGTCCTTCCCAAGTTTGAATTTGATAATTTACCTCCAAATTGTAAATTTGAATCTTGGAGGCAATTTTGGGTTTGTAATTGGCATTTAATGTAATTCTTGTAGCATTCAAGAGAGGTGATGCATTTGTAATAAATATTAGTGGATCTAGAAATCATAGTCAAGTTATAGGTCATAAGAACTTCAAGTTGTAGTCAAGATGAGGCTTGTAATGAAACATTAAAGGTTAAATAAGTGTGTTTTGTGTGTTAAGGGTCTAATGGGCCAAGATTGAGTTAGAAGGCTTGTGGAGACATATTAAATTCTAAAATTGTAACTAATTAGATCATCATTTGAATGGCAATGAATAAAAGGAATTGGAGATCTAGAAATATTGAGGAAATACTTGTTGTTTAATAGTTTTGATAGTTTAGCTCTTATGATGAGTATCAGACATGTAAAGGAACAATGATATTCATTCAATTCTTATATAGTCATTTGAAGAGGAATTTTGCACAAAAGAAGGTGTATTTACTGCTGGAAGCTTCAAGATTTGGCACATAGGTTTGAAGGAGCTTGTTTTGTGTCTGAATAATTATCTGCATAGTGGTACAGGTGCTCAGGTGAAGTTGATAAAATTCATGCTTTCTTTGCATGCAAATAAAACATCAAATTTTGGGGCAACAGGCTTGATATATGCAGATATTTATAATTAAAATCCAGTGTTCATGTTCCAGTTGTCATATTTGTCTAAATTAATTACAGGAATTTATTATAGGTGCTTTTATAAGAGAAAGGGAGCTTAAATCAATGTCCAGTACATTGAACATATCCTCCGAATCTGAAGAAATCTCCAGATCTACACCGGTTGTAAAGAATTCTAGCCGGATAAAGAGAAAAAAATTACTCAGACAAAGATTGCTCCAGCCATGGCAAAGCAGGATGAAAAAGAAAGCTCAGCAAATTCATGCATTACTTCTAGGTTTGCTGACATTGGAGACACAGATCCAGATCCAAATCTCATAATTGTAAAAGCTTCTAGCAAAAAATTCATCTTCTTGTTTCTGACGCAGCCTGTGTAGAAGTTAGTGCGTGGAAAATTCCCTCCAGGATCTTGTGCATGTGCTCCCAACCTTCTAATTGAATCCTTCATTGAATTTGTATTTTCCCGGTGTGCTTTCCAGAATTTTTAATTACTTATATGCAATTAAAAATAAAAATGATGAGTTATTTACGGAAAACATTGCACTGATATATGTACTGGAGAATAACTGTAAAAACTTCAAGGATGTAAGCAAAATTTCAAATCTAGCCGTTTCCAGATCTAGTATGGTGAGAATCAAGGGAAAAAGAATCAATTGCATGTAGAATGTGAAAAAAAGAACAAGACTGTAGCTTTCCTCTTCCTTCTTCTTTCCTTCGACAAAGTAATTGAGTGATCAATTACATTATACAACTTAAGTGATTGGTTTAAAATCCATTATTTGAAGAAGTCAACTACTTGAAGATAGGTGGCAGACGTGTAAAATAGAAGGTTCTATTTTCAGTTGCAAATCATGCATGTAATGCAAAGAGGAATTCCAGGAGGGATATTGCCAGTTGTTTCCTTTTCGACTTCCACATGTGCCAATTCACTAAAATATTCCGACTTGTAATTGCCCCTCTACATTCTATAAGTAGAGGAAAAACCTTCGGGTTAATGATCAAAATTTGTAAGCAGTATTCTTGTGTTCCATACTTTGTGCTGAAACCCCTGATAACTATTTGAAGCAAAGGAATACCAAGGAGCAGATTTTTGGAGAACTTTATGTCATGGTGCATTTTGTTTCTAGATTTTTATCTCAGATCTTCTAATAAACTTTGTGTTATTTTAGATCTAGATCTAGAGTTTCCTTTGCTTATAATTCTGTGTTGATATCTATTGGTTTCTTTTATGTGCATGCAATCAACTCTGTTATTTATTGATTGGGTTGCAAATCTTCCCTATTTTTTCCTTGTGTTTTATTATTTCCTTCTTCTATAAATATTTCTTTTCCTAAACAGATGCTTACTTGCTGCAAAACTATACAGCTATGGTTCATGAGCTACATCGTTAAAGTAATACCCACAAATAGATACTAGCATATTTAATTGACAAATCTTACACGAGAGTCTCACCGGCAAATGAGGGAGATTTATCTCATGACAGCTTAGGTTTTCAGCTATGCTAAAAAACTATCCAACAAGTTTCATATTCTATTAGCTTATTACTTGTGTCAAATCTATATTTTAGTATTTATTTATCATATGTGACTATGTAATTAGGGTTTAGCACAAAATCTTATTTTTGTTAAATCATCAGTTGGTAGCATATATTTATGCTACCAACAAGTAGCATACAATATTCTACTGGCTAGTAGCATACATGTATGCTATTAGTTAGTGGCATATATTTATGCTACCGGATGGTAGCAAACATTTATGCTACCAGCCGGTGGCATTTTTTAGTGATGTCGTAAAAGGAGGAAAAAAAGAGTATGTGAATGTTTTTTCTTATGCCATATTTTGTGAGGAAATATTTCTCATTGAGGTGATCATTTTAACTGTTGACATCAAAAAAATTTAATAAAACATTCCCATGCAAAACTAGCTAAATTTACATTTTTTCACAAAAAATCACTTTTTAAATTTTTTCGTTTACACCATATTTTGCGAGGACATATTTCTCGTCAAGACGGTCATTTTAATTACTATTGACAATTTTTTAAAAATACATATGTATTGGTTGACAACATATATTGTCAGCCAAATATTTTGACTAGCTGAAATAATTATCAAATGATTCGCCAAACCATTTCCTTTAGATTCACCATAATTTCGAAAGTCATTTTCATAGATTCGCCAAGTAATATCTATGAGTTTTTTTAAGAGGGCTTTTAAAATTTACCCTGGTTCATTAGATAAGTTCTTAACCAAGGCTCTAATGTCATCATCATTACTCTGTTTATGGGGAGAATAGGAGGTGGATGTAGAAGATGAAGAATTAGGCTTAGGAATGGTAGCAAGAGAGGGTTGAATATTTTGAGTGAGTTCAGGAAACAATGACATATGCAATCTAAGGGTTATTTTTCTAGATTGAATTGAAGAAATTTCAGCCGCAATAGTTATTACATATGCGCCAACTAAGGTTATAATGCCCATAGATTGTATCATTACAACTATGTTAGAATTCAAATCTTTTAAGGAATAAGGGAAAACACCTTGTGGAGTTCGTCTCAAAAGAACTGGAATTTAGCCCCATGTTTTTTGAAATCTATAGTTAAAATATGCCATGATTTCATTGGAGGTTGTTTTGATGGTTGTTAGCTATTCAAATAGAGATATGTTATCCACTTTCTCATCAAACTGTTAACAAATATTTTTTTCAAGCTAATCCTATGTATGAATGGAAGTAGGTTGCAAGATCCTATTCCATTGAAGTGTTTTTCCTTTAAGAGAAGAAGCAATAATCCTGACCACAACATCATCTTAAAAAATAAGATGAATTGAACGCACATTTGCAACATCATGGATATATAATGCAGGAGTTATAATATTCTCACCAGTGAAGAAATGAATACTTTTTAGAGCAGACGTTGATATATAATTTTGGCCATTTAGAGCCAAGGGACTACCACCATCAAAACTAAAAAAAGGTATAAATATTTGATGTACCATGAAGGGGATATGACTTAAATTTTTTATGGAGAAAGAGAAGGGTATACTGAAAGGAGGAGTGGAAATACTTCTGGTTGAGGGTGATAGAGATCTCTATAATAATATTTCTCCTCTTCGTTTACTTTTTCTTCTAGGAGAGAGATGTAAGTACTCAAAAGGTTATCCTTTGGACACATTGTGGCTTCTTTGTATTCTTCTCATGAAAGTGGGCACTGGATTGATTAATAAGTAGATTTAAACTTGGGAGTCACTAGATGTGTAAAAGAAGCATCCGAAGGATAAAATATGTCAAGACACACACCAATCTTAGTGGAGATAGTGTAAAGCTCATCAAATTATTCCCACTGGGCATGTCAAAACTATTGTCGCTGAAATTTTCACCCTGGTGAAACTAGGTTTAGTAATTCTAGTGAAACAATGGTTTATCTCTCAATGTGGGACTTGACTGCATGAGATCAACCTCTGGAGAAGGAAATCTTCCTTAGATGGAAGGGTTGGTTTCCTTCATCCTAATTCGTTGCAGCTACTCTTACCAACTTCTACTCTAACACTAAACTGAGAAACTCTAAGGAGACATGGTGAGAGAGAAACCTAAATATAAAGGGAAGGTGATGCACCAAATTGGAAAATGGATCGATTCTGGATCTCAGAGACACATATATAAACCCATGAATGAATCTTGGAGGAATGCACAAAACTTAGGAGAAAATAAGATGGAAGATAAAGGAGGCATGCAAGAGGAAAAAGATGTTGACATTAAACATGGAGCATTCAAAGAAAAAAAATTAACACTTGCATTAATATAAAAAATCAATCATCTATAGACATAGATTTGAGGAAATAAATCTCCACATGTGAGTTACAAAGGAAACAGGAAAGATTTTTACAAGATCATAAGGATGAGCTGAAAATTCAATATAAAAGAACCCATTATTGTGCCAAGGAACTTACATTTATAGAATTTTGAGAGAGAGAAGAGAAGGGCCCAATCACATCTAGTGATCAATGAGCTTAACCATCCCGCCACTACCAAGGACCATACATAGGCTATAGTATGGGCACCTGACATTTCCGTAAGCACACACCATTAAATTTTTAGTGCAGGAAGATGATGCCACCCAAAATTAAATTTGGGTTGGTGGAGTAGTTGAGCACCTGATTGGAGACAGTCATGACTTTATCACGTCCCACATACTTTAGAAGAATTTTCTTGGTCCTCTACTGCCTGTTTTTCTTAATAAATTATTACGTTCCATGCCTTTTTAAATATCCAACACTTAGTTGTTTAATGCACCTTTTATGCCATAGAGGTCTTCTTTCGTGTTATGTGGTATTTTTACTCGTGACCATGTTCCTTTGTTTTGCTATTTTGAAATACATAGAACATTACACCTTAAAATAAACCATAGAACACTAGGTGAGTGTTTAACAAAATTAAATCTTAGTCACTTTTAAACTTGCTATCTTGTGTCACATGGTGTCTGATGGCACTTTTTCCTTTCATTGCAACTACTCCTAGGCAGACCGCATTTTTTTTGCAGATTTAACCAAATCCACAAAATTCATATTTTCCAAGTTTGTGTAACACTTATATTCTAAGTCGTGAAACACTAAATATTTTTTTAACTTGTCATGAGAGACTAAGTTTTCAACTTCTTCATTCTGTGGGTCTTCAATCTAGGGGTTCCTAAGTCTAAAACTTGGGTGAGTTGTTCAAAATAACACGGGCTGTTATTTTAGACAATAGTAACCTCATGTACCACTTCTCACTATCCTCACTCCCCTAGGATCCTATGCTATTCCTATAATGCACATACTACCTACATAACGTCTCAATTACATCCTAATACTCAACACACTCATTATTATATTCCACCACACCAATACCCTTCTTTTAATGCTACTTCTACACTAATTTTATCTCCTACACCTTCTTTGGCACATATTACTACTATAGTACTACTGATATTTGGATCACAACTGATGTCTAAGCCTCCATCTTCCTTGGAAGTTGCTTCATATCTTCAGGAGGTCCTCATTGGATAGTTTTCATTCTCTTCATATTTTTTGTACATAGATATGCATTCCAATAAATATAAAAACATAAAATATTTATAAAAATAAAAAACCAAGACTTGTGTACTTTTCTTGAGTTTTTAGCACTTTGGTTTGATAGACAACATGTCTCTTTCTTCTTCACACATGTGTTCACTTGCTATATTGAGTTAGATACAAGGCACACAAATTGTACATATTTATAGAAGTAGCCATGGTTCCTTACATTATTCTCTTAGGGGAAATCCCTCCATCTTTTATAGGTTTCTTTATTCTATTCTAGTTCCTTTTTACTTCCTCATTCATGATCGATTACATATATCATGTACTTTCTATTTTTCAGAATAACATGATTAATACATGCGTCTTGTGCAGCATTGAAATATCTTATATCACATATTTTCACTTGTGTGGATACTCTATTATGTTATGATATTTTGACACTTTTATTTCATGCATGGATGTGTGTGTGTGTGTGTGTGTGTGTGTGTGTGTGTGTGTGTGTGTTACTACTTGCTTATTTTCATTTCTTGGGGTCTATGTGCCTTGATTTTCTTGTGACATGTGGGTGTTCCATACTTGTGGAATCATTCCTATCTTGTTTTCTCTTTCTTGCTCTCGTTTGCAGGCCTAAGGGCCTTTATTTTCTTATGACATCATGGGTGTCCCATGTTTACATGATCTATGCCTTTTATATATTATTTCTTAGATTTTCTTACATTGTTGTTGCTCATGATTGTTATTTTTTATTCGTTCTTCCTGATATTTCTGTAGTTTGTATGATATGTACTTATTGTTATTGCTTTTGTTGCACACCATGGTTACTATAATATTCAAACACCTCCCCTTTTATAAGTACAAGTTATTCAAGGTGGTCACCTTTTCAGCACTCTACACTCTAATATAGCTTCTCATACATCTCCTTCAGTAGAACATATATATTTCTTTTGAGTCACGTGCTCAACATAATTTTTGCATATGAATCAAAAGAGGGGCCATCCATATAGGTTTATTCTATCAGAGTAGGGCCATGGATTTGATAGTTCAAAGAATGCATAGGTGAATGATAAAAGACGTGAATTATTCCAAGATAAAACAAAGTAAACATACAATACTGCAAATAACAGAAATACAAGAGAGATAATTACAATAACGTACAAATAGATCCAACTCAATACAATCAAATAGATTAATGCAAGAGATGTACATATAGGAGGTGAATGTGTAAGCTCCTCCTAGAATCATGACAATATTCACCTAGAATAGTGGTAACCAACACGTAGAATGGTGTATTCAAGTGGTAACCAACACCTATAATAGTGTAGTCAAGTGTACAATTAAGCAAACATATCCCATAAGTATAAGGAAAATCCAAGTGAGGTGGAATTTCCCAAGTAGGATAATGCAAATAGAGCGAGGAAAATAAATCCTGCACTAACATATTTTACATTTACAGTAGGAATGTAATTTTTTTTGGGGGAACACACATACAAACAAAGTATAGATACTTAGAAACATAGTCAAGCATATAAATTTAGAAAATTTAAAACATAGTCAAAACCGTATGTACGGTCTTGATCCTTTCATATGTTCTTGACTAAGGGAAATTTTAGAAAATGTATCAACATTTTCATATTTTCACTTATAGATATAGGTTTTATAGAAAATTTCACATTTAGGCTTGTCATTTTAGACTAGTACAAAAGTCATGAAAGTGTTTTATTCCTTCTCCACTTTAACACTTGGTTTATATTAGAAATGTTAGGAATCTTCGGGGTATTTTAGCACATTTTTTCAGTTTCTACTCATCTTACATTCAATTATTATTAGTTGTTAGACATATGGGGTGAGTTTGGGGTACCTATCCTCTCTTGTATTCTATGTCCTTATTTATGAAATTGGGTCTAGATCTATTTTCAATGAAACAATCCTTGGGGTTATGGAAGGTATCAAAGTAACAAAGTTCTTTGTAGACATTCATTCCTCCCCTCTCACATTAAAAGTGAAAGATATCATATTTTTTTTGAATAAATTTGATACATGCTCTTATTTTTTCACAGGGGAGTATTTGTACCTCTTTCTTCTCCTATCTTTCTTATATCTATGTGTTAGGTTACATGTACCTAACACTTTGGATTATCCTTGACACAAATTGGGGATTGATCACCCCCAATCCCTTAGCAATTTATACAATACAAATCTCTAAGCATAAGTAAAGAAAAATCATTTTCTCCTTCCACAAAGCAAATAGATGTATTCCTTCCTTGTTTACATTTTTTGATTTCACTTATATACAAATGCTAACTTTTCACATTACATGTTATATTTGAGTTAAATTTTAACTCCTTACCAAGGACGTTAACTACAATTTATGTTGCATGTTTCATCATGGAGCATACTAACAACAAGCACAATGGGTCAACTCCAAAACAAACATCCAAATTAAGGAAAAACGTGTTTACACACTTAGGCACATTTTCCCTTAATCATGTAATCTTCATTCCATACTTAAAATGGGAAATGTAGACACTCAAATTTGACATTTTATACTTTGAAAAAATGTAATTTGATGATGCACTCTTGTTATGATAAATGCCATCTCTCTGTTCCAACTTAGCAATTTTCGAGGTCATTTTTTAGCTTGTTTATCCTTGCATACTGATATGTCAATAAATTCTAAGAGAAAAATGCGTAAAATCCATATTAAGACATCGAACAACAAGTTCCAAACTTCATTTGACATATTTACTATGCTAGGGTAGAGCCATATAATTTAGTCAAGATTTTATATCTAGTCATGGTTGACTTGTATGGTCTTGGATCAACATGTCTTCCGAATTTAATTTCTAGTTCACATTTTTTGTTAGGTATTATACTTCTTCTAGGCCAGATTATATTAGATAAATAATCTACAAAGCCCTATATAAGAAAGTAAAAACTAACTCATTTTCTAACCTGGAAAATCATATGGAAATGCATTAATACCCTCACTTCTTACACTTACAAAAGGCACTCGTCATTCCATAAATATCACAATAGCACATCTATAATCATTAGAACATCACCCACATAAATTTTGAAGCTTCCTACCAGGTCAAGGCAACATCCTCTCTCATTTGCAAACACTCAAACATTCCTTCTCTAAGTATTTTAGCAAGAGCCAAAGTCAAAGTAAACATTTTCAAGGAAGTTGCCAAATCTATTTGATCTAGCCAACTATTGTATGTTAGGCGGAGATTGATGTATGATTTGAAGCCTTTTTATAGTAGTTCCAAAATACGTGGTGTACAAGGGTTCCCACAACCCAACTAATGTTTATTTTGTAGAACTCTTCATTCATGGCTAGGGTTTGAAATTGTGTTCAATATGTTTAGAGAACATTTTGCATGATTGACAACTAGGGTTTGATAATGACATACCAACCCATACAGGAAATTATCACAAAAAGTTGCAGAATCAAGAAACAACATGTCTAATACCATACAAAATGGGAAAGAACATATAATATGGTCATGGAATATTAGTGTGGACCTAACCTAGGACAATTTATAGTCACATTTCTATTTTTGAAGTTCCTCCAAGTTCAAATCTCCATGTTCCAACATTACACAATCCCATAACTTTCTAGAAGTATCTATAACAAGCTAAGCGCACTCATCTTCTTGTGTTTTCAATTTCATGTCTTGTGTTTAAAGTAATTTGAACATTATTATGATATTGTATGATTAATGTTGGAATTTTATTAATCATAATAACCATTTGTATCTAACCCTACATTCACTTAGTGTAAAAACATTAACATTGTATTGATCTTATGTTATGTTGTGGAGCCTGTTTTTATGTGTGGAAATGTTGAAGAATGTACAATAAGAGTATTGTACACTTTCCACAGTTATCTCGCCGGGGTTCGGGGGCACAATCCCCGAGAAAAAAAATTGGCCTTGAAAAACATTCCCGATATTTAAGGAAACAAGCTCTTCTCATATGGGTGAGATTTTTGACCCATATGTTTATGGGATGGTTTTGGCCCATGGTTTTGATACCCCTGGTGTTGCAAAATTTCTTAAGCAGTTGTCTACTTATGTGGTTTTGTGCATATGGTAAGTTTGATGTAACATTGCAGATGTGTGTGAGTTCAAGTATGAATTCTGTAGAGTTTGTTGAGCATAGCTCCAAATAGATCCGGGTATTGTATTGAGAGAGAGGTGGCTTGTAATAAAATATAAGAAAGTTATTCTTGGTGGAAATAGCCCAAATTTGGTGAACCAATTTAAATACTGTCTCTTTGTGTTGTGTTCTTTTTTATTTTGCACTTTTATTTCAGATTTGTAATATTTTTTTGTATATTAGTTTCTAATGTTGCAATTCTGTGAGGGATTGTTCCGCATATTTTATCCCTTATTTCCAAACATATAAAAAGGGTGTAAAAACCTCCACCTTATATACATGTGTTATTATTTCATTATAATCCCTTTTTACTTCCTCATCACATTTTAATATATATATTATATACATGTTATCTTTTGAGCTAACAAGACTAACACATGTGTTTTGTGTAGTGCTAGCATATCTTGCTTTATGTGCTTCTTTACTAGTTATTATGATGCTTTTATTATAGTTTCACATTACAGTTTGATACTTGTTTGCTTCGTTGTATGTGGTTTGATTTCCTTGATTGTCTTGTGACACCATGGGTGTTCTATGTTTATGGCTATATTTATTTAAATTGTGTGACATTCTTTCTCTTTTATGCAACCTAAGTGCCTTGATTATCTTGTGATAATGTGGATGTCTTATGTTTTCAACTCTATGCCTTGATATGAACCTTCTAGGCATACTATTGCATCTATTTTTTCACTTGAATAATGTTATGCCTCTATCATTTATTTATTACATGTGATTTATTGTTACTACTATTGTTTTTATTGTTCTTTGTTTCTTTTTGCATCATGGTTGCCACCATGCACAACCCCTTTTACATGCATAGGTTCTAAAAGGTGGTTGTAGACATGTGAAATGTCCAAATCATAAATAAAATACTTATTAATATATATCCCCCATCACTAATTCATTATCACAATTCCCGTCTCAACCATATAATAATTAATCATGAGATTCATTATTATTAATCCTTAATATCATATATATCCTTATTTCAAATATTCCCATTTACTCACCCAATAATTCCATCTCACTCTTAATTATATTATTTTATCATTATATCTTATTATCCCATCACTAATCCCTATTATCAATTTCTAAGAATTTAAAATACCACCCACCTATTCTACACCTATCCTACACCTAGCTTCTCTATCAAATCACTTACCTAATCACAATTAATATCACATAATTATAGCCTAATAAAATTCTCCACCCCCAAATATAGAGGCTTTTATTTCTAGAAGCCTCTCCAAACTTCCCTCCTTTTTATTAAATTTTTTAAATATTTTTCTCTCTCTTCATTTCAATAAAGACTTCTCTTAATATTTAGAATTATCTAATTCTATAATTCTTTATCATTCTCATCAAACCTCAACCATTGATCCATATCCTACATGGATCAATCTCCACCCTTCATTCTTCCTCCAATAACCTATAAATTTGGCACACCACCCTCATGGAAACCATCTTTTGAAATTGCAACTAAGTGTTGCCAAAATATTACTAGATCTCTCAATCATCATCTTGCAAGGCCATCAAACCTCCATAGTCAATCATCAGGCAAGTAAGGGGATGTGCTGCCCAACCAAGTCCACAATTTGAAGCAAAGATAATTAATCCATTGAGCATATCCAAAGCATCAAAGGAGGATTACAACTTATAGTTAAGTCTAGGTATAACATCCTTCCCATATTTTTATCTTGCTCAATCAGATGTAGAGATTAGGTGTGTTAGATTAAAGATTAACTTGGTTTAGTTCTAGTTTGTATTTGTAGATAACACTACTTTTTGTATACATTTTGGTGCCCACCAGGGGGCTTATCCCCAATGTATTTTTTGTTTTTGATAGTATTTCATATTTAAAAAAAACTTTCCAAATTTTAAAAAAATTCATGTTCATTTACATTAAATATTAACTTGGTTTGGTTCTTAGTTTGTATTTGCAGCTAACACTACTTTTTGTTATCCAATTTTGCACACCTGGCAAGATTGGACAACGGGGTCCTATCACGTTCAAAATAAAATAATAGTCCCAGGAACCCACCTTCGGTTATTATCGAAATGCAATAATTAAAAATAATTCCTAAATTGCATATGAAGAGATCACCTAGCATCGAAAGGCACCCAGTTCATCTCAACTCAGTGAAGATTTCGGGGTCAAGTTGATAGAGAATCCAGTGTCAAATTGATAGTCATCTCGGAAATCATCTCAGTAGAGACTCTCAGTTGTAAGAGCTCGATGATGGTCTTGTTAATGCAAAATATAGCTCGTTGAAAATTGACGAATGAAAGGAACTGTACAAGGATCCCCGGAGGAGATCGATGCAAAAATATCTGAAGGCCGAGTCAAGGAAAGCTAAGTTAACATGAGGCCAGGTTTAATCCACTAAGACAGTGCTCGACCAATCACTTGGAAAAATTATCTTGTTTGACCAAGATGATATGAGATTATGCAGATATGACGATGAGGTCATCTGGTAGTGTTTGAACAAAAAAAAAAAATGCTTGCAACCAAGCAACCAAATACATCTCAATTAAAAATCTCGTAGCACTCTATGGAGAGGGTCGCTTGAAGGAGGCAGTACACATTCTTCTTACAACACATAATCCATCTGTAAATTCTTTAACATATCTTCATCTACTACAGGCTTGCATTACTAAGAAAGCCCTTGCGGAGGCCAAGCAAATCCACTCTCACATCAATAATAGGGGACACACATTTGGAAGACTCACGCTATTACCAAATAAACGTATCTACATGTATGACAAGTGTGAAAGTTTGATGGATGCTCGTAAAGTCTTCAACTGCATGACTGATCCAGATCTCTTCTCATGGAATATGGTAATTGTAGCTTACAGAAGGCATGGACATCCTATACATGCATTCAAACTATTTCATGAAATGCAACGAACACCTGACCACCCCGATCACCTGAACATTCGTGTATAGCCCTGGCCAAGGGAAAAGAATCGATCAGTTGAGGATGGAGCTCAAACGTGGTAGCATTGGCTCACTCAGTCGAGCCTGACAAGGTTGTGAGCATCCAGAGTTTTGTTTGGTTCGATTGTAAGTCGAGAAGGAAAAGTTGGGGTTCGAATCCGTGCTAAGGCATTGGCTTGGGAGAATTTCATCCCTTTTGTCGGGTTGGACTTTGATGATGGCAAGCCATTGTAAGATTCCCACATGGGAAATATTTCAGTATATTGCCAAGGTCATAAATTTGATGATGGCAGGCCTAATCAGTATTTCCCCACATAGGATATCTTCGTCCTGATTTCCATGGTGGAAAATTTGCAGCGGACAGCCAACACCAGGTTTTCATGTAAAGGCGTGTCCCGAGTTTCATCTTGCCAAGGACGTGGGAAATAATGCAAGCAATGCCAATGGGAAATTTTGGGATGGGAAAGCCATGGTCAGACTTTCGTGGAGGGGGAGAAATTGGATCAAACTGCCAAAAAAAGGGGAGAGAATACCGGTCAAACTGCCAAGCGTGGAAATATTGGTTTGGCAAACCATGATCAAACCTCCACGTAGGGGAGAAATCGGATCAATTGCCAAGCGGAAATATTACAATGGCAATCCGTCATGAGATTTCCACATCCAGGCCGTTTTAGCAGGTCCTCGAGTCTTTGTGCGGGTCGCCAGGAGCAACGAGTCAAATGCCGAGTGGAGCGGCGACGTGCATGGAGATCACAGACAGCATGCATGTTGCAATACAGTAGAAGCCGTTTTCATACGCCTCCAGCGGGCAGTTGCAGGGAAACAAACATTCACTGCCGTGTATGACTAGATTGGAGTCACGTCATTCAAGGCTTCATAAAGTTTGCCTGAACCAGGAGATGAAGTTTTGAAACGGTGCAGAATGAAACGATTCATATTGCTCAGCATTCCTTCTCCTAGAAACGAAACGAATGCGAAGGTCAACTCTGAAATACCTGGTCGGCCGTTTTGTATGTCACGACTCACATCTCTGTCACTCGTAAATGGTCTCTTTGAGAAACTCTGTGTGCAGCAGGTAATATTTATACCCTTCCATTAGATACGTCCAATCAGACAATAAAAGTATTCTTTTACCAGATTTAGAGAAGCTTGTTTTTAAACAATGGACGTTATACTGCAGTTTCAAGCTAGTTTTATCTAGCTTTATTTCTATTAGCTTTGATCCGCGACTAAGGAAGAATTCATATGGTTGTTACTGTACATTTTTTTTAAGGTCCTCTTGGCTGCCCCAGTTATTCAATGTATTTTTTGAAGAGCTTATTTCTCGTGTTGCAAATTGTAACATAAAAGATCTTTTTAGTTTCTGAAAAAATGAGTATATTGTATAGCTCACGGCTACCTATGCCATAGGTTCCAATAGTAGCATAATTGTCGATTGGAGCTGAGATTTCCGGGTGCACTGCCAAAATACCAAGGGGGCTCTTTGGCCAAAAAATCGGTCTTAGGGTGTTTATCAGACATGTTATGGGCATGAGACTGTGTCATCATCATGGCAGCATTAGGTCTTTATTAATAATGGCATTTTCTCATCGTTTGGAAGGTACAAATTGTGCTTATTATGGCAAAGCTAAACATTCTTACTACAAGTGTTATATGATAAGGAAGAACCGTGAGCAATGTGGTAAAACCATTCTTAGAGGCATGAAAAATGTGAACATGATCGAACAAATCTTGATATTTCCCGCAGATACAAAGCACAGAATAGCATCAAGAGATCGACCGACATCAAAGAAGAGCTCAATGCATGAGCTAGTGCTTGAGTTTATAACCAATGAGCATAGACCCATTGTTGTTCAGGGAGTAAGGAAATAAAAGATCATTTCTAAATGGTGCAGGATGGTAAATAATCTTTCTCGGTACATAGACATGTGAGAGTACCCGAGTTGAGACCGGGTGCTCGGGTTGATATGCAAGAATCGAAAGCCAGGTCGAATCAGTATGGGAGCTCGTGGTGATGTTTCATGAAGTTTGAACGAGGAATTGCATAAATGGTATTCGAGTTAATGGAGCGAAATGATAAGAATCAAGTTTGATAGTCCACCATTCGGAGGACTCAATGCAAAAGGGCCCGATTGCCAAGACGAGGAAAGAGTTGGTGCGGGGTCAAAAATCGAGTGCAATACCGAGTTAGAGGATTCGAAGCTCATCAAATTTGGCTATGTGCAGATTCTATCCACATGGAACCCCCTCCTCTTCAAGTCAAACGGGTCAACGGGGGGTCCCAACATTATGTTAATTAAATTAATATTTTTATTTAAATATTTTAATAATAATATTTATTATTATTATTTAAATATTTTATTTCAATATTCTTTTAATTAATTGAGAAGACTTGGTCATCAGGCAATTAATGACCCAAGATGGAACCTTCTTAGGTAGTTTCAACTAACTGCAATAAATACATCATGTGCCTTCATTTTAGGAATGTAATTATGACCATTTCCTCTTCTTTTTCACATATTCTTCTATAAATGTAAGTTGGAAGCTCATTTCAAAGGGTTCCAACAGTTCAGACAAGTTGGACAGTTAGATATCTCAGGCGAGTGTATACTTTTCAAGAATCCTCTCTCTTCTACAAGTTGTTCTTGTGTGTTGAGGAGAACTTTCAAGCCTCCTCTTCAAGACTGTAATGGCAAATATTGCCTCTTCTGAATGTATGATGCATTGTGCATGTTATTGAAGCAATAAAAGTGTGTGTTTTGTGACTAATCTCGGTCCTTTCATCCTTCTATGCTTCTTTGTGCCTTTCTCATACTTGCAGGTACACTGTGCAAATATAAGTTTCTATTGCAGGTTCTTGGAGTTCTGTGCTTATCGAGTGGTGAATTATTGCATGCAGTTGAGTTGTGGTGTCTGTTCACCCTTCTTGAGTTCATCCTTCTTCACTGGGAAACTGGTATATTTCTCAGTCTGATAAATTTTAACAAAAGGAACGCGTGTCTCTTAGCCCTGTGGTATCTTGTACCCTCTCTAAGTTGCAGTAGGTGAAGTTGACCTGTGGTGCACACACCCTCTTCAAATTAACCCTTCCTGAATCTGAAGACACCCTTCATTCGGTGCATCACCATCCCTAGTATAGTTTCATTTCTGTAAATCTCTTTCCCTAAAACCCCATGAAAATGTTAGCCTAGGACTAGATAATCATTTTTTGTTACACTAGGAGTAGTACAACACTTAGTTTAGGAAGAGGAAGCCGGCCTTCTCCGGAGGTTCACCTCGAGCCCAAGTCCCATAGCTTGAGAGGTGATCCCATGTGTCCCCAATCACACCGAACGTCCTATTCACATCCTGGATATTCGGGGGTGGTGCAGTGATTTGGCGACAACATCCTTGCAACACGGACTTGGGCCCCACATACCACAAGGTATATCGGGGGATGCCCCTAGTGAGCCTGTACATCCTAGAATAGGTTTCCCTTTCGCCATATATCAAATTGTGTTTTTGTAGAAACATTACAAGAACAAGGATAAAATATGTCTGTTTCAATACTCACCTTGTGTTTATACTAACATTTTTTGGTTGTAGGATTTTTAGTTAATTAAAAAATACTAACCCACATTGTTTTACAACACGATCACTCCTAGAATACCAAGGTTATAAATAACAAACTAATAATCTTTCTTTTTGTATAACCCCTTCTTGAAGAATCCATTATATAATATAATATTTTTTCGTTAATTTTTAATGATTATTGTGCATATATCATCCCTTGTGTGTTTTGCATTACTGTCTATTTCTATCCTGAAGGCAACACCGTGTATGTTCTCCTCTCGTGTCTTAGGACTATCTTGAGGATCAAAAGTGGATAGCCTTCCTTCCCTTTTTGTTTTTTAGGTGGTAACATGATGTGGAAGTGATATCCATGCACTTACCATTGTCCAAGGGGTCTCATAACTGTGGGTTCCCCTCCATGCACGTAGACACACCTTGTGTTTTTGTGGGGTATATAAATTCATAGACAACTATTTTTATCGGCTAAGCGCTTCCTTGTTTTAAGAGTAGCGTGAAGTGAGGGGATTCCATGTCCCAATACCTAGGCCTTAAACAACATCCTTGCAACACGGACTTGGGCCCCACATATCGCAAGGTAGATTGGGGATGCCCCCAGTGAGCCTGTACATCCTAGAATAGGTAGCCCTTTGGCCATATATCAAACTATAGTGCAAAGAGGTTGCACTTCCGAAGACCACTCACTAGCCAACCTCACATTAGAACATAGGTGGAGAGCCCAGTTTGTACACCACCATCGATGTGTGGTATTGAAAGTGAGCTATAATTCGGATATAATCCCACTTAACTAGTTAGGTTGTGATTGTGATTGCCTGATTGTTTTATCAAAACTAGTGAACAAACATCACACTAATTCCTCTAATCAACCTACATACCCATCATCCATCCACTTCGACCATGACATTTGACCTTGATTTTGACCACACATCATTTACCATATACCTTTGACAATATTTTTATCTATCACCTTCTTCACATCATCCTAATAATACAAATCAAAATAATTAAAATTTTTCCACCTAATCAATAAAATTGATAATATTTTTTTTATCACGTATCATTGACCTTTCATCCACATACCATCATTCATCCCTCTCACTTCAATTTATTAATATAAATCAGATAACTAATAAATATTTCCACCTAACCAATAAAATTTAAAAGCTACAAAGGCACATTTATAAACATCCACCCCCCGTTTCACAAAATACATCTCATAAAATCCACTTAATACACACCCATCTTATCCACGTAATTTATTTCATACCACCTTACCCAATCTAAACAATCACCCCTCTCATCATAAAAAAACTCCCCCTTTTATATTTTAATGTTTCATATTGGCATCACAATACTTACCTAGGTCTATAAGACCCTAAAAGCCATCGTGTTACATATCTCTTTTAATCAAAACATTTACTACATAAATATTCACTCAAATCTACACACATGTTTTCATACCTAAACACCCCATCTATGATTTATTATTAACATAATAAATCTAATCTTGCTAATCGACACCTTGCAAATGAAAAAAACATCCTTATCACTTATCCTATCCTTCTAAGATCTTACATCAAGGCACATCCAAATCCCTTTTCTATTGAGTAAAATCCTTCTTGCATCTTCTTAATACCTCCTCAAATTATTTTGTATAAAAAAACAAGGTTCAATTATTAAGATTATACATCAGTCAAATAAGAGATCTTATCCTTTCCTCATACACGCATCTGTAATCAAATTAGCACACTTTCATCCTAGCCATTCATCTCAATACCACTAAGGTATATGACACCTAGGAGAATAGATACCCGATCCTAATAAGGAAATTATGATGAAAGTGGCCACCAAGAAATAGGACACGACATATTTAATCATAACTATTATGATGCCAATGCAAAATAAAATTGTACCACTAGAGAAGATGAAGAAACCATGGTCAACACTAATAATTATGATGATTCAAGTACATATTTCACATGAGGACGAAGAGGAGAAACACTTAACCGCTTCATTGATAAAAAAAACTCTCTTACTCCAATTATATCATATGGGAGAAAAATTTCCTCTTGATTATACTCTCGACCAACTTCATAGTATCATCCACGATGTAAGCGATTGCATTGGAAAATAACCACCATCCCCACAACATCACAATCCAAATAAACATCACGTTTCACGAAGCTGGGATATGAAAGAGAACACCAATAACTCACATCTATCTAAGGAGATTGTATTATCCCAATTACAACAAATGAGTAATTAGATTTCCCAATTGGACTCCCAACTTGATCTATAATGACCACATGACCATACCTCTTAGAATTCTCAACAACCCACTTACAATATACCACCCACTAATCCTCAAGAACCTACCTTAGAGCAAAAAAATAAATTCTATGACGGAAACACTTTAGGGATTGCAGCTTGAAAAATAAGGATGAAAATGCAAGTTTAAGGAACTTTGTCCCTATCCATTTGACCATGATATCCAATGAATCCCTTTTCCGCCATACTTCAAACCACCCAAATTTAAAAAATATAAGGGAAAATGCGATCCCCATGAGCATGTCAAGGATTTTCATATGTTATGTTAATAAGTATCCTATGACGACTCCTACCTATTAAGAATATTCTTAAGAATTCTAGGTGGTCCCACACTTCAATGGTTCCTTCATCTGCCTAAATGTTTCATCACTACATTTGCCAATTTTTCTAAATTTTTTGTCAAAATCTTCACCTATAATGTGGAACACGATGTCATGATGATCAACCTATGTAATACTAAACAAAAAAATGGTGAAATCTTCTCGTCCTTCCTACAATGATGGCAAGACCTTTCCAGCCACATTATGTGTCCTATCTATAAAAATTAGTTGGCCACCATTTTCATCACCAACCTCCATCAAGAGTTAGCTTTTTATCTCCATGTCCATTGTGCTAATACATTTGATGAGATCATAGAGAAGGGAATGCAAATTTAAAAATCCCTCATTACCAAAGGCCTCATTAAGTTGTATTCCCATGATAACTACAATCAATCCAATCAACCTTCCACATCCAAGAAGCCTAAATAATTATGTTGTCAGTGATGGAGTGACGGAAACTAAACATGTCTGACACGTCCACAAAGTTGTTTCTATATCCATTCCTAAAGGTCAACCTCAGTCTTCCTAAGACCCCAAAAGAATAATGCACACCCCCTTGGTGAGTCTATAAAAAAAAACTTGATAAACTTGTTGTTACTAATATGGTTGTGTTCCCATAAACCCAACCAGTTGATGAATCTAGACCTAAACCCTCGTGGTTCAAGGAAAATGAGTACTGTAAATTCTAGAAAATCATGGTTCATGCTACCAATAGATGTATGAAACTCAAAAACTATATCGAAGATCTAATTAACTGATTTTAAATTGAAATCAAGGACAATTTGTCTTCCTTCTCTCAAAATCAAAAGCTTGGGATCTTCAAAATCCACTTCCTAATCATGGTCTGACCCATGCTTCAAATCAAGGTCAATAGAAGTCTAGAAAAAACTCTGAATCATCCAACCACCATTCTAATCACATCAACTACCTCTGCATACCATTCTAGTATGAATATCTTGTTGGCCATATCCACCATTCCCTACATTAAGTAGCCACTATCAAGTTCAATGGCCCTTCACAAAACCCTCAATGTGCAGTTACTACTCGTAGAAGTTGTGTAGTGGTTCAAGAAGTTACTCCATGATCCTCTAATCCACCACCGCAAGCTCAATACAACATCATTGAACAAATTGAGAAGACCCTCATGTAAATATCCATTAAGGATATTCTCAAAAAATTCCCTATACACAAAGATACCCTTTATAATGCCCTTCAAGAAAAACACATCCCAAATGACATCGATCTCACCCAATTTCAAGCCCTTATTTCTCATGTTTACCCCCATCTGACGTTACCACTCACCTTCACTTGGTAAGACTTTCCACTAGACCCGGATTTGACACACAATATTCCTCTATACATTGAGGTGCACATCGAACACACTCATGTCAAAAGAATACTCGTGGCTAATGGATCTTGAGTTAACATTTGTACCTTATCTCTTGTCCAATGATTAGAATTGGATCTAAGATATGATATAATTACTATTAAATCATATGATAATATTGAAAAAAATCCATGGGACCTTTATATCTTCATATCAATGTAGCACTTGTCATGCTCCCCATGCTAGTACATGTCATGGACATCTAGTTCCCATATAATCTATTTCTTGGTCGATTGATCCAAAAAGTGGATCAAGAAAAGCCCAATTCTATGTAATCTCTATATATTATACTTGATGTACATATCTTATTATGCATTCAAAATATGATATAGTTAGGTTGGGGGTGATCTGGAAACCTTTGAATGACAAAAGAGACCATTTCTTGTTATGTTTATTAGTTGTTTAACTACCGTAGAATTGTTGTTTTTTGGCTATTTTTTGGCTATTGAAACTGTCGCAAATTTATGTCCCTTTAACACCAAAATGGAGAATCCAAACAATTATAAATGTTTGGGCTTCTCAATTGATTCGTTTAACCTTTTTTTATCCATGGGGTAGAATAAATATAAATATGGGTGCAACTAATCATTCTAACACGTGATTTTGGGTGAAAAAAAGTGTGAGTAAAGAAGAGTTGTATTTATTTCTTGTTTTTTTCATTGAGAGCGAGTTCTTCATTGTTGAGGATTGTGAGTAGGAAAATACAATTAGGAGGAGTGTAAAATCCTTTTGAAAGGCCAATTATTTGCAGTACTTTGTATTTTTGGAGATTTACATAATGAGAGGGAAGCGATTTGCTTACCCACTGGAGTTTTTCCCACCTTGGGTTTCTCCAGGTTAAATTCTTGTGTCTCTTGTCTCATTCTTTTCCTCAGTTTGCAGTATAGTTGTGATTATTTATACACATTATATTAGTTAAAAGGAACTCACATATTTCATTCATTTTTCACGAGCATAGTGATCTATTTATTTTTAAAATTCAACAATTTACAGATTAGATTGGTATCAGAGCAGTTAATATTTTAGTCTTTTGTGTTATTAACTCCTGTTGAGATTACAGTTAGATGCCCCTTACCTAAAAGGAAAAAAAAGTGGTGAAGGTAGCCTGATTCCCTTTTAAGTAGATATTTCTACAAGAAAGTGGAAGCAAGGAATTCATGAGATGACTCAAGGAGGTGATGCAGATGATAACAGTGAAGAACATTTCTACAAGATGGAGGAGAATGTGAAAAATCTATCCAAATATGTGGGAAAAAATTTAGCATCCTTGGGAAAATTGGAGTCCATTATGGTATTTCTCGTGGAGAAGTTTGGTGTGTTGAAAGAGACCCTAGAAGACCATGAAAAAGAGGTTTGTGAAGAAGAACCATCCCATTCCATTCTCGTACCTCCTCCATTCAAAACATACACAAAGATAAAAATTGAGCCTTATGATGGAGACGTGAATGATGAGAAGCTAGAACATTGGCTAGCTCAATTGGAGGTATATTTCAGTTTTCATCATATTAATAAAAGTTAGAAGATTTCCTTTGCTCGGTTAAAGGTAACCAAACATTATTTAACTTGGGTTGAGATTTATGTTCATACCTTGGCTATTAATAAGCTTCATATAATTACTAAATGGGATTTTTTTAAGAAGCTAATCCAAAAGAAGTTTTATCCTATTTTTTATGAGGAGGAGAGGTCCATTGATGCATCCTAGAATTTACCAAGAATAACCTAGGCATGCTGGCACATCACTCAGCCTAGATTGAGTGCTCACCCGAAGCGTGCAAAGGTACCAAGCCCCTCCTTAGAGTTGCTTGTGTAGGATGTGAACATGATGAAGGGTTAATGCATTCAAATCCATAAATAGTATAAACATTCTATAGAGCATATTCCAGATCTAGATCTAAAGAGTAATGGATTCAAACAATAGTCATAGCGAGTTCAACCATACAAGAAATAGTTACGATAATGTTTAACATTTTGATTTAGCCAATACCCTCCATTATATTAAACACATTAAATACACAGAAGCTTCTTACAATAAATAATATCATACATTAGAGCACGTATCAAATCCAGCATAACTTCATCATAGCTTACTTCTCCCTACTCTGTCATACATATAATCTTGTCTCTCTTCAACTACAAAGACTACTATACACTTTTATAGGAGTGGGGTCTTACCCTTCACTGCTTACATAATTCCCAAAAATAGGTCGTCATGCTAAAAATAGCCATGCACCTTTACAATAATAGGCACACATGTAAGTGCGCTAATAATAGATCTTCTAATAGTTGAATGGAAATGGTAATTCTATTGTTAACTCGAAACCATGCAAAGCGCTTACTATACGCGTTCTTCCAAAAATAGCCTATGTATGTCGCGTAAGTCTTTATCAAGTTTTTTTGCCCCACACGCTATCTCCAAAAATAGCCTGTACTAAGGAAAATGGCTAAGTCTCAAATCTATTCTTGTATTTTACATGTGCGTTTCCTTGCCCATCTTTCCATGCCTTTGACTTTGCCTTACTCCCACACACGAATCTTCTGTGCGCCTTCTCCTTAGTATCATACTTTTTTTGCTCAACATTACCCCACACTAAACTACATTGTCTGCCCCGACAATGGTTTCTCTTTGAATAATAAAGAATAAATAATGGGAATGGAAAGAATTTAAAGAATGATTATACAAAGAATAAATTTTTACTCTACAATATCCTCTTCTTCAACTGGAATAATTAACTCTAGATATTCTTCTTTTATTTCTAGCCTCTAAGGTTTTCCACTCATTTAGCGCGGATTCTACCTTTTCTGGAATATTTGCTGCAATAGAGTCTAACTCATCTTGTGCGATTTCATCCTTCTCACTTTTTAATACCAAAACAATGTTAGAAATTTCAATACATTATTCTTTCTAGTATATCCATATTTCTGTGTTATAAGCTTTGTCAAGTTCATCCAGTCATTCCTTATGGGGCTCTTGGGCCATTGTAAGGGTCTCACGCCTTCTGCTTTACTAGCACCAATCTCTCTACATTGCCCTAATGGTCTTTTCCTTCATCGCCTTCAAGACTTCATTGTCCTCTGACCATGGTCCTGATTTTTATGACTTCCTCTGGATCTACACAATATATTTAATGTCTAGTTTGCTTTCTTTAGTTCCTCTTGCAAGGTTTTGAGCAATGCCTCATAAGATGATATATTTCTAACCATTGAAGCCTTTGTCTCTCTCTACTTCCTATTCAGTGTCCTTTAGCCCTGGCATGCGAATGGGTCCATCCTCAATCAAAAAATCAACCAAGGTACACACATAATGGATAGCTGAAGGGAACCTTTCAGCTACCTTGGACTCCAAGTGTGGTCTTTCTTTCATGACATGGTCTCCTATCTCCTCTTCCATTCTGACGAATACCTCATTTCTTCTTTTGTTCTATGTCCTTTTCTCCTTTCAGATGTGCACTATTTCTACAGCTTTAGCTTTGATATATTCCCTTATAACTCTAATAGCGGCAGATTTTTATATGTTCCTCTGTGCCACCTTTGTAGATACTTTCACTAAGGCATTACTCACCTATTCATCAGACATCACATTGGGCTTTACAGTTATGTGTTTGCCCTATGGTGCCTTCTTTAATCTTCTCAATAAACAAGATTCTTCGCATACGTTAAAGTCTGGTTCATCCATGTGAGTGTGCACAGACCAAGATAGTTTCTTCCTTTTACACGTGGTGGCCATGTCTTTATCCATCATCTCCCATCCATATAATTCCTTAGGGCTCACCATTGTTTGGAAATAGGTGCATATAATTTTACTTGTTTCCTCAGCATAGCCCAAAGATGGAACATTATACTCTCCACTTGTTCTTTTAGTTCTTGGCCCCTTAGGAACTGGAGCGCCAAGATTTGGAGTCAAATCTCAAATGTTCTTAGGAACATCATGTTTTGTTCCTTCCACTTCCTTTACCACCTCTTCTCCATCCTTCATACCTTCATCCCTGGGTTCTTCTACTTCTTTTGGCGGTACAGGGGTGTCAGGCACGATCTCTGAAGACTCCTCCGCCTCCTCATTTAGCTTTAGCTTCCTCCTTTTCTTCTCAATTGCCTCTTTCTAAGGAGAGAGCCATGGTGATATTCATACTAATTATGGAGTAGCGCCTTGGGTTATTTTTCTCCTAAATACCCTCTTGAATCGATGTTCTTCAGGGACTGCTCCTACTTCCAAGTCTTCATCCTCTTCTTCTTATGCTTGGGGTGGAGTACTTGCACACTCATCTTCTACACTATCCATCGGTTACTTCCATCCCATATGATCCAAGCCACAAGTGTCCTCATGTTCTTCTTCCTCTTCATCTACCACTATAGTTTATGTGGGCTTTGGATTTGACATGTTCTCCATTGTATGCTTACCCTTAGGCAGCCCTGGAAGTGCAAACTCATTCTCTACATACTTTTTACCCTCTAACTTAGTCTTAAGCTGAAGGTATACAAGTGCAGCTCCACTGTCTCAAATTACCAAACTTACAGGATTCATGTTTATCATGTCTGAAATTAGCCTCTCAATATAGGCGGTTTGATCTGGATATATATAAGTCTTTGCTAAAGTGTGGTAGTCACAGTCTACCTTTTCTCCAATGAAGTTCAAGTGGTGTGAATCAGAAAAATGGTGGACTGATGCCTATAAATATCGAGTTGTGAAGGCATATGAAATTTTGCACCAGGGGCTCCAAGTCCCATCCTTCATTGCAAATTACATGATGCAGAAGTGCTGGTATACCGTGAAATATACTTTTCCCACCACCAAAGGTAACTCCTTAGGGATGCGCCATTCCTCTTCAAATGATGCGTGGAGCAGATCATACCACATCTCCACCCTTTTATTGAATGGCCCACTCATTGACCCTTTACATAAGCACTTGTTAAATCTTTCTGTAAGGGACTTGTTTGCCATGGGATACTCCCATATCTTGTTCTTTGGACCATCGAGCACTCTGATCTCCATAAATACTAGAGGCAATAAGATAGCGCCAAAAATGATTTTATCACATGTGTGTGCTTCTTCAATGATAGTCTCTGTAATGTAGCCTGCTATGTTGTAGATCAATCCCTGAGAAATTCTCCTCGCGATATGTAACCACATGGTATTCACCTGTCACCATCTCTCTTGACCATTCAATTTGGTCACTAGATGTGCAGTTTCCTGTACCATTGGGTACGTCTTCAATTTATCGATATCCATTCTATGTGGACCCTTGGTATACCCTAACTCCTTACGTGTCTATAGGATTGCTTCTTTATCTGTCAGGTCACCATCCATGTCTACTCATGTACCCTTTAATCTTGTCAATTGTGAAATCAATGTTGTTGTAATCCTTACCCTTTGTCTGGTGAAATAGAAGAAGTCTTCATGTACCCTGCTCATCAACATTGGCATAAAGGTTCATACTTGCTAAAATATAGGAGCTCACGTAATTGGTAGACTCTAACCTACTTTAATAACTTCTCTCCAATGTCATCATATACTGGCATGTCCTCTGTTGTGCACTTGTTAGTCTTTCTACTCAACAAAGCATTCAAATACTTCTTGTTATTCGATGTGCAGTGGTTGTAGTAACTTATTTTGCACTTACAGATGTGGGAATCCCATTCTTGCCCCACTATAAAAACTTCTGGGTACTGCATCTCTGAGAAATTACTCTTGGGAGTAATTTCAACTTTTTCCTCTACCTTCTTTTTTCCCTTGGATCCTGTGGCAGGTGCTTTCTTTGGTGCCATCTGTAAATCTCAAGTTTCTATCCTCTGTAGTGTACAAATGCTCACCTTTTATCTTTTGTAACGAGCAAGTCCAAACCATAGCTCGACTCCACATGCCCTAGTTGAAATCATGTGCCACTGCTCTTTCACAATGCTCTGCTTTGCTCAAACCCTCCACCAATGGGGACACAAGCTTCTCATGTGCATAAATTTTCTCTCCACGTCTGGTTTCACACTCTTTACACCTCAATAATATTCACTCATCTTGTTCACACTTAGCTCGTTTAAATTCTTTCATTTACAATGACAAAAATAAACTCGCATCCCATCCTTATATATATTTTCAAAAAGTTAGTGCATTTAGTGCTCCTTCACCTACCGAAAATCATCTTATTAATCGACCATTTTCAAACTTTCCACATGGCACATCTTCATGCCCTAGCTATAACCTTCTAGTGTGCCTTGCTACCTTTTGGCTACAGACTTATCTTCAATGCTATTCCATGTGCCTGAGTACCTTGCCACTGTGCCTTCTCCTGGTAGTCTCCATGACCTCAACTTACCTCGTGGTATACTATTCCTTCATTTTCCCATCCATGGTCATCATTTTTGAAGCAATCTCTCCTCCAATAACTCCTTTCCTAACTCAAATAGCACTTGTAACAGTTTATTCCTTGATTTGTACCTAGTTGTGAACAAAAAGTAACAACCACCCCACACAAACAATATGTGCAGTCCTCCGTGCACTAAAATAATGCAAATGGTGATTAGCTTCTGGCACGTAAATGCACTTATTACACAAAAAACCAAACTAAATTGACAAAGCATAGCAATGAAGAAGGAAATACACTATAATAAATACATAACTAAAAATCTAATCTAAATGGAAACATTGCCTTATTACAAGCACCAAGAAGACTTATTTATAGTAGGGCTTTAGCCTACTCCCATTGAAGTAACTGGGTAACTATATTCCATCAAGTGTCTCTTATTGACAAGCACATGTTTTAATTATGTGAGTGATAACATACGGTCCTAACCAATGCACTTTAAGTTTTCCTGGATGGCACAAAAAAATCTAATCATAAAGGAGCACCATCTGTCTAACCTCAAGCTTCTTATCCCTAATGTGCCTGTCATGCCATGGATTCTACCTAGATTTTTCTTGCTTCTGACTCCAATGTGCTATTTCTCACCTCTCATCTAATTATATTAGCTTATCAATCCTTTCTTCCAAGAATTTTTCATTAGCTAGACCTTAAGTGTGTGTAATATGCAAAGAAGGTAACATGAATTTGAAAGGAAGAACTACTTCTGTGCCAAACACTAACTGAAATGGTGTGGCTTTGTTCAACCGCTTATATGTTGTTTTATATGCCCAAAGCACGGCTGAAACTTTATCATCCTAATCTTTCCTTCCAACATCACAGATTTTTGTCAATGTCTGGCTCATATTTTTGTTAAAGGCCTCAGTAGTTCCATTTTCCTGATGATGATATGGTGTAGTACTATGGTGCGCAATCATAAATTCATCCAATAATATCCTGATTGTTTCATTCAAGAAATGTGTTCCCCTATCACCTGTGAAAATCAGCGGTCATCCATATCTTGTAAGAATATTTTACCATAAAAACCTGGATGTTGTAGCTATTGTACAATCCTTGGTAGGTGTTGATTCTACCGACCTTGTGAGATACTCTGTGCAAGTGATGATGTAGTGCGATCTAGTCCTATGCGTGGCTGGAGAAATAGGACCCACAAATTCTATAGCCCATTTTTCAAACGGTTCTACACTCGGAATAGGTCATAACGACATTTCATCTATTTACCCTAGTTTTCCAGGGCACTGACAGTGATCACATGCCTTGCAATACGCCTTGCAATCCTTATACAGGGTCTCCCACCACAATCTAGTGAGTAGAATTTTGCGTGCAGTGGCATCACCTACATAGTGTCCACCTGCAATACCACCATGAGCCTCTTCCATGATATATGTGTGCTCATGCTCTAATACACATTGGCGTAATACTTCATCTTGTCCTAACTTGTATAGGTCACCACTGATCAACATAAAAGGTTCCGTGAGAATTACAAGTTGTTTCTTCTCTAAGGCTTTTAGTCCTTCTGGCGTCATACCCGTACGTAGAAAGAAAACAATATATCCTCCAAGTATGAAGTCGTGCGATGTAACCTATATAACTGTGCATATAAAATTGTGTCTTCAATTGCTTGCACGTCTTCCATGGACAATATCCTTGATAAATGGTCTGGCCCAGAATTACTTTTCACTGGTTTTACCACTACTGCAAAATCAAATTCTTGGAATAAGAGTACCCATCAAAATATGTGTCCCTGTAAGACGGGCTTATTTACCAAGTATTTCAATGCCATGTGATCAGTATAAAGTAAAAAATGTGTCACGAGCAAGTACTATCTGAACTTATGCAACACATAGATCATCGACAAGGCCTCATGCTCAGTAGTTGTATAATTCTGCTCTGTAAGGATCAACTTTCTACTAGAAAAATAGATAGAATGATCTATAATACTGTTGTATATATCTTCCCCCTGGGTAGATATAGATAAAAAATAGAATATCGGAAATCAAAGAAACTCAAAACCTGACATTTATTACAGTCACCCACGCCTCTGGCAGCATGGTTAGAGAATGTCGACATGAAAAATATCCATGCCCCAGGCATAGGTTGGAGGCGCACAACAAAAGATGTCGACATGGAAAAAGTCACACCTAGGCACAGGTTGGAGGCGCACAACAGAAGATGTCGACATGTAAGTCAAGTCACGCCCAGGCCCAGGTTGGAGGCACACAACAGATAGATGTCGACATGGAAAAAGTTGTGCCGAGGTACAGGTTGGGGGTGTAAAACAAAAGATGTCGACATGAAAAAATTCACACCCAGGCGTAGGTTGGAGGCGCACAGCAGAAGATGTCGACATGAAAAAGTCGCGCCCAAGCGCAGGTTGGAGGCGCACAACAGAAGATGTCGACATGGAAAAATTCGTGCCCAAGAATAGGTTGGGGGCGCATAATAGAAGATGTCGACATGGAAAAATTCATGCCCAGGCGCAGGTTGGGGGTGCACAACAGAAGATGTCGACATGGAAAAATTCGTGCCCAGGCGCAGGTTGGAGGCGCACAATAGAAGATGTCGACATGGAAAATTCGCATGCCCAAGAATAGGTTGGGGGCGATAGAAGATGTCGACATGGTGCCCAGGCGCAGGTTGGGGGTGCACAACAGAAGATGTCGACATGGAAAAATTCGCAGCCCAGGCGCAGGTTGGAGGCGCACAACAGAAGATGTCGACATGGAAAATTTTGGAGGCACACAACAGAAGATGTTGACATGAAAAATTTCACACCCAGGTGCAAGTTAGAGGTGCATAACAGAAGATGTTGACATGAAAAATTCGTGCCCAGGTGCAGGTTGGAGGTGCACAACAGAAGATGTCGACATGGAAAAAGTCACGCCCAGGCGCAAGTTGGAGGCGCACAATAGAAGATGTCGACATGAAATTTTCGGCACCTATGGCGCACGTAATAGTATGTTGACATGAAGATGGATGTTCCAAGGTGCATCTTCAGGAGGCGCAACATTTTGAGCGTTGACTCACTACCCGGCAGTAGGCAAACCCTGATGCAGATATTCAAATGGCCATAACTTTTCACAAGGAGCTCAAATTCACACAAGGTTGGACTTTTCAGAAAGCTTACAAAGTATTTTTCCCAACTATGACTAGATATATTTAATTGGGTGAGAAAAAGTTCTTCAAAAATGCAAAATACAATTCACCATTTTTGGGTTTGCTAGGGTTCTCACCTACCACCATACATGAGATGAATCAAATACAACCTAGAGGTGGTTGGGGTAGATTTGGAATTCCTCTCTCTTCCCCTCTCTCATTCTTCCTATAAATTGTAAGGAGGGGATTCTTTCTAAAGGTTGGACATTCTGTTTTTCCCCTCCCTTCTTCTCTTTGGCAGGTGAATTTGTGGAGTTCAAACCTCCCATTTAAAACTGTAATGCAACTTTTCCTCTTAGGCATTTTGTAGTGTATTGTATCAATATTTGGAGAAAATAATGCATGTATATGGATGATTCTCAACCCTCTCTATGTTCATTTGCATCCTCCTAATCTTTCACTACAAATTTGGTTATCTGTGCATGATCTTGCATTGCATTTTAATGGTTTGTGTTTATTGGAAAGATAGGTGTTCTTCATTCCTCAGTGCATTACCTTTATTAGTCTAGGTTTATTTTATGCCATGCCAGAAGAATCCACATGTACATGAAATGGTTGGTCCCACGAGGGAAAGTGCAGAATAAGTGTTGTGGTAAGTTTCTCCTTCAATGTTTCGAATGCGCATTGTTGTGGTTCTCCCCAATAAAATGTCCCTTTTTCGTTTTAGTAACTCTTCCAGGGGTGCTGCAACCTTATCATATCCTTTGATAAATTTTCTATAATACCTAGTGTGACATAAGAATCCTCACACTTCACTTTGACTGGTGGGATTTTCCAGGCCTATAATAACTGCAACCTTAGCTTGATCGACCAAAAAACCTTCCTTGCAGATGATGTGCCCTAACAAAGTACCAAATAGTGTAGCAAACACACACTTCTTGATATTCAAGGAGATGCTCAACTGTATGCATCATTCAAACATTAGGTGAAAATTGTCACAATGATCCTTAACAAGTCCATACACTGTCTAATCATCTAAATAAACTTGCAAGAAGTTGTGGATGAAATCATGGAATGCTTGAACAACTATGCTCGAAAATACAGTAGGTGCATTTTTCAAACTAAACGACATCACAGTATATAAAAAACTTCTCCACTCAATGGTGAAGGTTGTTTTATCTTGATCCTCCTGTGTAATTCAAACTTGATGATACCCAAAGACTCCATCTATAACTGAATAGATTTCATGCCCTGAAACTCCTAATATCTCCTTGTGAAAAGTGGAGGAAAAGGATCAATTACACACACAGTATTTAGTTTCTTGTAATCCACACAAATCTGAATCTAACCATCCTTATTTATACTAATAACCATGGGGCTAACCCACTCAGACTCTTCTAGGGGCTTGATGATTCCGAATTTCAACATTTTGTCAATTTCTTCCTTAATTTTGACGCACAAGTTAGGGTTCATTCTATAGGGTCTCTTCCTGACCGGTTGCACACCTTCCTTAAGCTTGCTCTTCATTTCTCCCAATGATTCATGCATGCCTTTTAATTCATGATATCCCCTAGGAAATAAGTCCTGAAAGTCTCATAGTAACTCTACGGTTTTTTCCACTTCAGAGTCAAACCAATAATCCCCAATTATGGCCCCTTTAGGTTCAGTATCCATGCCAATATTCACTTTCTTTGTCTTCATATGTCCATGATATGCATGCGTATTCTTATCTACACTTTCCAAAACCTCACACCTACCTATTGAATGATCAACATCCATATTTTCTACTTCTTCATCATCCACTATGTAGACCACCTTTCCTTTTTCTTTCTCAAAGCAAGTGCACTGAAGTAACATGGAGTCTGTTTCTTCTTCTTCATCAAAACATGATCCTAAGTCTGTCTCACCAAATAACTCTTGATTGAGTTCTTCCACTTTTACACTATCTCCCATAGTTAAGTGATTTATAACCTTTAATGTCACTTCTACTGGAGGTTTAGTAGATAAGTAGTCAAAATTCTGGATCATTCCGATAATCAAATCTTGCCAATTTCTAGTCTCTCTATGTATGTCCGCATATACATACCAAGCACTTGCGAAGCCTTGTAAAGTGGAATAAAATTTGTGCACCCAGAGTGAAGCTGGTAAAGATTCATGCCCCTCTATCCAGAGTATCTCACACTACTGAACATGGTGCTGAATAGGTTGATTACCATGATAAGTTTAGATTCGAGTAGGTGCATTGCTCCTGTAAAACTGAGTAGAAAGCACAATCTTGATCCCATTCCATTCCATAATATTATCTCTGTGAACCACCCACCAGCGTGATTTTGTCCCACGTAGGGTATATGCTAACATATTTCTTCTCTCAACTTGGTCTATCCATTGCTCCTCCATGGCTCGCAAGAATACTGCATGATCTTCTTCTCTAGTGTACCGAGGTACTGGGTTATTACCTATTCTTCTAACAGAATGAAGTCCAATTTTCCATACAAATGCACTTCTTACTTCACGCCGTACCAACTCATAAGTACCATGAGCCCAATTATCACAAGCAATACTTGTAGTATCATTTATATATCGTGTATCTTCCCACTAAAGGATTCCTTCCTTAGACGGCTAAAGGACATCCGGGTCTCGAATGGCGCACACATAGATCCTGTTTAAATCTTCCTCACTCAAAGGCTCAACATACGATGCAAATTTCCCATATGTTAAAGGGATTATAAATCGTTCCTCCTTATTATCAAAACTGATATATCCTTTGTTGGACTGTAAATCAATATTATTTTTATAACACCAAGGGCGCCCAACTAATCTGGAAAACTATATGCTTCTACAAGTGCTAAAACATCAAAATACCCAATGAATTTGGCCCCTTGTATAGTAATGGATGCATTTTTCAAGACTCCTATGGGAGTGGCCTTAGTCCGATTAGCCATAAACAACACATTAAAAGACAGATGTAATGGAGGTTTCCCCATCTACACCCATGCATCTAAAGTAAAAACATTGACTTCCACACCTGTTTCAATCAATATGTTTCTCAATGGCCAGCCATCCACAACAACATTCAAAGTGATCTCCTTTTCATAGTCTATGCTACCAGGGGGAATATTTGCATGTAGGATTTTCCATCCATTCTCAATACGTATGCACAGAGTGTTCCCCTTCACCCAATTCCCTAACAATGGAATGATAATCTCTGGGCACAACATTTTTCAAACCTCCCTTAAGTCATCAATATCATATTGGTCCTCCTCTGCTGCCTTCTTTAGTTCCATCTTCCGTGATTGCTCTTTTAAACACTGTATTTCACCCTTAAGATTTCTGAGTACCTCCATGGTTTCTTGATAAAACTCCTTTTGATGGGCATGATCTAGGTACTGTGTATGTAGAACCTCCTCCTTAGTGATGGTAGGCTTATACTGTAACACTTCTTTGGTGTGTTCCGCTTCAGAACGTGTAGTAATCTTTACGGTTAATGCCTTAGGTTCTGGTGTCAAATTGGGCATCCACTAATTTTCCACAACGCGTTTTATCCTAACCATCCATGTGCCCTTGTTTTCTTGTTTATGTTGCTTACTAAGATGCTCATATAAGTCTGGGAATTTTTCATAACTATGATTATTTCCACAAAAAGAACATATAATATTTTTGGAGACATTCACACATATAGTGGTCAGGAGATCCACATGTAAAACATGTTCCATGAGGAAACTCACCTCGTCCACCACCATAGCCTTGGCCTCCGAATCCACCATGGTATCCGCACCCTCTTCCATAACCTCCTTCAAAATACCCCTCATTCTGATCATAGCGTGCTTGATTGTGATCCTGATCCTAGTGCTCATTCTTTCCCTTAGAGTTATCTGATACGCTTGTCTATCTTACACCAATATCTATAGCATCATGGAACTAACCAATTAACCTACGATCCTTGGTATAATGAGTCGTGGACCAGAAAATATTACAATTGTAGGATATGTTCTTTCTTATTGAGCATTGTAATAATGGGCAGTGGCTAGCATCATGGTTCAAATGACATATCTCATAGTCTAGCAGTAGTGAATGCATGGATCTGCAGGACAACTGTCCTTGGTGTGACCTTCTACTTCATAATATGTACACCAAATCCCCATGTGTGTCTCATGTACTAAATTTTATGATAGTTTCTCTAACTACTTCACCATAGCTACAATATGTGCTTCTAAGAATGGGTTGACTCCAGTGTCTATACTCCTGACTGACTCAATGTAAAAATTTGCTTCAAGTGCTTCGCACGGATCAGTGTATGTCTTGTGTGACAACGCCCTTCTAAAAGGTGTAATTAGACCTGCAACAAACCATTGTGTATGTTGTCTTTCATGAATATCTTAGGAAATCTTGGATAAAAGTGTTTTTAAACAAACATCATACTCCCGAACACTCTCAGTAGTGCCTTGTTTAATATCTTTGAGTACTCTTATAATCCTATGCTCAAAATCAGGGATATAAAAATCTTTTAAGAAAACATCTTTTAATGCTGCATAATCCACGCAAGTTTGATTAGGGTGAAAATTCATGTACCAACTGTGTGCATATCCCTGTAATGCAGTCATAAATTGGCTTATCTTGCACCCAGAAGCCATGATTCCTTTTGCGCGCCATAGTATTTCACACATGTGCACGTGTTCAATAACATCTTCTATGACCCTATACTTTGGAAGATGAAGAGACATCTCCATGTAAATATTCTGGGGTTGGTACGGACCTTGCCCACCTGAGCAAGAACTTCCTCTGTTTCCCCTTCCTTCAAAACAACCAGATCCACTGGAGCTAGAACCACCTATAACTCCTAATCCCCCTCCTCGAAGTGGACCAGAAGATGTACTTCCTTTTGCCCTAATAGTAGTACTGAATTAAACCCCTACGGTCTATGAGGTGGTACCACTCCTAGAATTGAGTCCAACATTTTGTGTGGACGATGCACCTAAAAATGTACCCCCAAACAACAACGAAGATGTATTCCCTGTCATAGATGTGTTTTCTATCTGAATTACTCATGTTCTACTACTACCTAAATTATCTTGCTGACTACGTTTCGTACTAGATACTGGGAAACCAAATACAAGGGCTAGGTTTCCAGGTAGGTTTAGATGCATGCCCACAACCCAGGTCATCTCTGCTAGCACGCTTCTTTGTGAGGCCGAGGAGAGTTCCATGTCATGCTTTCCCATATGGGGGAGCTCCTAATGCTCTGACTCCATGCCTCCTGCGTGAGTTTTTAATCCTTCATGATCCATCTCTCTCCTCAATGCCATCCGCTCTACAAGGTTATGTTGCTTCTCTATCTCCCTCTCGCAAGCCTCTTTTTACTTGAGCCACCTTTCTTGTCTCTGCCTTGTTTTCGCTAAGTCCACCATATTTCACTAATTTTGTTCCTACCCCCATGCGTGGTGAGGTTTAGCTAGCCATCAGTTTTACTTCTAAGTTCAGGGTTACCATCAAAATCTTGATTGCCAATGGAATGCCTTATAAATAAGTTCCCCTGGGATACTGTAGAAGCTGAAACTTAGCTACCTCTAGACAAGAATAGGTAGAAATTGAGTACTCCAGAATATATCTATTCAAGACATCACAAAACCAAGTATCCACAACATGCGTCTAAATTAGATCAGCATCATAGAGGTCCTGAAATTCTTCATGCATTCAGACAAGTGTGCGATACCTTTGGTTCCATTTAAACACATAAGTAACCAGTTACTCATACAGTTCTACCAGAAAGATAGTGAAAATATCTCATACAAACAATCATACAAATTTTGTTCCACCCATGTGTATGTGTTAAACTCATATCTAGTGTTGAACCTCTGCATGTATTCTTCTTCTAGATCTTGTATCCACTCTTCAACACTTGCTAGGGTCAACCAGTATGTCTTCATTATGAACCATCCTGAAAACAACTAAAAAAATAGGTCCCGACAATGGAACCAATGGTGCAGCCTGTAATTTACCAAGAATAATCTAGGCATATTGGCACATCAATCAACTTAGACTGAGCGCTCACCCGAAGCGTGCAAAGGTACTAAGCCCCTGCTTAGAGTTTCTTGTTCAGCATGTGAACATGATAAAGGGTTAATACATTCAGATCCATAAATAGTATAAACATTCTACATAGCATATTCCAGATCTGGATCTAAAGAGTAATGGATTTAAACAATAGTCATAGCAAATTCAACCATACAAGAAGTAGTTACCCTCATGAATTCAACCATAGTCATGTTTAAAATCTTGATTCAGTCAATACCCTCCATTATATTAAACACAGTAAATACATAGAAGTTTCTTATAATAAATAGTATCATATGCTAGACCATGTATCAAATCCAACATAACTTCATCATAGCTTACTTCTGTTAGGAATATTATATTTTTTACATTGGTGAATGTTTTAATGTAATATATATTGTCATGGAGATAATATATATGGGTGAATAAATAAAATATAATATTATTAAATATGAGAAAATATGTCTCATATTAATATATAGGTTTTATATATTAGTTGTGAGTTTTTTGTATAAACAACTCACGTTGGTATTTTAAGATTAGTTGAGTGTGTTGAGATAACTAAGGGATTGAGAGAGATTAGTGGAAGGCTGAGAGATATGTGGGATAAAGGATGAATCCTATTTTATAGGAGATCATATGTGTATTTATACCTCTCAATTTAAATGAAGACATATCCCGGATGAATTGAAATTTATTCTAATATTATTTTATTCAGTGTTTTTATTGTGCAAGATTATTTCTAATAATCTGTACCAAATTCAAGAACTTCTCCCTACTCTCTCTTACATATACTCTTGTCTCTCTTCAACTACACAACCCACTATACCTTTTATAGGGGTGGGGAGTTGCCCTTTACTTCTTACATCATTCCCAAAAATAGGTCGCATGATGAAAATAGCCATGCACCTTTACAATAATAGGCACACATGCAAGTGCACTAATAATAGATCTCTGATAGTTGAATGGCAGTGGTAATTCTATTATTAAATCGAACCCATGAAAAGTGCTTAGTAGACACTCTTCCAAAAATAGCCTATGTGTGTCGTGCAAGTCTTTATCTAGTTTGTGTGCCCCACACGCTATCTCCAAAAATAGTCCGTACTTAGGAAAATGGCTAAGTCCCAAATATGTCCTTGTCTTTTGCGTGTGTTTTCTTTCCTATCCTTCTGCACCTTTGATTGTGCCTTACTCTCATGCGTAAATATTTTGTGCGCTTTCTCCTTTATATCTTACTTTTTCTAAAGAATTTTTATCCTATTTTTTATGAGGAGGAGAGGTCCATGTATTGTCAGTATCTCAGGCAAAAACAAGGTCAAACTATGTAGGAGTATACTAATGAATTCTGGAAGAAATCTATTCAAATGGGAAAGGATGTGGCAGGCCGGTACCTATTGATGAAATACATTGGTGAAATTCATATCAATTTGAGGAGACCCATCCTTCAGGACAAACTTGTAGATGTAGATGAGGCTTGTTCGCAAGCTCACTACTTAGAGATGGGAAAGAAGAAGAGTTCATCCACCTCTCAGTATGCTTCAGACAAGGAAGATGACACCATATAGAAGGAAAAAGGAAAAGGAAAAAATAAGCAGAATGCTACTTCTATTTCCAAAAAGGATACTAAGATTCACTGTGGGCATTGTGATGTTGACACTCATTCCGAGGAAAATGTTAGAAGCTCCACCCAAAATTACATCCCTTAAAAACTAAGAAAAATAAGAAGGGCATGAATGCCCTCTAGGGAGAGGAAGTATTTTGCAGCGAAGAGGTAGATGAAACTATTTGTTATGCCTCCATCTATAGAGAGGTATGTTTAGGTAATAGTAGTAATGCTCAAGAGAATGAACTTACTAAGCTCTTTCATATAAAAATTCAGTTGAAGAAGACCCAAGTTGATGCTCTTTTTGACTCTTGTTCACAAGATAATTTGATTAGTAGAGAGCTAGTTGATAGAATGTTGTTGGAAACTTACAATCATTCAAGTCCTTACTCTTTGGTTGGGTAAAGAAAGATGTAGATGTCAAGGTTACTAAACAGTGTAAGATTACTTTTGGGATCGATAAAAAAATTATTAATGAAGTCACTGTGGGTGTTGTTCCCCTTGATATGTGTGGCGTGGTGATTGGAAATCTATATTTGTATATCAGGATAAGCCAACCAATACCATTTGGTGAAGGATGGTAAGAGCTACATTATTTCAGCCTTTGTTGGAGACTCGAAGTTTTCATTGGTAAGTTCCACTGAAGTATAAAAACTTAATGCTAGTGGAATATTTTCTTTACTTCTTCTAAGGGATAGACAAGTTAAGGAAGGTGTTATAGAAACCACTCATAACACAATTACTAATGAAGAGTAGAATAAAATGGGAGATTTTATTCAACAGTTCAAGGAAGAGCCTATGGGGTTGCCCCCAAATAGGCTAATTGAGTATGTGATACAGTTGTTACCTGATGGTATGCTTCCAGACTTAGGATTCCAAATGTAGTACATGTAAGATTCCTATGAAAAGAAACAACAATTATAGTCCATGTTTGAGAAAGCATGCACTTTAGGAGTGGCTGGTTTCTCTAACATTATAGAGATTGTTGAGGACTTATGCAGGTATGATTTTTGGAAGAACATGCATATAACATTTTCTAACCTTTTCAGGGGTTTTGGGACATGTTATGGTTATTTTCTTAGGATTGCACTTAATGTTGTTTTGAAATTACCATGCACAGACAATGGAAAAGTGGGACTAGAAGTCTAAAAAGATGAGATGTTCATTAGAACAATTCAGAAAATGCACCTTCAAGTACAGGAGTGGTATTCCAAAGAGGATGTGGGGAAGATGTTTCCTCTCATCGTCAGTCCTTAAAGCTTTTAGGGACTTCAAATCATTAAATTACGGAGGTGCGATCCAAAAAATGGATAAGGAAAAGCCCAATTCTATGCATAATCAGCTAATTATGCATTCACAAGATGGTATAGTTAGGTTATGGGTGATTTAGACACCTTCGAATGACAAAAGAGACAATTTTTTGGTTAAGTTCTATTTATTAGTTGTTTAACTGCCACATAATTGTTGTTTTTCGGTTGTTTTCTAGCTGATGAAACTATCGTAATTTTCTGTCCCTTTAGTTTGTAAAAATGGAGAAGTTGAATGGTTGCAAATGTTTGGGCTTCTCAATTTATTTGTTTCACCTTATTTTTATCCTTGGGGAATAATAAATATAAATATGGGTGCACCTAATCATTCTAGCAAGTGATTTTGGGTGAGAACAAGTGTGAGCAAAGAGGAGTTGTATTTCTTTCTTGTTTTGTTCATTAAGAGTGGATTGTGAGTAGGAAAATACAATTAGGAGGAGTGTAAAATCCTTCTTGAAGGCCAATTATTGGTAGTACTTTGTATTTTTGGAGATTTACATAGTGAGAGGGAAGCGATTTGCTTACCCACTGGAGTTTTTCCCACCTTGGGTTTCTCCAGGATAAATTCTTGTGTCTCTTGTCTCATTCTTTTCCTCAGTTTGTAGTATAGTTGTGATTATTTATGCACATTATATTGGTTAAAAGGAACTCATGTATTTCATTCATTTTTCACAAGCATAGTGATCTATTTATTGTTAAAATTCAGTAGTTTACAGATCATCGACCATGGATCCATGAAATACATGCTATACTGTCTACATTGCATCAATGTCTCAAATTCAAACATGCCGGCGTAGAGGTCACCATTCATGGTGACCCTCAACCCTTATAATATTTCCAAGAAATCAAAGCATAAGGCTATCGGGAACCATTTTTTCCTATCATCGAAATTGTGTAATCAAAATCTTTGTCTCCATCATCATCCACTACTTCATATGTCTCGGTTGACAGTCTTCCATCCACCTCACGTAATGTTTCATCATAATTTTTTCCCATCTTACCCACAACATCCATAACCGCTCCTTTTCTACCTATTGCGCCACTCAAAATAAAATCCACATGGTGTGGGGAAAATCAAACTTTCATCATTAAACAACTATCACTATCACCTAGACAACATGAAAGGCCCAACATATGTCAAGTTAAAAAGCAAAAATATTCATTGGGATCTTCCAATTTTATCTGTCTTGGGTACCTTATTGACGAGTACCTCGATCCATTTGACAACACATGGCTCATAGATGAATTTATATCATCTTTCTTCTTGAACAAAAAATATCTTATCGCTAAACGTGTGCTAACTCATATGCGATACTCTGGTCGAGGACTAGGTATCCATGCACAACTCATCCCTTAACCTCCTACTATCTTCCCAAATCTTGATGGTCGTAGACTAGGGTACCATCTACCTCGTGAGAGTATATGTGATGGCTTGAGTGAAACTACAAAAATAGATGAGGAGGCCATAGACACTATCAAAACAATTTTCATCTATAGCCAATACAAAGATCTCGCTGACACCAATCTCGTCCATGAAACCATTATCCTTGCCATTAATGTCACCCTCATGTACCCATAACTTATTCAATGGGAAAAAAATCCAAACATATATCTCTTGATACATTCTAGAATGATGAGGAAATTCTTGTTTTCATGGGAACTAGAGATTATACCCTCTGATAACCATAAGAAAGGTTTCCAAATATGTCTAAATGCATATGCCTACTTTGGAAAAAAGGAGTCTACCATATCTATTCAATCCCAATCCAATATCCCTCATCCTAACTCTTGTTATCATCTCGATGAGGAGGATCCCCTTGCAGAATTCTTCTAAAATCCCCCAAATCCCGAACAAGATCTAGTGATGGAACAACTTCTTCTGGCTCTTGAAACGCTATAGGACAACTCAACATCATTAATTGAGGAAACCATTGACATTAACATCAGCACAAAAGAAGACCCTATGATCCTCAAGTTGGGGGCATCCTTATCAACAGAAGAACAAACCACCTTTACAACACTCCTAAAAGAATTCTTAGACGTATTTGCATGGTCCTATGTGGATATGTCCAGTCTTGATCCATCTCTAGTGGTTCATAATCTTGTGGTGTGTAAAGATGCAAAACCAGTTAAGAAAAAACTATGTAAGATGCATCCAAAGGTAGCCTTTCTTGTTAAAGAAGAATTACATAAGCTACTCGACATTGGTTTCATCTAGCCCATTGAATATCCTGATTGGATCTATAACATCGTTCCTGTAGGAAAAAAAGGCTAGGGGCATCCATATTTGTATAGACTTCTGCAACATTAACAAGGATTTCCCAAAACAAAATTTTCCCTTACCAAATATTTACATGATTGTAGACTCTAAATTTGGGAAAGAAATGTTATCCCTCATGGATGACTTATCAAGATAGAATCAGATCAAAACTGTTGAAGAGGACCAATACAAAACAAATTTCACTACACCTTGGGGCATGTTATGTTATCAGGTTATGCCCTATGGTCTCAAAAATTTCAGATCTACATATCAACGTGCCATGACTGTTATATTTCATAATATGATGCACAACATCATTGAAGATTATGTCAATGACATTATGGGAAAATCTAATACTAGAGAAGAAAATCCCATGGTTCTTCGCTACATATTTGAATGACTCTGGGAATAAAAAGTTCGGCTCAATCCTAAGAAATGTGTGTTTAGT